>OW388264.2:12412500-13612500 GCA_936450705.2 Protodeltote pygarga | reverse complement strand
AAAAACGTTAGTCCGCGCATAACTTCAAAGCTGCTGAAACGATTTTGAAGAATTGTTCTGTGTGGGTTTGAGTGGGTCCTTAGGCAGCTTATATCTATAATTGGACTCGATTTGTGGCGATGCGATCGGATTTAATTATGCTAGGAATCATATTATATCTCTCAAAGCTTTTTCAGCTTATTTTATGAAACGTAGTTATTTACACCTACAATCTCCCATACTTGTCATTCACACCATACTCTGCGAGAACCAATGCAATAGACAAATAGCCGTCAGCGAGCAAGCCGGCAATAAAATCCACTATTTTACCGCGCACCAACACGCTCACGCCTCTTTATCGCTTTTTACCGGCTAAAGTTTATCTCTCCTACTATTTCAAGAGCCCAACGTAATGGCGAATACGTAGATCATAGAGAATATATGAGACTGTAATCTTTTTAATGTTCCTAATTGATAAAATAAAAGATATATTTGTTGTTCATGTCGCGCGACCGCCTCGCGGTGACTGCGGACGGAAGCACCGTCAAGTGTCCAGCGACCGTTGACCGGTTTCACGACATTGCCTTATAGCAGCCAGAAAATGAGCCGTATCTCCTAAACTAAGGCAATTATCACTTTCATTCTATCGTTACTTTATTAACAAAAGACTAGGGTAGCTCTGTGTTACTCAAGATACCTACATTGCTATTATAAAAAGTACTACTATTTGAGCTGTGAATATGTGCGCTGTTTTCAATCCATTACCTGGCGTGATGTTTTAGATAGACCTGCTTCTGTCGCGTAAAGCCTCGTCCTCCATAGTGAAGGTTAGATGATCACTGGCCGACGAGAATCGAACATAGCCACATTACAAGTGTTTCGAATATACTTTTTAGAGCATTATTTATTTTGTTTTTCATAATCATTATCTATCGTTCTAATAAGTATCGGTACAGTAAAATCAAGGATGCATAATGAATATTTACGATATAACGGTATGGCATAATATTCTAAAATGAAATCATATGAATAGGTTACACAGGTCAAGTGCGGTACAAAATACCAGTGGTCGTTTTTGGTACGGTCGACAAATCAGGTCAACAACTTCTAAATAACAAAAGAAACGCGCACCAATTTAAGTAATTACTCCCGGACTCATAAAATTGTATAATAATAATTAAGAATTTCTGTCGTAACGTTCACAATTGTAGCATTTCTTCAACTGTGTAACGTTAAGTGCTGGAAGGTTCTACGGCTCAAATAATATGTGAAATTATTAAGCAGGTTATAAAGGTGTTCGTAAAATGTTTTACGGCTGAAAAATAAAATGGTGAGAGAACTCCCGTGTATTTTATATTCTACTTTAATGTTACAGAAATTTTACAGGTTACGGTATTTTCTTCACTTTAATATTATGTTTTCTTGGGATGAGAAACATTGGTATTTATCTTCATATAGTAGTTTATCCATGGATAAGGTAGCCACAGTAATATAAAACATGTTTTAAAATTAAATTTATGAGAAAGTTTAATGATAATTTTATTATGGTTTCCGCGGTGAAAACTCTGACCGAATAAATGAGTTCTGAGAATAGCCTAGTTTTTCTTTCTTTCTTCAAATAGTTTATCCACAATAATACAGGATGTTTCTTCCTTTTACTGTATCAGAATATTTATCTAGTTAAAAAATGTGGGTTGCCAATTTCCGGGAAATATTTATTTACACAAATAAATAATATTTCATTTCATCCTTAATTTTTTTAGAGTCTATGTATATTTTTAATTGGCCATACGCATAATATGCTAACTAAAAGTTATTTAGCACGTAGCTGACAGAAATGACAAAATACAAAATAAACATTACAAATTATATAAAAATTTCATGTGCCTTGCAACGGTCATAACTACAGGTACTGAGTATTTTTTGGCGCAAGCGACTAAAAATACAGTATGAAATATGATCCTTTGAAAATAATGCATAAACCTGCTTTACTTCAATGACTTTCAGATTCAGAGCTAGTTGTTAAGAATGACTTCACAGTTTCAATCCGCCATGATTGATCATTCACTACAAAGTTACTATTCTGTCTGTCCCCGATTCTTACTTCACACTCAATTGGAAGGGGTTGGTTACTACCAGATCACATGAAAATGCACCTTAAAATCTTTTCTATAAGATACAAATTTCTTTGGAGAGTTTTTCTGTATTTCGCGTCGTGATGGTGCTATAAATTCCAGTATGCTTCATCAGTTGCTGTAAGGATGTATAAAAGTGATTTTTAAAGTCATATTTTAAATGTTCCAATGTATTGGAAATGTGAAAGCGTTTAACGTTTTCGTAACTAATTTGGTGGAAAAACAGTTATGGTACTCTGAATTTATTTGGTAAATTTCTTTTGGAATATAAAATTTTAAACAACGTGTATAATGGTTATATCACCGTTTACAATGGGTATGATGTATTCTTAAAGGTAAGAATAAAAAATGTTAAACTACAGTTTGCTTGGAATGCGTTTTTACATTTTAAAATACTACAAAATTATAAATTAATGTTAATGCTTAATTATGTGATTTGTATTTTTCTATAAGGTAAGATTGTGGCTGGCATGTTCTAGTGGATGAGCCTTTATTTCTGGTATTCGAATCAAAGACCCTTACAGTGCATTGGCTACCTTTCTATTTTGTCATCAACCCATAAGGTACTACAATACTTCTAATCTCTTTTCACACACAACAAAAATAAGCCATGTTTGAATGTTTGCGGCTCAACAATGGCCTTATCACCGTGCGGGCTCCATTGTCTCATTGTAAATTCACGCCGCGCATTCGCGGGGTAAGCACGCCTATCTGTGAAGATGTCACCGGCAGAAGTTACCAACATTTTTTTTGACGTTTGAAAGGAATTCAGGTCTCAATTCCTTTATTTTTTACTGTGGCTTCTGCTAATGATTTAGTTTTGGTTTGGGGGTGTACAAATGAAAAGGAGTTGTGTTGGAGATGACAGGGTTTAATGATACTTACATTTTTTTATTTTGTTTTATTCATTGTGATTTTGTTTTTTGGAGTAGCTGTCTTCTACAAAAATCGAGAGTAACTTTTTAAAAAAGACAAGGAAAATTATACCGCGATGTTGAATCTTTAAAAAAAGTGGTTTTATATGATACCTACAGGATACCAAAAATATCCGTTCAATTAACAACAAATTTCAACAAAATACAATTTGAATCAAAATTGGTCTTGAACTAACATAGTATTAAATGCTACTAACATATTATTTTGTAGGCTAAAGTTGTCTGAATAAATAAATACTCAATTACAATAAGGAAAAGGTACTTATTAAACTTAAAATTCTAAAATAGTTTCAGAGATTCGATGTTTAGGCAGCTCAGGTATTGGATTCCGCTTTTATGTAAATTCATACTTAATTTTCTCTATGTTAATAGTTTGCAAACTTGTACTAGGGGTACAGTAACAGCAGTCGATAGACCTCAGATACGGACAATATCGTCTAAAACATCGAACTCAATAAAGATTCCAATGTATGTGTACCATATTCCAACCCAAGACAGATGGTTCCACCGGCACCCATTTTCAAGACGTTACATACGTTAACAATTTATTAGAGAGAAGGTATTAGGGAAGGGTGAAAACATCCCATGCTTGTCCCGATGGTTTAAAACTGATAATAAATTTAATACTGTGAAAGTATTCTATCGGTTTCGGGGTAAGAACGATACATTTACTTTTTATCTCGGCTTTGTAAAAAACTCTTTTTCAATGAAAAAATTAAGTCAGTGTTGATTTTAAATGGCTGATTTTTGTTTAAGGTTCGAACGACCATGGAAACATGGTTTTAAATTGTATGTTTACTCTGCGTGGGATATTGTTTTTTTTTTTAATAAAAAAAGGAGTATTAATTTATTACGTGTGTGGGATTTTTTTTAAACCGCTACACAATTCGTACCATTAAGTTGACGCATAGTAATCTTGCTGAATCAATCATCATCAGCCTGTATTAGTCCATTGCTGAACATAGGCCTCTCCCAAAGCGCGCCACTATTGTGCGCCGTTATTGTGCACCACGCTGGGCAAGCGGGTTGGCGACCGCAGTAGCAGATGATTACTGTCACACAGAAGGATGCTGCTGCCTATCCTCCAGATCTTTCCCTTTGAGCTTTGATTCCGGTACTAAAATGATTCATTATTTAATAAAATACTACCAAAAATACTCTTCGACAAAGAAAAATACGATTACATTTATTTCCATATTCCAATTCCCAGAAACCCAAGCTGTCAAAAGACCATCGACGGCCAGAACAAGTTAACAAAAGGGAAAACACAACGAAAAACGAGTAACAATAACAAAAACGGCCGCTCAACAAAAAGACATGAAAATCTCAATGTATTTGAAAAGTGAAAACAAACAATTGTTTAAATTAAGTCTCGTCTCAGTGTTAAGCTGACGCCTCCGCCCGGAATGCGGGGATGAACGTCAGTTAATCCCTCCAGAGCCCTCTCTGTCCCTCGGAGGGCAAGTTAATATTTTATTGAAAAACCTTCTTAGTAACGTTCGGATATGTTGGAGACAATGGCCGCTAGATGTTCTCAAAGTTTTACTCAAATTTTACAAAATTTTGAAACTTTACACTAAATAGATTTTAATTTGTGAGAGAATGCATCGTCGTATCGTCTTTTAGCGTATTTATATGGCTAAATGACTGAATACAACAGGTAACATTATGTTTGCTGGTCAATCCTGTGATAAAGGTCATCTTAACTCGGTATAAGATCTCTATTGACGCCTGAAGTAACTCAAAGAGTATTGTTTATTATATAAATTAGTAAATTAATCTTCTAAGCCATCTATATAATTATCAAAAACACATCTATTTTTTATGACATTATGAAGTTTCGAAACGAAATTTCCGGGATGGACTTGGCTAGAAATTGTAAGGATAGAGAAATTTGATAAGGGAGAGGATATAAAAGGAATATGAAAAAGGATAGCCTTTGCCTAACAATAAGACAAAAGAAAGACTGAAAAAAAGGTTCTAGTATTCAATATAATATAATATAATTTTTACAAGTAAATAATTATGTGCCTTATTTACAAATAAAATGTACGTGCTTTAAAATGTTGAGCACCACACGCTCAGGCTTAACCAGTGTTAGGTTTAATTGTATGTATGGCTTTCCTATAAGAAGATTACGGTTTGCAGAGAATAGCTACATCTGTGCGAACTAGGGGTCTCACTGCAATGCACCTTTTGGATTTAAGGGGCGGCAGAACTGGCAGTTGTGTCAATACATTTTGATGTAATTATTTGGAGTAATTTTTGATGTAGTAATTTAATTTAAGATGGTCTGGGGTACTAAATAGAGCTTGTTTTGTAGTTATTGTTAATCAGTCAATAAAAAAGGAACGAATCTTTGGAGAAGACCTGATGCACTGAGCGTTGATGAGTCACGCCCAGCCTAAACTCTTAGACCTAAAAAGATGTTTTTTTTCTCAAATTTTGTTTTTAGGATGTAGATGAGAAATAAGACAGGATATTTCGAAACTAAATCCTTAAGGAGGCGAAAAAGGGATTGAAAGTTTGTATGTAAGTCCGTCATTTATTAAGCTACAAGCATGAAATTTGGTTTTAGGTTAACAATTAGAAATAAATCAACATTTATTTTACCGTTTTCTAAAATTCTAGCCTTGAAGGGGTGAAACGGGAATTCAAAGTTAGTATAAATTTGCACCATTACTCTTAAATAAATTTAAAAAAGTATGTATTTTATCTGTTTAAATATAGGTATATGTATGTATTTTACAGATGTTATTATATAAGAAGTAGACGAGGAATAAGAAGGGATTTTTCGAAAATATTCGTTTCCGTTGCTGCAAGAACAAATGACGATCTAACAAACTGACAAACATAGTATAAATATTAGTATCTAGTATTTCAAAATCAAATCTTCACAGTGCAATAACCAACTACCCCGAGTCAAGTTTTCATGTAATAAAGTCCAGTACCATCCCTATATCCCAATATCCCTCTCGACTGCAAATCAAAGCCTCTTCTAACCATAGAAACGCTTTACAACACCATCGATTCGTACTAGGGGTCGTAAATGGGAACTTCAACACTTGTGTCCCTAATAAATCCCTTCAAACTATAGGTATGGATTGATTGGGTGGGTGAATCATATAATTTATTGATATTACAAATATGTAATTTGAAACTACATCTATCTTCTAAAACTGCAAAGATTGGAGCACTGAGTCGGATACGTAATGTATTCCGATAGATATTAACACACGCCCTAGGCGTAGAAAGAGATTTGAAGGTTCGTGGAGGAACACCGAGTGGTTTTTAGTCCGTGCAGCTACAGACATAGGTATTACAAAAATTTCTAATAAGTACACAAATACTCAATCAAATCAAAATACGTAGCTCAAAGGCTTAGCATTGCCATTCAACGTGGCATTGCAGCCAGCGTTTTTACATAGATTAAGTTTTTCTCTTTTTTTTTAGTTTTTATTAGTTGTATTTTAATGTTAGCTGTATCTAAAGATGAATAAATCAAAATTAATCAAATATCAGTCAATCACACAAATGTAATTATGTTTCACAAGGGAATCGAATCAGCAAAAGCGAATGCCAAACGTAAACCTAGGACTGAAACTATGAAGTAACCATTGTATTCGTTCACGATAACAATAAGGAAAAACTACTCAAAGATAAATAATATAACTTTGATCTGTGTTTCATTATCTCGGTAAGAAAGTTATTTATATTGCCAGCTTATCTCGTGAATTGCAAATACACTCGGATTATCTAAGATTCTTCTAGAAGGGAATTTCTCGAGAATTATTGTAGCACAAGATTGCTACACAGACTTGTGCAGCAATTTTTTACTTACATAAATGTTAAATTACTTATAACATTTTTGCGTCTTTATTCTTTACTAGCTTTTACCCGCAGCTTCGCCCGCGTGGATGTTGAACCAGGATAAAATTTATATTTTTTGTTAATCCAGGAAATATGGTTTTTATGTTTACCGAGTTCTATTCAAATCAAAAGTGTTTAGGTAACAAACATCTTCACAAACTTTTATTAGTGCAGATTAGTAATGTTATGATATGACAGTTCAAGTCCGCCCAAGTCAGTTGTTTTTGCGAGTTTCTTATTAAGCAAAACATGTGCATAAACATTTAAATTATCCAAAATATTTATTATTGAAAACATTATATATTGCCATTAAACATTATCCAGGACGATGCAATGGATAGAGCGAAGGGGAAGCGAAAAACCCGAAAAGCAGACCCCACTATCATGTGGGAATAATTATTGCACAGGAGAGAATGAGAGATTTTTTTAAATATACCTATTGTATATGTTTTGCACATTTGAGAGCAATTATTCCAACAAAGATTAGTTTTATATTTAAGTCTTACTAATGTATAGGGCAAAAGAAAAAGTTATAAGTGCGCTTCGCATATTTTATTGCATAATTTCTGACCTAATAAAGCGAAAAACCAATGTAAAAGAACAAAAGTTTCGTATCAATATCAAATCCGAACCAGGATATGTAGAAAAACATACAGATTACTTTGTTTGTAGTTTTGCTCTCGGGAGCTAAAATGTACAGAGAGTCAGGACTGGTGACCCGAGAGCAAGCGACATACAGTCTATGTGAGGAGAAGCTGGTCTTGAGATCGACACTCGCAGACTTCTCATGGCGAAACAAACGCCCACAGGAAACTACACTCGCTTAAATTGAAAGGGATAAATGTGGAGAATTAGTGGTACATGGTGTAAACACTGTCTCGCCAATACCGAAACCCGTTAGAATTTGCGCCTTGATGATTTGCAGATAATTTACATTAAGCCATCAGTCCATCATTTTCTGGGTCCCTTTACACAATTTCAAAGGCGTTAAGTTCCGAAGAAGCATAATCGGGACACCGACCTTCAGCTTAAGGACGTCCGTCGGAAGTCCACTTGCAGTGAGGGAATTCAGGAATTTTACAGAATAATGAGTGGCGTCATCTTGATTGATATACATATATACAGTGTTTATAAATGTGTAAAACACTTCATTCCCTTTCATTTATAAAAGAATGCATTCGTTGATTGCTGCAGCTTGATTATTTTTGGGCGTTTTGAGTTGGAAAATTCTTGAGCATGTGGATTCCTACTCAGCCGCCCATAATTATTGTCAAGCTCAACTTATGAATACAGGATCATAAAAATAATCGTTTCAAAGAACCATTCACCTCATCAGCCCCAGTTCCTCGCGTCACCACAGGCAGCGTTCAGTGGAAATTGCCGCTGAACATAACTGTGACACCACCCATTATGTGTTGGTTCCTACGGATGTCTTTTAGAGTTCTGTGTACCGCATCAACTGCTTTTCTGTTTGCCATTATACATTCATCCCATCATACGATCAAAGAACAATTCTTAAGCAAATGCCTGCCTTGTCACTATTTCGTGACACATCACAAACAGGTGTTTCGTTGCTCTGTAAATTGATGGGAATCCTAAACATGGTGTGCGCTGTTTTGTCACCAGAAAACAACGTGGCAGTAATCGCCGAAGACGCTACTGCAATTGTAATTTTGCCCTGCCTCCCTGCAAGGATGCCAGTCGTTATAAATATTTTTCCTGTCCCATCAGGAGTATCCAAGAAAATTATTTTTCCTCAGATTTAAATCGACTCCTAACGCCATCTAGTTAAGAAAAAGGAAACATTATGTTTTAAATAATAATAATTTTAATGCTTCAAATTAAAGCGGATTTTTTTTATAAGCTGAAATTTTTAAAAGTATAATCCCACACGATGCGCGTTGCTTCCTTCGGGTTTCAAATTGAAATATTAAAAAAAGAATTCCGCTGATCTAAATAGACTCTAACGCCATCTAGAACACTATGTTTTAAATAATATAAATTTTATAAATGTTTCAAATTAAAGTGGTGACGTTTTTTACATACATACATAGACTCACGCCTGTTTCCCAGAGGGGTAGGCAGAGACAACGGATTTCCACTTGCTACGATCCTTGCATACCTCGTTGCATATACGTTTTTTATAAGTTGAAAAATTATTAAAAAGCATGTTTCCTTCGGGTTTGAGCCGGTAAGTAATAAAAGTCATTAAGAATGAAATACCACAAAAATACATATTAATTTCAATGACAAAAAAAAATACAAAATAATCCACAAAAAGTTTGCGGAACTGGGGATCGAACCCAAAGCCTTACACTTCCAAGGCGTTCGCTCGACCGGAAGGCTATGAAGTCTGTTGACATGTAGACAAAATAATCGTTCCTAAAAGATATTAATATGTTTTGTTATGTAATGTTTAGCTCCTTGTGGATATAGCGTGATAATATTTTGTAAATTGAAATTTAATAATATTTTTCCCAACAACAACAACAATTCTGCAGCAAATTCTAGAAATACGCTGCTTACTACTATACTGCTCATCCCCCATAATTATAAACGTGATAATTTATACCCTATAAGTTGACTAAGAATTTAAAAAGTATATTTGCCGAATTTCAACTAAATCTGTCCAGTAGTTTTCGCGCCAATCAATTACATACATACTTCGTTACGATTTTATTATATGTATAGATTATTTTTTATAATATCGTTTTTATTTACAAGATTTTAAGCAACTTGCAATGTTAGTATGTTCAGGTCAAATCTTACAAGCTAAATTAGAACCACTTCCTCTTATTGTGGTGCTGAATTTTTACACGTTGGTTTAGTTCTGGTGAAAATGAATTCTTATAGCAAGCATGACCTGAATTTATATCCAGGATTAGCTCTAGATAAAAGAACTCTTCAACGGTCAACAGTACAGACGTAAAAATTTGCATTTTCGTTTAGTTTTGATAGTCCAACATTAAAGCTTAATATCGAAACGTTGTTTTATGTATGTATGTACTACTGTAGCGTTATTAACACTTTTTATTGATAAGATATAAGAAAAGCAAAAATGTTATTAGAGGTGAGGAGGTTAGGTGATTATAATCTCAATAATTTTGTCGCATTAAACATTTCAAAAGACATAAACGAATTATGAAAAATCTATTGTTCGATGCCTCCGGCGGTTTCGCACCATGTTTAAGATCTCTTAACAGCCGACAAACATTTCTAAAACCACTTTTATTTTTAGCTCACGCCTCTAACACTATTCAAGAGTACGGAATAAAAATTGACACACATTTTTCTGAGCACGTGAACGTATGGAAGATGTTCAGATAACAGCCTTTACACTTAGTCACGTTGGCAAGTGCTAGAAAATGTACATTTAGAACAACTCTAGAATAGACTCTAAAAGTATAAAAATAAGGCTCTAAATACTAGACATAGACAGCTGTATGTAATCCTTATTATTTAAATGTCTATACTGTGTTGGTTTTTCCCGAAACCCTAAAAAGCTTTTACGATTTATGGTTTAAGACTTAAGACATTTATTTTCTTAAAATATTTTACTATTACAGTCTGTTGGTTTCGGTAACTTACTTTTTTTATTATTTTGACGTAAATAACTCTATCTATATTTTGATTTTGATAAAAACCAGGTGGGTTATTCAGAACTAATTTTAAATAGTAGTCATTTTCTAACATATTCTTGCCAAACGAATACGGAGGTTTTATTTTTTCTACGCAGTATCCCATATATACGACAGAAAGACCACGTAAACCCCCATGCACCCCATAGAGGAGTATAAGCAATTTAACGGGCCACACTGCCGCAGTCTCCAATTTATTGAACTTGTTCGTCTTGACAAAAGGGTCTTAAACTTCCGTACCATCTTACCGGGTAGACAGGGATAATTATAGAGCTGCGAAAACAAAAAAAATCTAAAAAAAAGGAATTTATCGATTTGAACCTTTTAAAGTTCAATATCGAATTCACATAATTAATTAGGAGCAAATTAAACAAAAACTAATTAATTGTAAAAGCGAAAATGCGTTAATTTGTTCGTCCTTCTTTTATGCAACAACGCTCGGATTGAAGTGATTTTCGCATAGTAAGTTTATGGGCCGGAGTGTGACATACTTTTTCTCCCAAAATTAGAACCATGTGAGCAAAGTCGCAGGGAAAAAATATTTATGCATTATGAAAAAAAAGCAAAGTAATGAAACAACTTTTTAACGGATATAACTGACTTAAACAATCCTGACGTTTCGAGTGCTTTGCAGCACTCGTGGTCTGCCTGCGACCACGTCACCACTGCGAAACGTCAGGGTTGTTTTATCAAAATAAAAACGCGAGTTATATCCGTTAAAAAGTTGTTTCATTGTGTTAAGTGTTCGCGAAAGTTTGAGACTTAAAGCAAAGTAATTTTTTCACAGCTAAGTGGTGTTATCACCAGCCAATGCGGCGCTAACAACTCTATACACTTCCCCCGGTCACTAGCCCTCAATCAAATACTATCACCGCTCGGTATTAAGCCCGCACTTCTTCTACTCTCCACTTATCTCCCGCCTGTTTATTGCTACATGAAGCCATTATCGAGCAACATCGAGATCGCAGGAATTTCCGCCATTGGCCAGCTAATTTTACGAGATTTACAGGGATCCGGAAGAATCCGGGAAAACCGAATCTTGTAGATCCACGTGATGATAAAATTTTATCGTAAATTTGGCGTTTTCTGTGGTTTTTGGATGGTACGAGGTATTTCGATTTAGTAAAACCTGGGAGACATACAGGGTGCTCTTTTTACAAGCATGTTGGTTTTTTTTTTCAAATACTATATAATTTAATGTTAAATAGCTAAAACTTCTGTGCTAGTTAGTATATATAGGTCATATTTCCTCATGTGTGTAAACTTATATTTCTTTTTGCAATAAAAAAAATTGCCTGTATAGATCCTGCGATGAAGGAGACAATCCAAGATTGTGAAACCGTTAAAAAGTAAGGTCCGGTTTTTAAGGAGGCTTATTTATGGCAGATGCACTTTTTAAATTCATAGAATATGAGAATTTTATTAACAACTCGAACATTTTGCAAGTTTATTTCTTTTGTATCGTAGAAACAGTTACAAACATAAAAATTCACAATGCATAAACACCCAGAGCGGAACAAAATGATATTTGTCCATCACACACATATTTGGATCAAGCGTAGAAGGCGGATCGATAACCCACTACGCCAATCATGTCATTATTTTATTTTATTCATTACTTATTTACCTGTAGGTACCTTATTTCTAGACGAGAAAAGGTAGTACCTAATTTTTATGGTACTAACTAGAGAAATTAGGTACCCTTTTGGCTTATCCTAAACCTATTCTACTAAATACTAAGTACCTACCTACATGCCTATGGGCCCCCACAACCCGCAAATTTACCACACATATACATTAAGCCGAAACCTCGGCCGTATATTCACGGTATCTCCTAAGGAAGGGTAGGCAGGGGGGCAGTGCATACATTACTCAAGACGGACTGACATCTCTGCCACTCCCTCAGAGATACGAGTTTCTTTGTTTGCGTCATTTGGGGAAATACTCTTTTTGTCCCAAAAAAAAAGAAATTTGGGAGACGATATCTGAAAACATTTGGACGTTCTGAGTACCTATGTTATTACGTACACAGATTTGTAACGTCCGGATAAAGCAAAATTATTTATTCTTTTTAAAAAGATTGACCTGTTAATAGTTTTTATTGTTATTGTAAACTATCACGACTAAATCGTGATAGCCTAGTGATATGACCCAAGTTCGAACCCAAGGCGCACATTACTGACTTTTTGTAAGTTATGTGCGTATTATAAATTAATGATCACTTACTCCGTGCCTCGGAAAGCACGTAAAGCCGTTGGCCCTGCGCCTGATCTCTCCCCGATCGTATCGGATTGCCGTCTCGTCGGACTATGAGAGTGAGGGAATTGAGACCTGTGTTTGCGTACACACTTGATCACTATAATATCTCCTGCTTAGTTGACTAATCTCAGTTGGATTGGCCACTGTGACCGAAATTTAGTCAGGAGGACATTATTGTATACTAGCTTTTGCCTGTGATTGTGATTGCCCTCGCGGTTATTTGGGATTTGACAAATTCAATCATGATTCGAAAGGCTCGTGGCGCCATTTATTTTCATATGAACGTTATTGTTGTTCCACAGGACTTTTTTTTAACCTAAAAATCTACTTATCCTAACGCAGGTATACACCTTAAAACCTAAGAAATATCCTAAAAAATTATACCAAATCGACAATAAAACATCAATCAAATTAAGTAAACAACGATAAAAGGAGATAATTCAAGACTATAGTTCTAATTATCCCACTTCTAATTTAAAAACGTACTTTACTTAATAATCTCTCTGGCTCAACACAAACAAAGTAATTGGCTACCACAATCTTCAGCTGGAGAGCAAATTATCTGAAGAATAGGGTGACAATGGTTCTGATGGGGAGAGCGAGAAAATTGCGTGTCCTCATTGTGACTAAATAATACGATCTATGTATGCTGTGGGTAAACGTTTAAATTTCTACATGTCAAAAGACTTGTGGCTGAAAAATTAGAATCAGATCTAAAGTAAAAATTATAATATAAACATATAGGTATTTAATATATGTAAAAAAATAATAATAATATAAACAGGTATTTATTATAATAACCTAATAAGTAAACAAAAATAAAATAGATGATCACTCCGACATTTAAGAAAACTTAATTAATAAAAGATAAAGAGAAGAAGAGGAGAGAAAGAAGAGAGAGAACAGGACGAGAAAGAGGGAGAAGAATAAAATATTAATTAATGAAGAAAGAAGAGAGAGATTTTATTAGATTAGATTACCTACAATGTACCTTTTCTCATTAAATAAATAAATAAATAATAATAAAGAAATACTTTATCTTTGCTCTTATATTATGAGTGAGTGAGGGAGGATGCCACGGAAAAAAAAATTTGGACGGATTTTTCTCAGCAGTTTAAAAAAAAAGCGGACAGAGCTTCAACACGGTACGTCGAAGTTCGTCAGTTCGTATCCCATCCATATCAGTTGTTTTTTCAAATTTTCTTATTGAATAATTAAACTTTCTTAATTTTCCTCATAACGCTGGCTGTATCGCCACGATGTATGACAATGACAAGCCTTACACGTAAGGAACGTAATGTTTCTTTTTAAAAAAATTGTTGGTCTTTAGGTATAAGTAACGTCAAAACTGACCAAATCCACCTGCGAAACAAATGAAGTATGAAGCTCCAGAACTTCAACAAAACACATCCAACTAGACCCTGGAGACTTAAACCTACTATAATTCACTTCCAGTTCTAAAACAAACAAGCGATATATTATTTTCTTTCATTTCCACGCCATACACCACACAACTATAAATCATTTTCACACAATCACCACAGACTAGACGGTAGTTTTAAACACAGATATATCGATTTATTTGGCGTCGTTTCTGTAGATAATGTAGGTATTGCAAATTATAGGTAACTGTCTAAATAACAACACACAATCTGTTCGAACCTTGATTTTTTTTCATTCTGTTTGATCTTTATCTCTGTGTGTGTGTTTCTCTGTCTTTTGTAAGAGATTTGTTTAGATACTATTAATTGATGTATGTTGTATTTGAAAGGCAGGAAATCGATATATATAAAACTATTACTACGATATACAGCGTGTAACAGAAGTCCGAAATAATACATTAAGGGCGTATAAGGTACCCTATAAACAATCTTTGAGAATAGGTTTTGGAACCGAACCCCTAACAATTTTTGAGTAAACCACGGTCAAAGTTTTCACCAAAATCTTTCAAATACAGCCCTAGACATCAGCTGAAAGGTGAATCAACACGAATCAGGTAATTTACCTTTGATAAAATTTTTAGGTAAGCACTAGGCACGCGTAGGTTAATGAAATCTGTCAATATTAAAGAAAATTAAATCAAAAGAATTATTTTGTATGAAAAAAAAATGGCTTCTTTGTACTCCATATTTTCACAGGTGATTCTCTACATGATATATATACATGCCCTTAAGTATTATTTCGGACTTCTGTTACACGCTGTATACTAATAACAAATAAATATTAATAATTATAGTGAAAACTGTAGATCCCTATTTAAGAATATTGCGCGCATGGAAGAGTGTTAGACTTAACATAGTAAAAGTTTCTATGAAAAAGTGTCAAATTCAAACAATGTAATTTTATCGACATCGACATTTCTTAATACTTATACTGTACCTATCTTACAATTTTTTTGTAAACATTGCAAAACAAACTCCACATAAAAACTTGTTGTAGAAAACCTTACAGCTACCGACATTCCAACAGACACTAGAGACATCCAAATAATTAGGTATCCGTTAAACCTAGCACACACACAGCTGATCATTACTCTTCTTTTTGCACCACGGACAAAAACAAACAAGAAAAGCAAACGGTAGGGTGTCCGCGGCTGCGGGCGTAATCCGGACATACCGACAGTTGGTCCCGATTGATAAACATAGGGGAATTAGGATTATAGCTTAAGTTATGTTGTTGGTTTCCAACTTTAACCAGATTGAAGGCTTAAAAGCGTAGAGTGCAAAGTAGGAACGATAGCAAAATTCACATTGAATAAGATCAAAGACCGGAGCTATCATTATATTGGTCACAATCACTTTAGCTACCGAACGAATTAACTAAATAAGCCAATACTTGTGCGTTATCGACTGTCATGATTTATAACTTATGAAGTGAGTTTGCAAACACATGGGTGTGGGTTGGAACCTGGCGTGTGCCAATGTCTTTTTTCATTGTCGTGTACTTTCTTGGTTAATCTAAAACTATACTCACTAAAGGTGAAACGTCATGAGGAAACCTGGACCTAAGAGTATGAAATCGCACAACACGCAGTGATATGGTTACTTTTTTTTCAATTACCAATAATACTGATATGCACTCGGACGTCTTCGGCCAAAAACAAACGTTAAGGCAACCGCAAGGCGTGAACATAATCCGGACAGACCGGCAGTCGGTTGGTCTCGATTGATAACATTTTTATTTGCCACTTAAATAGTGGGGAAACAAGGGTTGCGGATGAAGGGGATAATATCGGATCTTAGGATGCGAGTTAAAAGGCAAGCGTGTGGAAAAACAAGGGATTTTTTATTTGTTTTCCCGTTTTTTGTGCGGTTTTTAGTGAGTTGTTTAAGGATCCTCGGTATGTAGTATTGACGTCAAGTGTAGTCTTAAGTATGTTGTACAACGTGAAATAAAAAAAACACCATTAAGTGTTGCTTGTAGTTTTAAAGACTAGTTATAAATATAACTTACATTGAGACAAACGATTAGTTTTACATAAAAGTTATTTTTTTATTTTAAAATTTTTATATTCAATATACACACATTAGTTAGTAGCAGCAATAAGAAGTGTTTTTTTTTTGCGTTTGAGATTAGGTTATTAATTTATGACTAATTTATAACAAGGTATTTAAAAATACTAAATCAGTGAAATGCGATTATCAAAAACAGCTTAAAATATTGAAGATAGTAATTTGTTATACAAAATATTAAATGTCAGAACTAACGCTCTATATCTTCAACATTAATAACATGTTTTCACAAAAATCTGTCCACGTAACAAATATAACGCTTTTGTAATCACCACACTAAAATTATAATATCAAACACCTTCCAACCACAAGCACAACTTAATCACGCAACAATCTACAAAAGAAATAATACATAAAAATCTCAGTTTTTCCTACAATCATTACATTTAATTACCTCACATGTCCAGTGGTGCGTGAGCACATAATCAATCTCCCCCTCCCACTGCCACCCTTAGACGGAACAAAACAACGAACCCAGCCAACAGTAAAAAAATCCTATTGAGACTTATCCTCGGGAACAATTTAATTATGGTGTTTCTAGTTTCGCTTAAGATTTTTGTAAGAGAGTTTTTAAGAAAAATAAGGAAGAAACATTTTTAATCTTGATGTTGGAATTTACAATAGGTATCCAAGCATTGGAAAATTGAACGTCTATTGAGTGTTATTGGCTGGTAGTTAGGTGTCTAGACTTTATTAGAGACTGCCTCATTCGGTGTAGTAGTAGCCTAAGGGAATGCTGAGGTCGTGAGTTTGATTTATAAGTTGGACAAAACGTGAATGGGTACATCCATTAATAATAAATTTTAATAAAAACACAGTCTCCTGATTGTTATTTTACATTTGTTAAAACTTTTGTATTTGTGGTTCCGATTGCGGGTCAATAATTATTGGTAAGCCTATAAATACCTTGAATAATAGGGGTGTTGTTCATGCATTGCCAAACTTTTATACACAATACTATAATGTATAAATACAGCAATATAATGTAGACGTCCTGAGGCCCTACTCCGAAATCCGAACGAGACGCGACGCGACGAAGCTTCGACGAAGGATCGCACTTTTGTTTTCGATTTTCAAATCAACTTTTATTCGTTTTTAATCTGTTTTTTGCATAAAAACTTATTTCGATCAAACTGATATTTTTGCTGAATCTTTATAATATTATTCTCCCTTAACTTGATTGTTGTGATTTTTTATAACTATATATTGATAGATTTTATGTCTTCAATGTGCGAGCAAGATAGCAGATTAGCGAATACCCGAGCCTTAAGTGCTCTAGTCAATTGCTAGCTACAGTTGCTAGTGTTTACTAAGCTTTAAACATGATTTAAATATTAATTTTACTACTAATAAAGAAAGTTCTTGAGCTATCTTTAAAGCTGTGATTATCTTTTGTGATAAGACCGCAAACAGTTTACTTAAGAACTGCTTCAAGAAATGATAATTATGAATGCTTGTAGAGTCTCGCTAAGTTCTTTTAATTAGCTGTTTTTAGTAATCACATTTAAGTGTCTTAGTTCATCATGAAGTCAAAGGATAAAATACTAAATGTAAATATTATTTATCTTCAAAGTTAAACCCTGTTTTTCAATTCCAAAACTCAGTTTAATTACCTAAAAGCTATCTTCTAAAAGCTACGACTACAAAGGGTACAAACTTCGTTCAACCATATGCGGGAAATAACATCTCATCAATGAGATTTTACTATGTACGATATTCATTGCTGGTTATGTTCCATCGTTTTAAATTTGTTTGTGAATAAAATATGGCTTGGAGGCGAAATGTGAACAATATATTTATGATCGTATTTTCCTTGGTAGGTGGTATCTGCTAGATAGATTTCGACGGCACAAACATACCGATAGTTTATGATAAATCGATAAGTTATTTAAAAATTAAAAAGCAATGTTTATTTTGTAGGATTTCGCACTTTATCCCCGTCTGAGTCTCTAAGGGAATTAAATGTATATGTCTGGCTGGTTTAAGTGATTTTCTTGAATGTTTTCGACTGGTTTTAATAATTTAGCTGAGGACTGCCAAATCAAAAAATAGCAGGTTCATGCTTCAACACGCATCATTAACAGAATGAATCCTGAGCTTTGTCATCATCATTAACAGTCGGTAGTTGACCAGCTAAACATTTAAAAAAATAATTAACAGCAGGATTCGAACCTACCGGCCTACAGATTAAAGCCATGATTTAGAACTTTAGTTTTAGCTTTGCTTGCATAAATGCGTAATAAAAACGTAACAATATTAATATTAATTTGGCTTTTTGGATTAAGAAAGGTACATGTGTGAAAGTGACATGTAATTAAAAATATGTCTTGCAGTTCGTGGTTCCGTACCTTTCTTCCCCAGCGGTTATCGGTTCTTCGAGCGATGTGGCCCGCCCATTGCGTTGGTAGGCCTCCCATCAGATGGACCGACGACATTGTCAAGGTCGCGGGTAACCGGTGGATGCAAGCGGCAAGTTGTCGCTCATTGTCACGTTCTATAAGGGAGGCCTTTGTTCAACAGTGGACATCTTCCGGCTGATGATGATGATGATTATTTTGTAGTAATTTTAAAGGCCTACGGGTAGTTTTAACTCTGATTCAAAGTTGTTTATCAACAATATCACCATCACTTAGGTTAGGTATATTTCGGTAAGGATGAAATAATAGATGGGTTTTCCGTAACGATACACCACAGGACGTTTGTAACCACAGTTGACTTGGCAAACAGTCCTAATTTTAATCTCGAGTAACATTGAAACCGCCTGTCATGTCCCGAGCCATGTGTGATTGTGTCCCCATCTTAGATCAATTCACCTTCCTACGATCGCTGCATTTAATCTAAAGCTACACTCTAAAGGACGATCCCAACGTACATTTGTCAGCCGTGCCTGTTAGGCAATTTAGAATAGTGTCAAACAATTTTCTAATCTATCACGGTGGTTTAAAGTTGAGATTCCGTTGCAGGGTTCCGTTGAAGTTATAATTTCGGAAGCTAACTGTACGCTTAGAACATCTGTTGTATGTAAATGGCGTATGAGGCGGAATTATTATATTTATGCTAGAGTGGTAAGTGTAATGGTTTTACGTAAACGAATGTTAAGTAAAAATGTTATATGTTTTGTGGTTTTAAGTGTAAGTATATTTACACAAAACACTTTCTTTCTTTCTTCTTTCTTTCAAGTTAGAGGTTTCAGGTTGAAACCTAAGGCACGCACCTCTAAAAAAATTTCTTTTCGAAGTTATGTGCGTATTGTGAATTAATTACCACCTGCTCTGTGACTCTAGGTGCCTTTAATCGCCACTCTGGGCAAGCGGGTTGGCGATCGCAGTAGCAGATGGTTACTATTAATTACCACTATTACATAGTAGGATGCTGCTGCCCATCCTCTAAATTTTGTCGCTTCTTATGACACCCGCGGGATGGGTAGGGGTGGTTATAGAACCTTAGATAAGTATATACTTAGGCCGGAAACCACACAGCACTTATATTAATTATAATGAGTTATTCTCGACTTTATCATGTTGTAGAGACCTGGATCCTTCAGCAGAAAAATAAGTCAAGCCACATACAATTTTGTTAAAGGCCCCACAAGGTTTATTTAAACTTTATTTTAAACCAGCAATTACCCGGGGCACAAATATTTGTGGTTATAGGTACTCATTAAAACCACAACGCAGGTATTCTAAGTAATAATTTAATTGTTTTTACTTCACTTTACACAATGATCTCATGCTATTTTAAGTCTCGGTTGTAATTTAGAACAATAACGGCAAATATAAATCTTCCAACAATGGTATAAAATCTATAACAACACAATGGTGTGCAAGTAAAATAGAATATTCATTACGACTTTACCTTTAAAATGGTGTCTGAGGGGAAATCATTAGCATTTTCCTACAGAAGGATGGGCCTTACCTAAAGTCGTGAGTGATGGGAAATGCTCGATAAAAAATTGTTATAATTTTTCTATAAAATCAATTTTTTTTTACTTAAAAATTCGGGATGATTATTGTCTGGAATCCGAATTTCCTTTTCGTAATTCGAACGTTTATTTTTTTTGAACATTGTTAAGGTATTCATTAATTGTTTAAGCATATTTTAAAACTAATAACCTTGTATATACTTATAACTTTATATTCCAAGCATCGCAACGCATCGCATACAGCTAACATAATTATTAAATAAAAAAAAATAAATTCATGTCATAAAATGGATCAATAAACTTCTTTTCTTTTAATACCTAAATCTATCGACACGGAACATCTCTACGTTACCCCATACAGTCTGTAATTGTGCGGCCACATTTCGGGGGTAGAAACACATAAATTACACCTTTTATTCATTCCCGATTGCTAGTGTTATTACTATCATTAACCACCCCACATTGGCTATATTGCTATGTATTGAAATATTACCTTTATTAATGAAAACTGTTATATCATAGGCAGAATATTATTGTTCTAATATGTCGGAATCTCGTCTTCGTTGGTTTGGGTATCATATTTACTTCTATCTCGTATTGAGGACGGGCATTTAAAAAATAATTTCCAATAAGCTTGATTAGTGGTCGTAAGCCTAGGTTAAGTCCCGGTTACGGATGGCTCGCCATCTCTGGGGATATGATTCATACCATCCAACTTCCGTCCTCCTAAACCACAGCACCGCTTATTACCAAGTTGGTTCATGATCAAAGACGTGGGTGTATTATACACCTCAGCCTAAAACTTATATGGAATGCAGGCGTATGTTTTATGTGTATGCTCCAAACAAGATTTTTTTTCTGTAAGTACCTGTAATTTTACAACGCACAAAAAACGGGACTTTTTAAAAATATTACTAAAGCATTTAAAAATATTACGGCTATTAAAATAAGTTTGCCAGTTGCTGAGGAGAAATTACATTTGAAAATTAGAATGTACAATTTCAAAATAGTCTTACTAACACAGATCCTCGTCAACAACAACCTTCCTTGTTCCTTGCACTCTTTAGAGGCTAACCCAAAAGCGTTAACTAGCTCCTCACTGAGCTCCTAAACTACGACTATAAGTGCATTATTTGGGTATAAAATAAGTTTGCGCCAAGTTTTAGTCAAATCCATTAAGCCACGAATGGCGTATTCCAAACATCCAATCTCCAATAAATTTATAGTATTGAGAAGGATACCACATCACTATTAAAAGAATTACTATACTCAAAATGATTTCGTTTTCCTACACTAACACTTGCTCGAGATAGCAACCAAATAACACGGGTATGTTTTTATTCCATTACCCGTAAGGAAATTAATTTCTGTTGTATGCTAGTAGAAATACAAGTAAAATAGGCCAATAGTAATGCGACAGAAACAAAAATATATCGATAGTTAATCTTACTTTTATCCTTATGTGTTTAATTTTACATTATTGTGTCGTATCGTAGGTAAACATCAGATAAAATTCAATTTAATGATGCCTAAATTATTGTTCTTTCAATCATTAGCTAATTTCGCCATGAAACTTTTCTTGGAGTAATAAAAGTATAAAACTGCGGAAATTTAAAAAGATTTTCTGCAAAATTGATAAATAGATTGAGTGGAACTGGGTTAAAAACTAGTCGCAAGATTAGTCACAAACAACACGTGAAATTTAATAAAAGCTTAAAATTTTTTAAATAGCCGCTAACACATCTAAAGCATACCTATCTAGTGAAGTCGGCTCGATAACAAAACTCTCCATCATTGACTAGCTTGTGGCTTACAAGCGCAGCGAAACCCAATTTCTCCTTTATTGTACAGATTGACGTCGAACAGCCAATACACTACGGTTCCTCCACTCCAGAATATAAATGCCGGTGAAAATTCGTAACCCCATCTAAAATACGGGGGTGTTTAAATAACCGTGAAGCGTGGGTAAAGGGTGCACTGTCCGGTAATACGGGTCTTGACGAACTTGCCCATTGAAATAAACGTAGTTTTTACAAAATTTACATGTTTAGTTCGTAAACGTTTTGGGACGCTTATTATGTTTCACACTGTAGCAAGAAAAATTAGGTCGTTATTATGCACCAAATATTCTTCAGTCGCGTAAATAGAATATCCAGATTTTCCAAGTTTTTGTATTTAATTGGTAATGTAGGTAGATATGAAAAAAAAAGTAATGCGATGAGTAGTGGCAATACTAGTAGGTACCATAAAGCAAGCAGCAAGCTAGCACTCAACGCCCGACCGCTGTCCGAATAACTTTTATAATTATCTACGTGATCAACAATTTGTTTTATTTACATCATATTAATTACCCCGGTTGTGACTGGACGTGAGTATCTGACCAAGTTTATCGATATCGATTTCCGATATTTTTTGTGTGGCACTTCCCTAAACAAATAAATAGATGTGGTACACGCTTTTAGGTAGTACCTTTACAATTGAGTTACGTTGAGATTACTACGCTTTGGTAATTCTTACTCAAGAACATTCTTGTATTATAAATAAAGTGCGGTCGAGTACACGTCAGTGGATACAAGTGCAATTTTCGCTACAAAAGTAAAAATATTACTATTGACCTGCTGTCAACTATTGTATTTTGAAATCTCTAGCTTATTAATATCCATATTGTTATGCATGTACCGTTGGACATTCAATTGTTTAACTAATTGTTATCTATCTAGCACAATCTATGAATTCAAATGATTTAATTGGATTATTATCATGTATTATGTTTTTTTTATACACGGTCTTCATAAGTTATAGCTCAAATGAAGCTCAGACTAATTAACAGGACTTCTAGCAAGACCTAAAAGGCGTTCAGCTAAAGCACTTACCTAAAACAACAGCAGCTTAAGGAGCTCACTGGTGAGATTCGAGCTTCATACGTTGCTTATAGAAATGCTTATAGCTAAGAAAAAGCTAAATCTGGTTAAATGTAAATGTAAATGGGTGATGCTTAAAATACCTAGTCACTTATGAAAAATTAAATCTAACTATTATTCCTGTGCGAATATTTATCATTCATCATCAACATGACTTAGTTATGAAAATCTTCAACTGAATACCTACCACCCCTCCAACAGTTTACTACGATAAACAGGAAACATCGATATCGTGAGTATAAACACATCACTAGCGATATAAAGCTGTAGCACACCGCATGCTTCGTTACTCCACAATCGCGTTACAGCGAGCGTTTCGCTAATTCTTGCGTGCGTTTACCTTACTCCTGTAGCTATGTATCTTTGCGTTGTATCTTTGAGAGATACAGCACCGCTGCCAAACGATTTTATGCATCCCGGCGACACATAATCATGGATTTTCTTAACAGTTAATGAAATAAAAGGCTTTTAAAAATCTATTAAATCCTAAACGATTTAGAGTCATTTTTGCGCCTTTCGGACTCTCGGGAATTAATACTGCTTTAAAAGCATCTGTGTTTTCCATGCCTGTTCGTTTTTCCCAATTTAAATTATTAAAATACGCAATTGTTTTAATCAACCTGTGGTGCATTGAGGGTAGAATCTTAAATATGATTCTTGAAATGTGAGCCCAACGTACCACCAACGACGACGGTGCTATAAATGCAACATCCATAACTAGATTGCTAATAATAGGCGTATATTGGTGATTGGCGTGGAGGTTGCTAATGGAATCGTCAGCGTTTATCTCGTCAGACAGTTTAGAATGACACCTATGTACAACAGTTGATTATTAGGGTTCACGCCTATATTAATTTTAGCCTACAATTTTTTTACGTAAAAACTAAAATAATGATTTTATCAAAGCCAATCTACTGGAACCCTTACTAATATTATAAAAGTGAATATGTTTTCTAATTAGATAGTCTGCCAATTCGTTAGTTTATGATTCTTTTACTCAACAAGCTAGTAGCGTTCATAGAGACAGTTTATAAGCCGCTTAAAGTGCTTTAGGACTTGTACATATTTTAAAATTAAAAGCAATTAGAAGCACGGAACCGAATTACCAAATCCGCAGAAAAAGGCTTAAAAGAAATGATTTGGTGTAGGTATACAGGTATTAGTTTTTAGGGTAGGGATTATACCACCTAATACCTATTAGTAGTATTAGAAGGAAGTTCAGAGATTAAAAACATTAAATTCCCTTTTCAGCAATGTCTACATTAAACCATTGTTTTAAATACCAGCGTACCGTATACAACTAGAAATTCTTTTAGCGAACGCCGTTACAAAGTTGTGACAACCGCACGCTTCGTTAACCAACAATCCAAACACGAGACTACCTTGTATTAGCGTAAACGCGTTTAAAACGAGCTTAGAGTGTGCTTTAAATTGTACAAGCGGCCACTATTAAATAAGTATATGTTACTAAAGCTATGCTTGACAAAAAGGTACTAATTTTGAACAATGTGTGTTTGAAATGCATACAACATTTAAGAAAAGAACGTCTTTACTTACGAGTTGTTAGAGTTGCAGTTTCGGACTCAAACAGAATCATTTTTAGGAGCATACTCTCGAGGCGCGAGTCGTTTGGCTTTGTGGTTTAAATTCAGAACCAATCGGAAAACTCCGAAATAAAACAGAGATTATAATAATCAATACGAATATCTTCCAATTTTAGTAGGCTCACGATAGTTATTATTTTTTTAATATACATTTTATATATTTACCAACACGTTAATAGTACGACATAACATTGTTATGCTGAATGCTTTCTATCGCTTTTTATTGAATGTTTACTATCGTTTAATGATTTTTAAATAACAGTGGCTTTTACTCCTCGTTGCCTCCTCGACTGCCTCGTTGGTCTAGTGGTAGCAAGCGCGACTGCTGAGCACGAGGTCCTGGGTTCGATCCCCGGGTCGGGCAAAGTGTTATTGGGTTTTTCCATTAGGAAATTCTCAGTAGCAGCACGGAGTCTGGAATTGTGCCCGGTTAATGGCAATAGGCTCGCCCCCTATTACATGGGACTTATTACATAGCCGGCGAAACGTGGGTGTACTACACACCTCTGCCTACCCCCTCTGGGGAATACAGGCGTGAGTCTATAAATAAATAAATAAAGTGGCTTTTAAACTGTTTGTGGCACGATTTTCATTATGAAACATCTGTAGCAATGGATATGTTTGTAGTTTATGTTATATTACACGAACCAATCGTGTTTGAAACACCCTTATAAACTAGTTATACAGCGTATATAATGCGATATTTTTTTATAGAATTTTTCATTACAATTTAATTTCGCCGTCACAATCTTATCCCAGATACACATAAATCCATTTCATAATTCAATAATACGCCTTTATGGTATAATCTGTTCAAATGACTGCCTGTGTATAACATAAAGCCATCCCTACGGACACAGCAGGAGAAACAGTAATGCAATCAGGGGTAGGCTGACGTACTCTTCATCATTTTAGAATTGGTGTTTTAGCCCTAAAAAGACGAAACTGAGTCACCAGACAAGATATAAGTCGGTTATGCGGATTAAGTATGTGGCGGGGTTTATATTATGTACTGACTTATTGTAAATAGGTTTTTAGTTTTTAACCTTCGATGAAAAAAGAGGGGTGTTATAAGTCTCACGTGTGTATTTTTGTGTCTGACGCATCGAAGCTCCTAAACGTATCAACTGATTTTGATTTAGTTCTTTATTTATTTGAAAGTGTTTTATAGAAATTTGTGCGGTCGGTCTTTAACATTCATTCATTCCTTAACAATCGGTATTTAACGTTTTAAGGGGCCAGTTGTCTAATAATTTATCATTTTAAATTATTTTTTTAGAACTGTGTTTAAAAAAGTCCTAGTTCATATCTATCAAACACGCACTCTCGACAAAGGTTGGAACAGCACTAGGCTATATACAGGCAATAGGCTGCTAGATATTTTTTCGCACTAATTGCACCATCCTAAATTAAAACACCACAGACGCTATGGTACCCCAATATGCCCTAGCCCTGCCCTACAGTAATCCAATCAAGGAGCCTACAGACAATTTGCGGGTAACTGATGCCGCACTCGAATACGTTGGCGGGATAGCAGATATTGAATGTGTTCCGTTTTGATATTCTGTTCTTGACTGTACTATGTAGGTGTTTGTTTTGTAATAGTGATGTGAGTTAGACTTGTCGATTGTTTTTTATGAAGTATGATTTTTAACCCCGGCGCAAAAAGAGAGGTGTTATAAAGACGTGTTTTTGAGTCTGTGTGTCTATGTTTTTGTCAGTGACATCGTAGCTCTCAAACGGATGACTAATATACTTAGTTTATTTTTTATTTGAAAGGTAACATGATCGAGTGTTGTTAGCTAAAAAAATTTGGGATTTTCTGTACCATCGGGGGTTTTTAAATTTATAGTTATGTGTTCAAGTAAATAAGATCGCCAGTGTGTTTCTCTTACTATCTCTCTTTCAACCAAAGATGATTAGAAAAAGATAGAAGATTTTTAGAGCTGCAAACTAGACTAGTGTAAACTAGTTCACGTCATTTACTTGCAAAGGCGTAGACTAATTTGACAGTTCAGTTTGCTGTCGTTTTAAATAGTGTTTAGTTGAAAGAAATATTATTAGACTAAAATATTTAGCGTGATTTACAAAAATAATATCATCATCAGTATCGTAATATCGATTAATTTTAGGTATATCTGAATCACTTGAGAAATTTTACTAAGGTGCACCGTAGTAAAATTAGTAGTAGTAGTATTAGTAGGTAGAGGCCTAGGCGGTTTGAACTTTGACACCAGGTTTTTCATCAACCATACGATAAAGAAAATCAAAACACTGTAGCTATGTGCAAGCATTCTTATAGTTATAGTTATCAAAACCCTTCGTATTTAAATATCTCTGCAGGATAACAAAAATGAAACCACACTCAAAAATATTAACCATATAAATCTTTTGAACAAAATGCGTTGTAAACACCGACCACAACACGCGCACACCAGCGACACCAATTTGCGACGCGACGCAGTATTGTCGTGCGACGCGACGCGACGCTGCGACCAATAGATCGCAATCTAGACGAACTGCGCTAGATTAATCGTTTTTGTACAACGAGCTTTATTGGCTTGGACGAGCTTTTGTTCGCTTTTTATTGGAAGCAATAAGAACTGTTTAGAGTTAAGTACTGGACTGAAATAGATGTTGTTTAAGGTTTTGTCGAAGCTACGTTGCTTGGTATAATAAAGTCTTTTATTTAATACGAAATATTTCAGGTAGGAGATTTATAGTTTACAATGTTGCTTTATAACAAAAAATACTATTTTTTTTAGCTTTTTGTTAGTTTTGAGCAACATTCGAAAAGTTGGGGATTTCAAGTTTGCGAGCGACGATCTATTCGCGAAAAATTTACATAAAATAAAATGGCATGGTATTAATATATTAACCTATTTTAATGTAAACGTTAAGGTTTGTTAATTATAGTATAGTACTTATAGACATTTCGATGTAACTTGATACACAGATAGATTATACCCTGAATCCGCGGGCAAGCACTTTCTATAAGTCAAATCCTCTCGAAACTAGTTTATTGCCCTCAATGATTTCTTGCACAAACGACGATATGTGCAATATCACTGGACAGTTTCAAAATATACGACTCATTACGAATATTCGAAGAGCTAAGTTACCTACTCTATGTTGTACCGCATCCCAATACTCGCAGTTCGTAGTTTCGGCCGCAACACAGTAGCCGTTATACAGAGGGCTGCAGTAATTAGGCCTCGTGTCAATTCACTAAGTACCTCCAAGTTTTGATATTTCTCGAATATTCGAGAATATTCCGTCTCCAAAAGCTCGCTAAGTTGAAAAGTAGTATTAAGTTGTCGAAGACGATTAAGTGTTTCGCCTTGATAAGTTTGTTTAGTGATTTTAAGATGTTTGGGGAGGTTTAAATTGTAACGTTTGGTTGATAATGTTGGGTCTTTTTGGGATAGTTTAGGCAATTTTAGCTAAAAATAGTGGTTTGAAGTATATGTGTCATAATAAGTATCATAATTTTTAAGGATGCATTATTCAAAGAAGCAACTTTTTACGTGTGCGTGTGTACGTTAAGGAGAATAACATTACAAAGTTTCAACAAACAATTTGGTTTGATCCATAGAGTATTCAAGAAAATATAGAGTGATAACGTCAACCACATTGCCTTGTGCGGAGCGAAAGCAGGTCTCACCATAGAAATGTTAAAATGTCATTTTTTCAAATTATGCTTTCTAGACGTTTTTCAAAATTTAACTCAGAAGTTAACCATGATATAAGCTAAAATGTAACTTTTTCACTCGTGGAGCCTAGTTGAACCGCAGTCGATCGAGGTATGATCGCAAACGGAGCTCGTGTCGCGGCCGCGTTGTTCATACCCGTGCTCACAGTTCATACCTACTTCTATAGGGTTGCTCTATATTTTCTTATATACTCTAAGGGTTTGATCGATACAACTTATCATACATAAAAATTGCTTCAAATGATTTTTTGTTTAGGCAATTTTTATGTATGAAATTTGTTCCGATCAAAATGAAATTTGTGCTCAAACTTTGTAATATTATTCTCCTTAACTTAGCTTTTTGCGATTTTTCATAACTATATTCAGTAACTTTATATCGTCAATATGCGAGCAAGATAGAGGAAGAGAGATAGATAAGTTAAGATGTTAAAGCAACAAATCAAATTCTAAAGATTCTAATTTGTGATTTGTGTATTAACTCATTAAATTTAATTTAATATTAACACAGTATTATAAAGTAATGTTCTAATTTCCGCAGCAAACGTACAATAATTCTAAACAATTGACCCATAAAACCACAATCCAAAAATAATAGAACAATACCGTCGCAAATGTTGACTTAATAATAACTGACATATCACGAACAGACATTCTATGGAACATAATCTCGTCATAATGAGTAGCTTCAACGTTTGGCGCGATTGTGAATATACCCGTCACAAAGTATGCCTTCCTCCCTTCCAACACCTAACAAAACAACCTTACTTCATACAACCGTCACTCAATTATCAACCCTTCCCCCACACATTACAGCTCAAAATTAATTGAACAATCTATCCGATATGTTCGATTTACATAATTGAATTCTAGTGTCTGCGTTTAACAGCTTTTTAAATTGTGAGCGAAATCAAACTCTAATTTGTGTCTATTAGGGTGCGGTTTCGTTTGATTAGACTGATGGATGGGTTGATTCATTATTGAACCAGATCTGAAAGACAATGAGGCGTGTGCACAATGAGCGACAATATTGTGTGAAGCCTATGAGCTATACTATCGGCTGTTTAAGCGCTTTGTAAGCGATGCGATACCACGTTGTGTGACAATCGATAATCCTGATTTCATAATCGGATTGACTTTCATGCTAATCAAAAGCATAAAAAACAGTGCTTTCCGTTTAATTAGCAAAATTTAAAGTCGGGCTAAGCTGCGTAAGTATTTTATGCGTGGTTATAACATATACTACAGCTATGTTGTTTCTTTGTTATAGGTAATTATTTGCCGTCTATAATCAGTTTAAGGCGTAAGAAAGGACTAATCTGTTAGTTTTTAGCAAAATAAACGTATGCCTTTTTTGTAATAAAAAATATAATATATACTCACAACATCTCAATCTCAAGGATAACATCACTAAGTTACTTTGTACCGTGAATTACAAAATAGTTATATTTTGATCTCTATTCTCAACCTACAAGCAGTCAAACATAGAGTCGAAAGCCCCGTTTCCCGAAAAAAAATATCATTCAAACAAAAGATCAAAAAATAACGTTATTCACTCCCATAGGCCCAAAAAGTACAATACATATTGCAGTAAAAGTATCGTTTTAACAAAAAATGGCTACGAAAAACGCGACGCGAAAGGGTTCCGTCTCTTTTTTCCTTTGGTCCTTCGGTCCGGTTCCTAACCTTTTTTATTTAGACTGAAGTAAATGTGAGCCGGGTAAAGTGTCATGAGTTTTTCAACTTTCATTCAGTGAGCATAATGAAAAATTAATGAGTTTTTAGGTTATGTTAAAAATGATTTTTAGGGTTCTGTACCCAAAAGGTACCAATGGGAATTTATTACTAAGTCTCTGCTGACCGTCCGTTTGTCCCAAGAAATAAAATAAGTAATAATCATTAACTATATTTTATTTTAATAATTTATTGTTGCAGCTGTCATAGTCATACACACTATGAAAATTATGAGTCTACACTATATTACAGTCAGAAATCTTGGGACAGACTATTTCTCATATAAGAAACGTGTTTTTTCTAAACTTTTGTACTGATTATGTTTTTTGTAGAGAACCTTTCGTGTCCGAGTCACAATTGGCCAATTTTTGATGTTAATGACACTTTTTATTAATTAAGAAATTAGTAGGGGAACACAGGCGTGAGTCTATAAAAAAAAAAAATAATAAGAAATTAGTTAAAAACCACTTTTATTTGTAAATATTTAATAAGAAATTTGAAAAAACAACTGATACGGATGGGATTCGAACCGTGCCAAACACCACGATCTTCGGCACGGTACGCCGAAGATCGTGAGTTCGAATCCCATCCCTGTCAGTTGTTTTTTCAATTTTCTTATGAAATATTTATATTTAATAAAACATGTAAAATTTCACAAAAAAAAAACACTTTTATCTGGTTAAAATTTTAGTGATTTTTACGATGAGATTAGATCGTTAGAATAAAGTTGGCTACAAACGTAAAATATACTTATTAGACTTATGGAGTATGTATACTATTATTACAGGCAAATCACGGTAACTGCAGTGATTTGTGACCACAATTCAGTTGTCTGTGGTATTCGTGTGCGCATGTCAATGCGTAATTCGCGGTAATATGACATTGGGTAGGTACTTATAATTAACCTATCTGAAATGTGGTAAATGACAATGATTGATAGAAATTGCAGGTAATTCAATGAGAATTTATCGTGTAAGAATCGTAGCAAAAGTTTCAATTATAATGTAAATAATCGGATTTCAAATTTTTATAGCTTAAATCCGTTTAATTGCATCGTAATGTGGCTATTTTGTACAAAACTATGATGCCTGTGATCTTTTTTGTGAGGGGTAAAAAAATTTACTAACTTGAAAAAAGAGGAGGATAATTACAACTACTTCGAAACACTAAAAAATTAAAATTAGTAGCCATCGTTTTTGATTTGGTGCCACAGCTTAAATGGTTATTAAGTAGTATTACTTGCCCACCACATGAATGCTTTACTTAAGACCTCCTCCAAATCTAACGCTTATGTATATATTTTGAATAAAGTGCTTACTTAGAGGTTATATTTTGTCATCATCTTTCTGCCCTTTTCCCAATTTATCCATACATCTCTATAACCCGTCATCTCAGTAGTCACTTTCTTTCTTGCCATATCATCATCATTAGAGATTATATTTGTATTAAAGTAAATAAAACTTTTTGTATCCTATTTAATCATTTGTTTTAGGTCTAAACCCCAACAAACCAGATAGTAACTCATAAATTACATTTGATTAAAATATCCCAGAGAGTCAATTCCCAACCAAATATAATCCATTTATACAACGCCCCCTAGCGCCGGAATCAAACACTAATTGCACCACTATAACATCACAAAGGTCGTAATTCACTCACGCGATTATCAAATTATATTTTTTGTGGTTTGCATTGAATTATTCTCTTTGTGATCGTATGAATGGGGACCCACCCTTATTTGGTACACATGTCTTTGTTATTTTAGATGTGACAATTATTTTTTGAAGGGCTTTGATAGGACATGATTGACTTTTAGAAGGGTTTAGAAAATGCAATTGAATAGCAAGTTATGAGTATGAATATTTATAGAATTCGATTTTTGGCGAGGCTTAGCGCGAGTTGAATTTAAAATGAATTATGATCGAATTATTAAGAGATCTAATTAAAATTGACGGACTTTAAGTTTACATAAGAGAGGATTTTAACTAACTAACATTTGTGGCGCTTATGTAGCGCAAATGTAGTCAAAATGTTGGATGCGCAACATTTGTAGTTTCAGTGTGCGGCCGGACTAAGACGATAACGATATAGTATTTGTCTCAAGTCTCAGTATTGCACGGCATTACGACGTTAATAACACACCTCTTATCCTAAATTCACCGATTCGCGATCTCCAAAAGTTTTTTAATTATTATATATTTTTAAACCGCTTTTTTTTGCATAAACTGGACCATTTAATAACATACAACTTGACGTTAAACACGTAAATAGCGTAAACGTCTAATTGACGTCATCATCTCATCATCTGCCTAGTTTTTTCCCAACTAAGTTGGGGTCGGCTGCCAGTCTTACCGGATGCAGCTGAATACCAGTGTTTTACATGGAGCGACTGCCTAATTGACGTCATCGCTGGCAATTTACTTAAAATAATATGAAAATCTATTTGAGTGTAGGTGACGACATCATCTCAATACACAATACAACAATCAAGGATGCAACAAGAAGCCAATTCGTGGTTAGAATTGCTCACACGACCGTTTGTAGCTGGTCGAGTAATTGCTGTGTGTTTGTTTGTTTTGATGAAACACTCGGTAACGGCACAGTATAATAATCAAACAGTAAGGTAACTACGTATAAACGCTCGAAAACGGCACATTTACACAAACATGCGCAAAGACGCGTCGTTGATACCGTATGTACCGCGACGTTTGCTTAAGAGTCTCATTTTTACACAATATTACGCGTGTTTGTGTAAGTGAGGCCGTTTTGAGCGTTTGTACGTAGTTTTCTTACTGAATGATTATTATACTGTGGTAACGGTCAGATCGCTCTTGAGTTGAAACCACATAGCAGCTATTAGTGTAGGAAACGTTGTGTCTGTAGGAGATAATATAGGTTAAGGTTTTATTCTGAAGGTTGATGAATTTTAATCTTTGTTTATCGTATGGTTAATGAACAACCTGGTGTTAGAGTTAAAACCGCCTAAGCCTCTGACATGGCTTTGCATACCATTGAAAAATTTCTCAGGTGTGCCGGTTGCCTTACGATGTTTTCCTTTACCGTTATAGCAAGTGATAATTTCTGAGTCTGTATCTTGCCCAAAGGCTAAGTATTGCCATCCAGCGAGGCAACGCATCCAGCATTCTGGGAACGTTGCCTCCAGGTAGCGGACTTTTAAATTAAGTTTATCTTTTTAATTAGTTTATATAGATATAAGTAGATAGTTTATTTCTAGGTGTATATACATATACTTAATTATTATTATTGTGCTCGACCTTTTATCTATTTCAAAGAATAAATAACATATTTCTGAGTTAAAGCATATTATTATGAATTTGAAAAGTCAGAGCGCCTTTGCCTTGGCAGTCCAACGGTCATACCACTAGGCTATCACTGCTTATGTATTTCTAAGATTAGTTATTTTACGGCTACGAAAGTCGAGCGTTTTGTCCATCTTTTTTATACCGCGATGGTGACAAACAAGCATACGACTGCATACGACTTTTATAAGGCATTTTTGTAAGTAATTGATTTTTCATACAAAGTAACTGGTCACGTGATTCACGTTGTATAATAGTAAAATTTTCTATTTCAGATTTCAGATTTCGATTTCTTGGGGAAAGTTGTTCAGTTTCATGGACCTTATTACCTGCTAAAATTTGGCAGGTCTTTAAAACAACACGTTGTATATTACGTGCAAGAGCGATGAAGATGGACGTCTGGAATAATATTTTGTAGAAATAATGAATTAAGTTTTAAGCCGACCTGTTTTAGTACTTACTTGGTAGCGAATATTATGTAGGTATATTTTGTATCCTACATCGCACAATGATCATTCAAGAAAGTACCTTTACAACATGACCATCTTAAGGTCTTCACAAAATTTAACAAATGGCTTAAACTCCAACTATTGTATACAAAGCGACTCGTTCAGAAGTAAGTGAGACTGAATGCCTCTAAGTGAGTTAAAACTTGGTTCAGTGAAATATTCACAATGTTGCTTTGTCTGTCTGTCCTTTATTCGGCTATAATTGGGAACGGTACATTACAACCGGATTTAATTCGTGAATTTGACGCAAAATGTTGAGAGTTTTAAGTTGTTGAAGACGGGCCGGGCCAGCTATCGAGATTTAGTAAAGGGGGGAGAGGGGTGAGTTATATTGTGTTGAATGTAATATTCTAATTTTGAATTTCGCGCCTTTTTATGCGCGCCCTTACCTATAAGTTCTCTCTTTCTATTCTGTGACGTCAAGCGACCGGCGTATTACTCAATACTTGCAAGTTTTAGTAAATAGTAATTAAAACCTGAGCTAAGTCGTTTAATTAAACATATTGTGTTTTCAAAATGGACGTTCATCTATATCTATAAAACAGTACCGGGACTGATTGACTGGTTGACAGAAAACACACAACCTAAAACGGTAGGCCTAGAGTCTTGAAATTTGGGGGAAACGTTCTTTTAGTAGCGTAGAGGTGCAAGAAGGAATAAGATTAAGAAAGTCAAAATCAAAATCAAAATACTTTTATTCATGTAGACCAGTTATAGGCACTTATGAATAGTCATAATTCTAATATTATTATAGGAGTGACTCTAGTTGCAAAGTCCACTCATAAGCGAATGAAATGGGGATAGAAAACCCTAAATCTACGTGGAAGCGATAGTAAGATTTAAGATCTGAGGTTTGATTACTAACATCTTATCAAACCACTAGCTGGTAGCTGCCAGCTTTATCCAATAGATTTCCTAGAAGACTTTCTTCGTACGCATATATAATATAGTTTCATGAAATGGTAAATGTGATCCAGTGAAGTGAATGTGACACAATACTCATTTTCATTAGATACGTTCGTGGTGAAACTCAATGTTTATTCCTATGTCTATTCAATAGTATTTTTTTTAATACATTTCATTAGAATTTTAGTGCCAGTGCAGCTGAAGTTTTTTTTGTAGTAATTAATAATTGACCAAATCAATTATATTCGCTTCGCATTTTAAATGTTTTATGATAAAAATGTTTAGTATTAGCATAAAGTATTAATAAAAATAAAAAATATAACACAAAATGGCAGCGAATGGCCATGCCAGCTTCCATACAAAATGTTCATACTCTTTGTAATACAATTTACAAATGAAATTTAAAAAAAATCTATCTACATTATATTTAAACGGGTAGTCGAAGCTTAAATGTTACAGACAAAATTCTAAACAAATGAAAATTGTGTTACGCAGCAACCCTTTCTTCTAAAAAGATCATAATATCATTAAACCCACTTTATCCACATTAATACAAAAGTCCATTGGTCCACCAGTTTTTGTAGACCAAATATCGCACTAAATCACAGTGGGTCGTTATACGTAACAAAAGGTCATACCGTAATTAGTTTTTTTGTCCCCACTGTGCAATATTTCAACCTTGCCGACCGCATCCGTAATAATTTTTCAATTAAAATTCATTTTTGTCATAAAATATTCTGCACTCGTGTTGAAAATTAAAATGTATGTGTTTTTGTATGGATGATTACTTTAATACTCGAGCATTCGGGTGTCTTTTTTATATCACGACACCCTCGGCATACTTAGGTAATGTCATTTTAAAATGACATTGAAATTATTACGGATAACATAATGTGAAAAACTTGTTATTTTATGTCTATTTTTACGGTTTATTTATTAAAAGAACTTATTAAATTAATTAAATGGACTTGTTATTGCAAATCTGTATAAAATTAGATTTTCCGTATTTTCCAACCCCGAGGTTTTTTCTGCCATTAGTATTTCTCATTAAGACAGAAGAAATCTATTTAAAGTTTTAAGGCTTTATAGTCTAGTATTTTGCAATTACAGATCACAGCACAATTTTTATATAATAATAAATTGTAATCTAATTAATTATTTTTTTGTATCTTACCGGAATTTATGCTACCAAAACCTCAATATTCTGATGCTCCAACTTACCTGTAAAAATAAAACATAAAAAATTAGCTACGGCATACAATTGGCGTAGCGCTCAGTATCGCGAGTTCGATTCGCGGACGGGACAAATCATTATGTGATTGACAGTTTGGTTTGGTCAAAGTATTTATGCACAATGATATTTTGTCTTTAAATAGAAAATCCATGTGTTTAATTATTAAAAAAAAAACTTAAAATCATATTTACAACGTTATTCAAATAAGCCGTTATCAAATTATTCAATCAGGAATGTTGTAAATCGCGAACGAGGCACGTGAACGAAATGCTAAGCATTTGAAACTTTAACCCTTGCACGAATGAAATGTAAACAAGATTTAATGTCAGCAGGACTTAAAACGGTTCAATTACATTGTAGTTAACCATTGTTCGGTCAGTCCGTGGATGGGACAATTTGTTGTGTATTTCATTAGGAAAATATACAACGTGTAACATAGTGTGTGATCTTTTAGAAGGTCAATACCAATGAAACTGAACAACGTGTAGAACATCAGTTTGCATTTGCAGTTTGCAAAAATTCATATGTTAAAAATTTTGGTTCTTCATACAAAGAGCATCAGCTGATCTGCAAGTTTGTATGGAAAGTGATTTATTTGTTTACCTATTATCAAACCTACTATACTATACTATTACTACTATACTATTATTACTATACTATTGTCCTAACCTACGGTGCACAAAGCTGGTCACTCACAAAACAACAAAAGTCCAGACTCAAGATTTGCCAACGAGCAATGGAGCGCAGCATACTGGGTGTTAAATTAATTGATCGCGTTAGAAACACCACCCTGCGCTCCTTAACTCAAATAGCAGATGTTGGAGATAAAACAGCCAGGCTAAAGTGGGAGTGGGCTGGCCACGTCGCGCGAATGCACCCGGACAGATGGGCCAGGATTGTCACTCATTGGACGCCTGAGGGAGGACATCGCCGTCGAGGCAGACCGCGGCGAAGGTGGTGTGACGACTTGGATTCGTTTGCGGGACCGGCGTGGCATGACATTGCAAAAAATAGGGAGGTTTGGAAGAAGAAGGGGGAGGCCTTTGCCCAGCAGTGGGACATTACTTAGGCTATATAAAAAAAAAAAAATTATCAAACTGAAAATCTACAAGATAATTATTTAATAAGAAAATTTGAAAAAACAACTGCCACAGATGGGATTTGAACCCACGATCTTCGACGTACTTAATCTTGCCTCCACCAACACGCATTAGGTCGGCGTGGAGGAGTATGTCTTGTTTTCTATTACCCTAACCTAATTTTTTTTTTCAAAAAGGGTAACTAAGAGCACCGCTAGAAGCATCACAGACGCGTTGCCAGTCTTTGATATGCGTAGGATTGTATCATGGGTCCCTAAATTGTATCGATCTGTAAATACCACTGCTTACAATTGATTTCCTATCGCTGACGTTTAGCCAGCATAATATATACATTTATTCAGCATTTATACTCATCAATAAAACTCACATGTTGTTCACCTAATTCTAGTTTTTATTCGAACCTTTGCAAACTGAAAACTATACAAGAACTAGCTTTTTTTCGCAGTTCTGCTCCCGTAACGCGTATGATTCCAAAATAAGTAATTTCTTACTATGCCGTGTCACTTTCCGGGCACTAAACTATCTTTATGCACAAAAAAACACGCGCGTCGATCCGTTACAGTGTTGCTTCGCGACTAACGAACCAACACACTTTTGCATTATTTATAATAATGTAATATAAAGATAACAATGTATTTTTTTTAATCCCATTCTTTATTTAAACAAGAAAAAACATTATTGTGCGCAATTTTAAAACTATAAAATGATCATAGTTTAGTTTCGCACACACGTGGTTGCGGTTAGGCGCATGCTTCTGACGCCGACACTACGCGAATTAATGGCGCAAGCTGTTTAGTTGAAAAATTACTGCGATATTAATTAAAATATATAATTATGCATTTTTACCGACTTTCAAAAAATTTTAGGTTATCAATGCGACACTAACTTTAAATTGAATGGATCAAATCGCCGTGTTAGTACACAGTTACATACACCGGGATTAGTAGGCAGATTTGAGAAAATCTTTTTTTTGTATGAAGGAGATCCAATTGATCTCATATCAATATTATCATGATCTGATGATGGATCAGGAAAATACAATAACACCTCTTGTAACCACTAATTACAGTTTGTATTGTTGAAAAACTTCCGAAGAAATGTTAAGAAGCCTTAACAGTTAAAAATAAAAACTTTAGCTAGAGGTAACAAAAAATAAAATTAACAAAAAAATTAAACCGACTGCAAAAAACTATAAAGCTAGAAATAACACAAAAAAGTTCGTTTTGGAGTCGATGCCAAGCCGATATAAATATAAAAACTTCTTACTATAGAATTTTATTTTAAAAAACATTACTTTTGAATAATCTTTAGACATTCCCTAGATCCAAAAAAGTTGTACCACTTTGTTATCTGCTTCTCATCCTATTTCAAGTTCCATCTTCCCTTTCTTCCAAGAAATCTTCCTTCCCTCTAAATACTTATTGGTGTACTAAGTTGCGGCTAAGCCAGCTCGAATTAGTCAAGTGACAACTATGTTACATGTCTGTCTGTACTACAAATGATGCTATCCGGTAAACGAATGGCGCCGGGCTGCGAGATAGCGGGAAGTGGAATGCTCTCTTTAATTACCTTTGCTTGAAGATCCTTTTAGTATACAGGCTGGTTTTATATTGGATTTCTAAAATAGGTTAGTATTGTCAAATCAAAAGGGATTTATTGAAAAAAATTTCATCGCGTTAAAATATTTTTATAGTTTTTTAAATTCACTTTAATTTTTAGTTATGTTTTGTGACTTCTGTTTACTAGTTACCACCTAATTTAACACATTTCACCAAAAACCCGTAAAAATAGAAGCACGTACTCACTTTAGCTCAAAATGCAAATCTGAGTTCATTTGACTAATAGCACGCAGTAATGGCGCTGCACAGTGTTAAAAATTTGCATTTAACAAGCCATAAAATAGATTAAAGTAGTAACGTTAAATTATTTCGTGGATAGCGTGCCTCTCGTTCCAAACGTATTAAAGTTTTATCCGGCCTGTGTGGTGAATCGAGTTAGAAGTTGCTCCGACATTATGTCCACGGCGCATGGCGTACACTGTGCACCCGTGATTCAATTTATTGTTGCGAAGAATTACTGTAATTGCTTTAAAAATTTCACGGACGCACTGTGGTCTGTCGTTGAAAAGTTTGAAACGTTGACAGTGTAAAACGAATGGATTCTAAAGTTGGAATCGTGTTAGATCGTGGAGTGTTAAATAAAATGTACGTCAACATAATAATATCTAGTACATGCAAAAAAAGAAATAAATTTTGCGCAATTTTTTGTGCTTCTCGTTTAAATTTAATTAACGACTTAACATAAACTACACGCTTGAAAACAATTTCTCACGCAACCTGTATAACTTTTGCGAGGTTTTAACATGGCCTTAGCTAGATTTTAATATTATAGCAATTAATTCGTTAGGTAGTAGATAGATCTGTTATACTGATCCATTTAATCTTATTCACTACCACTATACTTACCACCTACTTACCTACAACTATACTATGTACCACTTGCCTATCAGTTAAATAAAAAAAAATACAATAAAGCCAAAACTATAATAATATTATATGCTGAACAAAAATCTTTTTGTACTACATATTTTCCATACACGTAATTTGAGTTTGAAAATGAATATTTACTTGAATGTTAAAAAAAAGATTTTTAACATGCGAACTATAAAAAAACGTGTAAGTTTTCAAACCTAATTTCAACACGATTTATAACAGAAAAAGTCGTATCACAATATTTTGTCTAACTTTCAAACGGTCCGTCCCTCTAGGCGAGCGCCTCAGTTCTCATTACGTTTAAAAACTTTGTATGGACAACGACTTAATTCGAAGTAATTTGAACAATTTAGATAATAAATCCCAACCAGCGTTGGAAATAAACTTTGTACAATAAATACACTGTCTGTTGGAATTATAATTATACTAGCTTCCGCCCGCGTGTTATGTTGATAAATTGTAGCTTATTTAATATTTTGATGTATAAGCTATATTACTATAAAATTTCATCAAAATCCGTTCAGTAATTTTTTCGTGAAAGAGTAACAAACATCCATTTATCCTCACAAACCTTTACATTTATAATATTAGTATATAATAATTATAGTATTAGTAAATGCCACTAATGGTCACCCATCCAAATTTTGACCGTGTCAAAAATTGCTTAACTGTGATGATCGTGTCAACCAATTTATAAACCACAGATTAAAATCAAATAGGTAAGTAAAAATCCCATTTTATGGCAAGGTGCTTACTTAATATTCCACATTATTGTAACTCTCAAATCTCGTCAATTTTCAACAAAATGTTCATCCCCAATTTCGTGAATACTGCTGACAGATGAATCTGAATTAAAACTTTGTATAATAAATATCTGGAGGTATCCATTCCGAGTGGTAATTGTTTTAACAATTAAGTTAAAAACTTTGATTACGGGGTGAATTTCAGCTCGTGTTGGTAACTCATTTTGTTTATACCTTCTGTTTATTAAAGGTGTTTTCGTATAGGTGTGTAAACTATACACTCATAATAACCATTCAGATAGAACCGAAGTTACTGGCATAACTCACAAATTATGCTCAAGCTGACCTGAGCTTACTCTTGAATCACGAACTCAATTCCAATCTTGTTTCAATACTATGCAAAAACTCCTTATTCGGCCAGGAAACAGCGCGCCTTGGTATTCGCCGCATTTGAAAATCGAAATAGCACGCACTGCAGCACGAACTTTTGTTTAGTAGCCATTAGTGTGAACAATTTAAAAAAAAAAAGATCTAATTACGACCAATAAGTGATATAATAGTTTTGTTATCGTTTGGTAGTATAGTAGCGTATGTGCTTGTTCACATGCTTCTAGTCATTTATTTCATATATCCTAGCTGATCTAATGTCACTTCTAATTCTAATCTAATTCTCAAAGAAGATACTTACTTATCAACTAATTAAATCCCCTTTGTTTTACTAATCCTCTAAAACTAAACCCTTTTTGAAAGTTTAATTTCCCCAATAGTAAACTGCGGTTTCTTAAGTAGCACTTGTGGTTTTAAACTGAGCTCGAAGAATCTAGTTGAACATCAAAAGAGCTTTGTTAGTTCGCCAACTTTATTTATTTGTTGCTGTTGCGTTCACTTTACAACTTCCTGAAGTAATTATTAATTTTATGAGGTTTCTAAGAGGTATACACATGTTAGGTATAGGTTAAGAGGATTGTTAGGGGGTCGTAATGTACTCGTATCTTTTTTTGGTATACACATGTTAGGTATAGGTTAAGAGGATTGTTAGGGGGTAGTAATGTTCCCGTACCTTTTTTTGGTATACACTTGTTAGGTGTAGTAGGTGAACAGGATTGATAAGGGGTCGTAATATTCTCGTAACTATTTTTTTAAGTGTTTGACCACGAACCCACCTGGCGGTGGTAAATGGTGTTGTGGTCTAAGATAGAGGACACCTGTCTTTAAATCAGGAGGATGGAAGTTAAAAGAAAAATTGTACTTTTCCGAAAAACAATAAAGAAAAACTTTGAATTCTGTAGAGAAAGAAAGATAGACGCTAGCATTTTAATTATCCCGGCTAACATTATTTCGCGAGAAAGTATCTTTGAAGTTTACTGTCTGAATGTCTTTATGTAACAAAACAGAGTGATCACAAACACGACAGCCGGATATGAGGATTCGAATTCATTTTCTGGGTCAGGTAAAAAAAAATCTTAGTGTAAACCTCCGTTTGCTGGACAAAAGCTGGAACAGATTTTTTAACAAAGCTTCACAATAGGATTTTTTCCTGAATAATGGGCTCAAATACCCAGACCAGAACAAATATCTGTCGATAACAGAAATATTTGCCCCTTGTGGGAATCGAACTCACACCACGTAATGAAGGCGAATCACTTAATTACTGGGCCATTGATGCCGTCTACATTATGAATAAAACGTTCAATAGGCTTTAGAACCGAATTTAGATTGTCTTATCTGTTCAAAATTAACAGTAATACTTGCTAAGCTTCAGACATTATGGAGAATTTACACTAGGCCAAAAGAAAAATAGATATTATTAATATTGATTTAAAGGGCGTCGGCGTCGTTTTAAAGGAATCCTTAGCGTACATTTTTTTTTTTTTTTACGTTGTTTATTAAAATAAAATACAATTTGATAGGTTTATGGTTATTATTTTAAGTTTTTCGTTAATCGTAGATTTTATTAACTTAGACTTTGCTTAGAACGTACTTAGACGCATTCAAAGATAGTTTTTTATTACCGGTCTTGCAAGAAAAGTCTAAGCAAACGCTCTATAGACCTCCGTCTAAGTGTAAATGCTTCATAGCGTGTGTCCCACGCCGCGTCGCGCCGGCTATCAATCGACTATAAATGGAGACGGGATTAAGTTCTAGTAATCCCTCAGCCGTTACTTTGAATCATACCTATTTGGGATCCTTCCAAATTTAGGGATACTTAAAGGTAAAATTGTACTGCTTTTAGTTTACTAGTGGGATGGTAATTGACCGTACACACGGCTTCACATCAAGATATTCATTTCCAGTATAAGCAGACATCTTGTTGTACGAAGAGTCTATACAATGCGAGGTCAGTTCATACTGGTAATGTATAGCTGGATGTGTAGCCGTGTGTACCAATTATAAGTAATCTCTCTTGTGTACAATTTTTTTTTATCTTTAATACTTTTGTTGTTTTTTATTATTTATTGCATTACTCGCTACTCTGTTTTAATTTAAAATTGTGTCCTACTATGTCCTCCCGACTAAATTTTCCGCCACAACGGCCAACCTCAACGGAGATTACCCAACTTTATAATTGTAAAATAATTTTTTGAACTTGTTATTCAAATTTTTAGTTTTTTATAATATTATCGTAGACAATGCCTACCTTGTGCAATAGAATAATGTATCTTATTTTGTTATTTAAACATTTAAGATCTAATAGGCATTGTTGTAGATATCTTTGATAAACATTGTATCGGATGGTATTCAGTTGAAATCTGTCTGCACACACAACAACTAAAAACCTCATACAAGAAGTATGGTATCAAGGGAAAATTACCTTTTAAACCCAAAACTCTACGGAACCAAACCATCAATATCTAAAAGAAACAAACGAACGAACAAACGAAATCTCTTTTGAATTTCATCCCCCAACGAGAAGTTTAATCGTTTTTAAATGTCTATCCGTAAAGGCGCAAATCTACTCAAATATCAGCCACACAAGCAATTTTCAACTTTACTTCTCAATGATAGGGATTAAAATGGATAAAGATGTAAATTGGTAGTCTATTCTGTTTTATATATGGATTCATTAAGAATTGGAGGAATTGGGCTTTTTGCAATGTTGAGAGTCTCGGGAAGATTTTTGAAGTCTTTAAGTCAGTTTCAATGTCAGGCTGTCAGTCATTTTGAGTGACTTGGTGGAAAAAATTATATTTATTACGAAGCTGATTTTTGAGATAAGTCTGAAAAAACAACTTTGTGAATGATTCATCAAATAAATAAGAGTAACAAGTTTGGTCTTAGAACTTCAGTGTGCTACGATATAAAAACTCCTTGTTGTCGTATGGTTGATGAACAACCCTAATAAAAACCCTGCATATGGTTATAAAAAACTAAAATCGGTCATAATATAACAAAGTTTCAGCTAAAAATTATAGTTTGATCGGGACAAGTTTTCATACACAAAACATTCCTAAGCAAAAATTATTTTCAAACAATTTTTTTGTAAGAAAACTTGTTCCGAGATTTTTTTATTTTTTATTTAATTCTTTATTTTTTTAAGCATCTGAAACACATAATTATACAATAATATTATACACTAATAAATAGTTAACATCATATAAAAATACTATAATAACATACAATATAAAACTTATACCTACAACTAACATAAAAATGCTATACATAAACAATAAAACTATGTCACACTTAAATCGGCGGCGGGATTTAGAGTGATAGGCGCTCTAAAAGATATATTAATTGAAATGGAACATACATACCTACAGTTACAACAATACCATAACCATACGCGTTTTTTACATGCGTACCATGTCAACAAACCTGTCAGTTAGTAAAATAATATGCAAGAAGCAACAAGACAGCAATGAATACACGAAACGACAGTTACAGAAGAGTATTTGTAACGTAGAGCGTTTTGCTGTCGTCTGAATATTTTATGAACCCTTTAAGATTACAGAAAAACCCACTCTATGCCCCCCTGAGGAGGCTTTCGATACTATCGATGAAGGTAAATAATTTAATTCTTGTTTCTAGTTCTGTAGCGAAAAGTTTTTTGGTACTTTGGTAACTTATTTTTTTGATACTTTGGCTAAAATATTTTTGGTAACTTAAAGTTCGAAATGTAGAAAGAAAAATCGATTACAAGCTGAATTTTAACCTGTGACCTACTCGTTAAAGCCACCACGTGCTATACAAATTCTCTTCTACATTCAACGATCTCAGAGTACTTTTTGTGAAATTTTTACATGTTTTAGCACATGTTAGCTTATTAAATATAAATATTTATTAAGAAATTTGAAAAAACAACTGATACCGATGGGATCCCATCCGTATCAGTTGTTTTTTCAGATCTCAGAGTATTTGCATCGCATATATTATAAATGTTTTATAAAAATGTTCTTTGAGGGAATCGGGCCTCCAATTCTCTTCACTGACCGTACGAAACACAACAGTGCGAATTCTGTTATTTCACTCCAATATTCTGTGACAGATACTACCTCGGTCGAGCCGACCCATTCATGCTGAAACCAGCATGACTCTACCACTAGCCTACCCAAAATGTAGTGTTCTGAAAATACAGTCGCTACACCGGCTGCCGGAGAAGATATTCACTCTTTAGCAGTACGGATAAGGGAAATACCTAATAATACATAATATTTGGCGAACAGTCTCTGGCAGGAGCGGGAACAAGGATATTCCCTAGTAAATCCTGTGTTCCTGTCTCCACCCATCCATCGCCGAACACCGTGTAGTTTTTAGTCCGTGCGAGTCGATCATAACCCCATCACTGGCCGAAAAAAAACATATCTACATTCTAAAACCAAAAACACAAGAAAGAAAATACTGAAATGATATTCTCGCACAAATCTAAATGTTACAACAAAGATAAATTACGTGACATGAATCTAATCGGGGGAGAGGGGAGTGGGGGGGATAATTTCGGTTTTTAGGTGCGAAAAGATTTATTATAAGGGCGTGCCCATCGCCTCACAAAATATTACGTTTGGTCGGAGAATTGCGTGAATATTGAGGTTAGACTATTAAACGATGTTGATAGATATTTGGTTTTGCATTATTAGGTGTCAATCGTTTTGTTGTACACGAGCGATAATACATCCAAGGTTGTGAAAAAATATAGTAATTATTGATTATATTTTTTTTATTTGTTGGCAAACCGATTTCCAAAAGACAAAGGAGGTTGTCAATCTGTCGCGTTATTTTACAATTTTTATTTTAAATTTGGACACTGATTTTTTCTTGACTAGTGCGCTGATTTGAGTAATTATTATTTTGTTTGAAAGAGAATTATATTTTCTGTCGGTCCCACTTAAATATTATCATTATCTGATAACACACTTGGGACGAACGGAACAGCTAATTGATAGAAAACCTTTCGTAAACAACTTGCATTATTAAAAACCGACTTTCGAAAAAGTGTGTGACATTTCAAACTATTTCCTTTTATTTGGAAAATCTTGTATTCACTTTTAATTTAAAATAAAATTTTAAAAAAATGTTTGTATCGTCTCCATCGGGAATGGAACCCCGGATCTTTGACTTCACGCGGCTACGACTAAGCCAATAATAAAAATGGTAATGTAACTCCAATAAATTGACCACTCAACTGACGGAGAGAGTTTATTATCGGTGTCCATAATAACATCGTTAAATGAGAGTCATTAACATGGCCGGCTTAACGATTAATAAATGTGCATAAATAATGTTGATATGTTTTTATTAATACTACAAATAACAGTTAGGTACTGATTGATGATAGCGCGTTTGCGGTACCAAAATAAATATGGAGGCTAACTATTTCCTATAATTATATTATTCCCAATAGCTATAATATTTGACCTGAAAAAAATCTTTTGTATACTGAAGGCATTTGTAACAATTTGAATTTTCTTGAGTTTGACCTATCAAAAAGCGCTTCAGCTAGGTAACAATGCATGCATTGTTTCGTACTTTGGTACTAACATTGTAATGAATTTGTATATATTATAAAATTTAGAATAGCATATTTCGAAACTAAGGCATATGATTTTGCTAAATAAAATACTTAAACAAACAATCAAAGAAATATGAGAAAGCGGTAGAATCATAGATCTTTCTCTATCCTTAAAAAGTATGGCATTAGTTAATAAACCTACATTTTATTAGTACATAGCTATGACTCAGAGTCCACCATTAAAGGAGTCTGAAAACGAACCATTCAACGGACTGCAAAGGTCTGAAAGACCGACGTCTTCAAAGATACGTATTTTTGAGCAAAAGGGAACTTTTGAGACGTCTCACGAGACAGATCGGCTGTAACGTCCGGATCTCGTTATTTCTTTGACGTTCTTTGAGAACATCTAATTGAGACGCCAACGAAGATCTTTTAAACTTGCATTGTTTTGACTTGGCCTTACTTTGATAGGAAGTAATTTATTGCACGATTAGAGATGTCATGCGATAGGCTTTTTTTCTGAAATTTCGCATATTATGTTTAGGATAATGTCTGAATGTTATAGATACGTTTTTGTGTATTAAATGAAAATTTTGTAGATTAAAATATTAATAAACTGTTAGCTAAGTCATTTGAAAGTAAGGTTTAGAAGTTGGAAAATCTTTTATTATTATTATTTGGTACTTAAAATGTAAATAAATAAATCCCTTACCGTCGTTTTGTAGTCGTTGATCGTCCTGTCGGTCTGGCTAGAAAATGTATGTTGACTACATGTGTACCTACATTGTTTCATCAAAATCATTATTACGAAAAAATGTAAACAGGAAAAAGCCATTTAGCCGAAAGCTAATCCACAGACTACCATAAAATACATTGTTTTATGAAACAAACCCTTATCTGAAAGCATACAAATTACAATTGTATGGCTCTTTACTATTCAAACCTGGCGTTCAATGTGCGTTTATATCGTAAAACATAACGATGCAAAATCCAAACGAACAATTGTGAAAACTAGTCCAGTACGCCATTATTTCGCCCATATTTCCCAGTGTTTGAAATCCTTGATAAAATAAAATTTACTGCAATATTTTCCAAATTTCCACAATACGCTGTTAAAACGCTGGACACGATTGTAGTGAACTAGGAACCACGGTGGTATGCACTAGCGTAAAATAGATTATTCAATTCCTGCTGCATTTTGCCCAGCTCCACCCTCTGCTCTCGTACTCGTATATTCGACCCAGTCTATGAATGCAGCGTTTTTCGCCCGAGTTTATTTTACGTGAAGTGTTCAAAATAAAATTGGGTAAAAATATCCCGTGCGTATGGCAGTGTTAACTTTAGTCCGTCTAGATTGGATTTTTTAAAGCGATTTTTTGGATTGAATCTAGTGTAAAGGGTCTTTTTAGACCCTTGGAAACTGCTGAAGGATTTGAACTGCAGTTAATGAGATTCAGTCAGTCTTAAAGTATTCTTCCTTATTCAAATATCTAGTGATCAATATTTTTTGTTTATTTCACTTGAAACTTCAAAAATCATGCCATGGTATGAAAAATAACTTTTATTGGTATTTCGTTCAATTATTATAACATAACCAAAACAAATCAATTAATCAAACATCAATTTGTTTAGCTGGTGAAATACAAATTGTTGAAAAGCAACATAAATATTTTGTCATTCCAATTTCAAAATCAAATCAAAGTAAATCTACAATTTATTTCCTACACTAAAATGCTGCGGCGCACAGATAGCTAATCACATTGTTGTTGGGATTCAATCAGTGCACAATACGGGCTTCATTAACGGAAAGTTTTCGAACTAACCCGCACAGACGCACAGACTGACGTAATCCTGTTTGACGCGCATGGGATATATTTTTCCACGTCACTGTTGTAGGGTTGTTGAGGATTATGACCAAGTATTTGGGCACTCTGCGTGAGTTTAATAACTAAATTATTCATTCAAACAGAAAAATGAAAGCAATAGTATATACTATTATGCGTAGAAAAACGTAAGTTTAAACTTAGGCAAACGGTTCTCAAGAATTGATATTATAATTAGGTAGGATAAGAAAGTTAAAAAAAATATAGCTAGTGTTGAGTGATCCTGATAAAAACTTAACTCGCATAACGGCCGATTGGCTACAATACGCCACGAATACTGAAAGAATATTACATATTTCAACTATACAAATTAGAATCAAGAAATAATAGCTACAAAATGTTATTTAAACAATTTCCAGAACCAGTCTCGATTTAATTAAATCAACTGTCTATTAAATGAGACAGCCCAAAACGGCTAAGCAAAGGAAAATCTTCGAAATATGAAAACGAAACGGCATTTAGACCTCAGCAAAAAAAATGGCATTTCGCTCAATAAACGCGTATATATCAAGAATCAGCAATTTTTTCGCACAAACAAGCATGTCCAATTAACAAGGCGAACCTTTTTTTTATTCTGAAAAGGCTGAAACAGCAGGACTAGGAGTCAGGCCGAAGTTTTAGCTCTTTGAAAAAATATGTAAAGGGCTGCTTTGCGATGCGACGCAATTTTTGAGTGGAAAGCGATATTTGAAAAATGGCCAAAAATACTAAAATTTGCGGGCAACCTGAATCAAAACCTGCCAAGTAAAACTCGGACTTGCGCAGTAAAGGTTTGTACTACTTCCCTTTTATTTTTATTTGTCAAAAGCAAAATATGTATAGCAACAAGTTGTAGGAAGTGTCAAATAATTACCTATTACGGTTAAAGGATGCAGCCATTTGTCATGACAGACAGAAGGCGGGATAGACAATGCGGGCTTAGTAACAACTAACAAGGTATCTATTTGTTTTAGTGTACTAACACCGCGCCAACGGGATACCTTCTCATTTGGTTCCACTGTTATCCATTCAAGTTTTTTTTTTTTTTTGTTAAAAACACACGCTTCTCCATCACCCCTGACATTGGCAGTATTGTTCGGGCCAAATTATATCGAGACTCCGTTTGCCATACGTAAAATAAACTCAAAAATTACTGAACCGATTTTAAAAATTATTTGGCAAAATAACAAAGGTTAAAAAGTTATTTTAAAAAATCCCTACGAAAATTACAATAACATACCCCAAGGTACCAAAAATTTAGGGAATAGACAAAGACTTATACAGGATCAGGAAAATTCAATTTCATGCAGGCAAATTCGCTGGCGACCGTGACATCTAGTTTTTAATGCACACATGATTAGAAAAAGACAGTTGTAGTTCAAACTTGTGACCTTTCACTTCGCTTTAACGTATACAGAGAACATTATAATATATTATATGTCTAATTTAATTATCTTCTCACGGCAACCAATCCATCAGTATTTGTCAGAGTACTGAATACGCGAAAAGTCTGTCAGAACTAATTTCTCATTCATGTTGGAACTAATTCCTCGGTGATGCGCAACGTACACAGAATTACAATACTTGATGAATAAGTAACTACCAACGGGACATTATGCTTATAATGCTTTGAATAGTTAAGCAGAAATGTTAGAACTACAAAAAACTTTTGGGCAACCTAACTTGTTACCAAAAAACTAGATGCAAAGACTGCTGAAAATTTCTGGACAGAAAAATCCAATCACACTTTGTCCAACGTTAAATTCGAAACCAATAAGGTAGAAAACTACAGTTTTAAAATTGGTAACATCGCACTAAAGTATACCATAAAAAATATAATAATCACTATGAAGTTATTGAAGTGTTATTGATGAAGTTATAGAGACAGATTTGTATAGCCTTATTGAGTGTTAGCATCATTTCTACCTAGTGCCATATCTGTCAATATTTATTCTTTTACCTACGTCATTTTTTTATTTCAACATACCCGATACCCTGTTACTTAGCTGTCGTCAAGCCAAGTTGGAATTTAATCAAGCAATAGCTATAAGAAACAACCTAATGCTCCAAAATGCATAAGCGGTAAATTCAACCAACTTCAGGAGTTGAGGAACACTCTTCTTTGAGCCAAAATACTGCTCTAATGCGTAAGTGCAATTTTCCCACCACTTGTCCCACACCCAAACCGTTAATTTTCCTTCATTTTTTTTACACAACCATAAGCCCTTCCCCATTACGTATAATTAAATTAATATTTAAGATTTTCTCTCAACCTCTGCCTCACGGACGCGCTTGTTATTTCAAGAGGTCGGTAATAAGTGATGCTCAAATTCTGAATAGGCATTTGAAAATTTCCAGAAAATTTTCAACGAAATATAATTTATTCATTGTATTTGAGGCCTCTCGATTCGTAAACCGATGGCCGAATAATTTGATGAAACAATTCCTTATAGGTTTGGGACACACTTATTTCGATGATTGTTTTATGTCCGTTGTCATGTAAAAGCCTCGGGGGACTGGGTTTTCTCGTGGATATATCAAATGCCAACTTATGTCAACGATGAAAAAAATATCATCATTCCATGAAACAGCAGCTCGCCTAATATTGATGAGCCAGTTGAATTTACTTCAAGAGTAGGTATGCATTTTACCTCGATTAATTACCACTTTATAAAAAAAAGTTGCGAGGGCTTACGAACAGTTTGAAGTTCTCTGACAATATGCAAATTTACTTACGCGCGTTCAAAAATATGAATAAAATGAATGAATGAATAAAATTTTATTTGACACAGCACATGAAAAACACAAACAAACAATAATAAAACAAACAAAATAAGAGAAATAAAAAAAAATAAAAATAAAAAACATGAAATACAAGAAAAATAAATCATGAGGTTTGTGTCCCACGGCTGCACCAAACAGGTCTCCAGATCAGCTTAATGTCAAGTACTGGAAGGTACTTGACGCTGATTTTCATCTGGAGCCTAGGTTTCACGGATGTCAAGCAGCCAATCGTCTTTCCGTGTTGAGTTTACGTGAAAAGTGTGTGTAATGACTCGTTATAATAAAAACTAAATATAATTAACAGAAGTAAATATAATAATGTTTTATTGTGAAATTAAAAGACAAATAAATAAATAGTAATATATTAGGATATAGTGTGATTAAATAAATAAATAAAAACTTAAATTGATTACTATTTTGTCGACAACACGGCCTGTTCACACGCGCGGCGACATCTAGGCGCCAGCGCCAGTGAAAGGTCACCCCTGGAGCGCATCACTCGTTTGTTAGTTGCAAATGAGCCGCGCAACGGGATAACGTACCTATACATATAATACTTAAACAGCGAGATATAAATGTCTTTATGTGCAAGTGCCAACAAAATTGTTTAAGTATATTTATATTCAAACCCTTCAAACTTACGATAATCTTGTTCGGTAAGTACCTACAACCATAATCTCAATATTTAGCTCAAGCGTATTACCTAGTACCTATTTAGTTATTTAGATAGTTCAGTTGGCACAAATCACGCGGTACTCAGCAGGTATCGCTATATGCTAAAATGTAGTGTCGTTTTCCATTTCAGCGCAATATACAGTAAGATCCGCCATGTTCGATGAAGCCTACGATTACAACGTACTGGCGCATGACTGCACCAGCATCAGTTGATGCAACAGCATCACGTGGAGTATGAATCCTTATTTGTAGGCCAGACCCAAGAGGTAAGGTTTAATAATATAAATATAAGTTATCATGACATACTTAATTTAAATGGGAATACTAATTAACAATACGTCAATTAACATTTATAATGTAGAAGCAATTTCGATTATTGATTTATTGAATTGTAATTAAATAAGTAAATAAATGAAATGAAATGAAAGAAATGAATGAATGAAAAGTGAATAAATGTATATATAACTTTATAATAATTAAAATTTTTAAAATATATTATCATTTTCAGGTCACCATTTACGGATCAGCACTACCCGTGATTCTCCCCGCCATGCTACCGCAAGTCAAATAATAGATTCAAAATAATAGATAGATAATAAAAAGAATGTGCAAATTTATGAAACGAGTGAGGTAAGTGAGGGCTACGGGTACAGGTACACCGCCGCAGGAGCACGTTTTCGAAAATGGAGTCCATTTGAGTTCGGAAATAGTCGGGCAACTCGAAATAAACCCGTGAGTAAAGCCGCAATAGTATATGGAGAAACAAGGTAAGGTGTTCCTTCATTGAAATGGGAGAATCCTCTAACCAGGCAAGTATTCTGCCTGGCGGGCATTTGCCTTATGGTAGTGATTGGGTTTCAGTACATACTTTTGTCCAGTAGCTGTGCAAATACGAATTCTAAATAAAATTTTATCACTTAGTGTACAACAGCTTTTCAATCGAAATCTCCTTACAGAGGGTATTCAGCATCGGGGAAGACACAAGGCGAGGGAGGAGGGGGTCATTCTAATCTGTTATTAAATTTGGGAGACAATCACTACGATTTTTTCCTGCAAACCTTGGAGGGTCGCAAGTACTCGACAGATTGGACTAACAAGGTATGCACGCCTTCGAACCCTTAAGTGTGTTATAGGCTTTTGTCGAGGAGATTGGTAAATACTGTGTCTGTTATTTAAGGATATTGTTAGAATAATGTGTAACAAGACAAGATGTTTTATTCATATATTGACTGATACATGTTACGAGTTATGCCTGCTTGTGTCCACCTCTTTTTCATTCCCTCAATTAAAAAAAAATTGTACATTTTTTACATAATATAGCACATGTTAGTTTATTAGTGGTAGGATACAACACGGTACGTCGAAGATCGTGGGTTCCAATCATTCGTATTCAAATTTCTTATTAAATAATTAGGTAAAATTACGCGAAATACCTCATATGTAAACCCTACATAAAATAAGCTTTTACCTGCTAGAAGCTTGGAAGCTAAACATTACCGCTAGATGGCGTTGTGAGTCGGTGATGGATTGCGAGCAAGACGGATGGCGCCCACCGCGGCTGCTTGACACTCTCCAGTTTACTTTGAAATAAATGCAGGAATCTGGACGGTGCTCGATCATAGACTAATGGGTGGATAGAGTATGCACTTTTAGGTAAGGTATAACATCGTGTGGCACAGTAATTTACCTACATGTTTATAGGCTACGCCTGGTTGCACATGGATAAATACTCCCATTTTCGACAGTTATAAGTCCTACATAATTTATTCTGACGGAATTTCGATCTAAGGGGCCAATATCAACATTGATTAGCCCTACGCGGTAGATGTTATAGTGCACATTCGGAAATCCAATACGATTAGAGAGAGATCAGGCGCAGGTCCGAGGGCTCTCAAATCCTTGCAAGGGATCCAGTAGCCATTTAATGGACACAATTTCGGATACCATGTTGTACTCATATTTTTTAATAAATAAAGCGTTTACTGGCCTGAGAATTTTACATTGATGTTAGCAGTCACTATATTATTACGCATAATATGCTCTACCTGCGTCCTAACGCGTTAACTAACGCATCGCGTTACTAGCTAACGATAGTTGCAGTAGTACAAGATAGCTGTCGCGGTATGACAACTATCTTGCAATTTCTGTTGGACACCATGGCATTGACAAGTCAGGAACAAAATTAACGCGTAAATTAACGCATTAGCACGCAGGTGGAGCAGAAGCACGATAATCAACAATCACAATCATCTAGCAACATAATCACTAATTTAAATTTCAACTGCTCAATGTACCATAAAATACAGTAGCCATTGTAAACATGGTTTACTTGCACATGATTGGTTGTAGACGGACAATCCGTCTGGTGCATATTCATGAGGGAATCCGTCACTTAGCTGAGGCTTATCATGATATATGTAGAATTGTCATGTGGCTTATGGACAGAATTAAGATGCGGTTTGGCTGAAGTTGGCAGATGTTATGATATCTATATCTATAATATATAAAAATGAATTGCTGTTCGTTAGTCTCGCTAAAACTCGAGAACGGCTTGGATAAGTAATAAGTATAAAATTAATTCATCATTCATTAATTCATCAACGAATGATGAATTAATTTTTTATTCTTTTATTTTTAACTAACTTATTAACTAATCTTACTGTTCTTTTTTTGTTTTACTTATGTTTATTCTTACTCTTGCAATATTCAAAATTTTCTGTAAAATTTATTAAGTACTTTTTCATTAATATTATGTTCTAATCAAACAATTTCCTAAATCAAACGGGGCACAGTGACCCAATAAACCAAATTCCTGAGCCATAATTCCCCATCGCACAACGAGGGTGTCTACAAACACGGTAAACATTCAAAAATATTTACTTCCAAAGATCTAAAAAGGATACGCCGAAGTTGTCCCGAGTTCGAGTTTCAATCTGTAAACAAGACGTACATAAACGAAACAGGTTAACCTTTAAACAACAAACAGAAAATAATCTCAACAAAATCGAAATTTCAAGTTAGTAACGAAGTTTCCGAGTTACGAAACACACACACGAGTCTTAACCCCCAACTTGGTTATTTGGTGGGAACGAGCTAATTAAAATTAATATATTGCGAACTCAGTATCACTTATATTACAAGTTAGAAGTTTATTTTATAATACGAACGTTGGACCGATGCCAAATTTTGCTTTGTGAGCAGTGACGGGTTATGATTTACGGTTCTGCTAATGCGGGGTTGACTTTTTAATTTCAGGTCAGTGTGGAATTCATTAGGGACAATTATTAAAAAAAAAAAAAGTTATTAAACTACGTCACGATACTGGTTTTAATTAAATGGGCGTAATAAGTTTACTTTTAAAACACTGAATGTCGTCTAGTTAAATCTAATAAAAGTTAATGTGACTTAAGTACTTGATTGAACTTAAATATTACTATACTTAATGACGAATTACCTAGTAGATAAACTTACTCTCTGCTTTTTCTTCTTATCGTATGGCCGATGTCAGAGTTTAAACCACCCATAGACCTCTGACATGGCTTTACACACCATTGAAAAATCTCTAAGGTGTGCTGGTTTCATCACGATGTTTTTCCGCGACGTTTTAGCAACTGATAATAATTATTTTATAATACGCACATAACTTTCGAAAAGTCAGACCTTTGTAACTCGAGACCTTTAACTTGTCAGTCGACGGTCATACCACTAGGCTATCAGTGCTGTTATGCTATCAAACCACATGATTCGTATCTACTTTTTCATACACAGATCTGAAAAGTGGTATAGTTTTTTGCATCTATATCCAAAACACTACAATTTGTGAATATTTAAATTGGAGTATATCTTACAGGCTCGTATGCTTCACTGTAGACCTCAACCGGTAACTCCACCTAAGCTACACCTAGTCCTCAGTCTACATAGAGTCATCTACAACACCTAAACCTTCAAAGAATACAACATTATACTATTAAAATATAAACACAAAGTACTACATAATGCAACAGCGTAACAAATACAAACACCGGGTACCACAGCACAAACATATCAGTATACCAACGTCACAGTGTAGACACAAGACAGCCGAGTGCACACGACTGCTCTCACAATTAATACGTCTTAAGATCAAGTTACCGTTACTAATGTACGCCTATTTATTTTTGTTTTGAGACGTTTACAGACTGGTTTTGTGTCTTCAGGCGGAAAGATATTGGTAATTTATAATTACAGATTAGAAGAAAAATCAATCAATATATTGTTGAGCCTAAAGCTCCGTAGTGGAGGTTGTGTATTGGCCATCGATATAAAACGTAGCCATATCATAAATTAATCTTAAAAAAAAGTAATATTGTCCATAGTAAAAATATTTTTTATATAGTATGTAAAGTATCACAAACGTAATTAACGTAATAAAGATGTCTTGTCTGATATCAGCGGTCCTATCCAACTAATATTATAAATGTTAAAGTTTTTGGGGATAATAATTATATTCTTTCACACAAATACGCCTGAATAATACATCAACATAAAAGCCTCTTCTCATACAAAGAAGGATCGAGCATTAATCACCACGCTAGCTCACTGCGTGTTATTGATTTCTAAGTAAGTATTCCAGGTTTCCAGTCCAGGTTTCCTCACGTTTTTTTCCTTCACCGTTAATCAGTGGTGTCTACATTAGTAATAAAATCACATTAGTACATGCCAGGTTTGAACCCACATCCGTGTGTGAGCACGACTCTTAAAACACGTAAAATTGCCATCTGATGTCCCCGGCAAGTGAGTAGACCCCGCTAGCCGACCCCCAGATTAAGATAGATGACCTCGCACGTAAATAAATACCTTTATCTATTGATTCAATAAGATTCGATCACGGAGGACTTGATGTATGTGTAGTTTTATTTTGGGAGGTGAACAAAAATACATGTTTTCTTGTAATTCAAACTACGAGTGTGTCAGCCTTTGTTTAATCGTAACTAATAATTATAAGTGCGAAAGTAAGTTTGTTTGTTACGTTTTCACGTTTAAACCACTGAACCGATTAGCCTGAAATTTTGCATACACATTGTTAGGTGTACAGAAACGGCCATAGTGTACTAATGTGTAGTTTCATCTCGAAAAAAATAAGAAAAACAACAATAACATTCGATTAACCCAAGTAAAGTCGCGGGAATAAGCTAGTTACTCTACTGGAGCTATTTAAAAATAGCGGGCTGCTAAGGAGTTTATTGCGGAGTCGATCATTTTCCCAGACATAGCAATGTGATGATTCAAATGATAATGATGAATAATCATTTAGATGAAAGTTCAAAATGATTGTAGAAAAAAAATGATTACGAGCGGGATTTTAACCCGCAATCTACTGGGTAAAAATTCCGCTCTTAAATATATATTTTTAATTTTAGTATCCACATTATAAAAATGTTTTGAAAATGTAATCTATTAGATCATAAGATTTAACTAAATCTGAATCGTCATTCTAATATTAACATTCCCAAATATAAATCTTTCAATCCTTTTTCTTTTAAAGAAAAATAAGTTACGGACGAACAATTTTCTAAGCTGCCAGAAATAGATTAAAGAAATAAAGAAGACCCTTTCATTAATTGAGAAAAGATTTGCTTTGATTAAAAGAGCTTAACTCATTAGAAATCGTCCCGCTGGAACTCTATCTATTTGGATTAATTCAAACCAAAATTACTGTCAAGTTTTGCTAGACTAACATCTAGGTTTGGAGAAATTTATTTAAATGACTATGAAAGGGATTCATTAATCTAAATTATGTATCAGTCGAAGAATTCAAAGCTTTGGGATTATGTCTTTTTTGGTAGAGTATGCAGTGAAGCCTTACCTTAGTTTTAAATTAGAATTAAAACAACTAAACTGTTAGTCCAATCGGCTAGGTAAATAATTAATTTAAAAAGTATATCTGTAACAAAAAAAAATTAATAAAAAATAAAACCGACTTCAAAGGCACTAAAAAGCTTGAAATAGGTAACTTAAAACGTTTTGGAGTCAGTTCCAAGTCAAGTTCTTAATGAGAAGGTTAAAGAAGCTTGACGGCTACGCGGCTCTGCCTCCCTGGGTCTAATTTAACCCAATCGCAGCGCCACATATTGGGTTCAATTGTAAATATAAACCCTTTAAGGACCCACTCAAAGACACACCAATTTTGTCAAAATCGGTCCAGCAGCTTTAAACTGATGCGCAGACAAACACACTACTTAATACCTTTGCTACAATACTACAAACAATGACAAACACCAATCCTATGACAAATTGGCTTTCCAATCTCGCTTTATACATTCCTGTACACACAACTGTCAAATCGTCCCCAAACAACACTACGTCAGGGTATAATAATTATCGTTTGGCAAACATCAATACTTCGGCTTTAATAGATCGCCGAACATTCGGCATTAGCACGCGGCTATAACTCAATTAGTTAACCGTTGAGCGAATTAATTCAGTCGGTAACAAAGACAAATAGTGTATGTAGTGTACACATGGTCACGCAAGTTTGATCATTAATATTATGGGTAACGTGCCATTGATTTGCTGTGTGGTGGACCGTAATGAGATAATTATTTCTTTTTGTTAGTTACTCTACTTGGAACCTATAGGATATTATTTCCAGCTTTATTCTTGGGTTAATTTTGGGGTAGGCCAATTAATTTCATACTCAAACTTCAAAGACTTCATTTCAAAGGGCTTTCTCAAAAGGCTATAACTACATATATTATTATCTAAATGGGTAGCACAAAGCTCGAAAATAGTTGGACCATTCGCCATTTTTTTTAATATTCGTTGAAATCCGATGAAGAAAAAAATTGGGAGAAAACCAAAATTCAAAAGTCTATTATTTCTTAAGTTAAAGATATAAAAAATTGGTATTTAGCTTTTTTGCTTAAAATATTAAGAATGACTGTTTGAACTTTTTGCAAGGTACCAATGGGTGAAATATTGTATTTCAATAGGTCATCCATTAAAAAAATAAGAAAAACAATACAGGATTATACGATTTTAGGGGATGTTAAATCCTAAATACCTACACAAAGTTGCCTTAGATTGTCTATACAGGGTTATTTGTAAAAACTCGCATCCTGAAAAGGGGTCATTAAACTCATCATTATGAACAACTTTTACTATGGGACCAACCCTGAAATCGTAAAAAAAATCAGCTGTTCCATACATTTATGTTCATATAACTCAACAAAATGTATGGAACAGCTGTTTTTTTTGCGATTTCAGGGTTGGTCCCATAGATCCTACAACTAATAAAAACTTTATAATATTACAACATTATTGAAAGAACATACTCGCATCCCATTCTCGTTTAGTATTTATGCTCAACGACTAATTCAAACTACTTTAAACTGCCATCCTAACACTTGACTACGCGAGCCTGTCAAAACACGATCCGCTAAAGAAACTACAATTTCCCTACCAAATATCGTAGTGTTTATAGAGAAAATATCGCTGAGGCTGATGCTTCGCCAATTGGCGCTCTGTCGCAGAGAGCATTGTCAATATTGAAGTTCGCCCTTCTTTTGCGAGCCGGCGAAAGGGTTAAGAAGTAAGCGTTTGAGCACTTTCAGCCATTTTGTAGAACTAAAGTAATACCTATCGTCATTTTATTCAGCTTAAAAGCGTAAATCTAAGTAACGTAGCAATTTGTATCACCATTAGGTAACATCATCTTGATGTCTAAGTCATATAGGCTTATACGTACCAAAGGACCATTTGGTCCTTATTATACCTAAATATCTTCTTATGTAGAATGATGGTTGAAGAATGTATTACCTACAGAATAACTTTGTAAATCCTCATCCTTAAATTCATAGCTCTATAATTGCAAAAAAAAAGGAAAAATAATATTCATCTTCGCTAACAATTTGCAATAAACATCGAATTTATCAATAAACCCATAATACAAACAGGCAATCCAGAAGTCGAACTCCGCTCAAGTTTGTGCCTTGTTATGAACTAACAACTTGAATTGGAATTCTGCAGTGTCTTCGTTAAAGTTGGAATTGCAATGGAGTTTTTATGCCGTTTGAAAGTCTAAAACTGCTGGAAGTGGCAACAGTGAACTGCGAAGTGGTGCAACATAAACAATTTGAAGTTGCCAAGAGAAATACGGGAAGTCGATATTTTTAACGATGTATCGAAGTAGAATAGTCGAATGCTTACTGTACCTATAGTAGTATAGTACATTGTATATGTACATTATTTTGGATGTCTCATTAATTACTTTTTTAGTTAGATCTAGATGGAAATAAAACAGTATTTTTTTTTAATGCAGCTTAGAATTTTTCTAAGGGTAGCTACACACATAGTCAATTCAGCATATTCGGTATTTTCGAAGAAGTTCCGATGATTCTTTTCTAAAATACTGAACCGAATGTGCCGAATCGACTATGAGTGTAACTGGGTTTAATACTTAAATTATGATACGTATTAATCAACTCTCTTCATAATTCGTTACATACATGGACATTTTAAATACCTACTCGTGTTTTTGGAGTTATTTTAAGCTTTCGAGTCTGACGTAATCCTTTCGGCTACTTCAATGACTCCCACGCTTAAATATAAGCGTACTCGCCTTTAATTAAGGATCATACGGCAAAATATTATAAGCCTTTAGACACTCAAGAATTTAGATAAAACAAAATATTTCTAAGAATTCTTAAACTATAGCCCGAGTTAACTTTCCTCTTTGGGTGTATTCTATTCAAAAATGTTTCCTATAGACAGCGTAACTACCCTCATACCTACACACTTATAAACAATCTAAATTAGGTAAATTTTATAGACAAGGGACAACGAAAACCATTCTGCGGTAACAGTTGGGCTATTTTCAGGACGAAACACCCAACTATTAGGGTATCAAGAAAACTAAACAACCCTTTTTAACCGTAGCCGGGGGTGACCCTCTGTCGATTTATTTTCCCCTGGTAATGGTGACGTCGCAGCGTCAATGTTCCGCGCACCTGACGTAATCAGCCCCGCGTCAACTTGACGTAGGTTTACTTAGAAAAATAACTAGTTTGGTTTGATTATTCTTTTGATAGTGTATCTCTAAAAGGGTGTACACATGAAACGCAGTTTGTGCGTTCATTAGGTCCTTATATAACCTGTATGTCGCTTATAGGTGAAAAGTTTCGGTTTTCCGGATAAAAGGACCAGTAATTCAAGTTCAACAAAAAGTTTTGTACTCTTGTTTGTAATGGGTCTCAGTGAACGGTTAATTGTAAGATAAATGTATTTATCTTAATTGTTAAAAGCCTTTAGATTTACTGTCTATTTGTTAGTTTAGTTAAAAATCGTTCATTAATTATACCAAAGTATTTTATTCGACAGTCTTATTATTCTTATGATTTTGTGATATAATATTTTAAAAGAAATACAAAAATATTTTGTCTACATCTAAAATCGTTTTAAGGGTTGACTAAAATAACATAAAACCACTACGCGCTGCTCAGCCGTGCTGTAATGAAAAATGAAATACTCCGTAAAAAAGGACCAAATATTTTGGCCTGACATAAAATTCTTATTTAAGACCCCAAAATCATGCCATTCCAACCGCCATTACACCAATAAAACGATTAATATTCCTACTCATATTCTCCATAATAATACTAAATTAACTTGGTAAGCATTACTGACACATTATGTGAGGGTAGATCGCGTGAGGCAGAACATTATTGGAGAATTACCACTTTTACCTGCTTGCTTACTTATTTCTACCAAAGAGAAGCAAGAAAGTGACTAGCACTTTTATTTTGATTACATATTTGTGTGAACTTGGAACAATGTAGGGAAGTGTGATTTATGCTTTATCTGCTGCGACAAAACCATGTTTTTAAAGCGGTCAGTGTCGATACGGTACGTCGAAGATCGCGGGTTCGTATCCCATCCGTATCAGTTGTATTTTTTTTTAGATTTTCTTATTAAATAATTATATTAAATTGATTTATACAGAATTATAAAGTATCTTAGTTTTGTACCAAAAAATACTCGATTACGAGCAGAATTTGAACCAATAATAAAACCTTTAGGTTTCAAAACACAATATTTTTAAGACTTTTATTTAATTCAGTAGTCTTTTTGGTGAGTTTTCTACAACTATCAAACCCAACTTTCTGACTATAATACATTAGCATCCTCTTACCCAGACAAAGTTTTTGTCTGGCATTATCTTTCGACCTGAGCGGGTCCATTATTAAGGCATTTACACGTGACACGCAGTCGCGTGGAAGCTCCGATACACGGTGACTGATGTACTATGAATAGATTTTTTTAGTGTTGTGTTTACAAAACAAAGGTGAAAATGTTTTGTAGGGATATTTTGGGGAAACAAGAACACAAGGCTTTTGAGAAATATTATGATCGCTAAGACACTCAGCATTTGAAAATTATTTATTGTCTTACAAATTCCAAATTGGACGGATCGGTGCGAAATAAAAGTACTAGGTAGTAGGTACCACAAACTTATCTGTTCAGTTGGACAAAATTGTAACTTACTTATTTTCATTGTAAGTTACAAAAAGTGACGTGAGTAAAGTGTTATATTTACACTCACCAGTAATATGATATTATGTTCTTTACTCTCAAGTAATCAGCATTATTCAGATGTATTAAAACTAATTTGTATAACAATCTTGTCAGTACATTTCTTACTCCCAGGATTCAAACAAGATTTTTTCAATTTACAATCATATATCTAAATATGAATCTTAATTTCAAAGTAATTTTCTCAAGCTGTCAGGGTCGCTTTTACCCGTCCTCCACAAGTAAATATTCAGAATAAACCCCATTACCCCATTACTATAAATCAACATAACAAAACATCACAAAAACAACAGTTATTTGCGTACCCCACAGTGCCAAGCCATTGCTATTTTGATTTCAGTCATAACGCGAGCAGATTGTCAACTCCCCTCAGTAGACAATGTCCCCTCGAAGGGTACACAAATCTGAGCTCTTAACTGACAGAGCCAAGCGAAGCCTAAGCATCTTTAACTTAAGATTATTTAACTAAGACTGTTAAAGATGTTTAAAGTTTACTCACAGTGTTTACTGGACTAACGATTTGAGTATTTTGGAGTCAAAAATGTAATGAAATTATGAAGTTGTTGCTGTTGAACTAAACACTATAAAAATCTCCATGACAAATCTCTTATACTGTGAAGTTAGATGTGGGTGGCGTTTGCGTATAGAATATTCGCGTTTCAAGGTTTCCACTTGCATGAAAACACGTGATACGCTTATGAGGCTCTTTATTTGTCCTCGGTTAATGAACAATTATATCTTAAATGCGACTATTCCATGTCAAAAATAATACCGCAGCTAACTCCACAGACTAAGAGATCCGAGGCGCGTACTGTTATAGACATGGAGTGGTGCTTCATGGCATGTTTTATTAGTAAGTTGTTTTTTGTTAGTTTTTTTACTATCATTACTTTTTATGTTTTATTAATTTGTATAATGCCGTAACTACCCGTGGAGCCACCTAGGTCCTATCGGAAGACCAGCGCTGTGGTTGTATTACCACAGTATTTTATGCTGAGATAGGCACCTTATTTGGTCTGCACAGATACTATAATTCTTTTTATTTGTTTCCAACATCGTCATATTTCTTTGTAACTGTGTAAGACTGATATAAAATTCTTTCTTTCTAAATAATTAATTTACAATACGAACTTAGCTTCCAAAAAGTGAGAGGTACGCGCTTTGAGTTCGAATATGCAACCCCCAACTAGCAAGTCAACGGTCATACTACTACACTATCACGACACTACATCATCGTATTAATAAAAATATATAAAAATAAATAATAAAAAAATTGAAATATGTCGTACATCAAATTCAAGAACACAGATCTTGTCAATTAACATTCACCACGAACGCAGGGTGAAAAATCCCATTTAACTTCCTTAACAAGACTCGGGGAATCAGCAGTGAAGTCACGTTGCCCAATTTCCTCCGTTTTAAATGTTTGAGACAATAATCAACGCCATTATATCGTTTAATATTCATAGCTGGGGTGAGTTAGTACAGGCACTAGAAAACAGCTGGCCTAGTAAGGGAGTAGATATTGTATACACAATAATGATTGGTTTTACTTTTTTTTTTTTTCGTGTGGATAATCCCATAACCCACCAGAAGCTGGTGTTACGTCTGACTCGCACGGACCAGAACCCACCCGGTATTCCTCCGCGAACCTTTAGATGGAAGTATTGGTTTCAAGCTGTAAACATGTTGGTGGCACTTTTTTTTGTTACTTTCTGTTAAAAAATTGTCTATGTTTTGTTTCTTTGATGTTCTTATTTTAATGTGTGTCATCGGCTCGTCAAATAAATATATTTTCTTTCTTTAAGTGTTAGCCTACTGGACATCTTTGGAGTGCCAAATCAAAGGTCGTAGGTTCGAAGCTCAGGCACTCCATTGACTTTTCAAATTCATTTGCGTATTAGAAATGAATTTCTTGCTAAAATAAAACGATGAGAGAAGATGTTGCGAGGAAACCAGCACAACTGAGAGATTTTCCTGTGTAAAGCTAAGGCAGACTGAGGCCATTGACATTTATATCCTTTCATAGCATATATAGCATAGTACGTCAATAAAAGATAAAAAAACCAAAATAAAATTTAAAAACCTCGATTTAAGCAACGGTATTTTTTTATCAGGACACGGACCCCCTCATCCTATCGGTGTGTGGACACACCCAAGTTTTTGTATTGAAAACGAGCCTGACGCCCTTTACATGTACTACTAAAAGCCTAAACTAGATGGAAGGCCCTGAAGCTAACAGTTTTATGCTTCGTTTGGAAATGAATATATTAATTTTTATTATTTATCAATGCTATGATTTGGATTTCTCAAAAATAACAACTAATTTATTTAATCCAATTACACCTTAATCTATGTCACATTCAACCCTTGGTTATTATGATTGTTATAGAAAAAAATATTATTAAAAAACAAAAAACCCGACTGCTAACTAAAAAGATAGTAATAAGTTGGTTATAGATAGATCACAGTTTTGAGTTTACACAGTGTTCACAAACGCAGTCGACAGTCTTAGTCCTTTCCTTGACAGTCGGGTAAAAACTAGCACGTCACCCGCTACTTTGTCCGGGGAATTTTTCATCCCCTATTTTACACATATAGGAAAATAATTTCTACAAACCTTGCTCCTCTAAGGTTAGAGGACCAACGGCTTAGGCTGTGCGTTGTCTGTCAGTCACGGTACTGTTATATAAGGATACATAAAAACCAAGTACCAAAAGACCAAAAAAGTTACACAGTGGATTTCTAATAAAAAAAGATCCAAAAAGGAAAAAAATATTAAAATCTTCCAATAGATATATAATTCAGCATGAAATGATTGCCGTGTCGGGCCGAAACTGCATCCGTCAGCTTTGGGCATTAGCGTTAACGAACCGAGGGCCCGACGGGCTTGGGTTCGGCCCACCGAGCTGCAATAAGAGGATTCTGCACCCTTCTTTGCGTATGGTGCAAAGAAAGAAAGGGCAGGTTATGGCATAACAATAAATTTGGAAATCTTGAATTGATTGGTACATTACATTAAAAACATAATCATTTTATTAACTTAGAAATTTTGGCTTTGAAAAATGTTAAATAGATTTTCATTATTGAAGTTTTTTTAATAGTTTTTGTATTTACTATTTACTTTACGACATGGTTGTAGTTTATGGATTTTGTAATTTATTTCTCAAAAATAGTTTACATAAACTACATAATCGATTAAAATAATAATACATATCAGTTTAGCTAAAATTTTAATTTAATAATAATTATATTTAAGTTTACTATTTATGTTCTTGGTATTTAAGCCATTGAAAGCGTCGAAAAAGATCTAATTAGCCACACAGACTGAAGTGTTTACATAAACTACATCTTCAAGAAAAATTATAATATCTACATATATCACTTTAGATGAAATATGCAATAATATAGTAGACTATTTAAGTTTTTGGTATTTAAGGCATTAAAAGCACCGAAAAAGATTTATTTATTAATATTAGCACAATCTCCAAACCCCTTTAAATAGAGCAATTCACATTACTTACATAATTTCAATGAATTCCAAATTTAAATAAATCTATTCAAAAACCGACATCCTACACATTTGTACCACACACCTTCTAAAGCCCGCGCACGCGTACCTTTCTCCTTTACACCATCCAATAAAAGAGGAAATTGCATTAAATTATAAGTCGGCGAGCAATCACGTTTTGTTTCCCGACTCACAGATTTAACGGTTTGAATAAATCCTGCCTCTTAATTATAGAAATTCAAATGCTTAAAGGCTAAAGTTCATACCATGGCTAATTAAACAGTAAACAGCCTAGTATAGGTTCATTCATTTGCGTTCCTGTTTTGCTTGTGCACTTTCACTTGGCTTTTTTATTCCATCATCTCTTTTTCGGAAATTTCGTAAGACCACGTTTCCGTTTGACGGACGGCATGAATGAAATAAAAAGTATTTTAAATTATAATGTAAATATCTAATTAAAAACATAAAGTATATTTTTCAATGCTTAGAGGAAGAGGTGCTCCGAGATCCTTCTCCAAGCATTGCAGTACATTATTATAATCAATGAGGTAAAAAAAATTAAAATTAAAAGTCTGCCAGTGGGTGTCGGCCCTTAATGATCGAAAATGAAATTCTATGTGTCAATATCAAATCAATCATCAAAATCAGAATATTTTTATTCATGTAGACCTTTTAGCACTTATGAATAGTCATCATTCTAATATTTTTTGTGGTAAGAGTGACTCTAGTTGCCAGTTCCTTTCATGGAGAAGAATCTGGCATATGGCTTACAATATTTTAGATTACATTGTTCTAAGGTCTAGCATAAAATAGATTTTAGTCAATAATAGAATAAAATCAACTACATAAAGCATCACAAAAAGCTGAAAGCTGTTAATTTGTAGACACGGTCATACGAGTAACTATTTAACCAAATAATTTGATATGATAATGCAATTTATGAGTTCTACTTTTATCAATCATCAAAGCCTTCTTCTTAAATAAATATCAAATGTCTATCCGATACTTCTTATAAAAGCCAGTACATGAAACAAAGCACCTATCTACCCACACACGAAGCACTATCTCGTATCAGAAGTTTTTCATCAAACTTCGCCAAGTTTCGCCTTATAGGCAAAGTTGGGCTGTGATTAAATGTACTTCGTATCTTTTACCTAAGACATATACACACTTATTAAGTACGTATATGTACTAAGTATGGTGTTCCAGGTACCGGAGCTCGCTAACGTAAATTAATGTTACCTTTTTGTATATTAAAAAGTAATAACGCGAACCCTTGGTAAAGTCATTAAGAAAAATTGTGTACAAGTATAGTTAGCATTTGTTTGCTTTATGTGATTTGTGTTTATGTGGTATAGTTAAGATAATGGTAAATTATATACAAATTGTAATTTTAAAATCCCAAACTTTGTTGGAGTCGGCTTCTCATCTAACCAGATGCAGCTGAATATATCTTTTCTACGGAGCGACCCCCGCAATCCTAAAGTATACGATATTATAAGGTTAGACCAGTTGTCAGGATTTTATGAGGGTACTGACTCCTTATATCGACTGTCAAAGATCTTCATGACAACCGGCGGCGCTCCTTATAACGACGGGAACATTATGACGACCAAAGGCTTTACGTGCTTTCCGAGGCAAGGAGCAGGTGATAATAAATTTATAATACGCACGAAATTTTCGAAAAGGCATAAGGACCAAATTGTTTACTTGGGCTCAAAGACCAAAAACCATGAAGTTTCGATAGTCATTATTTGTATGTTTCATATTTGCAAGTAATGCCTCATAAAATGACTACTGGTATAACAATCGCGCGGTACAAACTACGGCCGACCGGTTAGCAACTTTTCCTATAAAACGGTTGTAGACGATGGCTTCGTGTTTTACTTGCACGTCATTATAATATTAATGGAAGAGTAATGAAGATACTATTTATGGCTGAACTAGCAAGAATGAAATATAGCTCTTTATTCATTTTGAATATTAATGATTTTTCAAAATTGTAAACTAACTTTCAAGGCATAAGCTTTGTTGGATACAAGTAAAATGGGAGAACTTACAAATCTATTATACACTACTCGTATACTACTTTCCATTTGTTGTATAATATGTCAAATTTGATAGATTAACTTGACTGTCAAGTGCAAGTCACCGGTTGAAAGTCACTGATTCTCTCACTGACACATCTTGTGCATATTAAAATAATTTGAATATTCACTTCAATATACCAATTGGGTCTGCAAATAAAAACAATCAAAAGTAAATATTTTGTATTAACAGATTATAAATTGACACTTTACTATTAAGATATAATGTCTCAAAAGTCGCACATAAACAAAATTCAGATCAAAACAGCATCCTAAATCAGTATCCGAAAAGTGAAGGCAACAAGGTGTGAAGTGGGTGGACGGCCGTCTGGTGGTAATCAGCCGCGCCCGCCGAACAATGGCCTGTCGACGCCGGATTAAAAGTTTACCGCCAGTAGACAGGTGATGAGAGGACCGCGGTATACGCTAAGTTAGAGGTTCGAGAGATTTTGGTCATTAAAGCCGGATAGTTACAGGATTTTGATCCTTAGGGTCGGAGAGTAAGAAGGTCTGAAATTTTGGTCCTTAGAATGAAACAGTTAGAGGTATTTTCTATTGTTAATTTGGGTCTGAAAGACATTAAACTTCATTATTGGTGAGTGCGCAATGTCGACTGCTGCACTACATCACATGTGGTGATCAAATGTAATAATAATATATAGGGACGTAGATTGTAGCGAAATAAAAAAAAAACAACAGTTGCAATGTCTCCAATGTTTATTGCAGAACTCATAGACACTTTAAATTTTTGAAGGCATTAAGTTAATTCTATTTGACAAGACACAAGAGCAAGGAAAGAGAAACCGGGAACACAACTCAATGTTACTAGGTACATAAAACAATTGTTCAATGTTGCAAGCTAATTTATTAGTTAGTTTAGTTATTTAAAAAAAGTTCTATGTTTTTTTTTCAATGACAGATAAAAGGATACAAATTGTTTTATCAGCAAAAATTAAGTGATTAAAGGTATCTTAAGTTACACGCTACCGCTTATCCCGGATACTGGTAACAGCCTAACGCCTCCGCTGATCTCGACTTTAGAATTTTGCCACTTGTCCGCGAAGGATTTATTGTGTAACAGCATAATATGAAACTTATTCTGTTTGTTTGTCCCTCAACGTGATTAAAAAAGGCTGTACTGCCAGAGTTTAGTATTTGTCTCATTTTTGTAAAGTTTTGATAAAGATTTGCAAGGACCTAATGGGATCCTCCAAAGAGAATAGATCAACTTTGTACAATGACAATCTGAAGAGTTGTTAGATTGGAATTCTACATATTTTTTTAGTAAATATTTTTTTCGGTTTGGTAGTTTATGTAGGTAGTTTGAATACACCAAAACATATATTTTTATTGTTAATCCTACTATTTTTGGAATTTTATGGACATTCTAATTACATCAAATCAAAAATACATTTTTTATTTTCTTGCACCGTACCCAAATAGGGATGTCTTTAATTAAATTGGTGAGATGGCTTCACATATCGAGATCTTGGGTCCGAACCCGACTAATCCGATTTGGATTCAAAACAAGCCACTGTGACCATCATAATTTCAATAAAATGTGCAAAATGTATTCCCTATTTTATAATAATCCATTTTTCATCATCTGTGAATGCGAAAAGACCGAAATTTTACCAAAAATAATAGCCAAAAACACTCTATGTAAAAAGTAATAATGTTTTTTTTTTAAATAACTAATTGTTACTAATGCACCTCTTGAGGATTGAAACTGTGCGAACAGTGAGAATACAATAAAATCCAGACACTTTTTAATTAAAAAATACACTATGCTTCTTTATAATGTACGATTCGACTGCTATCCGACTGCATGCTTTCTACATAATAGGTAACATTAATGCGAAATATTTGTCCCATGAATTGAATCCGACATCGAGCATAAGAGCCTAACTGCTATGCCAATTATGTAAAAATTGCGTTTAGTTTCCACATTGTCTTTTTTATTTATATAATATCTAAGTACATAAAATAGTACTTGCCTTTTTTTTATTTGTCAATCTTTTTTTTCTGTTTAATAGTTATTGATGATAAATGACAGATTGTGTTTGTTATGTTAAAATATAATACTCGTATATTTGCATGTTACAAAAATAATTAATGTGTTAAAATTTTATACTAGTGTAGTAGTCTAGATAGAAATCAGTGCTACCACATTAATTATGTTATAAATAAATTTATATTTTACGAGTGCAATCATTTTAAAACAAAAAGAAAAAGAATTTAGAAATTAGAATTTTGAATAATAGGCGAACTCTAATTAAAATAAAGAGGCACTGAATTTTATGTCTTCATGATTTATAAAGATAAATTAAAAATCTTCACGTTTCAAAAAAATTCTCAGTCGTCAATACTAAATCCCGATTCGTTAATTCTAAAGACACCCCACTCATCACTTTTCCCCTACCATTGTTTCAATAGTGAGACATTTTTAATTAAGAAAATCGGCAGCCATTCATCGTAGTCAACGATTTCTTTGATATTCCATTGTTTTTGTCGCGATTGCGCTACTTTTGTCCAAATGCATTAGGAAATGAGCCTGTATTGTTTGAAGATTAAACAGATTTTTGTTTTTCATGTTTTTATGTTTTTGTTTGTATTGTCAATGATGAATAAAGTATCTTAATGGTTGTTTGTAATTAATGTATGGTGGTATAAAGGACCATTGTCATTGGTCCTTTGAGTCGAGATTTTTATAGATATTACATGGATTAGATTGTTATGGAGAAGTGATTTGCTCATTCGTTAACGATATCATTGTTTGAAAATACTTAATGTATGAAGTAGGTATAATTTTATGCGATCATACTATACAACATTATTCGAAGTTACTAAAACATACAATAAATCAGTCTCTTGTATTCTCATCCCCCGCTGAAAAGCCACATTTAATCACAAAGTTACTCAAACAAAACGCAAACAGACAATCGAGGTATAAATCTTCAAACATTAGAAAATAAAAGCGTGTCGCAGTGAGAGCGCCAAATTGGAAAATTCCCGAAGTGTCCGGGATCCCATTGATTGTGTTACGACAATAGCAGTTCAGAGCACTAATCTTTTCATTAAAAACCGATTATTCGCTGCATGGCCCGTTGCACTAATAGGAGTAAAGAAACCCTCAACTATAACTGCCACTCAACCACAACTTTATGACACTGGAATAAGACCTATATTTGTTTAATCCAGGTGAAACTATAACTTTGTTAATTCTCGGGCCCCTGCAATATGCCACGTAGCCATCTCTGACGGGACGCGATGACATTTCAATTTGAATTCTTGTTGCAAAAACCGGAGATGTTATTAAAAAAAGTTTTTTTTTCGGTTCGAAATATTTGACGGTTGATTAGAATGCTGGAAAGAAGGAAGTTTTCTTTTATAACAAATTAGTTTTGGAACTTGTGCTGTTAAGACCTTCGAAGCTAAGGTGAGGGCGAAAAGTGGTCCTTTTGCACCCGTTGCGTATAGAAGGATATATTGAGTGAGTTTCGAAAACTCGATTGGGGAAAATAGGTTACGGTGATACCTACCTGGTCTTACATCATTTTGGATGTGTTACTTAACTGATTAAATTTTGTTTATGCTTTTTTTGTACATCATTTATTTACCTAATTATTTTAAAATACCTTTTAGCCCAGACTCACAGTCTATGAATAAGTTCTAAGTATTTGTATCAAGTATCTTTATAGCTAACCTTTAAGGTAACTGAAACTTGCTAATAAACTATGAAACATCAATAATGTGGTATACTCCGTGGAGTCGGTAAATACACGTATTTGGCTACGACTTATGTCTTGATAATTCAATAATCATCACTACTTGGACTTCAATGACAAAAGTACCTTTTCATTAATTGATAGCCTAGTGGTATGACCAAGTGGTCGTAGGTTCAAAACCCAGGCACGCACCTCTGAGCTTTCCTATTCATGTCCGTATAAGAAACTAATTATCACTTGCTAAAACGGTGAAGGAAAACATTGTGTGGAAACCAGCTCACCTGAGAGAATTTTTAACGTGTGTAAAGCCCTGTCAGGAGCCTAATGGGGGTTTAAACTCTCACACCAGGCTATTCATCAACCATACAATGAAGAGGATTACAATACAATGTGCATCAAGCTTCTACATAGTTCTTGAGTAATACAAAATATACAAACACACATTCCACTCATAAATTCTTCGCCAAACCTTTGTAATTCATCGTTCCACCGGACTGCCGGTCTAAGTTTAGTCCGGTTATCCGGTCAAACTATCCGGCCTAATTTATTCAGTCTACGCAAACAGCATGTTGTGTGTCCGGCAACAAATATAGGAACAAGCTTTTGTCTAGTTTCGAAACTATGTAACGAAGTCTACGCTAAATGAAAATCAGGCGAGATTTGCGCTTTATCGCTATAACGCTAACTGAGAAATTACTTGACATTTTTAAGTTTAATTTAAGCTATTTACTATTATTATTTGAAGGAAGGAGTATGGCTGTAAAAGCTGCACAGCTAACTTAGCTAATAGCTAACTTTCTTGCGTACATCTAAAGAGTGGAATAACCTTCCGGCGTCTGTATTCCTGGAATATAACAATTTGGGGATCTTCAAATCAAGAGTGAATAGGCATCTTAAAGGCAGGTGTGCTCAATCATAGACCACAACGCTGCTTGCCATAGAGCGAGTTCGTGGTCAAACACATGCCTTTTTCAATATAAAAAAAAAGAAATCTAAAAAACCGCTATCAGTAGACAACGTCCCTGAAACTATATTTTTTGTTATCATAAAAAAAACTTTCTTCAAATATAATCCAGCATAATCACTATTATCTTATTGACTTATACACTAATACTTACTTAAAAAGTTTAATTTCAGCACCAAGTCAATGTAGTCGAAGAGCTAGATTTTAGAGACAGATAAACTCCTTTAAATATTCAAAAGTAAAACCACAAATTAATTAATTAATACAACCAGTAAACATTTCCACGCCAGTTATCTGGTTGGTCAACTTCAAAGGTGAATAACTTCAGCGCATCTTGTTTGTCTAGTTGATATCTACCTTTAAACGTAACAATAACAATGATTCTATCCCCTAAATAGTGGTAGATTTCCTTCAGAATGTTGATTCAGCAACATTATTTTACTATAACCTTTAATTTTTTTCAGGTAGGTACGGTAAGAAAAAGATAATTATAATATTTTGTTTGGAATTGAAACACTGTATTTTCATGTTTTCTATAACAATTTACATAAAACATAACGTAAGTAACCTTATTTCTCTAACCACAAAATAGACCCATTTATACAACAAATAACATTTCATAACAAAAGCAGTACTTATAAAAACACTAAGAAAACCATTACCAACACACATTGAGTACAATCCGAAGGAAATATCTCATTAACAAAAAGCCCACTTAAGAAACTTCGGCACTTACAGAATAAGCCATAAATGGCGTATACATCGCTATATAAATCATAGTACCAATATATATTGGTATATTACACTTTAATACTTAAGGAGTCGTAGGTGTCTTCTTATACTGGATGGATCAACATCCAGTTATGTTGATACGTGTTGCTGTTTTAATCAATAAGGGATAGAGTTCCTGATATTTTGGGTGGTATACCTCTCAGTTATTATTTCAAGTGCTCTCGTCTGTTCAATCTCTTATTTGTTACTGTTTCAGAAACAGTGTGGTTTAGTGCGGGAGCCAAGTTTCATAAAATATACTGTGATGTTTTGGAAAAAAATGTACAGAGACATTTAGTAGGATTGCAAGTATTTTTACGCAATAAAACGAAAAAAAAGTGTTCTAAATTAAGTTTTTACTACTGTTTCTTCCTACTATACATTTATTATAAGCCTATCCTAAGTCTTGTTGTTTTTTTATGGTGTTATTAATTTAATATTATTAATATATAATAATAATACAAAAACTGCAACTCTTGGATTAGGAATTCAGCCATTTATGCAGCAGCAAGCGGCTACTGATTCCTATGTTTTCCGTTAATTTCCTACAAAATAGTTAACACTGATCTACAGTATAAATTAATGTTGAATGTGAGTCTAGACTCTATATTAGACTAACTTTTAGATTTATTTATAATAGTGTAAAGTGTAATATAATATTGTACAATACATAAAGAGAGGATACAAGAAATAACTTTTACAAATTCAGCTAGCTTATTCATTATTTAACCAAGCAAATTCTATAGTATTGGTGCCGCTACTTCTTGCTACTTTCATTGAAAATGTCGAAAATTGAAAAACTTCCCCTTGAACGCAAATGGTAATCTGTAGAATACTCTTCAATTTTTGTCACTGTTTTGTTTCCGCCTCCAAAAATAGTCCTAGCTCCCGCACTACCTCCAGTTTACCGTGTGTCACCAATTATTTGACAATCATCACAACAATGACGCGTGATTGTCATCACACCACTCAGGACCCTCGCGGGCGCCATTGTGACTCAATGTGACGGACAATGAAGCAACTTGAATTGACCAATAAATTAGATATTTGGTGTAGGTCTTGTGTGTTGGGGTGGATTAGATGCGGATGATTTAGGGTTATTTTCTGGATGGAAGAACTTCATGTCTAGGTCTATGAATAATAATGTCCTATATCAAAGGAGATTAGCCAACTACGCGGGAGTATTATACCTAGCGCACAAGCGTGACCTCCCTACACGAGAAATCCCTCATTACACGACCGGAGAGAGATCAAGCGCAGGGCCAATTTGAACCCTCGACCTATTGGGTAAAGCCCAAGAAACTCTGCCCCTAAGCTATTCGTAACACCCCCCCCCCCCCGCGCCCCATGTTATCAAAACTCTTCCATATACAACCATCTCAGATGGTAGTTACATCCACCCCTTGTATGGAGTACCTACTAAGAGACTTGATGTACTTGCATTTCAAGTTTTTTTTAAAGATTTTTAATCCTTCAATTGCCAGTTTCATACTACAAAACAAAAACCATAAAAGCGTAAACTTTATTACCTCAAGCCAAAATAGCGTATAGACAAATGTAAATAACCCCACAAATGACAGGAACACATGTTTCCATTAAGTCAACGAAGGGACTTAATTACCCACCGCTTCTCGTCGCCTACGGGTACATATTAACCTACTTCTGAGTCCCGCAACTTATGAGACACACCTATATTTTTCTTTTACCCCCTTTTTGATATCACGTATTTACTATTTTGACAAAATATTTTATAACATCGAGCAGACATTAAATATTTAATTCATTTGTCAACAGCAGGTGGTTGCAGTTAGATCGCAGGTTTAAAAACTTACGACCCAACTGCGACTACCAGATGCTCTGCCTACTGACACTCGTAGTCCTGCTAAAGCTACCAAAATTATCTTCTTTTACCCGACTGCGGCGAAGCCAAAAAAAGAGGTCTATCATTAGGGTTTATCTAAAAAAGGGGGTTATTCAGTCAATAATTTCTAATGATAGTGACATTTACCCCATCTTTCTACAAAAATCTAAACATCACGCCCAAACTGCAGCGCACCCAAGCAGACTATCTCAGTCATTAATTAAATATTGAAATAAATTGTAAATAAAGAAAAGAGCAGTTCAGTATTTATATAACTAAACGAATTGTGAAAAAGGTCGTTTAAACAACAAGACCCACACTTTTTACTTTACCTACACTTGCTCATAAACTCAGAGCTACTTTGAGATAACCTTTCAAAATAACTTTTGAGACTATAAACCTTACCAGCCAGCTATTCTTTAATTATTATTTTAATTTTATGGAAAGTAAATAACTGACAACAACTATGAGGCACGAAACAGCTCATAATTTATAATCTATATAATAATATATGCCCATTTATGACTTACGAAAACTTAAAGGTGCGTGTGTCTTGAGTTCGAATCTAAGACTTTTGATTTGCCAATTACAATATTATAGCTACACTACACGATCGTAAGGTAGATAGATTCTATTTCTATTTGTGAATTTGTTATGATGTAAGATTAAATATATTTGTTGCGTTTTAGATTGATCTTCTACAAATGACATAGTTCCTGTGATAATACAATTTTACTCATGTACGAAGAACAAGTTACCTTTCTTATCTTCTCCTAAACATCTGTTAAAAAAAGGTACGTACCGTAGACAGACTGCCTTCGAAAAAGTTGTTTGTTTAGGATGGGCCGCCGCCGACCAAAACACTGAATCAACAATTAATATTCAGCAAATTATAACTTGGCGCAAATAACGGACGGTCATCGACGAGTTTCACTCCAGAGCCTTGTTTTCAACAATAAAACTTTGTAAACCAAAATAAAATAGGATCAAGGAGAAGGGTTACTTATTTCAAATAAAAAATAAACTAAATAATACAAGTAATTGTTTTTTTTTACATAAAACGGTTTTGTCATCAGAACTAAATCTATGTACTAAATATCAGATCAATCTATCAACAGAAAGGGGGTGAAATATCGAGTTCTAAATTTTAACCAAATATTAACAGGGTAACTAAATAAAACCGTTTAATAAGAACTAAAACTAAGCTATTTATGGTAAAGTTGATGGCAAGAATAGGCCGGCTCAACCAAGATCTTCTTCTTCTTTCTTCTTTATCGTATAGTTGATGAACAACCACTGGCTTTACAAACCGTTGAGGAATCATTAGATGTGCTGGTTTTGTCACGATGTTTTCCCTCACCGTTTTAGCACATAATTAATAATTTTTATTTCTCATTTTAGGTTTTGAACCACGACCTTGGTCTTTGCAGTTCAACGGTTGTACTAGTAGGTCATCATGGCTTAAATTATTAGGTTATCATGACTTTAATCAATGACTAGGATAACTTTGACCAGGATAGTATCACCCTTTAACACAATATATATATTATGCAAGAAATAACAGAATTCATTCTGTTGTTTTTATACAGTTAGTAAGAGAACCGATGGTACTATCCCCACCACTTTCATAATCTTTATGCTTCTTCCATAATCCTGCCTAGATTCAGCGATAACTAAGTGAAACTTGTGGTGTTGCAAGCTTGTATGGGCCTATAATAATAAATAATAATATTCTCCTGACCGTATTTCGGTCACAGCAGCCAATCTCAACGGAGACTAGCCAATTACGCAGGAGATATTATAGTGCACAAGTGTGTGCGCAAACACAGGTGCACTCTCTATTCCCTCACTCTCATTGTCCGATGGGACGGCCTTCCCGACACGATCGGAGAGAGATCAGGTGCAGGGCCAACAGCTTTACGTGCTTTCCGAGGCATGGAGAAAGTGATAATTAATTTATAAAACGCACATAACTAACGGAAAGTCAGAGGTGCGCGCCTTGGGTTCGAACCCGCGACCACTGACTTGCCAGTCAACGGTCACCACCACTAGGCTATCACGAATATGCCTATAGAATACGATAAAAGCTTACATTCAGGCAGACCTTATTTTCATTTTCATCCCTTGTAGTTTTTTTTTATAAAAAATGTTTATTTCTTTTCTAGTCAAAAGAGGATCTTTGACTAACTGTGGGACAGATTATTTCGATCTCTTCCTGCATTATGAGCAAAATTGTTACTCTGTGCTCCTTTTCCTTCTTAATCGACATAGCTGTTATTAAATCTGGACCTTAGAAAATGATATAAAAACCTAAGTACACTAATAAATCTAACAATACTAACCTGAACCTAAACCCTTTGGTATCGCCATCCAACTTAATTAATCCAATAAAAGGGACAGCAGCAAGTGAAGTAAACTACGTAATTGTTTAATCTGCATACTGGAAGTACTTTGTATTGTTGTAACAGACAGTTTTCGATAGCTCTCGCCTCACTTAATTTAGTGGGTATTGCTTGAGCTTGGGGTAAGTTGGAAGATGAGAGCGTTACCCTTTTACTGTCTACAGATCTAATAATATAAGTTCTTGATTATCTCATCTCATTTCATTTTTATAGAATTTTAATAAAGTCAAAAAAGTACATAAACTGCTTATGCCAAAAGGGACTTCTGGCAGTACATTTTTGAGTTCGATACCTGCTACCCGAACTGCTATTGCTGTCACTCTTGTCTTCCAAAGCTCATCATCATCTGCCTAGCCTTTTCCCAACTATGTTGGGGTCGGCTTCACAATTTCTCCTCATATTCATATTCATATTCTTTATTGCAGTTCCACAATGTTAATTAGTTGGTAGTTATAAAATAGGTATCATCATGGACCCAGATTGGGCACAGCAAAACTTACATGCTAGTATATTAAGATTTGAATGATTAACTAATTTTCTATAGACATTTACATTTACATTATAATCATTCTATGCAGGTACTCCCGTTCACTTTGCACCAAACTACGCAGAAACAAACAAACACTCATCCAAGAAAGAGACAAATAGAAAGAAATCCAGACAATACTACATATTAAAAGTAAGTGTTAGAGCCATGTGGGTGTGATCCATCATTGCGTCTGAGTTAAACCCACATCAGATTTTCTACTGTCACGTCATCGTCAACCTTGGACCAATCCTCAACTATTAAATTACACTACCGAAGCCAAGCCCAAGTTGAAGTTGAGCTTAAGTCACGGCTCTGTTAAGTTAGTTATAGGGTGCCGTTAAGTTGAGCTCCAACTTACCTTTGGTCAGTGATCCAAGTTGGCACACAAATTATATTGTTAAGTCATAACTTGCGTCGTATGTTAAACTGTCTAGGATCGGGAAGCTTACAATAGCTGTGGAATCGATGTGTGTAAATAATTCAGGTAATATAATGCCTCGGTCAACGCCTCAGTCTGGCTATTCAACGAGGTAACGCCGACTTAATTTAGTTTTTATTTGTAGTTTAGTTGTTATTTATTTATAAATACATAACATAATAAGTTAACATAAAATAATAACATAATAAGTTATTTAGTTAAATTAAATATTAATATTCGTTATTTTAAAAAATTGTACATTTAATGTGACTTCTGGAATATCGTTTGGCAGTAGGTACAGTTACATACAGCAGCATTACAGGAACGCATTAAGAAATACTTAGACTATTTAAGTGTATTTAATTTTTAAGATGATATGTACTCAAATTAATATTTATGTTGTAGAATTAATATTTTATTTTTTAATCATTAAATAAGATTTGCACGCCTTAAAGATAACATGCTGTTACTAATTTTAAGCTTTCATATCTGTAAAATACTATATTCGAGTGGATAAACGAATCGAGTTGTTTTTTTTTTCTGGTTAGAGCTGGCTTCAGCCGCAGTTACCACCGGACAAAGCTTTGTTGTCAAGTGACTTTGTCATGTTCCTGAGTTCGGAAAAACCTAACTGAGGGACGGGTCTGAACGATACCGTAAAACGTCTATCCTCTTGCTTTAAAAATGGGTGTCCACCGTAGACCACAACACTGTTTACCATCGATAAATAATAATAAAATAAAAAATATAACTTTTAAGAATTCTCTGATTTAATTTTCGCGCGTTTGAAACTCGGCTTGGACTCCTAAAAATATTCTGGTCTTTTTTAAGATCATCAGAAAACATGCGTTCATGTTTTAGGTAAGCATATTTTGGCCAGCCAACGAAAAAAATGATGTGGTAGTAAAATCGAGAAAAATTTAAAGTGGCGGAGAATTTCGAAGCCATGGAAAACGGTTTACCAAATAAAGAGCTTAAAATAGCAAGCAAATAATCCTCTTATCACGGCAACAATTATATCGGAAATCAAAATAACGATACAAAAAGAAACTCAATAAAGCAATGCGTAAACAATTAGTCGCCGAGGCACCGTTGACGAGAGCCGTTAAATTTTAATTGTCCGGCTATTGTCCGAAATGTCCGAAACGCGGGCAAACAGCGTCACGTAACGCTACATGAAGGATTAATATGTTTGTGTGCGTGTGTGTTTCGGTTGTGTGAATGTATATCTTGTTGCAATGTGAAGAGGTTGCGGTGCAGACGAGCGGTTGCGACGCGGTCTTCAAGAATGAAATCTGGTACGTCGAAGCTTTGGTAACATAATATAAAGTACTTACTTTGTATTGGATGTAGTTTTTTTGTTGTTGGATGAAATCAGTGAAAGGATGCTTACCTGAAACAAATAAGAATTTTATTTTATAAAAAAGAATTTGATTAAATTAAAATAAAACCGTATTTATAATGCAGCCCCTAATAAACAATCTTAATTAATGCGTAATTAAGTTTATCTATAATTAAATTGTTAATTAATTCAGTAGGCCGAAGTTAGGACTTGTAATGAACAGTGTTTATAATATAGTAGGTACATAGAATAATAATATATTGCAAATTAATGCTTGTTGCGTGTAAAACTTACAATACAGCGATTAACTGAATTCCGATCACAGTGGCTAATCTCAATGGAGATAGTGCATACGTTTGCGCAAATCCAAGTGTATCTTCTATTCCCTCACTTTCACTACCCGATAGGACGCTAATCTACGCGACATATAAATGTTCATAAATGTTCTTACTTGTTTTACGAAAAGTCAGTTACGAAAAGCCTTGGGTCGAACCTGATACCTCTGGCATGCCAGTCAATGCTCATAAATACTTACACACTCACTTATGCATAAATATTAGGTAAGTATAAGTAAAACATCGCGTATTTCCCGCTCGTCTGCACGGTCACACACGCGATACCACGGCATCCTTGTTTTAAACCAAATAATTAAATTTATGCTCTTAAGAAACTTTCTCAAACTTTGCGCTACATACAGTATAACTTATTTTCATACAACTTCGATAACTTTAACAATTTATATGTTAATAATCATGTGATTTTATGGGTCATGCGCGAACCACTTTGTTTTAATAGTAATAAATATTATTTATTGTGTATTAATGTGATATTGTTAGTGTTTTATGACGCGTGGGCGCACCTATAGTCGTACCGATCGCGATCGTCTCGCTCAGTTATAACATTTTCGTATTAAAATTTTACCTCCCTAAAGTGGCACACGGTTGTCATAGCAACGGGTCGCTTTTTTCCATTTCCTCAGATCAACTGTTTGGAAGGGTTAACTGTACTGTAAACATATAATAAGTCTTGAATAATAATGTGAAGCTTATATTCTCAATTCTTCGTTTGACTCACTCAAAATCGTTTTACCGCCCGTTTGTATATTTAAACATACGTCACGCACCTAGCTTTTACAGTCTACCAAATTTCAATATCTTTACTAATATTATAAATGCGAAATATTGTTTGTTAGTTTGTTCTTCTGTTAGTTAGTTTAGTTTAGTTTGGATGCAGGCTGGTTTAAAAAAAACCGAGTCCAGCCATTCCACCCGCCCGTCTGCTCGCCCCGACGTACTCAACACGCGCAATTCAGCATCACACTCGCGGCATCCCTCGTTTGTTTTACTACTTGCAATTAAACCGACTGAGTGACGTGGATTGTCGCCTCTCGGGGAACTCGACGAAAAAAAGGGATTTTTCCACCACAAAAAGCACTTTTTTTCCGCATTAGGTGCATGACGCTTTGTAAGGGTGGGGAGGGGGGGCTAAAGAACTTTATTGGGCTATGGTTCTGCATTTTTTTAAATATTTTTAATGAAAAGGATTGATGATTTGTGAATTAAATAACAATGTAAAATAGCTGTTACAACCTATAGAAACATATTGGTTATCACGACCAGCGTGAGAATGAAATGACTATCCTGTATCCTGAATATGACTTACTATAATTACATAGGTATTATCTTCTTCTTATGGTATGGTTGATGAACAACCTGGTGTCAGAGTTTAAACCATAGGCGACCAAATACGACAAAGTGGTGATAGCCTAGTGGTATGATCCTTGAACTGCCAATCTTTGGACGTAAATTCGAAACCCAGGCACGCACCTCTGATTCTTCAAATTTATGTATGTCACTTGCTAAAATGGTGAGCAAAATTTTTCGATCCCCACACGAGACAAATATTAGTGTGATCAACAGGTATTTCTTCCAGTCCCGGTAACTTACAAAAAGTCTGAGATGCGAACCTTAGACCTCTGACTTGCCAGTCAACGGTCACACCACTAGGCTAAACCTAACATCTAATATCTCATCAACCTAATATCTATAACTGCACCCATGATAGAGGAGAAAATCCTAAGCTTTATTAAAAATAAACCAGTCTAAACCACTGCGGTCAGCACAAATACACTCCTAGAATTCTCTCCCTAGGATTAGAGTTCCGCAACAAAGCTAGACGAACCATCAAACAAATACCTATAAGCGTCTCGTGGGAAATCTCACCGAGTTCCTTACACCGCAACGAATTTAATCTGTATACCGTTTTGGAGTTTTGAGCACTTGCATACGAAAGATGTTTGGAGTAGTGAAGTGAGAAACAGTGTTGAGGTTAATGCTGAGATGCTGGCTTGAACAAAAGAAGTGTTACAGTTTGTTATAGAAATAATTTTATTTAGCAGAGGTAAAAAAACACAGGTCAACGTTTCGTACATGTTGAGGGTTATTCGAGAATGACTAATACTTATTTAAGTAATATTAATAAATATAAAAATAAAAAATTAAATTTCCTTCATAAAATTCTAATGAATAGTAGAAGTACTAGGAGAAAAGAATCATGAGAAAGTAAAGAGGCGACAGCCTCAGTAAACTCATGACGGAATTCGGGCATTTTTTTGCAGATTTTTTTCCGTCCTGTTCTACTAGTAGAACAAACTTAGTAGAACAGAACGGAATACACCACAATTTCTGTTAACAAATTCAAAAAAACAAATCAAATCTAACTGATCAGTCAAATTTAACTGATATAGCATCAAAAAAAAAAACCTTCACCATATTCACTTTTCTTTCGACAAATATGCAACCATCTTACTTACAATTACTTATAATATATCTTCGCAAAGTTATATAAAACCTGTCTCCTTAGTGCTTATGTCACGTTCGTATTTCCTTGACAACGAAATAAAATGCTACTCGCTTCCAACGCTCGAGTATTAATGTTTAATAGACGACAAGGCATCGCGTGAAATATGAATGGAGTTTTACCATTTAAATATCAATTCTATTACCCATATTACAAAGCGCATAATAGTATGACTGTTGGTACAAGTCAGAGCTGTTACTTAGGTTAGGGTTTCCATCATTCCTGGTTGTCAAAGAGATGATGATGCGTCCTCCCTGATGTATTCCATCCACGGCAAACATTGTTAACTTTGATGATGATGAGTTGTATATGGCTGGTGAAGCCAATTTCAATTATTTGACAAAATATCTATGCCAGTAAAATTAATGGAGTTAGGTCCCTCATAAAAATCGAACTCTATGAGGTTTTTTTAATAGAATAGTCTCATATAGGTTACCTTTCTTAAAATTTATATCTCAGGCGCCGGCCGTGGCGAGCTTACCTCAAGCCCAAAAACCCGGCTTGTCTAAAAAATAATCAATATCATGTGATATAATATTTGCACGTTATATTGTTGTGGCAATGTGTGTGTGTGATCAGTAAGTTCCTCCGACATCAAGATGTGCTAAACCATCACATGAAAAAATACGACCTAGCGCCCTCCAAACACAAAATAGGAGAGGCTAGCAATCTTACTTTCCGTTTGGAGTCGTTTGGACTCAGAGCTCTGATCAAAAATTAAGTTCCTAACTTAAAGGAGCGACGTCGATCAGGGCTGGACTCTAGACGCGATGAATTGAAAACCAGACCACCTGTGGCAATCCCAAAATGGTATACTCACATGCCTGCAATGCGCACGTCCTCAATTAATACTACCCTCCGGATGAAACCTCCCGATGAGCAAGAAAACCCACAGAATGAACTACACACATCAAAAGTGTCTAGGGATCAAGCATTTTTATGCGGATTTCTTGAGATTGAGATGTGGCTTTGTAATAAATTTATGATTTTATAAATTTATATGGATCCTTTTTGGTGCATTTCATAATTTGAATCAGGAACTGTGAATCAAATTCGAGTAAAAGATGAAAATCAGCTGTCAATATTTTCCCTATAAAAACATACAACGCATTGAAGACATTATTAGTGCTACTGTTTCCCTACTACTGATTAAAACCAACGTTATTATGGAGCGGCGACGTCATTTAAGCAGGGAAGAAATGCGAAGGAAAATGGCAAATTTCTTTATTAATGCAAAGGTGACTTGGTTTATCGTTACTGTGACAAACGAAAACACTTTATTTGATGAATCCTTAAAGAAAATTTTAATTAATATCAATCAGGAGAAAAGTTATTGCAAAAATATATGTTGATCCCTAGACACTTTTGATGTGTGTATAACTAACATAAATTGAGGTCGATATACGTAACGGAGGTAATACTTCAAGCTATTCTTCTATTTGTCACCGCTAACTCATAAATGTTTCATCACTGCGACCAGCCTCTCTTGGGAACGTTTTGTCTACAGCCTCGTTTTTGCCACCTCACCCAATCTTATTATTAACGTGACAGAGCTCATTTTCTATTGTTTTAACTGTAATTAGAGCAACCTGGATTGTGGCAATGGGAAAATGTCAAAGGATTTCGAGTTCTGTTTTATTTTATTGAATAATATTGTTGCGCGTGTAATGTTGTTTGTGTTATATATTATTGTAAAACCCAATCCGAATCAAAATAATTTACTAGATTTAAAACCTGAAATGATTCCTAGCTATAATATAATATAATATATATATAATATATAAGAGAATAAGGAACACTACTGACTTTTGGAAATCGTACGAAACGAAACAATTCCCGAAAATATTGTAGGACTCAAGAAAATAACGCGACATTTATTTTTACTCATCTCTCTCACACTCTTACATTCTATAACGAGTAGTCTACTGCTCTGACCGTTGACTGGCAAGTCAGAGGTCTTAGGTTCGACCCCAAAGAGTACCTCAGACTTTTTGTAAGTTATGTGCGTATTATAAATTGATTATCTCTTGCTCCGTGCCTTGAAAGGCACTTTAAGCCGTTGGTCCTTCCTGCGCCTGATCTCTCTCCAGTCGTGTTGAATTGCCGTCCCATTGGACTTTGAGAGTGAGAGAATAGAGTGCACCTGTGTTTGTGCACATACTTAGGCACTATAATATCTCTTGCGTAGTTGGCTAATCTCCGATGAGATTGGCCAAGAAATCAATTAGGAGGACATATCATTATTTTACCAAGAAACACATTACACTCTGGGTTCGAATCCAAGAATCGGTAGTAGTAATCCAATTTAATTTCTATTCAAAATTTTCTCATAAAATATCCATTTCTATATGAACAATATTTCTCATTCTATCTGACACAAATTTTTATTACGTTTTTCAACGTCAGAATGTATTACGGTTAAAATATTTTTAAAAAGAACTTCAGGATTCTCTAGTTCGCAGTTGAATGGATCTCGTGAACTATTCTTTTGATCGGAGGTGCGGAGTTTGATTTAAATAATATTACTGTTGAAATGCTGTAACTATGTTTCTAGTGTTATCTTCTTGTAATCAAGAGATGCTTTCGGTCAATGGTTTTGATTCTTTACTATATTTCACCAAACTAAGGCTTGCTGTTACTTATTTACCTCCGTGCTCCGAAGAGCACGTAAAGCCGTGGGACTTGCGCCTAATCTCTCTTCGGTCGTGTCGGATTGCCGTCCCATCGGACTATAAGATTGAGGGAAAAGAGAGTACGCACCTGTGTTTGCGCACAAACTTGTAAACTATAATATCTTCTGAGTATTTAGCTAATCTCCGGTGAGATTGGCCACTGTGACCGAAATTTGGAGCAAGTGATAATTAATTTATAATTCGAACATAACTTATGAAAAGTCCGAGGTTCACGCGCCTTGGCTTCAAACTTGTGACCTCGACCTCTCCAGCTAACGATCATACCACTACACTATATTTATAAATACTATGTATAGGTAGGATGCAAGCGAGTCTAGCCAATAGCGTACCTAATACTTAACTACAGTGGAAGCCCAACAATCCTTAAGAAGGTTACATTGAAGCAAAAAATTGTATTACTTAATATTGTTTTTTTACTACATTTTTATGATGGACTTCGAACACATGTTTTCTAAGCAGAGTGCCTATTCTAGCATCAATGATTTTAATATCATATTTTTAGTCCAATAGTGATTCAAAGATAACGTTAATTTTATAATCCAAACCAAAATCATCTTCTACCTTAAAGTTAGCTGATATAACATTAGCGAATTGTCAGTTGCATAAAAAAGTGGAGTTTTATCAACCCTTCCTGGGATCCGACGTGATTTCCTATATTTTAGCCAATTTATATCGCTGCGTCAGCGCTCTAATCCGTCACCAATAAAGCTCGACTTCCCAAAAAATCGCCAGCCTCATTTTTTAACGGAACCCATCGGGCTCTTTAGCGCATTTCCGAACGGAAAGCTCGTCGCGTACCGTCGCGTTCTGTCAATGTCGTTTCCGAACGCCCGTCAATATGTCTGCCGTCGCCATCTTGGCTAGGTGGGGCTTCCGGCCGATTTGGCGCGTATTTCACTTTTCACTGCGTCGGTCCCATTGACCGACAGAAGGGTTGATCGCTGAGTATTAATTGTGTTTACGGTCTAATTGACCCCTTTTTGGTATCTTTGAAATCTCCTTTTAGAGTTGGTGGTCTGGATGGACCTTTTTCTCCTGTAAGGTTTGGGTTTTTGGGGATAACTTTGTTGAAATAAGACTTAGATGTGTTGAATCTTTGAAACCGTTCAGAAAAGGGTATACAACATCTGGGTAATTTGATACTCTAGACTGTGGAATATTTTCTCACATGGGTGCACTTACAACGATTTATTATTTATGGAACACCCAGACCGCAATAAATATATTATGTTGAATATGCAAAAATTTGTTCCGTACGGGAATCGAACCCACTACACTACGCACGGACTAGAAAACGAATCTCTTTTTTTCGCGTTTTAATCGCGAATGGCTACAAAATATAATTCCTTGTTCTACATTGCCGATCACTTTCTAAGATATTTGTTAAATTAGTCATATTTATCTAAAAAACACAAACATTTTATAACAATTTTTAAAACGCATGCGAACTTTGAGCACGCAAGTTCAAATCCTGCTCGCAGTTGAATTTTTCTACCTATAAACTTGAATCTCAACAGATAATACTTGTATGAACACCAAAAAACAAAAATATGCTATTATAAATAAACATTATCCTAATTCTGCATATACGTTGTCATGTGTACAGAAACGGACATAGCCTTTCATCCCCATAAAAAGTACTGTCCCCGAGGAAGACAACAATAACTTTCTTATGATAATAGAGGGCGCCACGTGTCTTTCAAATCATGATTGAAATTGATATTCTCAACAACAAGCGAAGCCACGGGCAGATAGTATCCTATATATCTTACATTTTATACGCAATCTAGCTTTAATTTGTACCTAAATTCATTACAAAGCTTTAAATAATGAAAACTCAAAGTCCCGTTGATACCTTCCGTCAAATCAGCGACGAACAATATATATCTTAGTTACAAACTCATTTAGTATCACAACGCAAATTGGGCTCTGAATTGTGCGCAATAAGAGTTATTATCGTTATGCGGTGCGGTATAATTCGCAACAATGCTGAGTGATACGCCTTAACAAATGAATTATTTATTCAGTGAAGAAATTAACATATCAAGAGAATGCGAGGGTACCCCAAAGTACGTAGTGGTAGGTAGTATACTTAGTAGAGACTTAAGTGGAAGAGTTATCTATTAGATAATTATATTATTATGTTTTTTTAAACTACAAAAACCATACGGCCTGGGCCCGTTTGATGTTAATTGGTACCGTAACCTGTATAGTCAAAATCAAAATATTTTTATTCATGTAGACCATTAGGTACTTATGAATCATAATTCTAATATTATTTATTGTAAGATTGACTTTAGTTGTCAGTTCCAAGGGCAATCTACTATTCATGGGGAAGAATCTGGCAAGAAACTCCATGGTTTTTTTTAAAATATAATAGTCTTGCAACTTGTCGCTAAACCTGTGCGTGATTATGGAATATGGAGAACAAAGCCTCCGGTTCATTCCACTGACCGACCGAAACACAACAGTACGAATATTGGTATTTCATGCGGATATTCTGTATCAGGATAAAAAACATCAAATTGCGGTCTAACCGCTTTGAAGTGATGCGCTGACCAATAATTGTAGCAGTTTAAAAAAAAAAAACAAATAATATAATATTGATTTCGGACAAATATCCAAAAATATATAAGTACAAAAATAATAAAAACGGAGCGAACATTTTTTATTAAATCAAATGTCTCTTAATTATTTTCTATTGAGAACATTACCCAGCCTGCTCTGCGCGTGGGCAGCGCCGGTCACACACAGCACTGCGTCATCGTCCGACTCATCGAGCATACATTTATATTCAACCTATTGTTTATCCTGGAATATACAGTTGTACCTACTACGTTCTCCTAGAGTTTCTTTGCTATTGTTTACCTACCACCGCGCACCGCCCGTACACTCCTTTACATTTTCCGTTGTTTGTTTTGTATTTATAGCATCATCTTTCTTAATAATTTGTTTAATAAAAACAAATCTTTATTTAGGTCCTATCTGAAAATCAGCGCTGCAGCTTTTAATTGCAGCACAGGCTGAGATAGGCTACGTTTTTTGGTCTTGCACGACCTACAAAATTTTTTTTTATATAAAATTATAATTGTTTTTGGGATTGGGATACAGCTTGGCAAACTGTTTTTCATATTTTAATGTTTCCATTTTCTTTTCTATTTGATTTTTGATGTCTCTATATTCCTATGTTCAATATTTTATTTGTAGTTTTATTTTTCTCTTTAAAGTTAATTTTTTTCCTTTCAAAATTATGTATGTATGTATGTATGGATAATCTGATACGGTCTGATAATCAGTCTTACCAAGGGGTATCGTGTAACCCAGTATGTGGGTTGTGGAGGTCTGATAGGTAGTCGCTCCATGTAAAACACTGGTATTCAGCTGCATCCGGTAAGACTGGAAGCCGACCCCAACATAGTTGGGAAAAGGCTAGGCAGATGATGATGTATGTAGGGATGGTGTAATATCATGAACTGTGCGAGACCAAAATATTTTTTTTTCTTTTAAAATACACCGTAACGATGCACAAACAAACATTAGAAAGTTGTGTAATTCAAGGTGAGCTCACCGCATCCATATTTTCGTGCTCCGCGTCCCCGTGGGCGTTAATGCCACCGCTGAGGCGCGGTTTTACCAAATTGAAATTTGCTGTTGTCAGTCGTACATTTCAAACGTTAGTATTTATAACATCCTGTTTGTTCCATAGCTGTATTTACTAAGTTACTTCCAGTGAATTTAACGTACTTTGGGCGCATGAATTATGGTTCGGTTATGCTTAGAACTTTGGTAGAATGTTGGTAATTGAAATAACTCTTGGTTATTGTATTTTTTGAAGTCATTATGCAAAGATTTTTTTCTTTAAACGGACTAAAACAAACAGCCTAACCGACAAGAAAGCGAGTTATTTTTGCATTATTATCCAGTTCCGAGCTATTATTATTATTTGTATATTTTATTACTATTCTTTTTTTATCTTACTGTATGGCTCCTGAACAGTCTGGTGTCAGAGTTTAAATCGCCTCTGACATGGCTTTAGACACTACTCAGAATATTTCTCATATGTGCTGGTTACCTTATGATGTTTGATGTTGCTAGGTAATCAGGAAGTTAGTTTAGTAGTGTAATTTAGTTTAAATCGATTGGCTAACGAACACAAACAAACAGAAAGTGAATTGGTAAAACTGGTCAAAATTAAACTTATTATTATTAAGTTTACTACATTACTTAGAATACAAAATAGCCGCCGCATAAAACATAAATTTAAACATTCATAGCCTCTCCGTGTGCTACGACAGCGTAGAGCTGTCTACAGCGTCTGCTACGTCGTAGCATCTTCGTAGCTACGAATTTCTATTAATAGCGTTTATTTCAATCCAAAATAGAACTGGATACTATTCAAAATGCAACACACGACTACATTGCCCTCCTAAAATGTAATGACCAGAGCTACAGAACTGGACAAGCGAGTTGATTGCAGGGGCGTCAATATTAATCGCCCGAGGCAAATTAAAAGAGGATGTAGTCATCAACATTTTGAACAATTTATGTCAAGACATATGTATTTATATCACGTTGCATTATTTTTACCTAATCACCCTCAAAATTACGTCATCGAATTCAGTGAACTGTTTAAAAATAATATAAAAAAGACAACAAAACACACACACACAAAAGACAACCCTAAATAATTAGCTCTATGGAATTCCTCCAATTACACATCACACTACATTCCTAACGAGATTTGCAAAAGAATGAGCCAAGTCGCGCATGATCGCCTCTCAAAAGTTTAATCGAGTGTTGTCAAAGTAATTACAACAAAGGCATTTTTCCCCATAGGGATATGGGACGGAGATATAAAAGGAAATCAATGATTATGTATTAAAAAGTAGTAATTTTCAATCAAGACGACCGATTACTTCCACTATCCGTCACTAGGGGTAGATAGGGGACGGAAAATTATTCTCATCCCCTAACCCCCTGTTCTAGGGTCCATAATGACTTTAAGGATAGTGTGGGGACCGTTATTAGTTTTTTGTGTAAATTATTGCTGGGTATGTGTTGATTTTCGGAATATGCCACATGTTTGATTTATTCTGGCTTTGCTAATTGAATTATATAAATTATGTAATTCAAGACATCTTATTTTTTTCTATTATATTTTTTTAATTAAAAAAACATTTTTGTAATTATAATTTAATTAACAAAATTTATGGTTGCCTAAAAGTTTTTTTTTACGGAATCACGAGTTATTTATTGACGTACTTTCTTAAAATTATGAGCCAGTAGAATAATAATATATTTTGTTCTAGTCATCCCTAAATAACTAGGACTGAGTTACATTAATCAAAAAATTACAAAAAGATGTTTATATATACCTATTTGAATAAATCTAGCGGCATTTACGCACCCCATAGTAGGTATAAGACTGATGATTTCTAAACCCATTTCCAGTCTCAACATTAAATCCAAATCCCCTAAAACTATTTTATTTCCATTAAATCCTACATTTTTCATAGTTAACACATTCTCCCCCGTTCATTCAACGACTTATTGCTTACCGATAAGGCACAATCAATGTAAGAAAGTCACCCTTTTGTTAAATCTTATTTGAATTGCATTAGGGGTGAAAATTGACGAAGTCTCGAACTTGGCCGGCGCGCTTCCGTGCAGCGAAAATTAAAAAATAAATAAGGACGTGATGTGGTTTCGAAATTTGTAAGTACTGTAATAGTATTACTGGGAGCCTAATAAACTCCTAATCGAATTTTGGTTCATCGGCCTATCTCAACGAAGACCAGCCATTAACGCAACAATGTCTTTTACATTTCGTAAACGAGGATTAAAGCACATAACATACCTTATTATTTGTTTATTCCGACGATTAAAAAAAATTACTAATAAGAAGAGCTCGAATACAACAATTATTAAGAACCAAAATACAAACGAACATTTGCCACCAACAAACCAATTTTAAATCAATACCACCAATATTGGTAACAGACTCACTCACAAGGTCAACGACCGTGATGAGATAGGCACGAGAAAATACCTTTAACACCAACTCACTTATCCTAACAGGGTCCAGCAAACATCGCACTAGGCGTACGAAAGAGACAGCAATGGACTTTGTACCAAGAAAGAAGGAGACAGCAGACAAATGACGTAAATCCAATTGACTTCCACCAAAAAAGTCGTATAAAAATGCGATGGCCGCCACACCATGGATGAGAATCAAACCCCATTGTGATACGTTGAGTAATTCTGCACCCCATACATTTACATTTATATGAAGACGCTTTGAAGGCAGTTTCAAATTGTTTTTACAATTTTCTGTTGAATGTGGGTAGGTCGAGATTTTGAGATAAGGATTTGAATTTGGAAATAATGTGTTATAAAAGTTTTAGATCAAAAAGCTACACATGCACATGTGCTGTTTATCAATCAGGTATACCAAGACGGTTTTTTTAAATATTAATAAATATATTTATAATATTATAATTATTAGACTGCCTCGTTGGTCTAATGGTAGCAAGCGCGACTACTGAGCACGAGATCCTAGGTTCCATCCCCGGGTCGGGCAAAGTGTTATTAGGTTTTTCCATTAGGAAATTCTTAGTAGCAATACGGAACCTGAATTTTGGGGCATCAGAAGTGGGTTGCGGTGCTATATGAGCGACACCTAAAAAAGTCGCGGGCGAAGCACTAGTTAGTATTTTAGAATAATAACTTTCGTGAGTTATACTTATATTATTATTAAATATTAATACGACTTACTACGACTAGTTTCGAACTCAAACGGAGTCTATTCTCAAGAGCGAGTGGACCTCACTCCACCAGCTAGTAATGTATAGGATTTTCGAATTCTACACATACACTACAATTAGATATTCATCAGAACATGTCGAAACAACACCAACAGATTATTGTAATCGTTGCGTGTAACAAAATGTATATAACGCGACCAATTCAAAGGTTTTGCATAAATAATGTTATACGTACAATTTTCGGCAAATTTCCGAAACGACCGTCTCCCACTTAATTTATTCAAATTACCTACAGTAGGGCCAACATTATAATTTACTTAGATTATACGTTTTTTATTACGTAATGTATAGAGTTTGATTTTAATGAGTGGCGACACGATTTTACTGATTTGTTTTGCCTTACTTTACTGGGTAGAGTAGTAAATCTGAGCTCTAATCCTGTAGCTGAAAAAAACAGTCTACAGAAACGCTATTTTTTTAAATTATGTGACACAAGTCGAATATAAAATTGACACAATTATTAGTTACCGGAACCCGCTTAGCTTAGCAAAATTAAAGTTTTTTGTTATTTATAGCTTTTAGTGTTATGAAGTAGGTATTAACTTCGAAAAGGGAGACTTTAATCCCCTACCACTTTTTCAGAAGTCAATTATCAATAACACATACAAAAAAGTTTAATTAGTTGTTATGAGAGGAAGGTATCATAAAAGTATAAAAAATTAAAATTAAAAAAATAAATTTTATAAAAAAGGGATCACGGAGTAGGTACACGGTGTACAAAAATTTAAAAAAAGCCCTTTCAATTGAAAACCTTCTTCTTTTTCGGATTCGGTTAAAAAAGTTCACATTTCATCACAATATTCTTAATTTTTATGTTTTAAGGTGATACAAAATACAGGTAATTATATGAATTTAATTTGTGCAGTGATAGCATAGTGATATGACCGTTAGACTGCCAAGTCAAAGATCGTAGGTTCAAAACTTAGGCACGCACCTCCGACTTGTGATTCATGTGCGAATTAGAAGGTAATTATGACTTGCTAAAACTGTGCACTAAACTAGCACATCGGAGAGATTTTTCACCGGTGTTAAAAGCCATTTCAGAGGCCCCCAAACGATTTAAACTCTGACCATTCGATGACGAAAAGATATTAATTTAAAACAGTAACAACAGAAGTCAAGTAGGACCCTACCCCACGTTAATATGTACGTACATTTTTCCAGCTATCCAACACGTAATTACACAAACACAACACCACTGAACGTGAGCCAAGTACGTGCAAAACATGCCTCTTCCTTCGGACCCATTCACCGATAAATCTTACATTACCAAGGGCTGAAGACGCCCTTGTAATATCCGAAATATGGCGGCCATATTGCGATGTCGACGTCATTATTTACGGATCTGGTGACGTCACAGCGTAATTAGCTTTAGAATACATCTTATTGGATATTTTTATAAGTATTATGGAGTCTTGTGTTCTATTTGCCTTGAGTGAGTGGCTTATACTCTACTATAATGTGGTCGTTACTACATAATTTTATTTTTGAACAAAAAAAACCACTTGAAAATACTAAAATGCTTAAAATAACTCACTACAGATATAATATAATAATAATTTTTTCAAATCTCTCTTGTCTATCCAAAGGTTGTCTGGAAGATATCGCTTTTAGCGATAAGACCGCCCATTGTACCTCTAATTTTAGTGATAAGACATCATATTATGTAATTTCAATGGTGCACAATAAAGAAAATTCTATTCTATTCTATAATAGAAACTTTTAGAATATATTTTAGTAGATAGTATACAGTTATGTATCTTATGTGACTACTCAAATATTCGTTTGTAGAAATTTTAAAGTTGTAGCTAATGACTTACTCATTGACATGCGTTATTCATGTAACATGAATATCACGTACAAAAGCACCATCCCATCTATTTCGGAGCCTCAAAAACATCGCTTAACCCAACCGTTTTTATACAAAGCCGCTACAAAGCTCCCATTAGCAGGCACCTAACGGTACGCTTGTTCCAATCTGAGGCTTGAACAAAAACAGAAATTAAAACACCACGGAGATGCTCAGAATTATAATTTTTGCAAACAAAAATGTCATCGGGCCGTGAGTTGGGACACCACAGGTCACCGCCATAGGGTTGGGATAGGTGTAATCATTTGCAACATCGAGAAATTAATTATTAAATTTTCATATAACAACTGTTATAATCGGATACTATTTTTTTAAGAATTATCGTAATCCTTCTGCGCTGCAGTGTTAGGTTAATTAAAACAGTTATATAATTATAGAGAAATTTAATTAATCGGGCAATTGGAAATAGCTCTTAGAAAGACGAAAGAAAGCTATCTTTTCATGTTACCACATTTTGACTGTGTCGATTGGAATAAAATTTGCATTGGATGTACAATGTAATGTTCAATAGACAACAGAATCTTCAATTTATACATTTTTACTATTTATTATACAACTCAAAATAATGAAGTATCCATAATCAAATTAATCATCATCGATGTTTTAGTAACAGGAAAATTATATTAAAATTTACTGTCATAATTAAAATGTAATCTTCTGATACTGAAGCCTTAAAATATTTCATATCCCTTTGAAGCTAAGAAGATGAATAAGTTCGTGCCAGAAAAATGCACAATATCGCTCGCAAGTCGCATCAAAATATGAATGAACTATTGAAAATAATACAAGAATCGAGCATTTACATCGTTTTAAAATCGAGAGCGCAATCGTTTTACTTTTTCCAGCACTAGAATCTGTTGTTACGTTTGTCGTTCGGACCTCTGGCGCCTTTGTCATACAACGTTCACTCATTGTTCACTCCACAAACTTACATTTACCACAACTTTCACCCTTATGAGAAAGAAACAAGAGCGAGTTTCGTTTGAAAATCGATCTTTCGTTCAGAAAACTCGAATGAAAATGAAGCGATTCGGACCGTTTGATGCATTCTGAAAAATCGCGCTATTGTTGTGTTATATTAATTCTATGTTTTGATGTGGGTTGAGGTTTTGCGTTTCAAAGGAGACATCTATTCATGTCACTTTGGTGAATAGAGTCGGACGATTTTGTGTAGAAAAGCGTTGAGGCAGTTTTTGTTGGAGTCTGTAGGTTATGTGTAGTTGAAATGTTGGCTTTTAAGCATTTATCTGTCACATTCAGATGATTTGAGGGTTACATGCTCTTCAGTGATCTTGACGGTTTGTAAACCTGCCAAGCACGGTGCCAGCGTCATAGACTATAGCGTAACCCTTCTCATTCTAAACAGGAACCATACCCAGTTGTGAGAAAGAATGTAGTGATATTTCAGATGTCAAATTAATTTAATTGATAAAATTACGTTATTGGTTTTTTTTTACAAAGAAAGCTTTTTGGAGATTACCGATTAAATAGCCACTCCCATTTTTTCATAAACTACAGCGCGGCGCCCCATGTGGTTAGTATAGAGAGCAGAAGACAGCTCTCTGAGGCATCGTAAAATATCGCTTTAATAAAATAAATAAGCATAATGGCGGCCGATAGCTATGCCAGCATCTATGAAAAAAACCTTTTTAAACTCCTGAAAAGATAGAAGGAGAGCATTAGCACGATTAAACAATTGTGACACACTAATATATTTCTGTGCTAAAATTGAAATGTTAAAGGCACAGTAACCTACAAACACCAGAATGAACGGACTATAAAATGTATACTTGAACACAAAAATAGAGATAGAAACCTGCAAACGTGATACATTAATTATTTAGGCCACCAAAACCCAAAGTCTAAGCAATCTAAAACGGCAATACAACCAACCATAAGAGCCGCTTACGACGCGGCCGGGGCCCGTTCAATGAAAAATTCCTACGATTCCAAGACACGGAACATTTAACGGAGGTGAGGTAAAAATACGTCGCCAACAATTATTGGTGCAGGTTATAAGATTTAAGCAGATTGTCATGATGGCTCATCATCATCAGCCTGTAATTGTCACCACAGCTATCATAGGCCTCTCCCAATGAGCGCCACTATTGTGCGCTCATTGGAGGTATTTGCCCATAATCACCACGCTGGGCAAGCGGGTTGGCGATCGTAGTAGCGGATGATTACTGTTACACAGAAGGATGCTACTGCCCATCCTCCGGACCTTTCCCTTTGTCGCTTCTCACGACACCCGCGAGACGAGTAGGGGTGGTTCTATTTTTAGGCCGAAAACCACACGGCGAATGAGCATAATGACTATGAAAGTTCAACAAAGTCTTTTTTAGAGTTGTGAAGCCAAAGCGTGCCAACAGGCCCTATCACTAAGTTTCCGCTGTCCGTTTGCCCGTTCGTCTGACCCAGAGCTGAATCTTTTGAACCGTATATAGTAAGACACTTGAAATATTTACAAAGTGTGTAGTGTAGTACTACAGCCGCTATAACAACAAATAACAAAAATTAAATTTTGTTAAAAATTAAAAGTGGTCCCCATACAAGAAACGACGAACGAAATTAGAGTATGAACTAAGTACTATCGCCGCAATAAAAACAATTTATGAAATTAAATTTTAAGGCTAAAAAAGGTAAATTTTTTTCACACGTCTCAATCTATAAAATTCGAGAAAATAAAACCTTTGTGGTACATGTACTTTTGCCTTTATGTTTCTAGTTTAGTGTACAATAAAGAATTAAGAAAATTTAACAAACGTCAAAACCCAATTCGCTTCGTTTCATAACTCGCACCGCGCTAGTTAAATTATCTGGTTTTCGCCGTTGAATTATTGAAATAATCCGTCTGTATGAAGCCGCGTAATGACGGCCCATAAATTTTACTAATAAGAACATTTTGTGGCTCGCGCTTTAATTTTATTTAATACGCTTCTTTTTTTGCACGATTTAAAAAAGTTTTTGTGACCGACAAGAATGGAAGATGTTGAAGAAGGCTTACAACAATATGGTCGAGAAAAGCTAAAAAGAAGAAGAAAGAACTATGATGTTTTGGTAATTGGTTCGATTCCCAGTTTCTTCTTTTTATAGTATGCTTGATGAACGACCTTGACCACCACTAACACTGACATCATCTATGACATCTTGCAGATACGGTGTATTTTGTAATTTATTTTTTAGTCCCGTACTGGAATCGAACTTACAACACCAAGTGCAGAAGCTGAATTACTTAACCACTCGTGTCATCCTAACATCTCATTTATGACAAGCAAATCGTGGAGTCAATCGTGTCTCATTTAAGCAAGATGGCGACATCATTACAAATATATTAACACCCATTATTTTTCTTATAGTAATGTTGTTAAAAAACCTAGTTTACCTAATATAAGAGCCCCCAAGTGCGCTCTATACAAACGAAGTTTAATCTTAATTTGAATACCATATACACATATAGAATCAATGAAATTTTGTAATCAAGATATGTAAACTAGTATCTACAAAGACCTGGTAATCTCTATATTCTGTATACATCTTTGTCTCTAGATCTTGTTGACTGGCGTTTGTCAGTTTGTGGTGTTTCGACAAAAAAATATTCTATATATAATATTGCATTAAAGTTTGCATTAAGAGTTCTCTATACACTTGAGGGATACACCTCTTAAGCCACCCAAAGGCCTCTCTCTGACATAGATTAAATGGAATAAAAAAGCTAGCATCTAAAAACTCACCTATAACACAAAAAACAATCATCACTGTAAGAAACGACTTCCAATAATTTTCCAAAACGCGCCATTTTATACGGAAAAGTATTCGCTGTTCGCAATAGAACAGGCAATTTGGCTGCGCACGTTTGTTAAGCTCTCTTGTGAGTGATTGCCAGTTGATGGGCAGCTACAGATCTTATTGTGAACGGAAATGTTACAAAGAAATATAGGCCGAAGAAAATCTTTTTGATTCGCTTATTAGAGGTGTTTTTCTTGCAATTGTAATGATTAAAAATAGGCTTTAATAAGTCCAGTAATCTTATATCTATAAAATGGTTAATATAAAAAAATAAATTACTTACACATTTTATTTAAATATTTTTTTTTATTATTTAGAATTTCAATTTCACACGACACGTGGCGCCATCTATCATCCTAAGAACTTTATTGTTGTTTTTTTTAGAATGAAAGGTACACTATATCCTTTTCTGTACACCTGACATGTAAGCAAATGATACCAAGATGACCGATTCAGTGGTTTATACGTGAAAAGGTAACAAACAGAAGGTGGATTTTCTAGTTGAATATACGTTTGAAAAGGCATAAGTATTGTTCAGGGTCATGTCAGAATCATCACATAACTTTCTGATGCGTTATAATATTATATTATCCTGTATGTACACGGTGTAAGGAAAAGCCTTAAGAAAATTTTAAAAATGGATTCAGTCATATATTCTAAACTCCCCAGAGTTGAAATTTTTGGTTGGTTATTTCTCGACTGCAATTTTACAGTCAAAAGAACCAACATGTCGGTTTCTTTAAGTGAGCGAAATAGCTATAAAGTCTTGGCGCTTTGCGCTGTGAGCTGAGGATTAGAAACACTTTTTTTTTTTTTATTGCAAGATTAAGTAAAGAATAATTAATTCATAATTTTTTAATCAAAATTGCGTTGAGATAGATATCCAGCAATTTTTTTTATATTTTTTAAACAATCTCAAAGAAAATACAAATGAGAAAATGCCGACGAAAAATTCGTTTTACGTTACGTTTCATTTTACGTTAAGCTATCCTTTACACAGTGTATAAGAAATCTTCGATATGCCAGAATGATTCAATTAAGTTCAATCGAAGGTCAATCATATGCATACGGAATTGTTCTGACACATTTTTGTTCCATTTTTTTATGCGTAGCTCGACTTTATTGTTGGTATAGTGACAAACAATGCATAAACACTCAAATCATATAAAAACTCTGTAGATCACATTATTTGTCTAATATTTGTCCCGCGCAGAAATCGAACCCGCGACAATAAATGCAGAAGGCGGTAAAACTAACATTTTTTAAATTAGACCTAGTAGTAGTTCAGCCATAGCCACCAAATAACAACAAATGATTAAAAAAATAAATACAATGCAGAGCTTTTATTTTTAAATAAAACTTAATTTTATTTTTACCGAATACATAAATCCAATCAATTTAAGAACACATCGAATTCAGTGATCATCGGTCCAATAGCATTGTTTATTGGGGTCGCCATGATTTATGTGGTTCCGCAGGACATGTCCTTGCCAACGATGGCGCAAATTGTCCCGGCATTTGTCCGGGCCTTAGTAAATGTGTGGTGATAATTCACGTAGACCACTCAGTGTGTTAATGTCGGGAAAAGTCCGGGACAAAACTGTACAAATTGTTGTAGTAAGAGTAAATAAGGGTCTGGATAAAATTATCTTGTGTAATATGGTCATTTGAAAGTAGGAAGATTCTGTATTTTTTTTCTTTATCACACATACTAAATACACACCTTTTTCCCATGGGGGTAGGCAAAAACTATAGAACGCCACCTGCTATGGGTTCCTACACCTTTTGCCTCGTTCACATTCATACATCAAGTCATAGCCGGTTGCTAGTACTGCGCACATTTGTCCTTTGTGAGGGACATCACCAATGAGGTCAGTGTAGGTCGTGTTCTTTATCATAAATGGTTAAAATAATAAATTTATCTTATGGGCTAAAATCGTATGGGTTAATGTTCCCAAATCAGGAGTTCCTAAATCAAATTTTCAAACCTAAAATTACTTAAAAACCTACAAACCAAAACATGAAAACAATATCCCTTATTTAAAGAAATCCTGATTATTTACCCTTAAGCAAAATTTTATTGAATTACTTGGAGATAAAAAAAAATTCTAATGCAATTGTAGCATTTTTTTAGAAAAAACATCCAGACCGAAACAAATAAATATAATTACGTCGATTATACAAATATAATACTATATAATACTATTTTGTCCCTTTCGGGAATCGAACCCTAAGCACATAAGGAAAGAAATAAAAGAAGGATTTATTTTGGCACAAAAAGTAAATAAATAAATTTGAGATAGCACTACAACTACACTACACTAGCACTACTTGTTAAGGCAAGCAAATCATGTCGTCAATATTATACTTCCCATTTTCTTTATCAACCACTACTTTAATAAGAGAGCGCATATAATATAATATAATATGAGTAGGTATATTATAGCATACGCTACGTCCGACCGTGTTAAACGAGCTTGGTTATAACCTAAGGTAAGCATGCTATGGTGCATAGGCATCAAGGCGAGGACTCTGAAGAGCCTCTCCGCATCTGGGGTAAGGGCCTTCCACCTTGCAACTGTAGGGACGGAGTGAGTCGATAAAAGGAACAGGTAACCTTGATTTAAGTTACTTTATAATACTGTGAAATTAGTGTCATAATCTAAATTACGTACGTACAAAAAATCTTGTGCTGATTTTTATTTCATTTAATTTTGTACGTTTTGTATATATGAATGTGTTTTCAAAACAGTTAATACAAAATTATCACCTAGTCATATTATTTCATCCAAAATATAGTTACAACTTATTTAATTTTATTATAAAATTAAGAACCTTCTTCTTTTCGGTTAATTAAAAAAAGAAACAATAACTGAAAGCATTTTTTTTGCGTAAAATTTATCGATTTGAAAATATCGACAAAACTATTCTACCGCACATCACTACACCACATCAAAGTAAATAGGTACAAGCATTTTGTGCTTGAAACAACTCGCGCCAGTACTACGCCACTAAATTACCCACTCGCCGCAAAATATACCTTAATGTGCCTCTGCCTAGGTAACATATAATATACCTAGGTAAGTGCAGTGTACTGAGAAATAAGCAGAAATTCTTTTAAAAAAAAAATGAATAAGTTTTTATAAATACGTTTTTTTAACCAAGCTTTCATATTGGAATATTAAAACTAAACATATGTATATACAAAATCAAGAATTCCTTTATCTGAAGCTAATTCTTGATGTCGATTCAGGTCATGTTTACCTACTAGTACCTATGTACTATAAAAATACATTGTTATCGAAACTGAACCGACATGGAAAAATTCAATTCGATAGGATAGGATGTGATTCTAATTCAGCTTGCAAGATTTACAAACATACCACCATACAAACATACCATACAAAAAAAATGTAAAAAGGCAAGTGTTATTTGACCATGAAGGCACATCAAACTTTAAATTAGGTCTCCTAATTTAAAGGTTGGTGTGCCTTCAAAAAAGACAGTAAGATCCAGAACCATACCTCAGATTGGTTTCACTAAATATCACGTCGGAATACAGCAAAGTCAGTAAGTAATTACTAAGTAGTAGTAATTAATTAGTAAGTACTAGTAAGATAAGTACAGTGATAGCCTAGTGCCTAGTGGTATGACCGTTAGACTGCCAAGTTAAAGGTCGTAGGTTCAAAACCCAGGCACGCACCTTTTCACGCACAATTTTCCAGATTTATGTGTGTATTAGAAATTAATTACCTATCACTTACTAAAACGGTGAAGGAAAACATCGTAAGGAAACCAGCACACCTGAGAGATTTTTCAAAAATGTGTAAATCCATGTCAGAGGCCTACAGGAAGTTTAAACTCTGACACCAGGTTGTTCACCAACCATAAAATAAAGAAAGAAAGATAACATCAACTTCAAGAGTCAATGTAAACACGATACTTTCAATATCAACGATCGCTTTAATCGCTTTTGTAGCTCGATCAAGCGGCTGAAAAGTAATCTCCGAATTCGGAAACTGGGATGCCTGTCACAACGTTTCAGCAACGTTTTGATGCCCCGATTAATTACAGGAAGTCATCGGACTGAAATGCAGCATTGCATGGCGAGATATGATAATAAAAGAAACCTTTTATTTTTTGTTTTGACTGACTAGAGGTTGTAGGTTTATATTTTTTAATATAAAAAAACTTCTCGTATAAGTAGATTGCTTCGTTGATTTAGTGGTAGCAAGCGTGACTGCTGACAACGAAGTCCTGGGTTCGATCCCCGGATCGGGTAAAGCGTTATCGGGTTTTACTTCTACTTTTTTTCGGGTTAAATTCTCAGTAGCAGCACAGAGTTTGGAATTGTGCCCGGTTAAAATAAGCTCGCCCCCTATTACATGGGACTTATAACATAGCCGCCGAAACATGGGATTACTGCATACACCTCTGCCTACCCCTTCTGAAGAATATAGGCGTGAGTCTATGTTATGTTGTTATGCAATCGGATGAATGGTATTAGGAACGAGAACGCATAAAAAATTAACAAACAAACATTCATATCTATAAATTAAATGAATAATTGCTGTAAGACCTTAGCCTATTGAGGGTAATACAACCAATAGATCATTTATCACCTTCAAAATGATTAACACTTGATATCCTGAAAGCTTACAAAATTAAGAGTAAGAAAGAAAGAAAGAAATAATTTATTCAGCCCAATGAGAGGCACCATGCACAACACAACACAACATGACCGTCATGAGAGTCAACACAACATGAGAGTCATGGCCAACCAATGGCAAATACTTGGGTAGTAATAAACAAACTGTCTAATAACACTGTGTCAATACGCTACGTCGTAGCACTTTCGCAGAACTATCGTAGCTCGCTACGATCATTATTTGCTACGGAAGTTACGAAAACGACAAAATAACAAATTAGTACTACGAAAGTGGAAAAAACTAAAATCTAAGCTCTAGGTTGGGAGAGCATGTCTCTTGTCTCTCCGGGGATATGCGTAACAGGTGTTTCGGAGGGGAGGTCCGGAACTGGTCTTTTAAGAGGGCCCAGGATCGGGAGATCACCGGTTTTAGAAAGGTAAGAATCCCACACTACCCGGTCTTTTCCCCCGGCCGCGAAGGTCGGATGCTTTATGAAGGTTTTCCCCCCGTAAACAAAAAAACGTAGCTTTTAAATTGATGATGATGAATCAAGACCAAAAAGAAACATCAAGAGGTGCCAAAACTTTTAAAGATAATTTTGTCTACGATTTAGTTTAAACTCTATCCTCTAGTTTGTTCATCAACCATACGACAAAAGCATTATAGATATATGTATAAATGAGGAAGAAAAAATTACATGGCCTTCATAAAATAAGTAGGTACGCCTACACACAGTTTATTACTGCGCACAATTCTTGTTAAAACCACTCAAAAAATCTGATGCGATGACCGTATTTCTAAATGTTTCATAAAAACCAAGTCCCTGTAATGAGAAACTTAATTTGTTCCAGTAATAAATATGAAAAGGAGGATTAAGCATTTTTATGTCAAAGGATCCTCGCTGGAGGTGACCTTGGCGCTGAATTAAATTATTTAAGTCCTGTCATGTACTCGCTATTAATGAGGATACGGGTACGTTGAGGTATTTTGTCTGATCCTCGGTTTAGCGGTCAACGAGAGATTATTTTGGGTACAAGTGGATTTGTCAGGTTGGTACTAACGCTTGCTTCTATGTCATTGCGTAATTAAACGAGCAATTTAGTACACCGTACTTTAAACTCTGATCTAATGCCTGCTACACACTAACGATTTTTCAATTATTAAAACCAGAAAATTTGTTATAAGTTATCAGTGTAAGTTTTACAGATTAATTTGCACAGTTCAATCGTGACGCTATATTGTTTTGATCACAATTCCTAATTGTTGCCGGCTCATTGATTACGGACTTGAATTGCAAACACGTGGGTTGGTTCGAACCTAGCATGTACCAATGTGACTTTTTCAATGTCATATGTACTTTCTTAGATCTTTTATTAAACTTAGACACTATTTTTATTAGAATTAGATATCTATTGTTTCTTGGATGCCATGAAATTTTGGGTGAATTTTTCAGGGTGATTAGCAGCCGCTAAAACCACCATGATGTTATAGATAAACTAAATAATTCCACTCACCCGTTTGTTGTCTCGAAACTTCAACCAGCCACTGATGACACTGTTATCCACATGAGAACATTCTTCTTCCTCGATTTCCGACCTCCTGGACAGTAGGGGAGAGCCTCCAGGACTGTCCAGAATCTCTCGTCTCCTCATTACAGGAGTGCATTGCTGTGACAACCTACCCTCATTGACCAAATCACTTCTCCGACCAAGCACTGGAGTGGCGTGAGCTGAAACTCCTCCCAAAAGACCCCGGCGAGCTGAAAAAGGGCTGCCTTCCCATGGTCTTTTTGGAGTGCCTTTGCATTCTGCATGAACATGACAGAGAGCATCAAAGCTCGCGAGTTCTACTGATACTCTGGTCTGAAGACCACTGGGATGAGTGGTCAGGATCGTCTGCTTGGCAATGCTGCAACCGTGATGATGGAGTTCTTCACGTCTCTCCATTTTTGAAGGTATTACAGCATCAGGGCAAATAGTTGGAGATCCATGTCTTTAGTCTCATCTGTAAGAAAGAAACGTATGTTAATTATTATAATCAGACTTGAAATAAATTAGTAATTTAATCACAAATGCAATATGTCTACCCCAACTGTATATCGAATCGTCATAATTTTATTGAAGTCTTTAAAAAGATGTCATTTCAATCTAGAAGGGTTAAGTGATAGCCTAGTGGTATGACCGTTGAATATGAATTTTTCAACGGTGTGTAAAGCCACGCCAGAGACCTACACAATACCATAAAGAAGAATGTAGAAGGTAGGTAGAATGAGTAAGTTAACTAATATTCTCTTACGACTCTATTTGTTACAGAAGTTCTTATCATAACAAGAGGCTTAGATAAAACCTTAATATTCTACGTTTGTGTCCTAAGAAAAAATATTCTTAACCTTAAATTCATCAAGATAATTTTATGAACCAAAAAATCTCCAAGCTTTTACTTGAAATAGCTCGTAATATGAATTACGGCAACAGTAACTTGAGTTTAGAAGTAATTTGGGCCACTAGGAACTTGAGTGGGCAAGACGAATAATTTCATTAAACAAAATTGATGGTTTAATTGTACAATTAAGAACACTCAGGAGGACCAATTGAAAGTATTTAAAACCGGAGTATTAAAGTAAGAGGTAATAGAAGAACCAATGCAGTAAATGAGAAGCTGTCTTAATATACAGTTAGGAGATAAAGTTAGGGACCCAAAAACTCGAAATTTTGTAGATATTTGAAGCCACGAAAGCCTTCAATTGCTCTGGCACTAAGTTATTTCTAACCCCTCTCGTCTTACTAGTTCTTGCTCGTTTGAGTTGTGATAGCCTAGTGATGGCGACCGTTGACTGGAAAGTAGAAGTCTCAGGTTCGAACCCAAGGCGAGCACCTCTCATTTTTCGTAAGTTATGTGCGTGTTGTAAATTAATTATCACTTACTCCGTGCCTCGGAAAGCACGTAAAGCCATTGGCTCTGCGCCCAATATCTCTCCGGTTGTGTTAGATTGCCGTCCTATCAAATTATGAGAGTAAATAGAGAGTGCACCTGTGATTGCGATAATATCTCACTGAGACTGAGATTGGCCACTGTGACCGAAATTTGGCCAGGAAGGCATTATTAACCCCACTCGTGTTATCGAAATTCTCTTCTACATTCTATTACTCATTCTATTACTATGAGTACTGTTCTAAAGTTTTCGGCCGTTGAAATTCTTAATACAAGTACAATCACCAACAAAATTCTCATACCACTGAACGAATCGTGCACCAATTAGTTACTAAACAAAAGTATACATTGTTACAACGCTATAAAGAGTCCCAAAGCCTGTTAAACTGCAATTTTTAGTTATAAAACAGTCTTATAACAGCATTATAATGTAATAATTTTGAGTCATAGATTACATTCCATTTTAGGGGCGGCTCTAATCTATGGCGCATTCAATGGGAGCCAAAAGTCTCCTTAATGAAGTTAAGCAGTCTTCATAATTCTTTGAGGGGTTGAATGGATGTCGAGATCATTTATTACTTGTTTTAATGGGATTAGAAAATGCAAAGCTGCCTTTAATTTGGAGATGACGATTTTTACGAAAGCGTTTGAATCGCGCATTAATTTTATTGTTTGGTGTTATGGTGTAATGATGGACTTTAGAGGACTGAATTTACATCGAGGTTTCTTTCTATCGTATGATTAATGAACAACCTAGTGTCAGGATTTTAACCACTAGAGATGCTCTGTCTTGGATTTACACAGCATTGGGAACATTTTAGATAAGCTGGTTTTCTCAATGTGCGAAATTTTTATAACAGAAATAACAGAACAGAATAACAGAAGAATAACAGAAAGTCAGTACTGTCTTCGATTCGAACCTGTGACCTTCATTTAGAGTCCTACAGTAACACAGACAGAGCGCGTTTAATTAAACGCAAACAAAGTTTGATCTTAATTGAAATATTACAAAATTTAAATCACAATAAATTTTCTATACAAGATTAATATGCCTATGGTTTGTCAGATTTTCAAAAAAAAATTATAATGGAATTTTGACAAAAAATAATTTTATAGAAAATCTGACCAACCACAGACACAGATCTATCAATCTAGATCTTGTAAACAAAATTTCTTCACACTGTCATTAGCTCTATGTGGAGTGAAGCGCTGCCAAAACTTGTCAACTAAAACTTAGCTGCCACAATATAATTACTTAGTCAATTGAACGCCGCAGCCATGACAAAGATTTTAAGTAGGTACTTAGTTGCTGTGCTGCAAGTTGTAAATTGAGACAACATAGCGCCAATTTTAGTTTCTACCCTAATTACTTGTAACGTAGTTCTTTTTTTCCATTGACTAAAGCTCAGTAAATATCAAATCAATTTCTGTAGAAATTTTGTACAATTTTTTTCTGTATTATTGTCCACGTATTTTGCGAATGTTATTTAACTTGAAAAATTCAGTGCTAAATTTTGGCAGAAAGAAAGCTGAACGCGCAGAGAGCATGCTCTTAAAATGGACTTCTTTTGAGTTTTAGTTGGGCCGTCCCAAAACACTATATGTGTTTCATAATTCTAAATCGTCTGCAATAGACGTAAAGGCCTTTTAAATATAATTCTAAATATCATGGATTTCCACAAAGCAATGCCTGGTTCCATTATAAAACTTTTTTTTAAATTAATAAGACCTACAATACGAGACATTTATACAACAAACAATACGTCTTTAAAATCAACAAACAAACTAAAGAATTCTTTTGAAATTCTCCAGAACTTCACTAGTAAACAGTTCGTTATAAATAATTTATTGAAGCCGTTTAAAAGCCGGTTACCGGCGGACGGTAAACGCCGGCCATTACCATCATTACCGTTACTTACTTGACGGTAATGATATGCTCTGTCAATGAATAATGAATTGGAAGCTATTTTGTAGATTTTGACGAGGTTTACTGTGTGGTTTAATCAGTGGATCAGTTTAAAATCAAGGGCTTATTATTAAGTGAATTTATAGTGAAAACATAGTTATTTTTTCCTATAGATTTTATTTTTACATAGTTTATTTCCAGGTGTCTTGGTGTCGGCTTAAGGTGTCGTGGTGGCGCATTGGTTACGGACCCGCTTTGCAAGCGCGTGGTTGTGGGTTCGAACCTGGCATGTACCAATGTGACTTTTTCAATGTCATAATCATGTACTTTCTTAGTTAATCTAAGACACCACTGACTAACGGTGAAGGAAAACATCGTAAGGAAACCTGAACTTTAATCTCCAACCCGCAGTGAGCTAGCGTGGTGATTAATGCTCAATCTTTCACTGTATGAGAAGAGGCCTTTGCTTTATATTGGGACAGTTACAGGCTGATTTATTTATTATTATTTCCAGGGAGAGTTAAATTCAAAATAAAAGCCCTAAGATTTTTAAAGTTAATATAAATCGGTCTATGATAACTTGCCTATAATTATAGGTGCACTACCTGATTATCACTGCCGATGTTATCACACTCAACAGGCAATGGAATGAGACTCATAGTTTCTCGTGGGGATCAGTTCAGAAATGAAAAGACCCGCAGAACCCAAAGAACCTAGACCCAAAAATAATAGGTAAAATCAAGTTAAAGTAGGCACATTCCTTTTGCAGAAAGAAAGAATCGATTACGAGCAGGATTAGAACCTGCGACCTACTGGTTAAAGTCACCAGTCGCACTATCAACTAAGCTATTCGTAACCTCTACCATCTAGATCAGGGGTTCCCAAACTTATTTTGCCTACTGCCAACTTTGAGAATAAATTATATTTTAGCGCCCTCATTTTTTCATCTACTTACAAACCACTATAACTTAGATTTTTTTTCTGGGTTTACCTTTAGGCCTGTAGCGCCCACAAAGAAGCGTTATCGCCCACTTTGGGAAAGACTGATCTAGATGAGAGTTATCCATCCCTTGATCGGAGTACTAGAGGGCTAGCATGTCTAACTTTGCAGTTAGAATACTATTCAAACAAGTGCTCTAAATTAAGTTTTAAAATTATTGTTTTATGCTCGTTTATCACACACATTCAAATTAAATACGCACTTTTGAATAATATTACACATACGTTCATTATTACTAGCACAGCGTACACCCAGCAGTTTATCATGAATTATGTATGGCATAATGTAGTGTAGTGCACGCGCGGTGCGTGTGTTTGTCACTACATTACTGCAACGTGCGAGCATTGTATTAGATTGAGTGACAACAAGGTGGGTGGGAAATAAATAGCATGAACCGATTTTTTTTTTATTACTTGTAAGTTTTGTGTGCAAATTAAATTAAAATAAATTACAATTTATTAAAATTTATTCTTTAAGAACATTAATAAATAAAACTATCTTTAAAAATAAATCTTCTTTCAATTGATTAATGAACAATCTACTAAATTTTTCTGGATTTGTGTCCATTTTCCTTAGAAAGCTTACAAAAAAGCTTATTTTGTAGGTTTTCTTTTTTAAAGAAGGTTGCCCTACCCTAGGACTTTTTGGGTACATATCTAATTTCATAATGCACAAACAACCAGACCGTAATAAGTACGTATAGGTCATAAATTTTGTCCCGTACGGGAATTATACCGTCAAATAAAACAATCGCGATCCTGTTCGATCGGAATTATCTTTTCCGCAATCATCTCTTCGTTAATACATTAACCGCAAAATGTTTTTAATTTACTTCCAAATTAACACCAAAACCAGCTACTGATTAAATGAGCTTCCATTCCCATATCCACATTAAACCAATAAGAATTTATCGTAATGACCACAATACCTACATTCTTACATTAATTCATTAACGTAAATAAATACAAAATTCGGAATCGGCTCCGATCGGATTACACTGCAATCCACTTTGCTGTGGCGAGAATTTCGCTTTAATTCACACTTGCAGTTTATTTGAACTACACTGTAAATGTATACGTGTTTTGATACGCTCTTTATTGTAAATGAATGATTTGATTCCGTTTTACAATTCAGTGCAAAATTGTTGAGTGATTCCAAAATAAATTGGGAATTTATTTAAATTTTCGTACGCAATTTGGATTCAATAGTGTGTTTCTGTAAATTTGTGGGTGGTTGCTGGGATTCAGAAGGATACGAATCAAATTTTTTGACACAACTTAAAAGAGATGTCTAAGGTTACATTGTACCAAGTATGGTACTGTGTACCAAGACTTTCTTATTTTCTTTCCAAAAAAAAAACAAAAACAATTGTCTAACTAAAACTCAACTGTGCTTCAGCTCTAGTACAACAGATACCCAACTTAGCACGCCCGCGGTCGGGTAAGTAATGTCGACAGAGCTACATCACGTGACTATTAAGTCGGTACTAAGTACCCCATTTATTTGCTCGCCAGTATAATATCGGCGATCTTCGCGGATTTCATACGGCCAGAGAAGATAAAATAAAGATAATTCTTTACTTATCTTTTCAATTATCTTTTTCCGTTTGATTGGGCGAATTTATTTGGTCAGCTTTGTGGCTAGAAGTTTTGTAGAAATATAAGAATTAGGTGTTACAATTTTATTGTTTTTAATAGAGATTATTTAGAATAGTAATATTGTTGTTATTTCTTGTTTTCAACCAATAAAATTAGTTATATCGTTATAATGTTTAAAGTATCACTTATAGAAACATGAGAAACGAATCAGATGGTATTACAAAGCCATATTTTTGGCCTACGGGCGTCTATTATATACCTACTATATTTTACAAGAAAGTTAAGTTATTAAACTTAAATTACCCTTTAATCAACTTCTGCCTGTGACTTCCCCCGCATTATTTAGGAATTAAAAGTATTCTATATTACTCAGGGATAGTGTTATTTTCTACTACTGTAATACATTTTACAATCAGCTCTGTAGTACCTGCGATTACTACGTACGTACAAACAAATTTTACGTTTGTATAAAATTAATTAGTAAATACTTATTTACAAATACTAAAAGCAAGAACATCGAAAAGATAATCATAAAACACGATAATATTTCCTAAAAAAAAAACTGAAAAAAAAATCGGATGGTATTTCATTTTCTGTTTTACACAAACAAAACGAACCGTGAGTCCATCATTCCTATACAAAACCAAAGGAATGAGGCTTTTCTAATACCAGTAGACCCTTTGAACTGTCGTCGAAATAATCGTAACGGGTCGCTTCACTCGTATTCAATTTTTATACCAATTCGTTTATAAAAGTCTTCCGACTCCCAAATATAAGAACCCTTCTAATTGGAAAGCTTGAATGGAATAATTTTAATTTGAAATATTCATTCGTTGGCAGTAAGCCTATAAAATGTTAAGGAAAAATGGAGTTACGTTTGCAGTATAATTATGGCTATAAAAGATCTTGAATTTACTATGACTTGACCCTAGTACAATTATAAATGTACATTTATTTGCATAAACATTTAAGTTTTAAAGAGTTCATTTCTCGTATTTTAATTTTCTACCTTCAAGGCGGACTAGTTTCTTGTTTGTTTGCTTTTTAAAAATTTAATGAGAAACATTTTCACTCAACTCACAAGTGCATAGCAAAATAATTAACAAAAATTTGTTTTACGCAGGTTTTAATTTAATTATAACGCAATTTCTTTTGAATTCTGAGTATATTTACGAACCAGATATAATTTTTCAATGTACTTAATGTTCATTTATACAACACCCTCGAAAAAAATATTTATCGATAAATATTTTTACACAAATATTTGTTCTGGAAAGCAAACCCGCTACACCGAGCGAAAAAGGCAAGCTATTCCAATCGAGTCGTAGCATCGTATATGACATAATCTTCTTTTTCACAAAAATGACGGATATCTCAAAAAATATTAGGATGGTGAAGATAGACAATCTCCTAATTTATCTTCTTTTTGTAGAACGTTTATATTAAGTCGCTTTCTTGTCTGTTTCCCCCTTTTTTTGCCTACTTAGGGGGGGAATTTCAGAAAATCCTTCCTTAGTGCACCCCTACGATACTTAAAGAATATTGTCTCAAAATTTCAAGTCTCTAGGTCCACCGGTTTAGGCTGTGCGTTGTCTGTCAGTCAGTCACGTTACCATTTTATAAGTATAGATAGAAGAATCGATGAAAAATAAAATGGAATTATACCCCTTGGGTATGGTAGGGTATGGGGTAGGGTAGGGTAGGGTAGAGGTAGAGTAGGTAGGGTAGAGGTAGAGTAGGTAGGGTAGAGGTAGAGTAGGTAGGGTACAGGTAGAGTAGGTAGGGTAGAGGTAGAGTAGATAGGGTAGAGGTAGAGTAGGGTAGGGTAGGATATAGTAGAGGTAGAGTAGGGTAGGGTAGATGTGAGGTAGGGTAGAGTAGCGTAGGATAGTGTAGGGTAGGGTAGGGTAGCTGTAGAGTAGGATAAGGGTAGAGTAAAGGTTGGGTATGGGTAGTAGTGTGTAGGGGTAGGGTAGAGTAGCTTTCAAAGTTTCGTACATCGCGATTACGAACATTCTCAAATAAGAAATTCATCATAGCAGTCTTTCGAAGTTCCGTGCATCGCAATATTAAACATTCTCAATAAGGTTATTCGCCAAAGCAAGATTTCGAAGTTCCGTGCATCGCGATAGTAAACATTCTCATTCTGGTTATTCGTCATAGCATGATTTCTTACTATCATTATTCTTAATTATGAACTTTATAAATACAGTGAATCGATATTTTAAACTTCGAAGTTCAGAATGACAGTCGTCTGTAATTCGTCTTAAAAACGTGGTAAATTAAAAGTAATAAAATAAGCCAATTATCTGGGGCTGTACAATCTAATTAGTGTACTTCACAGGACTGCTAGGTATCGATAAAATAGATTACATAAACAATAATAAATTAAATTAAATATTTTTCAACAAAGAAAAAAAAGGAAAGAATTATAATTATTTAAAAAGGAAGTAAACAATATTTCTAAAATATAATATAATTATTTAATAAGAAATTTGAAAATTTAATACGGTGGCTCAGCGGTTAGAGCATGGCACGGTACGCCGGAGATCGTGGGTTCAAATCCTATCCGTATCAGTTGTTTTTCAAATTTCTCGCTTCAAAGCTAACATGTGCTATAACGTGTAAAAAATTCACAAAAATGTCTAAAATATTATTATAATTTTCTCAAAACAATTAAATAATTAATGAAAAAAAATATTTTTTTTAAAAATTGGGAAAAATAAGGCTAAGAGGTTGATAATGAATTCAATGATCAAACCACTTGGCTATCACTACTACGTTCTTAATTAATCACGACAATATTCACAAAACCTCACAAAAGCAATACAGGCAATAAATTTCGTTCAAAATTCTCACCGAACACAACGATAATCTCACTGTTTGGCGTGGCCAAATGAACCGAACGCAATCACGTATTGGTTTAGGTCGAAACGTGCGGGCGCTAGCCAGAAGATAACTTTCTTGTTCAGCAGAGCGTACGGGCGGAGGAAACGTTTAGCTAAGCTATTGGGATGTTACTGAGATGTAGTTATTTTTTGGGCCTTTATGAAAAAGGCCTAAATTAAAATCCTACTAATCCTATTTAATATCTTACTAGTTAGTATTATAAATGAGAATGTTTGTAGTTTGTATAGATGGAATAATGTTTACTGTTTTACGCAAAAACTACTGAATGGATTGTAATGAATCTTTACATTAATTAGCTTATACTTACACGAGAATAACACATTTTATCATCATACTACAAGAGTGAAGCCGCGGGAGCATGTATTTTAAATAAATATTTAAATACTAAAGTTAATTTTTTTTGTAGAAATAAATAATTAATTACGACTAGAATTTAAAACCACGACCTACTGATTAAGTCCTTAGCCTCTCTAAAAACTAAGCTATTCGTAACCCCGCCCGTGCTATCGAAATTCTCTTCTACATTCAACTATCTTAGATGGTAGGTAGATTGTAGTCAAAAAAATATTTTATAAAAGCAATTTTGATTAAAGAGATACGAATAAGAGATACGAACGGGATTCAAACCCACAACAATTGCCGAACCATGACAATGCACAATATACATACAATTTTAAGTCCTATTCCTATATTGCCTTTAAAGAGAAGTCTTCAAAATGTTTTTTTGCAATTTTTTCAAATTAGTTTTACATCTATTTTAAATTAGTTTATCTCAGTTTAGTATTAGTTTATAACAGTCTATATTAAATTAGTTTTAAACTCAGTTTTACAATTTTAATAATTTTGAATAGTCATAATTATTCTCATTGCCAGGTCCCAGTGCAGTTATCTATCATGGAAAAGACTAGGAAACCTGAATATAAACTTCTAACATTAACCTACACGATCATAAACGACAGAAACAATATTCCAAATGTGATGTCAATTTGATTCCATTATAATAAAACTGTATTTCATTGAGGAAATTGCTTTTAAATTACGAATACTTTTCCATTTTGTATGAACTAATATTATAATAGAAATGTTACCATTTATGACACCCTTGGTATTGTATCACCTTTTATGTTAGTTTAGGGGTCACCTACCTTTTTTTTTACGGGGGAAACCTTCAAAAGCCACCCAGCTTCGGGGGAAGAGACCGAGTAGTGTGGGATTCTTACCTCACTAAAACCACCATCTGCGCATGGAGGAAGGTCCCGGGTCCTCTTAAAAGACCAGCTCCGGAACCTCCCCTACGCAACGCCTGACAAGCACTTTCCAAAACATCATCTTTTTCATTATCAGTTGCAATGTTTCTTTTTGTAACATTTCTTCACCGGCCATCAAAATCATCTCTCATCTTCCTTCACCTTGACAAATTGATTACGTTCTAATACATATTATTATTATGCCCGTTTTATCAGCCTTGGACTCAAATCCTGAGAATTAGCCTTCCGAAAATAGTACCAATATATTTTTCTTTCAATGTCTTTCAGAGCATTCCTTATAGACCTCGCAAAAGATTACCTGGACCCGACGACGAAGCTTTTAAGAGAGCCGACCCCAATTAGAAATGAGAAAAGGCATGAAAAGAAGAAGACTAAAAGACTTTTAAAAGCAATTCTGGATTTTAAAAAATACACCTATACATATAATAATTATTTTTAGATGAAAACACTCTCGTTTAACTCACGCTACAAACAGACACACAGATTACACACTAAACTTATAACTTCCCTTTGTTTTTCGGGGTTTAAAAATAATCAGAAAACAACATTTGAAATTAAAGTATCAGTTACAGCACTAAAACAAAGGAAACCAATCTAAACAAAGCAATCTGCATAAACTTTGGCTCACAATCCCATAATTCAATGCATGCACACCGTTTCATTCAAGTTAAATTACGTATTTTTCATTTCTATAAAACTTTTTACATTCAGAATGAAAATACGATAGCAAAAGACACAATAGAATGTTCGATGCAATAGAATCGAGATCCAAGTTAGCTGCTGAAGTTAAATAACTATGTATGTATAAGCAAAGAACAGTTTAAATTAACTTTCTCGTCTATCTTTGCTCTTAGGTGTACTTTGTATCAAGTTTTAGTCGAAAATTTAGAGAAAGACTTTTTTAAACATTGTTGTTCCTTATAATTATTTAATAAGAAATTTGAAAAAGCAACTGATACGGATGGGATTCGAACTCACGATCTTCGGCGTACCGTGTCGACGCTCTAACCACTGAGCAACAGTATCCCATCTAAATCGGTCGAAATTTCAAATCTCTCTCTTTTATTTTATGTGCTACATGTAAAAAATTCACAAAAATATTGTTGTTCCTTTTTCTAAATTAGTTTCTTTAATGCCAAATTTTACAAAATTATTCAAACTGTTCTATTCGGCATTTCACGAACGGGCGAAACGGCTTGAAGTTATGTGAAATGCTTCCAAATTCAAATTTCAAATTTAAAAAAATATATATTTTATTACGACATAGAACTTTCTTTTTTCAGCCTATTTTAGTCTATAAAATATTCTTAGACTAAAACTACTGACTCTAGCTTTTCAAGTCTCACGTAACAAAATCAAGTGCTGACCGTCCTCCTGTGTTTCAATCACCGGGTATCGATCGAGTAACTCCGCATCCAGTATGCAGCGTTCAACATTTATAGCTACGTGCCCTGCCGACTAACATTCGGTAAATATAACTGCTGGCCCGGGATGATCGCTGTGTATTAGGTAAGTAATTTTTAATTGGATAAATGGCGCTGCGGTTGTGTGATTACATTGTGAAGAGGAATGTTTGGGAAATAGTCGGAATGATTTATAAATTAAGATTTATAAAATAAGCCTTTATCGTCGGTAGATCTATATCGTAAAGATTATAACAAATTATAACATTAATATCAACGTATTTTTTTACTTCTCTAATTAATTAAAATACCTAGTTGATATTTGCGTTTGCATATAACATTATTCTTAGATAGACAACACTTGAGAAGTCTTAATCTCATGACCAGGTCACCAAGTGGCCAGATGTCCTTAATACCTAAAGTTTTTTGCATAATGTGCACAAATATTTGTTGATAGGTTCTGTAATAGGTATGACATAGTTTTTCTGTAACAGGTAGGTATGACTTAACTAAAAAAAATATTATAAATTTATAATATAATATTATCGGCAGCGCTAAAAATTTCACTTTTTTTAAAAATTACTAGTTGTGTGTTGTTTTAATATTCCGGAGACAGAAATAATTAAAGGACAGAAATAAATAATTAGAATCTATTCTGTAGAATACATACAGAAAATTAAGAAAAAGATATAAAAAAGCCTGAAATAGGCAATAGTAATATAGGCTAGGATACTTTACATTGATTTTCTATTTATTTCCTAATTTTCTGTAGGTATTAAACAAAATAGGATTCTAATTACCCAATTAATTATAATTCGTGTAGACACGGCCTTCAGTTAACCATCATAATCAAAAGCTTGTCATATCATCATCTCAATTTCTAACGTGATTTGTATTCATAAGTCGCGTCGTATAGATGTCGTCTGATATGATCTGACTTACTCGTAAAGGTATAAGATTTATGCGAATATTGTATTAAGTATTAATACGTTAACTCTATAGATATTAAAAATAATAGTAGGTGATATAACTTTCGTTGATATTACGTAAATAGACTGCTAATTTGATAGCTCTAAAAAACTTCAATTATTTAAAATTCATCCTCTGACTCCAAATCCAGTGATTTAACGATTAATGAGACAGTTCTCATTAATCGTGCAAGCGCGACTCTAAGCACGAGGACCTTGATTCGATCCCCGAGTCGGGTAGTGTTATTGAGTTTTTCCATTAGAACCTTTACTCTTGAATAAACCTAAACTAAACCTCGTAACTCCTTTCTCTTAACCCACACTAACCGTAGAAGCAAAACTGAACACTTAATATAACATAGTTAAGTCGTACGTCAAAGGGTGCTTGAAGGCGCTGAATACGCAATCACTAACTAATCGTGTATCGGTAAATATGGTGCTATTTACTCGGATCAGCTTAGCTTCGACATTTATCGAGCACCAAAGCTGCACGAAGCCGTAAGCAAGCCTTACTATAGAATAAATACAGTATTAACACTGATTCGGTATTATCAATGCTCCCTTGATTGAATTTCGGTCACAGCGGACGTTCTCAACAGAGATTGGTCATTGACGCAGGAGATATTATAGGCGTAGAAAAAGATTTAAAATTTCGTCTGATTCTGATGGAATACTGTGGCTCAGCCGCGGTTAAAGCATCGGCACGGTACGCCTAAGATCGTGGGTTCGAATCCCCGAATGTGAGTGTATACAAAGTTACCCTCACTCTCATTCCACGATGCAACGTGACGTAATACCCAAATAACTTACGAAAAGTCAGAGGTGTTATTATTAAATCTGATCTCAGATGTTTTTAATTCCTGATGCTGACTAATTCTCCCTTGTAACAGAAATCAAGTTGATCTTCTGGGTCCTCAAATGTCTCAAAGAACCAGACATCACAAGTGACTCCTTGGGTTCGAACCGGAGACCTCTAACTTATCAGTCAACGGTGAGCACCACTAGGCTACTATATAGGTCATAATCTCCAATCATATTTTGCGGTATACCCCCTACCTCGCAATACGCATCGCAAGGGTTACTTGTAATAGTTTCTGGTCCGCCGCACAGCCTTATTGTGCCCACTTCCGGTCGGACTGCGACCGTCCAGATGACGGTAATCCATTGCCCACGAGTTAATTGAAAGTATTTTCTAATCAATCGGCCCTTAATGGAATTAATGGGTTAAAGGCGCGAGATTCAATTATTGATACCATATTTCTTATGGAACAATGACGTAATATATGTTTGGTAAAGGGTCTAATTAAAGTTAATTGTTTTTGGGGTATATATTTCTGATAATTACTGCCTTATTGTGTTAGAACAAAATTAGTTGCGATTTGATAGTTCGTTAAACGATATGACCGTTGGTCTGCCAAGTCAAAGGTTGTAGATTCGAAATCTAAGCACTTTTCGGATTCATGTGCGTTTTACAAATTTAGGATCAGTAACTCAAATGGTAAAAGAAAATACTGTGAAGAAACCAGAAAATCTGAGAGATATTTTTTAACGGTGTTTAAAACCAAGCCAGAGGCCTAAGGGCGGTTTAAATTCTTATACCAGGTTGTTCATCAACCATACGATAAAGAAAAAAAGATAATTCGTGTATGCCACTCTCTTATAAGAAAAACTGGCAAAATGCGAGTTGAACCCCAGACTTACCAAAAAAACTATTCTCAAATATCGACAAAAAATTCTGAGACAATCATAATAAAATAGAGTATATTTTTGTTTTATTAGTCCATTCCGTTTTTCAGGAGGGTTGAAATATTTGGGCGGTTAACTGAAAGCTAACAGACAGTCAATTAAGCAAATAGGTCAACGCTTCGTTAGAACAAACAATTGTTTCGCTGACTGTACCCGACCGTGTTTTATATTCAATATACGTAAATGCAGTTGGTCTTGGATGTACCTGTGCGTATATCACGCGCGTATTTCCCAACGGGTTGAGCAGAAATATGCCGTCGCACATTCGTAATTCGCTTAAGATAAAAACTCTGACATAGGGACAACCCTAAAACCTTATTGGAAACGGATTCAAACGCAACCAAATACCAATACTCTACGACAATTTATGAAAGAGGCATATATACCGGTGTAGTATAAGCCTCTAGTCCTCTGAGAGCGTGATAGCCTAGTTCTAACACGGCTGACGCGAATCAGAGGTTTCAGGTTCAAACTCAAGGCGACTCTGACTTCTGGAGTTCAAGTTATATGTCAAATATATAAATATATAAATAAATCATAAATACCTACACAAAAACCTATATTATAAATCATTAATCATTTACTCCTTGCCTCAGAAAACATGTAAAGCCGTTGGCCCTGCGCCCGATCTCTCTACGGTCGAGTCGGATTGCCGTCCCATCGGATTTGTGCACACACTTGTACACTATAACATCTCCTACGTAGATGGCTAATATCCGTTGAAATTAGCCGCTGTGACTAAAATTTAATCAGGAGGACATAACAGAATATTGCTAGACCTAGGGCTTGGCAGTCCAACGGTTATACCGCTAATCTATCCAGCTAGCAGGCTGGCTAGCTAGATAGCCGCAAGCTAAATCTATTTTATTGATAGATACTTCGTCTGTAGATTTATCCGCGCAGATTTCCCAATTTTCAAATCCTTCCTTAGTACACCTCTAACGTACTTAGGAACATTTTTTAATTTCAAGTTTCTAGGTCCACTGATTTAGGCTGTGCGTTGTCTGTCAAACACAATATGTTTTATAGGTTTAGAAGATGGCATAGCTATTTAGACAAGATGCTACAGTTACCACAGATATTGCTATAATTCCCGTTAACCGTACATAACCCTCTCTCCGGTGGGTCCCGGAGATGGGTGTGCACCGGATGGCACCTCTATCATTTCACCGTAGCGATACATTTAGGATCGAGTCATGCTGACTCTATTATATTTTGTGTAGGTTTTATTTGATACTATTTTCCCTGGATTTGGTCAAAAAGTGTTTACTTCTTATGTATAAATGCTTTATAAAAATATTACAATATCAGTAAACAATAACATTATTTTATTTAGTGTTTTGCAATGATACATAATAATTATTATGATAGCCTAGAGGGCTACATGAGGTACTCCTTACTATATTATAAGTACTCCCAACATCTGAGATGGTTGAATGTGGAAAAAAATTTCGATAACACGGGCGGAATTACGAATAGCTTAGTGACAGAGCGACTGGCTTGAACCAGTAAGTCGCAGATTCAAATCCTACTTGTAATCGATTTTATCTTTCTACTTAAAAATTTGGACTTTTAAGTACACTGTCTTTAAATTATAGGCTAAAATTTGGATAAAGTGATAATATTTAATAAATAGAGCTACAGAATCTCATTACCAAGCTCTAAAGTGTATTCGAAGTAACTGTTAGTGGGTTATAAACATCGTAATATTGTTTACAATGTGGCTGCAAGCTATTTATTATTTAGATGTCATAAAGTAACGCTGTTCCCTTTATGGAATACTTGCTGAGGTAATAAAACCTGCGAAAAAACAAAATAAAAATACCTACCAAGGATGTTGCAGAAAATGTTATATCTATGGATACTGATGTTTGTATTTTTTACAGATATCTATTGTAATCTTCAAGAATAAATTAAAAACATTATATATGAAACTATCTAGTAAGTAGTATCTAATATCTACTATTATATACATAAATATTCAAATATTTGTATACATACAAATTTAAATATTATGGTACATAATTATATTTGTAACAAAACAATAATTTTGGGCATACAAGGCGCAAAGGAGTTAAATTACTAAACTCTTTTTTACAACTTGTTAAAATAAATTTAAATAATTGTTGCTTTTAAATTCGTTCAAATAATTTCAAGTGTCCATCTTTTATGGTTTAAATGATACAACACTTTCTGTTATAATTCTTCTTGTATTTTCTTGTCTAAATACTTTCCCATATTATAATGCTTTAACGTTTTTAAAACTTCTTGAAAATAACAAAATAATATTATTTTGACTGTTGAAAAATTACGTGTAAAAAGCTCAAAAATCCACAGCGCTGTTGATCTACGTCTTTTTAAGTCGCAAAAATATTTCCCGTTCTTGGCAACACTACAGACAGAGCTGGCAACCCTTTGGAAGACCGCCATTTTTCATTTGTACCGCCAATTTATGCGGCCGCTTAATTAGGTGTTTCGTTTATGTTTTATTTATGGCTCGCTTACAATTATATGCAATGCGAAGAATTGCTGAAATATGACGTCAAAATCCACTTACGTCAGTTCTTTTTTCATTAAAATTGTTTCCATTTTAAGAGTCAAATAAATAAGTTGAAGTTTGTTTTATACACTTCTAGCCTTCTTTAAAGGCTTTTTTTGGTTTTTGCATAATATAACTGGTATTTGTAGTTTCATGTATAGTTAAACTATTAAATTAGTAAATAATAGTGTAAACGGAAAAGCGGAGACACCCAAGCATCTACTTGCTTAAAAAGTAATCATCAAGACATGTATGAAATGGCTATTGTGTAACAGAAATATACCTTTTTATTTTTGTGAAATTTGTTACGTGTTATATTATTAAATATAATTATTTAATATGAAAATACTACTGATACGGATGGGATTCGACACCCAAGATCTTCGACGTACCGTGTCGACAAAAGAAGAAGACTGCCGGGCAAAGGCTTCTTCACATACAGAGAAGGATTGAGCCTGTTGGCGATTTTAGACTATTAAGTCCAAGTGTTCTTACGATGTTTTCCTCCACCGTTAGTCAGTGGTGTTTTAGATTAACTAAGAAAGTACATTATAAGGACATTAAAAAAGTTACATTGATACATGCCAGGTTTGAACCCACATCTGCTTGTAAAGCGGGTCCGCAACCAATGCGCCAACAGACATTATTAAATCATTTTTACTAAATCAAGCTCTCTATGCGTTTATAAGTATTCCTGGATATGGGAGAGAGACAAAAAACTTAATCCCAGTGATGGAGTTATCCGAATCGATATTATTAATATCTGGGCGAAATATTCGGAGAGGTTTGTAAGGAATTATGGGTGCACATTCCTACCCCTATCGTATTGAAGTACTTGGATCGTATATGTTATGGGATTTAAATGGTTTACCACCATAGACTGGCTCGGTGGCTATGTATAAGTGACTCTTGTAGTTATATTAGGGACTTAATTAAAAATAAATGAGGGAAAAGGTGTGAATTTATCTATGTATAAATGAAATTAAAAATCAAACTAATAGTAATAAAAAGTAAAAAAACTTAGTTAAAATTTTTAAAAGCATCTCATCTCAAAAATTATCCAAAATTATATTTACATAATAATATTATTATGTTAATATAATTTTGGATAATTTTTTTTTTTCGTTCAGCAGTGGACTTCTTATGGCTGAAATGATGATGATGATGAAATATAATTTTATGTTAGAATATTTAGACTTTACTTATACATTTTTTTTAATTATGATCAACACAGAGGCTTTGCTCCGGGGAGTACACTTTGAGTATGGCTGGTCTAGTGGTATATAATAAGGTAAATACAAACATTTTTAGCCTAAAAGACCAAATTCTTGAAAACCATAAATAAAGAAAGCCCTATTTCAATCATGATTCACTTAATTATTAAGAGCAATGCCCACAATGACGGACAAGCGATTAATTATTAGTAGTTACCCCAAAACACGACTTAACAGAAAACTATCCATCACCGTGTCTTAAATGTAAATGGTAGCTGATTAACCATAGACCATTTAGAGAGGGGTTGGTATGTGGCGAACATTTTAATGGTGGCTTAGAACTTGTTTGTTATTTTGCCTTTCTTTTATACGAAACGGATCGAAGTAATTCTATGGAAAAGATAATTTATACTGTATAGTTTATAGATTGACTTGGTTTAGTGGTAGCGAGCGCAACTGATGAGCACGAGGTCCTGGGTTCGATCCCCGGGTATCAGCATGGAGTCTGGAATTGTGCCCAGTTAATAGCAACAGGCTCACTCCTATGTCATGGGATTTATAACATAGCCGGCGAAACGTGAGTGTACTGCATACACCTCTGCATACCCCTTCTGGGGAATACAGGCGTGAGTCTATGTTATAATTTATAGTCCGCAGAGTGACGTAAAGAACTTTTAATTGGGTAAAATTTGGACCATGGAAAAAAACCGCGGAAAAAAGGTAGTATCTACATGTATCTGTGCGCGCTGTGTATTGGAACAGAATCTTGATTCATAGTATAAGGTTGATGTAACATCATCCTCTTAGCCTTATTATTCTCAAACTTTATTGGGTTCGACTTCTAACCTAACCAGATGCAGTTGACTGACCACCTATCTGACCTCGCCAACCCAAAGGGATACAATTTTTTAAAGTGGGTCAATTATTGTCAGGATTATGAAGTTACTAACTCACTGTCATGATAGCCGAGGCCAATGGCTTAACGTGCTTTTCAAGGCACTTATTTTTATACAACGCACATAAGTTACGAAAAGACAGAGGTGCGTATCTTCGTTCAAAATCAAAATCAAAATATTTTTATTCATGTAGAAATGGTCTACATGAAGGCACTTATGAATAGTCATAATTCTAATATAGTTTGTTGTAAGAGTGACTCTAGTTGCCAGTTCCAAGGGCAGCCTACCCTTCATGGAGAAGAATCTGGCAAGAAACTCCATGGTTGGTCTTTTAAATATAATTTCGAACCTGAGGCCTCTAACTTGCTATTCAACTGTCATTCCACTAGGCTATCTATTGATATAAAAAAAAAAGTTAATGAAGAACGTGTGCTTATTCAAAAACCATCGGAATATGGCAGAATAGTATTATTTATTACTATATGAAGCCACAACACGTTATCCCTCGTCGTATTTCACATAATCGATGTCTGTGGGTGCACTTAATCGATCCAAATTAATCGAGTGGAAGATCGACGCTGCGACGACATATTTTTGATGCACCCCTGCTTTACAACCATCAGAGGTATTTAATATACGTACTCGTATTATTCCTAAGCGCAGCTTTAAATGAAAGGGTGTAGGTTCCTTGTTTGAATATATCAAATGCATTTTAAGATATCGGAAGCAGAGTACTCAATATAATTATTACAATACAGTTATTAATGTAATATTACAATATTTAATTAACACTACTACCTACTATTTGTTAAGGATTGACCTGATATTTGTTTAGGATTGGATGTTTGTATATTGTTAATTTTAAGTATGTAATTATACCCAAAGTGGGTATATAAAGGAGAATATCTAGCATGGTCCACCTATGTTTATAATCAAAGATAATGCTATTAATATCAGTAAAATTTTCGGTCATAAATATAATAAAATCAATATTTTTTTAGTGCATCTACTACTTAATTATCTCTGCATCACCCAAAGGTTGAGTGGTAGAGAATGCCTTTGGCATTAAGTCCGCCTTATACACCTGCTGTATAGAAGTATTAAATAAATAAATAAATAAAATTACTTAATTTAGTGATACAGTGTAGTGGTCAAAACTCGATGGTAATTCATAAAAAAATGTTTCTACTTTTTTTTTATTAGTTAAACTCGTCAATAACTACTAAACAAAAAAGAAATCGATTCACAAACAAAAGAGTCAATGGTATTTAACTATTTTGTCAATTTGTGCAATATACATATTATAAACCTTCCTCTTCAATCACTCCATCTATTAAAAAAAACCGCATCAAAATCCGTTGCGTAGTTTTAAACATTCAAGCATACATAGGGATATAGGGACAGAGAAAGCGACTTTGTTTTATACTTTGTAATGATATTCATTCTACTGGATATTTTCTGACGGTATACTTAATAACATTGATGGTAGGTTTATGGTCAGATTAATATCAGCAGGTAGTTTTATGTTACACCCACAATGTGGTACCTTATTAACACTTTCCTGGACAGTTTATGACGCTTAATGGATGTTCTATTATTCTCAGTGTAGGGATACATTGTGTGTACACTGTTACTAAGCGGTGTACACATCGGGGATTTCGCCCTTCTAGATCTACAAACACGATTATTTATTCAAAATGCAAAATATTTTAGAACAAGAGACATAAATATAGGTAGATTGCAAAGATGGCTTATATTAACCAAATGATATCAACAATATTATGAAAATTATTTTAGATTTTTTCTTAATTAATCGTTTGCACGAAACCTTTATTTGGAACGCCCTAGTCATGTTCATGACCTCCGAGTACCCATAATTCAAATAGGAATAAAGGGTCTATTTATGTCTTTTTTTTATTTAGGTACTGTTTGTTACCTTTGCAACGTGATCTGTTTCTGTTAGCTTATATCATCCCACTGCTGGGCAAAAGCTTCCTCTCATGATTTCCATACCTTTCTATCCAAGGCTATTGTCAAAGAATTTATAATTATTACTACATACTCTTGTGGACCTGATCTACCCCATATTTTTTTTGCTTAAGTATAAAGATAAGACCATACATACAAGGAAGAGACAAAAGATATACAAGATATACATGCAGGCTTCAAATTAAGACCCCGCGTCACGCTATCCCAAAATTAATCGATATCTCGATGCGTGCAGTTAATCGATACAGAGTAATCGAGTGGCGTGCGTGCGATGCACCCTCTTTACATGTAGGATTGTGTGTAATAAGCTTTATTGTTTTATTAATGCAAGTCAATAATATCGGTGTAAACATGGTTTTAGAAGCTTTGCGTGACTCGGATCTTTATTGGTTTTCTTCGAGACAAGTTTTTTTTCTTGATGTCATAAGGTTTGATATCATTTTGAATTTTCTTCTATTCGTATGAAAGGTTTCCTCTCATTAATTGTTAAAATCTTTAAAATACGAAACCTGCTATTAAGCTTTTAAAAATTTTCTTTGCAACTTACGAGTATATATCGGGTTTTGTGAAAAATCATCAAATATTTGTGGATGAGTTTACTACTTTTAAACACTGTCAGGGAAAACTCACCCGCATTTGGAAAGTCATCCGATATATGACTTTAAAATTAATTATGATTATGCAACTTAGGAGACGTAGACTGCGCTAGATTAACTTGATCCTTTAATTGAATGTAAACATTAAAAAATATAGCTTAACCTTACTATACATCATAATGTTTGCTTAATCATACACGTTTAAAGAGAGTTCGTGCCAATTTTGGAACAAACAATACACATGTTGGCGCCAAAATAATGACGTCATTACACGATACGCCAATGCCAATTTTCCAATACCAACTAGCTGATGCCTGTGGTTATGTACTAGTGGTATCGATTTTAAGTATCTGATGTTTTTTTCCGGGCTATGTACCTATAAGCTTTGTGCGAAATTCCGTTGCGATCAGTTCCGTAGTTTTAAAGTCAAGAATTAATAAACACATGGTAATATTTGCTACTTGATTTAGAGCTGATGGCAGGACCGGTGTACCTAATCAAGGGGTCGCAGGTTCAAGCCTAAGATCGAACCTATTTATTTGTAAGTTATTATTGCCTGATCTTTCTCCAATCGCTTCGAATTGGCGTCCTATCGAAATATGAGAAAGGAAGAGTGAACTTCTATTTGCGCTCACACTTTTTCATTCTTATATATCAATACTCAAATGTCTATTGCATTCTACGATATGATACTTAGGTGGTAAGTTTAAACTATGAGATCATTATAGACCGTGGGCACAGCAAAAGTTGGAGAGAGGAAGAGCGCTTTAAAATATATTATTATAAATTAATTATCACTTACTCCGTGCCTTGGAAAGCAGGCTGTTGGTCCTACGCCTGATCCTTCTCCGATCGTGTCGGATTGCCGTCCTATCGAACTATGAGAGTAAGGGAATAGAGAGTGCACCTGTGTTTGCGCACACACTTGTACCCTATTATATCTCCTGTTTAGTTGGCTAACCTCTGTTAAAATTGGCCGCTGTGACCGAAATTCGGTCAGGAGGACATTATTACATAACATTGGCTAGTCTCTATCAATTTTCAGAATCGATTCAGTAATTCCAAAGCTTACTTTGTTCCCACAAACACGCCGTCCCAACTTAACAATTTTATATAATTACTAGCTGTTCCCCGCGACTTTGTCCGCGTTAAATTAAATTTTCCCGTAAACACACGTTTATACAGCAGTCAGATAGCCTGTTTTTTTTTCTTACTTGAATCACAGATATTGTTATTTTTTACTGAAAACTAAACTTTTTTTTTTCAGAATAAAAAAAACGTAGCCTATAGCACTTAGGAATAAAGTAGCTTCCTATTGGTGAAAGAATTTTTAGGATCGGATCAGTAGTTCCAGTGATTACCCCTAACATACATACATACAAACTTTACTTCTTTATAATATTAGTATAGATAATATCTATTTAATAATTACCTCAATCGAACAGACAGGCAGAAAGCGCAATACAATACAGTCTAGAGCATACGGCTTCCGTATCGAGTAACACATACACCCGCTCGATTCCCGGGCTAGCTATATCGTATTTGAAGAGTACAGGATCGTTAATGTGAACTAACAACAATGTATTCTAGCATTAACGTCAGCGCTGCAGCATAACAATGCAGCGATATTATTATAAAAGTGACTCTAGTTGCCAGTTCCAAGGGCAGCCTACCCCTCATGGAGAAGAATCTGGCAAGAAACTCCATGGTTGCTCTTTTAAATTAATTTTTAATGGCTTACAATATTTTTGGATACATTGTTCTAAGATGTTTTGTGAGAACAATGCGAGTCAACTAAACATAGGTACGCGCCTTAAATATACATATATACTTTTGATAAAATTACTATAACATGCTGATTCCTAGATAGATATCCGACAACACTTCTTCCAATTTAAGTATCGAGCCCTAATCCCAGCAGTATCGAACCCTGATCATCATTTCAGCAACCACTTTTGCGACCAAAAAGTCCAAAAGTCGCAGCAGACAAATAAATGCTCAATAAATAATAAAGATAATTATATTCTAATTCTAAGTATTTCTATTTGGCAATGTCAATGTCATCGAAAAGTTATGAACTTACTATATTACTGTTTACCCTCTTGGGGACAAGACGGTACGTAGACAGACAGAAACTTCACATCGCATTTGTGCACATCTGGCGTCATATCCAAGTTGTGTTAAGACTAACTTGGTATGATCTCCACGAAATAATATACATAAAACAAAAACCTATCTTCTTCTTGATTGTATGGTTGATGAACAACCTGCTGCCAGAGTTTAAATCGGCCTCTGACATGGCATTACGCACCGCTGAAAAATCTCTCAGATATGCTACAAAACCTGTCACCATCATCATCATCAGCCAAAAGACTGTTGAACAAAGGCCTCCCCCATAGAATGCCACTATAAGTGACAGCGACAAAAACCTATGCAATATATAATTTTATGTTGTATTGATCCAAATTTTTATATAAAAAAAATCTGGATGTGTTTATAAAAATTTAATAAACAACGAACCCAATTATCTTGCATATTATCTACGTTACCAAAGTAATTTACAAACTATGTTACGCTTATTTCATTACAATACTTACTTAACAATAGTCCTTAAATTAAACAGTCACTTCACATCACTAAATTAAAAAACACAATAAAAATAAATAATCCAACATTCAAACAACACCACCACTTAGTTATAATTCTTAACAATTTATTTTCAAAACAAAAATATTGAGTTTCAAATATCTCCACAGTTTCAAAACTTACGCACTTCACTATGCAAATACTTCGCGAGAGAAACACGAAGGGATCAAATCGCCACCCCGCACGCGTCCACTCACCGCAACTACGCGACGTAAACTGAGGCATCGGAATCAGCCCTTACAGTTTTCCGCGACAGAAAAGGACATAGATAGTCGCAAAGCGGAAAATTTTATTTGAACGACAGAGATGGGGATAGGAAGTTTCGTTTCGCACGTGGTGCGATGCGGTCAATTGCAATGCTACGGTCATTGCCATACTGTGATCATTTTAATCTTTTAACAGTTCCTTTTATTTATGAGTTTTTTTCTTTATATTATTGGGTAAGTCATTTAGGAGAGGGTAAACAAAGGGTAAGACTTAGTAATGCATTTTCCTCAGTTGACTTTCACAATTTTCTCGAATGATAAGCTTCTGATACACTCCACTTTTTCCTACACTCCCAGATGGGGAATAATGAACCAATTCAGTGTAAGATAAGGTAAAGTGTGGGTCCTCACGCCAGCGTATTTTTTTGTCGTAGATAGAGATGGTTGGATGGACATCCGACAAATGGATGACTGATTAAAGTGTTTCTCTTTAGTAATCATTCTTTACAGTTCATTACACAATGTTGCTTCATTTCCGTAAGGGTAAGTAAGTTGGAAACGTATTACATCGGTAATGTAATCAAAAAACAATGAGATGCTTTTATCAACTAATTTAAAATGTTAAAAAACGATGTTTATATTTATTTACTAGCGCCTATTGGTCAAAATTCAAACGATTTTTATTTTAAATTGATAACATTGCCTATTTTAACTCTGACACTAGGTTGTTCATCAAGCATATGATAGAGAAAGAGAAATATTTGTCACGTGAGAGAATCAAACCTCCGACACCAAGCTCAGAAGGCAAATTGGCTAATCGCTTCACCAGGCACCAGTGTGATAGGTTTTCTTGTTACGACGCACCTCTGACTTTTCAGAAGTTTTATATGCGTATTATAAATGCATTATCATCTACTCCGTTTCTCGGAAAACATTTGTTCGTACCTAGTATTATGTTATTAGGTACATTATATTTTGCATAGTACGGATTTTAGATCGGTACTGTATTTCGTATTCTAAAAGGCATTTGATTAAGAACTTATATAACTAAAGGAAAGTAGAAGAGCGTCGAAGTAGATGAACTTTCTGACTAAGATGTACACCGAGTCAAGGATTCCACGTAAGATCCGGATAACTTTTTTAAGAGTGATAGAGTGCGAGTCTTGGCTTGTTTTTTAAATGTACATAATGCTTTTAAATATAATTATCACATAATGTTTTTTTTTATTTTACTTTTAAGCAATTAAAAAAAGGAAACTTGAAGTTGGATTGGTAGGGATATAGTAGTTCAATTGGTAACAGCGTTGGCAAGTGTTGGGTTCAATCCCTGGTCGTACCTATATAGTTTTCTATTTCCTCGAAAAAAAAAGTATACATTTTTCACAAATAAATTATCACTTGCTAAAACGGTGAAGGAAAAACATCGCGAAGAAACCAACACACCTGAGAGATTTTTCAGCGGTGTATAAAGCCATGTCAGAGGCTTACGGGGGGTTTAAACTCTGATATCAGATTATTTATCAACCCTACGATAAAGGAAAAAGCTGTTCACATTATTACAGATATAACCCAAAGCCCTAAAAAACATACTATCGTATAAAACCAGCTATTTTCACAAACAGCATCAATAAAGTATACAAAATAATTGTTTTACTAAACCGAACCAGCAACCTTGTAATCTAAACCATACTAGGGTTAAACTAAATTATGCAGAACAGTTAGTTTTATAGGGGCACCATGTGGAGGAGAAAGTTCAAGTGAAATCGTAAAAAGTTTTGTGATACGGAACTAGTTTGTACATATCGATGGGGATTGTTTGGTCCTTTGTAGTAATGGCTTTGTTTCCCCGTATGTAAGGACCATTTGGTGGCCATTTTTTCGTTAGTTGTTTTTTTTTATAAAGGAGTGTGTTTGACCACTGCTCTACCTGATGGTAAGCGGATTTGTGGTCTGTGATGGAGAATATTATTTGCTTTTGAAGCAAGGTTGAAGTTGGATAACATTGAGTGATAGCCTAATGGTATGACTGTTGGACTGACCTGTTGAGAGATATGGATGACAGAAACCTATATTGGGTTCCATCAGACAGAAACACGATGCTTGTAGGCTTTGTCTGATGGGTGGTTACCAGCCACGGCCGTACTTTCCCATCAGAAGCAGCTTAGGTATCGTTGATCTTCGATAGTTTGAATAGTTTACAATGCCATTATTTATCAACTTTTACGTTATACAGAGGGAAAGGGGTTAGTATAATCTTCCTTGATACCAAACAAGAAAAAAAATTACATAAATCTTTTTTTAATTTTGTATATTTAGAGGGCTTAATTGAGATTGCTTTCTAGTGAATGCATATATTTAAGTGTTTCCATTGGTCAAAATTCAACCATAAACTAGTCAAGATACTGAATAAAAATAAAAATTACAAAAAAAAACTAAAATGGTACAGAACTATGTTGTGTTTGCCTATTTATTAAAATTTAAAAACACAATTTTTTATTTATACAAAGTTTAATTATACCATAAGGACCAAAACTTTCATGCGTACCAAAAAGTACATTCCGAAATATTCAAAACAAATCGACTACTGCTAAAACACTAGTAGCTGCATATGAAACCTCGTAGCGTGACGTAGCCCCTGGCTACGAGCTACGTCGCTACGGTGCTACGGTGTCCGCTTTAATTTCACATAAGGCTACAATGTGCGGCTTGTTCAGTGAATGTATGGCGAAAAGCAATCATAGCCTAAGGGTATTAACAGGCTGTATTTTGAGGCTAACGTGATAAACAAACAAGCTCTAAATCACACTTGCAATTGGTTGACGGTTTCAATTTGCTCGTGTTGGTCAATTGGTATTAAATAAATTTCGACGAAGAATTTGAGACTGTGGTGGAGTATTCCAATTCTTTTTACTAAGCCTATTGTATAATAGGCTATTTCAATGATTCCACTTCTATCCTTCATCAACCCTTTTCTACGTCATTTTTGTAGAAAGAAAAATTCGAATTTGAACCCACGATCTTATAGTAAGATACACCAATCGCTTTGTCAACTAAACTATTCGTAATTTCACTCATAGTGTTGAAATTCTTTTCTACATTCAACCGTCTAAGACTCTCGGTTCTAACTCAAAAATGTTATACATTTTCTAAAATATCTTGTAACCGTACTAACTCAAATTTCGCGACTAACATTTTCAAATTGTGAATTTATTTTAACTAAATCCTTCTAGAATTTTGTTCAAAAGGTTAGTCAAAGAAAAAGTTTAAACGCGTGACGATAAACATGGTCCTAAAATGAGAAGCAAAGCCTTTTGACTTTAACTTTAGCTGAAGAGTAAAAAATATTTTCGTTGTTTATCCTAAAGAAAATTGTTTCTTGAAATTACGAAATTGAATTACTTAATGTACGTTTTACAACCTTCAGTAACTTTTTTCTTTATGGTTTAGTATTTCCTTTACTGTGTGGTTGATGGACAACTTGGTGTCAAAGTTTAAACCACCCGTAGGCTTCTGACATAGCTTTATACACCGTTGAAAAATCTCTCAGGTGTGCTAGTTACCTTACGATGTTTTCCCTCACCGTTTTAACAAGAGATCATTAATTTCTAATACGCATATGACTTCTAAAAGTTAGAAGTGCGGGGTTTCGAATCTACAACATTTGATTTGGCAACGGTAATACCACTAGGCTTTCATGTTTAATTAATAAACAATCAAGTTAAACCTACGACCTGCATCCATCCAAACGGCGTGACTGCATTCCAAATACATTCTAAATGTAAGCTATTTTGAAAATAGCATCCTGGCCTGAAATAGTGTTCGAATGCATCCATTTGGATGTATTGTCAGTGCAACCTTTAGAGTTTAATCCACCCATAGGCCTTTGACATGGTTTTACACACCATTGTAAAATCTCTCGGATATGCTGGTTTCCTCACGATGTTTTCCTTCACCATTTAAAGCAATATAATATTGTGGTAATTCATATTTAAATAATTAAACATTTTTTTAAAGCATTTGATAAAAACAATAAAGTATTTTTTTTATTTGGTAAAAGAAGTGGATGCAATTACCATCTGAAATAAAGTAGTACAAATATCTGAGTGGCAGAGCGACTGTGGGCTTAATCCAGTAGGTCGCGAGTTCAAATCTAGCTCGTAATCGATTTTTCCTTTCTACAAGAAAAATTCGAAGTTATAATTACCACAACCAAAATAGTTGTATGGATAAGAAAATAATTAAAAATTGTTTTATGCCTTTCGAAGCTTGTGTTTAAAATCCAAAAAAGATGAAATACAACCACTTAACCCATCAAATCCTTATTACCATCCCCACACACAACCCAATAAAAACATTCTCAAAAATACCCCTAACTTAAAAAAAACACCCTATTTCTTTAAAATATGTTCCACAATAAAAGCACAAATCATTTGACTATACAGTTGACCGCAGCGAGAGCAGATAACTCAATGGGAGGATTCTTTTGATCATTGGAGCAGTATGCAAGAGGTATGGGGGTAAGAAAGTGACTCAGCGGTTAGTTGTGAAGCAGTTTAGGTATATAGTATTCGTGAACTGGGAATTTCCAAATGGGTAATCCAATAAAACTGGCGCAGGAATCGAATCAAGGACTTTATACTTAGCAGACGCGTTTGCCAACTTTAAACCGCGCAGGCAAGTTACTTTTAACATTTTTGATTGCCTTTAAACACCCGTGTACTACTGGATACCCTGGTAACACTGAAAATTTCTTATTGCCCGTGGTACTACTAGTAGGACGGCTGGTAGTACCAAGGGCCTTTAATGCTGTGGATTCGATTCCTTCAGGACGAATATTGGCGTGAAAGGACAAATATTTATGTATTCGACACTCTTAGTATAATATATGCATTGTGAAATTATATTATGCAGGTTTTTACATGCACCAATTTGACTTTTTCTATGTCATATGTACTTTCTTAATTAATTTAAGGCACCACTACACACCTTAACTATATTCATTGATTTTTTATCTTCAACCTGTGCACAAGATAGCAGATTACTGAGTGTCATCGCCTTAATGCTGGCCATTTCTACTGTAATGCCAACATCGTGCACACGCGCCGCCTCAGGCTCAAACGACCAACGCACAATACTTCTATAGTATAGTAGCGACATCTATTAGCTAAGTTTAGTTGGTATGTTTTAGGTATCATCAATTTTGTCATTTGGTCCTAAAGTAAAAACAATCTTGACACAACGTTTACCATCTTGGCACATAGTTTTTTTGTTTAATTGCAATTAAACCAAATAGAGTTTTTTTTAAATTGATTTTTTTATATAAAACTTCGTTGTGTTTTATCCGAAACAATTTTCTTGTATGTGCCAAAGTTGTTTGTTCTTTAAGACAAATAAAATTTGATACAGAGGTTTGCTCATTTGGGCTTTCCAACTTATTACTGTGTCGAGGTGGACATTGTAGATACTGTTGCACTTCCATAATGCACTCTTTATGTATGCATTGTTGATACCAGGACCTCGTGCTCAGCAGTCGCGCTTGCTACCACTAGACCAACGAGGCAGTCAATAACAAAACGAGGCAGGTATTACACCTAACCAAATTATAATTTATACTTGAAAGAAATTAAATCTCAGTGTTCCACATAACTTACGATTTCTTTAACCATTAGTGACGTCAACTTGCAAGACAGCGTTCTTGGCAGGAACACGCGTCATAAATCTTTGGAGCCACCATCTTGTTTTTACAAGAACTTTTGTTGAGAACGCTAGAGGACAACTCTAGAATATTTAATGGGTGTATTTAAATAAATTATATTTTGCCAGTCGTGCTGCTGACGCATGAAGTCCTGATGTGTTTAGCAATCGGAATGAGTTTCATATTTCATTGTGATTACAAAATTATTCTTTGTTTAGTCTACTTGTTACCGGCATTAAACTTTAAACACGTTAAACTTACAACATCCCTCTTTTTTATCGGAGGTTAAAAGGTGCAGCTAACGAGTTTATACAATCCCTCCCGTACATGCATACATACATGTATCTACCAACACCGGAATCGAACTAGCATCCGGCCGCATTCGCCTCCTCTCCGTCCGTTACCCTTAGGCCACTGCCGCTTTAAATTGTAAATTGGACTCCATCCATGCATTGTAATAGCATCCCATTCTGTCTCCCTTCGACTTACCTACGATAAAGATACGATTCCAATTGTTTATATAAATGGACTTTCAAAGCAAGAGCAAAGAAGAGCGGATTTTTTTCAAAACTTAAGTTGTCATGAAGAATTCTTTGACAGTCGATATAGGGAGTCAGTACCCTCATAAAATTCTGACAACTGAATATCGTATCCCTTTGGGTTACTGGAGTCAGATAGGCAGTCGCTCCGTAGAAGCTGATATTCAACTGCATCTGGTTAGATTAGAAGCCGACCACAACAAAGTTTGGGAATAATAAGGCTAGGAGGATGATAAATAATAGATTCTTTACAAATTCTAGCTTATCTACATACCCACTTGGCAAGCATATAGGTATGGATTCGCACCTGGCATGTACCTTTTCAACGTCATTATCATGTACTTGCTTAGTTAATATAAGAGACACTACTGACTAACGGTGAAGGAAAACATCGTGAGGAAACCGCTGGACGTAATAGTCTGAAATCACCATCACGTAGTGAGGTAGCGTGGTGACTAATGCTCGATACTTCTCTGTATGAGAAGAGGCCTTCGATTTACAGTAGGAGAATTACAAGCTGATACAGATACAGGTATTATTTTAGTACTGTATTTTATTTTAATGGTAATGGTTTAGTTGTACAAAGTCCGACTGACTAGAAAAGTAATTATTGTATCAAATTGTCAAAATGTCACGATTGTACACGATACCAAACACATAGACAACACTGTATATAAAAATGATTTAAAAATAAACCACATTTCCCCATAACAGTCCACGATTTCATGATAAACCACAAACTAATAACATTACAAATAATTAAAATACGCAAAAAGCGTTCACTTTCTCCACTATATTTTTTGTCTCGCTCTATCGCGGGATACGGGCAGCCAAATGAAGCGATCGCGTGTTTCGCCATCATTCTTCAATACCAGCCTCTACTTGCCCTTTGTATATACAGGGTGCGTACGGATGTCCGGACCGAAGGTTGGTCTGGGTAGCTTATTACCCAATATAGCAATTTGATTTTTTTGAATTATAAAAAGATACACTGTCTTACTAGTCCTTATTTTAAACCCAGGGATTTTTAAAGGCTTGATCTATAACCACGATTAGGTTTTAAATAAAGGCTCAGTAAATCCTCTTTGGTAAGTCCTCTTTGGACTGCCTCGTTGGTCTAGTGGTAGCAAGCGCGACTGCTGAGCACGAGGTCCTGGGTTCGATCCCTGGGTCGGGCAAAAGTGTTATTGGGTTTTTCCATTAGGAAATTCTCAGTAGCAGCACGGAGTCTGGAATTGTGCCCGGTTAATGGCAATAGGGTCGCCCCCTATTACATGGGACTTATAAAATAGCCGGCGAAAAGTGGGTGTACTGCACACCTCTGCCTACCCCCTCTGGGGAATACAGGCGTGAGTCTATAAAAAAAAAATAAAAAAAAAAATCCTCTTGATATTTTTTTTAATATTGGAAATAAATATTATTTTTATTTGTAACCAATATTGTTATCGCCATATTTTTCAAACAAGCATTTATTATTATTACCCTTTATTTTATTTAAATAAGATAATATTCATCTAAATGATTAGTATATATTTAAATTAGGCCCTAAAAAGAAGAAAAATAAAGGATGGATTATGAAGGATAATAATATCAACGGGTGGTCTTAATTTTATTACTTACAAAATCCAGCCCACTTAACAACAGCCTGTATATAAATTGCGGCAGGTACGCAAGCCGCTGACGTGCGACGGTTAAAAACGAATTATAACGGAGCACCCTGTAGCTGGCCATTTGTCATGAGAGCTAGTGACGTGACCGAGAATAGCAATCGTGTCTAATCGAGATATTCTAGATTAGAATCGATTATGCATTAATGTCAAAATTACGAATCTCTATAGTTTTAAGAAATGTCTAATGCTATTTCTTTTATTTTTTTTAAAAAATTTTCTCTCCTATATCAAAGATATCATAGGCATGATACAGACATTTAATTTGATATGCACAAACACCTAAACACATCATATTTGTGTGTGTCATTTGAGTGACAATCGAACCTTACACTTAGCGCTGCAGGCTAATAGCTTAACAACTATGTCAATCGTGTCGTTAAGTTTTCAACATGTCACCGTCAGTATGACTTCATGAGCTGAATTCCCAAGTCGTTTACAAGCGATAGAGTTTTTCATATGTCAGAAAACTTGAATGAAAAAAGAACGATAATAAATTGTCCTAAAAGTTTAAACCTCTGACACATCCGCACACGCATATTGTCTTTGCACACGCCTTAGGACTGCTAATTTACTCGGGATGTTTCGATCATCGTTCAAAGTTTCAAACAAGTATTTAATTTAATTTGCTAATTATCGGAAAAACGGACTATTTTGGAAAGTTCGAATAAAATAAATTAACCACATATATTTTTCGATTATTTGAACTCGATACGTCCCATCTCTTTACCATCATGCCCGCACCGCAATAGGCCAGGAGACAGGCAACTATTAATTTACAGAATAGTAAAACAGAGAGCGAATCCAACGGAATCATTAATTGCCAACGATTGATGATTGGAGAATAATAGACCTGTGAATGATATGCGCACGTTACAGCATTAATTTTGATGCGTTTGATTGATTGATCTAACTAATCAACGGTTGGTAATTAACTATAGTTTTACGCTTCTGAAATATTGTTTTAGTAAAATACGGTTAAATTAAGGCACATAATTATAAAATACTAACTATTAATGATAAGTCAGAAGATAATCTTTTGTGAATATATTGCTTTTAAACATTAACAAACTTCTAAAGCTAAGGTCTATTATAATTGCAAGACTATAAAATAAACACTTCTACATAAAAACAAAAATAAACTTCAGCCCCCAAGCTCCCAGTCTATAATATAATCCAGATGAGAACACATTTTTTCCAGTTACCCTGGACTTAAACAAATAGAGTTAAACTACGGTTATCTGGTATAAGTATCAGTTAAGTCATTTTTAATTACCTCCGTAATTGGTTCGCGTTTGTTAGTTGTCGTGGCGGAAACGAATCTGAAAGGGCTTTAACTAAGTTCATGATGGAATAAATTGAGGGAAATATGAGTAATGGTTTTTGTAACCAGCAGGGATAGGTTGGTCGTTATAATAGTAGCGAACTTCGGCATGAACCTTCAATTTGTCGTTGTGCGTTTTAGAAATATACGTACTTATGTTCATTAAGGTACCTACCGCACGTGAGCAGGCCTACAGGCAGGCACTGGACGGGGCTGCGAAGCGTGCTAGCAGTACCCGACCCCGTCCGATACAGAGTGAGGAACTCGCAGGGGGGATATGTTTTAGTGGGTACGAGCCCTACATAACTGTACGTCCTCGGACTACGGTATGCGGTAGTAGAAAATCTTTAACTCCCTTTTGCCATAGAAAAGATGCAGATCTGCAGCTGAATGTCACGAGAAGATAATGCAACTTGACCAAAACGTTGAGATTATAATACTATAATGAACAAAATAGTTGTTTCTTTTCATGGTAGTCGTATATCCAAAGGATTCGCAACCCTACTTATGTAGATAAAATATTCTTTCAAAATCGGCCTTAGGTTGATAGTGATTCTCCACATTTTTAATTTAAAATTAACGCATGCCGTAATGTATAAGCCTGAAAACGTATAAGTCTGAAAAATGTTTTAAATTTTAAATACTTAAATCTTTACGTTACTTAAATAATTAAGTCCTATTAAGGCAAAGTTAAGTTCCCTGAAGAAGTATGTCAAAGAATCCTAAAATAGATTCTCAAAAGGGACCGAAACTAATTACCTCCATTGGAAATGGTAGAAAATAGTAGAAAAAGGCGAGCAATTCGGTCCGATTCGGAAACTCTTCGGTACAAAACTAAAACCATTCAGATAGTAAATCTCAATACAGCCAAACGCGTTTAGAGTTCTGGCGGAACGCCAAAACATGGATTATGTTAATACTGGATACGATAATCTTGGGCTTAAAGTGAGAATGGGAAGGTTTTTTTTTCTTTTATGCGCCATAAATTGTGATTGTTTGGGCATTTACTTCTGTGTTGTGTAATTCAGGCATCATTTTTACTGGAATTAAAGAGATCACTAATTTGTAATCTTTAATATAAATGTTTTGTCATTTCTTTCATTCAAAAAAACCTCCTTGACTAAAATAGTTTCTTCTCTTACTCAAATATTAATTTGTTTTAATTCTTAAACTTTCTTCAAATAATGCTGCATGCTCATAAACGAAATGTGATCTCATAAAGAAAACCTCAAAGCATTGCCTGCAGCCGACCAGGAAATAATTCAAAAGAGATTCATTTAGTTACATTTGCCTCGTGTTGCACACCAACAGTAAACAGTAATCCAACCAACAGTTTTAAAAATAAACTAATTCTACAATTTTAAAATCTAAGTCCAAACTCAAGTAAGCGTTCAACCAACGCTGAAATCCTTACAACACCGCGAACGGCCAATAGAGAGCAATTCTTCACGCACACAATAAAACCTCAACCCAATATAAAGGCCATAAAGTTTATATTGGAATGGCTTCGTAAAGATAGCTGGTAGAATCAAATAGAGTTAATGAAATAAATTGATTACACTCCGTTTGTGGCCAGTTACAATGCAATTTTTATTTGGTTTGCTTCAGTTTATGATTTTCAATTTGCAGTCAATCCTTTTTATTGAAGTCAAGGTATTGGTATTGACTCCATCGGGGTTTGTAGATTAAAAACTCCCTAGGCAAAGATGTTTTTGTCGAAATAATTTGCATATAATATTATGACTACAAATCAGTATTGCTAATTGGCAATGCTATTAAAATATAGATATTTTAATACAAAATCTGGCTACCTATAAATAACTCAATTATCAACAACTGCACATCAGGATTCAACCCTCTCGTCCAAAATTAAATTAATTTGAAACACCCACTAACATTTCCATGCTACACTTCAAAGAATTTAATATAGCAGGACGCGTGACAGCCGGTGGTGGGGGAACCGAGGTAACCTCGTAACCGTCGCGCTGTCATACGTCACTCATCATTCGTCACGCGCATGGAACACACGTCAAAGATATTGCGCTCAGATTGCGTTTATTTTAGGTAGGGTGCAGTTTGAGTGTCGAAATATGAGATGGTTCCTTTTTGTTAATTTGAGTTGGTAGCCCATAAAGAAGTTATTTGTTTTTTTTTAACTTTAACATGCAGACTTTTTGCTCTATGTAAATATGAAAATAATATAATTATTTAATAAAAAAATAGTGATAATGACCAAAATAATGTTTCTCCAAAACTAAAGTGAGCTAAAAACTAATTATTCAATAGGCCTGAATCTAAACAGATACTAGATGTCATAAAAAGTCTAGCCTGTGCAGGACTTGGGAATGAATTGAAAATTTCTAGAGATATTAAAATACGTTATTGTGTATGCAAAATAAATTTAAATCAATATAAAAAATTCTGTCCACCCCTGAACGTGAAGTATGACTGCTTTCTAACTACAACAAGCCTATTTTGTAATATTCTTAAATCATAATAGATCGTGTATCTATCCAAATAATTATGTAGCCCTTTTATGTAATTTGGAATATTCCAGAACGAAAGATTCAATCGTAAAATCTAGCCATTTCTGTTCAAGTCTCCGTATAATTTTAAATTAACATCGGTCCAACAAAGCAACAAATTTGTACCTCGATTTTTTTTATTTTAATACTAATTGCTTCACCTAATCAGTTCCAAAACTTCCAAAGGCAACAACATCTTGAACAAAACGTTCGCAACACCAACAGAGGAGTCTGAGTTATCAGCAAATCAATTGAAACAAAAAGGTGGCCCTCAAAGCGAGTTTGATTAAATTGAGCCTCTCCGCACCATTTGCTAATTGAAAATCTTACAAAACGTAATTTCTTGTTATTTATAAAACTGTTTCCAATCCCTGCTTAATGAAAAATATAGGTAGTTTTAATCCTCTGCCTTTGGTTTCTTCTTATTTATAAAGGGATCACCAACATTTTTTCTCATAATGCTGTTAAATGGAAGAGAGGTAATGCGGTGATAATTTTTAGTTCCTTTTTTTAAAGCCAGTATTGTACTAGGAAAATAGTTGTTTAATTTTTATAATATTACAAACTTCTATTAAAATAAAAACGTTATTATTTATTCAGTACCTAGCTGTTACGTCAAGACGTTACAAACGAACAGAGAGACACAATTTCTTATAATTTTAGTTTGGATTTACCTATAGAACTGTAAATAATGTCCATCAAAAAGTTCAGAAGACCGATCATACAGTGATTGATAAATTAAAAGAGTCTATCTGACATAATATAGAACCTTACCTACATAAAAGTTTCGATATCATGTAAGTATGACTATCACCAGATCACCGCGACGTGTGAGTGATTCTTGCAATTTATCATAGGCAGTGTCGCACCGCGCACCCTAGTTAGTATGGAGCTACGAAATTTACGGATACGGTCAACCATAGATTTCATTCCGTGGTCAGAAAGTCAATTGCGTCATGCATTATGTACTAGTACATAATAGTACAAAACATCTCGCACATGATCAGAGTCGAGTCATAAATCTCATAACGCAAAATCTATTAGGCGCAAAGATTGATAGAATGTATTCTAGGCCCATCAGTTTAAGCAGTGTGTTTTCTGACAGTCAGTCACAGTATCGTTTTAAAATTGACTAGCTTTTGGTCATGGCTTTGCTTTCAAGGATCTCGAATCGAGAAATACAAAGTATTCTATGTGCTAATCCAGGACTTATTTTACCTGTGTGCCAAGTCTCATCCAAATTCATTTTACGACTGTTACGATGTGACTGAGTAACAAATAATCGTCATAATTTAATTTAATTTGTTTTAGATTTTCTTAATTTTTGATTTGATTAAATTTTAATTGTAAGATTTTTAATTGAAGCCTGCAGTTTTAAATTTACGAAAGTAATAATTTTACAAAGTTTACAAAACGTTAACTTTTTTTACACTTAAAATAAATGTCGTCGTCTGTGTACAGGAATTTTGTGGCTCTACTGCAACCGTATGTATGTCATTTATGAGTTGTAACGTATCGCACCTTCGTTGGCAAAAATATCATGGCGTGTTATATTGGAGCTAGTACGATAAATGATAAAAAAAAATGTCAATAGATTAAGTCAGTAATCACAAACCACTTCAAAGATGTTTTGTTTGAAATCTGCGGCTGGTTTTAACTTTGATATTAGATGATTCATAAAACGTACGACAAAGAAATAACGACGTCAAAGATTTAAAAAAAAATTGCATTGAACATAATGATATGATCCTTGACCCTGCAATTTCCGTTAAAAATACAGCCAAAATAACTCAGGGACTCATTAAGTATGAAACGGATAAAATTCTTAACAAAAAAGAAATGTTCCTTATGAACGTCATGAAACATTTTAACAGAAATTTTAATTTTTATTCCACTCTTTAATGGGGTTGACCCAGTTGCGACTTTCATAATTTTTCACATTTAAAAGTCTACATCTTTTACTTTTTTTGTGGAGTTTCACAAATTTCACGTAGACCCCATGAATGATTGACATGAAAAACTTGTGCCTTTAAACTGACTCATAAATTTTCACAAAGAAACGAAGGTACTCTGTTTTTATTTTATTTTTTTATATTATACGTGAGAAAATAAGTAATTTTGGAAACTTATTTTATTTATAAAATATTAAATTATTCGATTTTTTTCCAATTTAAGTATTATGACTTATTTAGATTTAAAGTGATTTTTACCTTTTGCAAATATTCTGCATAAGGTTATCAGATCGTATAAGAAACTGTACACTGTGCTCCAAAACTCAAATCGCTGACGTTGGTCATAAAGCCGCAAGCTTGAAGTGGAACTGGGCCGGTCACACCTGTCGCATGTCGGACGAGCGGTGGGCAAAACTCACTACCGAGTGGAACCCACACAACGTTAGACGACGTCGCGGCAGACCCAGAAAGAGATGGCGGGACGAGCTGGATGCTTAGGTTGCATGCTGCTGGAGGATTGGCCGCAGAAAGTGCAGAACCGGGAGGAAAGGAAGGAGGGTAGGGTCTTTGCCCTGCAGTAGGACGATAATGGCTAAATAAAATAAATAAAATATTCTGCATGGAAAGAAGAAAACAATTAATGTCGCATTATCGTCTCCACACTGGGTTAAGGTACTGGGTTAACTTAACCAAAAAAGGTTAACATACCTTCTTTAAAAATCTTGATAATGAAAAAACTTGGTCCATATCTTAATTATTTAAATATGATTCCGACCCAAAGTTAAGTTACCCCTCTCCTCGTTAAAATTTTCCAAGACTTATTAAGTGTCAGTTATAAGGGTGCGTAAATTTCGGGTTTACGAATTAATGAGACAACGGTAGAAATTATCATAAACGGTGGCTATATCATACATTTTTCATGATTAAATTGTAATTGACATTTAACCCCAATGTTCATGAGTTTCATGACGATATTTAGCGAGACGTGCAGGGACAATCAAAGTGACTGGGGTACTCCTTTAACCTGGGGTTATTCGTCGACTAGAATCAAACTAATAATATACGTCCGCTCTCACCTGTGGCTATCACGTAACTGATCCCCTAGGCTCATCTCAACCGAGATTGTAGTTAACTAGTACTCAGGGCTAAGAGATATTAAAGTGCACAAGTATGTGCGGAAACACAGGTTCACTCTCTATTCCCTCACTCTCATAGTCCGGGGAGTGATCAGGCGCAGGATGGGCGACGGCTTCACGGGCTTTTCGTTCTCTCCAAGGCACGATGCAAGTGATATATTAAATTAAATATTTACGTGCCTTGGCTTTGAACCTAAGACCTCTGACTTAACAATCAACGGTCATACCACTAGGATATCACAGAATATCACTGCCTCGCAACTATCTATAAGGTGGAAAGAAGATTTTTTTGTACGTGCGATTATCATCTAAAATTGCGCCATGATGGCAGCGCAATTTCGCGCGGTAAACATCACACATAATTTACGTCACTCGAAATCCCACATGAAAGCCAAATCCGAAACACTAAAAAGCGTTAAAATCAGTTAAATGTCAACTATCGTTAGGTACTCCTCATCATCTATCAACCAGCACAAACGGACTTGAAAGCTGAAACTGGATTAAAGTCTAGCCGAGGCATTATTTCCTGGCAAAGCTTGCTTATTTCTTTACAAAGTGTAAAAAAAATTAGCTAAGATTTGACCAAAAATTCAGGAATAATCCGATATTCCTAGGAATACCTACCCAGTACCGGTTTACCATTGCATTTTATAGATTTTGTGTTGACACCCCGGTATCTGGTACATGTCAAAGCCTAGAAATAAGACAATCCTTCTGCGTCACATCAAAGCGAATGTTCGTTGATGACAGATTTCGCACAATTCAATAAATAATGGCCGTGTAAGATGTTTGGTACAAGTTGTACACTTCAGATGTTTGGGAAGGACAGATGACTTTCATAGCGTCCAGTTCGCCTGTTTGCGAGTCCTTACTCTTGGTTATGAATCACGAATTTTGACATTAAAAAATATCATTGTCCTGCCCAGTTCCATTTCAATATAACAGCTGAGTGATCTGCAATTTCAATTTTGGAATAAAGTAGATATAGGTAACATTCGTTACACGGTATGTAATTGTGGCTCCTAGAGTACTTCGTTCTATTGCTCGCAGGCAGACTCTGAGTGTGGACTTTTGACTCTGACATCTGCATTCACTGTAAGACAAAAAAAATGTACACGAAACTGTTGAAATATTAATGTCGAATTCGTAACTTTAACTTTTATTACTAATCTATAGTATACTCTAAAGTAATTATACAGTTTAAAAACGCTACCGCCTTTACCTTGCACATGTATTTTTATATAAAAATCCTGTATACGTCGGACCTGCATCCAATATCCGTGCGTCTGTCCGATTTTAGGAACGAGTGTGGGTGACGTTCCCGTTATTTTTGTACCCGGTTTGAAAAGGGAAACCATTACGCTAGTGCTATGCGGTGTAAGCAGTTATCCATTTCATGGGTTTATTATGGTGATCACTATTTAAACGATACTTAAAATTTTACAAAATGAATTACCAAGTTATAAACTTATTCGACAAAAACATTTTCTACATTAAGTTTAGTTACGGCTATTTTCACTGAATTCAGAAATCAAACCCAAGACCCCACAGTTAATTACGATTAAAAGCAAAAGTAATAAACTTAATTATTCTAAATTCAGAATATTGTATCATTTGGGTTTGCTGGGAGCAGATTTGCAATCGCTTTGTAGAAAACTGATATCGATATCGATATAGCTTCTAATCTAATCAGATGCAGCTAACATCTGATTAGATTAGAAGCCGACACCAATAAAGTTATAATATGACTAGGAGGATAATGATAATTATGATTATGATGTTTACAAAGAGCAGTATAACAGACATAATATTATGCTTAAACAACTACTGAAATTTCTTCTTGGTTCCATGCGATGGTCAAACCTGAGACAGAGTGCGAAAAGCCAATTCCTTAGCAACCGCGCCACCAAAAACACCTTTCTGCCAGTCCCAACAACTTCCTACGCCGTAATAAAGAAACCGCTACTTAAAATATCTTAATAAAACTTTGTAATATTTAATGAAAGTGGAATTCCCGAGCACACTTGCCAGGCAAGTTTTCTGCATAAATTTATCATAATATTTTACATATTTTATCACTGCACTTGAATTAGGCCCACCCTTGGTACCTCATTTTTGGGACAAGCTTTGAGGCACAACAGATGTGTTACATATTAAAGTATGAGTTTTACTGAAAGGATAAACCACAGGCAGGTAAAGCAGCTGCGGTTGTGACCGTAATTTAGTTATTTTTAGAAAATTTTAGAATATATCAAGTAGGTTGTAGTATAATTTTAAAATGTTTCCCCGTCCTTGAGAAGTATGTCAGTTAATTTTATACTTTTAAGATAGCAAACAAGCATACGGTTCAGCTAATGGTAAGCGATAAAAAAAGTCAGTCACAGCGGCCAATCTCAACGGAGATTAGCCAATTACGTAGGAGATAATATCGTGCACAAGTGTGGGCACAAACACACTACACTCTCTATTTCCCTCACACTCATAGTCCGATGGGATGGCAATTGGCAATCCGAGACGACCGGAGAAAGATCAGGCGCAGGGCCAATGGCTTTACGCGCTTTCCGAGGCACGGAGTAAGAGATAATTAATTTATAACACGCACATAACTTACTAAAAGTCAGAGGTGGCTTGAGTTCGGGCCGACGACCTCTGACTTCCCAGTCAACGGTCATAGTACTAGGCCATCACTACTTAACTTTTAAAGAAACTGTGTACCTATAAGCATTGTATAATTATTGTAAAATAGAAATTTCGTCTTACTTTTAACTTATTGTTTGCCCTCAATAACTTGTTTTATTTTATGTCTTATATCGGTCAAATATAGTGAATTATCCCACGGATATGCCGCACTGACGTTACTAGTCAAATTGATCTGAAAACGAGCGACTGATATACGACGTGACGTCATCGGATTGAGTCGTCCATCAATTCGTTAGAGCTGTCTAGCGAAAGGATCGAGAGAATTTTACTATCCATATACCTAGATAGACGGGGAGTTCTAAATTTGAAAATACTTAAAAATAACACCTTCAATTTCAAAATATTTCCTGATAGAGGGATTATATATTATAGCTGATATTATGATAGCAATAAGTCTGCCAGTTACCATAAATAGCATAATTATCTTGTAAAATTAATATGTGCGCAAAAGACCTCAGTGTAACCTTTATAAAAAAACAAGCGTGATATTTACAAAGATTATATGTAAACAAATATATTTTTTTTTCATCTCTAATCCAAAGTTTAGGGTTTACGGTAATTTCAGCAAATAAACATCTTTTATGAGACTAAGCTTATTCAAATTATTTTTTTTCAGCTATAAAAACACATTGCGCTTATTTTAAGCCTAAATAAGGCAATTAATGAGATAAACGGAATAGGACCTAAAGTCCTACATTAAAACCTCGATCATTAACATAAATGACTGTGGGTTGTTTAAAAAGTAAATATGTAAGCTTAGATACATTTTATTTAAAACTTTATTACCACCTTAAAAAAACTTGTTTTTTTTTGTTTACATGGTTTATATCAGTTATATCTAAATATAGCTCTATAGATAGCTATAGCTACGAGTATATTATATCTATAGCTCTAAGGAGCTCACACTGATTAACCGGACTTCTAGCGAGACCTAAAGGCCCCCAGCTAAGGCAATAAAACTAACCTAAAGCAACAGCAGCTATACTGCAGCTGGCTATCTACAAAAAAAATACGTATCCTCTTTTTTTATAGTCATGAACCGAGCTCAACTATAAACTCGAGGAAGGAAGTAAGCAACCATGGAGTTTCTTGCCAGATTCTTCTGCATGCAGGGTATACTTAAGAGTGACTCTTACAACAAACAATATTAGAATTATTATGACTATTCATAATTGCCTAATGGTCTACATGAATAAAAATATTTTGATTTTGATTTTTTGAAGGTATCTTAGATTTTTTGCGCAGAAAAAACAATAATAACTCTTCTCTCAAACTATCTTAAGATCCCAAATTCAAGCAGAAAGTAGACAAAATAATTACCTCAAAAATAACACAATGTAAACGATGGAACCTCATAAAATTCTCTCTAAAAATATATTTCCCGCCTCCGCTCCGAACCCGACGAACGAAAATGTTCCCCAATCCAACTAGTGAGTAATCAGGCGCTGCTTTGATCCTGATCAAAGGAATAGCTCCAATCAATGTTACCTACCTAGCTAGGTGTTGCCTGATTAAAAATATCTTTGATTTTACGAACACAAGTGTTTTGGTAGATTGTAGACAAGTATCTAATTATTGTTATGAGTAGTATGTTATACTTAAGGATTTAAAGACATCGCTGGTTCAGTGATGAAGCGATTAAGCTGGCTAAGTGTCACGCTGCAGCTGGGTTCGATATATCATAAACATTATTGTGTGATCATCAGATATCTGGATGTCAAGTTTTACTCCCCTGTGAACGTAGCCAACATAATAATGGACTTAAAACTTGAGGATAAGCTGTAACCTTTCGAGGAATTACCATAAATCTTCTCATGTTCGCAGTAATTCTTCAGGTCTGCGAAAGAATCTTTCTCACATCTTAAGTCGAACGCAACTACTACCTATCTGACTCCCGCAATCCAAAGAAATAGAATATACCAAGTTTTATATGAACACTGACTCTCTATATGGACTATCAAGGATCTTGACAACCAGGACCGCTTGGCATTTCAACGTACTCTCCGAGGCACGGAGTAAAAGGTAACTTGACTTCAACTGACTTGAATTCGTCTAGTGAATTTACCAGTCAGTGGTCAAATCACTGCAAAGTTATAACAAAAATATCACAGACACAATACCATTCGGAAAAATAAATGAAAAACAATACAAAAGTTGTAAGGTACACAGTCCAATCACTCGCATCACAATATAGATGGTACAACAAAAATATTGATATCGAATACAATGCGCCGTTCTTTTCAATATGTGCAACGGTAGACCAAAGTTTATGCGCACGTGTTATTCTTTTAAAAATGACAATATTTTGAATAAAAACGTCAGGCTTCGGCCGTCGGTTGATAAAATATTTTATTGGAACCCTGAAGCTTACAAGTTGTTAGGAGTCGGTATAATCTCAATCAAGGAAAATTATAAACTCTTCTTCTTGGTATAAACAATTAGCCAGCAGTGGCTTGCCATATGTACAGACAGGTCTGTTGATATTATAGGTTGCTACACAAATCTCAGATAGGGACACAGGGATAGGGAAATTTTTTTGAGGTAAATAAAAATTTAGTATTTAAGCTTAAAAAACTGCATCTTAAAATTATTATTTAACCTGTATCGTCCCATTGCGAGGCAAAGGCCTCCTTTCTCTCCTTCCACTAGCCTTGGTCTAATGCTATCCGAGACCAGTCATTCAGAAAAAAAAATTGAAAAAATATGTTGCTTTCAAAATTTTTTGCTGATTTACACGGCTGCGGCTTCGTCTGCTTGTAGATCGAACTAGGATTAGTTCGATCTACAAGCAGACGAAGCCGCAGCCATGAGCTAATGTCTCAATAATCTTGTGAATAATTAGCAAGCCAAAAAATCGTCCTTTTCATTTGACATGACAGTGAAATTAAAAAGCAACCAGACTCGTTACAAATATCAACATGGCAGGATTTAAAAGCATTGAAAACTACAAAATATTCGGGTAGCCAACAGAAACTTAGTAGACACCCGGACGCGACGCGTGTTGTTCATAAAGAGTCGACGTCAAAACGACGCCACGTCTACGTCAGGTGGGACGGGACGCGCACGCTCAAATATTCATTGAATTTATGACAAGCCACGAAATACGCGAGTACATTACGATAAAAAATATTACACGACGTAATTTTAAATTTAGAATAAAACATTATTATTTTTAAACATAAATTTTACTTTTGAAAAATTTATTTATAAATTATGGTCATCACAAATGTACAATTTTTTGTATTATATTTTCTAATTGAATGTTATGTGGTCATGTTTTTAATAAAGAATTAAATATGTACCTATAGGTAATATACACAGAGTAATATCACATCTAATATTCAAAACTAACACTACACATTTTTAAACTACATTTTATAACTTTTCTAAACTAAATAATTTAATGTTATATATAATAAGATAAAATAATATCTCCTGCGTAGATAGAGGTCTAATCTCCGTTCAGAATGGTGGCTGTAAAATTCGGTCAGGAGGACATTATTATTATCGTCGTAACTAAGAGCTAAGGCCCAATTAATATTTTCAGTAAGTTTCTTAAATGAATTCATAAAACCAGCTAGTTTCGTGGCCACAACGGGCTGTCACACATCTCTGCATCTCCGGGGAGCGAAATAAAATATTGAGTTATATTTAATAATCTCTTTGTATCGGAAAGTGCCCCTTTCTGCTCTACAAATGAGATGCTTAATAAAACACTACTTGTTTTTAGTTTTCAAGTGGTACTTTTATGCAAGTCAATGAACCTATGATGGGCTGCCATTACACTTGCAAGTAGCTTCCGTAAAAGTCATCTTATCGTTTCGATAGCAAACTTAATTTTATTTTTTTATTATATTAAAGCGATGGATTTTGGTATAGAACCGCGGGTAATTATATTAAGTAAGTATATAGACAAATGAAGTTATTAATTGTAGACAAAAGTACGATTTAAACAAATAGAAGTAGTTTGTGCCACTTGCCCACTAACTGTTCTGAAAGTAGTAAAGTGGCATGATATCATGAAACCTATCATGCCAGTTTACCACTAACTTTTACAAAAAGTAGTAATCTCGCACGTGGGTCAGTTTTTAAGCGTGCCAGTTACCACCTACGCCGTTTTTTTTCAAATTTTCTTATTAAATAATTCTATTTTTATTTTATTTCTTTTTTTTATATTGTTTATGCCATACTATCTACTATCGATACAAGTATTGCTCTAATTTGATTTAACCTTTTATATGTAGATAATGTGAGCATTGTGCATCTTCTTCTTACACAGCACAGATAGCCTAGTGGTATGACCGTCGACTGACAAGTCACAGGTCTCGAGTTCGATCCCAAGGCGCGCACCTCTGACTTTTCGTAAGTTATGTGCGTATTATAAATTAATTATCAGTTGCTGAAACGGTGAAGGAAAACATCGTGATGAAACCAGCACACCTGAGAGATTTTTCGATGGTGTGTAAAGCCATGTCAGAGGCCTACGGGCGGTTTAAACTCTGACACCAGGTTGTTCAACAACCACACGATAAGAAGAAGAAGCATTGTGCAATATAAATCGTTATAGCCACGACACAGGAGAATATACTAGTGTCTGCATATCCGCACGGATTTCCTAATCAGTCTGCAGAATTGACCTAATGAAGTTAGTATGCTATCTTCTATTCCAATTTCAAGAAAACTTTCTTTCTAAACGTCTATATCAGGCAGGAACCATAAGAACAGAGTTCGAATGGTGAGAACTAAACAAATAAAGCCAGTAATACGAGCCAGTGCTCTAGCGAGTCCTCGCGAGCTAAGCGCTCGTGTGTGATACTACCTGCAGTGACAAAGAGCTAAGAATACACTAGTGCACAGTTGTAGGTACGCTCAATAGTGTTTATTCAGCGACGAAAGTTTATTAAAACTAGGGGTTATTCTTCCAAATTTTTAAGCTATTGTATAATTTCATCGCGGGCTTTGAGCTCGGCGACCGAACCAAGAAATTCTGTAACAAAAATAAAAAACCTAACACCCTTTATTGCGAAAGTGTTTAAAACGTTATTAACTAATAAACAAGGTATATTTTATGTTGACTCATTAAAAAACAAAATATTTAGAAATATAATCATTCGAATTCCGATAACTATTTGCTTAGATTTTTTAAGACGTGATTTTGTATTAAGTTTTTAAGGTATTGACTGCATAAATAAAAAATAGATAAATAATTATAATTGCATAAGTTGATAAAAAATGCTATGCAATAGCTTTACCGCGGCAGTCCCCGAGTACCACACGTTTTTTTTATAACTCTGAAGTCTGACATGTCATGACATGACTAATGTCAAGGCCACCACGAACCCGCTTTGCAAATGCATGGGTGTGGATTCAAACCTGGCATGTACTGATGTGAAATTGTAGGATGGTCGGTTCAGTGGCTTAGGCATGATTGTATAAATAAAATTAAATATGCGGATATCCCATAGAGTATTCAAGAAAATATAGAGTGATAACGTCAACCACATTGCCTTGTGCGGAGCGAAAGCAGGTCTCGCCATAGAAATGTTAAAATGTCATTTTTTCAAATTAAGTTTTCTAGACGTTTTTCAAAATTTTACTCAGCAGTTAACCATGATATAAGCTAAAATGTAACTTTTTCGCTCGTGGAGCCTAGTTGAACCGCAGTCGATCGAGGTATGATCGCAAACGGAGCTCGTGTCGCGGCCGCGTTGTTCATACCCGTGCTCACGGTTCATACTTCTATAGGGTTGCTCTATTTTTTTCTTATATACTCTAAGGGATATCCTCAAATACCGTATCCACGTCATTCCCGATCGTTAACAATGCAGTGGTTAGCCGTGTCGTGTCGGGTCGCGATCTGATCCCGGCCCGTTCCGCACGTTTGGACCAACTAGCGCTGAGAAATGACTCAAGTTTATCTGCTGGATATGTTCTATAGGTTAACTGATAGGTTATTAAATTATCGAAAGAACGAAAATGTTTCCATTTCGACACGTTTGGCATAGCGCTTATTAGTGGTGCCTTCTGCGCATGGTGTGACGAGTTCCGTTCCTGCATGGGACAATTATTTTTGTAATCGACATTTATTTCGGTCTGAGTGCTTTAGATATGTTACTGCATTCAAATTACAGAATAAAACAGTGTGGGCGCTTTATTGCTGATGTTTATGAGCGGAAGTAACCATAAGATAGTATCATCTTGATATCAGTGCCCTTAGTCTCTCGAATATATAAAAACCCGAATTAAAAAAAACAATATTTAATGTACACAAAAACCAAAATCATCAACAAATTAAGACATCTTAAAAACCCCTCAAGAGCAACCGGTAAAAATTAAAAGTGCACCTCAGTATATAGGTCAGACTCGCCACATTTCATTGGGGGTTAATAACCGAGAGATCATATTATAAAGGAGGTAGATTCTCGGCGATTACACGTAATAACACCGCAATAAATATCGCGAAGCCACTCCAGGTTACCCTCGAGCAGGGCCCAGGAACTGTGGTCCAAGTTATCAACGATATACTTTATATAATTCTAATCAAATCCTACTACTCGTAATCTATATAAGTACCTAAAATATATATTATACATATATTTTTTTAACAAAAACCGAAATCTAACTTCTGAAATTTGAAAAAATACTAAAAAGCTAGAAACAATACAAAAACGTTCGTTTTAGGATCGGTGCCAAGCTAAGCGGGTTCCAGATTAAACTATTTTTTTAATGTTCTCGGAAGTTGGTTAACAATAAATATTATTTTTTAATTAAATGATGTCGGTATATATTTCCCTTTTTATTTCGTGTGAGGACTTTTACATAGTACCAGATATTATTATGATAATATTATGCAAATAATAAAATATATTAAACATTTTAGATGTTGTGCTCCTAACTTAGTCCACCCCCCAACAGTCCCCGGTACCGTCCGCTCAACACGATAATTCACCCCGTAATTAGCACTCGTCTAACAAAAATGTCCGCTATATTCCAACTGTTTTGTGAAATTATTTTTTATTTATGATCACCCCCATTTTATAATCTTAACAAGGATCTTACCTGGTAGCAAACTCTCCCAGAATAATTTAATTTGTTTTAAAATTTAGTAGTATGCATGCTGTGTTGCGGTGTTTGAGAAAAAAAAGCCAACATTCTTATTTTACAGCAAATATTTGTCACGATAATTATCTTAATATAAAAGTGTGTGACGTTAAGCTTATGTATAACAATTTAATACTATCACGTACGCGATAAAATAAATTTAAAATGTAACTACGTTTTCTATTTTAGTCTGATATTATTATATCTGGTAGTATATTTGGTAAACTTCTTCCTAACTAGATTTCGTAATTCTAAGATTCATTGACGCTGTTTACTCGAAGTATTAGGTAAAGGTCTCTTTTTGTAGACTGTGCGTTGTAACTGGTGTTAAGTAAAATTGTGGTCGGCAGAATAGGATGCCTGTTCACTTACAATTTGAAGATTTCCCTATGATAATGTTCTAAATACACAGCTCTACATAAAAAAGTAGTTTGTGTTTCAATAGAAAAAAGCGTTAATAAATGCTGTTTAAAAATATTTTTTTCTTTCTCAGTTACAGTGTAAATTCTAATAAAGTTAAAGTACTAATTTAGCCAAACCTTTCGAGAAATACGTGATTATCATATCCTTTTATCAGATAATAATTATCTCTTTCTGGTAATCCAAAAACCAATTAATTAATCATGTGTTGTTGTGACGCTAATTGCAATCAATCACTATCAGTTAATCAATTAATCATTATTGTTATCACATGACTTCATTTCTTTCGCAGTATTCGCTCAATTTCTAAAGTTTTTGATGAGGAAAAAGTAAGTGGAGTTAATACTTTTTACCGAGTTACAAAATATTGGATTCCGGCTTTGAACAAATTTTCAGTGACTTGTAAATATGGCTGTCAGATCTATAAATAGACATAGTTCTAACCTACCCAGTTCGGCCCTTCCTGTCAGGTGTCAGAATACTTGGCGGCCATTGGGAGCCATAAAAATGTTCTTGATCCAATTTCAAACACAGCGGCCAATCTCAACGAAGAATAGCCATCTACTCAATAATAGTACTTAATTTAATACTTAGTGCAAACTGCACTATGTGCTAACACAGGTCCATTTTCTATTTCTTCACTGTCGAAGTCTATTGAGACGCAATTCGACACAATTGGGAGAGGTCAAGCACACGTCTTTACGTGCTCTTCTTTAGTGGCGAATAAAATAATGAGGAAATTACGCAAAAAAATCAGCAAGTAACTCTAGATGCTTGCTTATCAATGAACTACTAAAACCCGATGGAAATCACGTTGACATTACAAACTCTTAAGAACCGAAAAGAAAACAATATAAATATCATTAATATTTTTTAATACCTACTTAATTAAATGCATTTTATACTTATCTAATAAAATCACTTCAAAAAAACACAGTCCAAAAATAATATGCATAAATATAAAACTCTAATCTCAAAAGAAATTAATTAGTAACTAGTCTTGCCGAAGATGTAGTTTCCAGCAGCGTTGACGTCATCAGACGAGAAGAATTCCCTCCACAACTCCTGGAACTCAGCCCAGGTAACCTCGGCCTTACCTTTCGCCATCTTCTCGAAGGCTGCGACGGCCTCCTCTTTGGCAATGCCGAAGGACACGTAGACTGAGGAGAACTCCTCACTGTCAATAGATCCATCGTTGCTAGCATCTTCAAGTGCGAAAGCAAACTTGCAGTAGAGATTCTGCCAGTCAGCAGCATTTGAGGGATTGTTGGCGTAGTTCTCCCAAAGAGAAATCCATTCAGCCTGAGTCACTTGTCCATCGTTGTCGCTATCTGCAACGCTCTGCAGACCGTCCCAGATTTTCAAGAGGGATTCTTCAACGAATTTGTATTTCTCATCTCCAGGGCTCCATCCTCTGGTCTTGGTTATCCTCTCGACCGCCTTTTCGAAGTCCTTCTTATCAATGTTGCCGCTGCCATCCGTGTCAAAGAAGACACTGAATACGTGGAGAAGCTTCTTCTTTCTGAAGTCTGACACCATTTTGCTGGTTTGTTGGACTAGTAAATAAGTTGAAGGTGTCTTGCTGTCTTTATATATAGTCACGATTGCAGTGATACTCATTATCCTGTGTGTGTTTGAGTATGAATCATGAGATAAAAGTGATTAGTTATGAGTAAGTAAAGAATATTGTTACATAAATAAAGTCTTTATGTTTGTTTGTCCAAAAATTGTAGAGGTAAAAAAGTCATCATTCAATCAAAGGATTCCCAATACAAGATGTAATTTTTACAATGTATATGTCCCGTGCGGAAATTGAATCCGCGATACCAAGCTCAGAAGGCGAATCGCTTAACCGATGTGATAATCGTGTTGTCATTATTCCAATGTTTATCGTTAGATATTCTGCAATAGGACTCATACCTTGTCATAATAGATCTTGTCATAATACTCCCTGTTCGCTTAACTTATCAACCAAACCCCATAGTTTACGCAACGGTTTTTACATTACAAAACGAGTGAAAATTATCACATAATTATACGAGAATTAAACGCATTATTTGTTCATCGTATTTGGTTCGACACTCGTTACCGCGGACTCATAGGGGGATTATAAAATGGTTACTAATGGTAATTGTCACTGCCGCAAACTCGCTGTTGCATTATTTAAGCTGAAACTATTATTGCCGAGCTCCCAATAGTACCATCATAATGGCTTGGTCACATTAAAGGCTTGCTCCACGATGCTTGGCATTTATATAAGTATCTATGATGTTATAGCTTAAGTGGTCGTTTTAAAGTGTAAGTTAGGGACACTGGAATGTAAGGACGGGCAATTTTTTAAGTAATTACTTACTTCACGATTGCATTACTTTGTTTCGGTTCGATCATTATTTCGGTTACGTCTACTTACACAAATATATCTAAAGCGTAGATCTAAGAAATCGCAAGTCATTAGAAGGTTTCAATTTGAACTGAAATATATTACACACACCCTTAAAATCTTTGAGAAATTTATAAACTCTACTAGTGGTCTTAGTACCATATTATCTCTTATCCTATGAACGATAGTTTTACATAGCGGTACATAACAATAGGTTTCGTATTGTGTCTCATTTCTCGACGTTAGATGAATCAAAGTTTTGGTTAAAAACCAATCTGTCAAATTAACTTTGAGTGTCAAAATGAACACAATTTTGATCTCATCTTACCGAAATAGATTAGGAAATCTATCTCAGAAACCGAAGCTGCTGTAGCGGAGACTGATGGCAAATTAATGATGAAATATCTATTATACATTACCCCATGCTTCGGACAGCCATATGCATCACCATACGAACTAATGCTCCCATTATTGCCAGGGGTGCTTGGCTCAGTCGGCAGCTATATATTTGGTTAAATCAAATTATAATGGCGGCTGGTTTTCTGATGAAAGGAAGTTTTCTGTTGTTAACATTGATGTTGTATAATAAATGTTGTAGGGAGAATATGTTGATGGCGAGCTGTATGTCTAACGTATACATGTACCTATAAATAAACTAACTTGTTATTTCCTGCCCAAACAACCATATGTAGGTGGACACCATTAGTGTAACACGTTGTTAACATACCAGGAAGGTCAGGACTTTTAAATTGTTGTCTTATGTCTATAAGTTGCCGTGATAATATTTAGTATTTTATACATTTAACGTGAAATTATTAGGCTTCCTGTCTAAACTACGTGGTAATACGAATGAGATCCTTAACTTTTTGGTAATTTTTTGTGAAATTCACCCTATTATGAAACTGCCACCGTTTTGGATATATTTTTCCAGTTGTTTCCGATCGTTCCCACTGGCAAGATCCCCAGTAGGAACGTCTGAGATTTCTTTTTCCCATTTGTTCACAGTGAGAACAACTGGGTATTTTCGCCTGTTGTATCCAGTGCAAATGTTGCAAAGTCCATAACCAATATGGTACCAGCTACTAAAAATAATCACTTTATAATATTAGTATTGATAAAAATAATTCCCAAACAAAGTCTGATGCTCAAACTAGTGTTGTAATTAACGCAATTACTTTTGATTCCTTAGATAAAAGTGACGTCTGTACTTCAGCTGCATTGCAGTGTAGACTATTTATTTTGATAACAAATACATTACGTAATACCTATAAGGTCTCACTTATTAAATGCGAAATGTTTTAAAGGTGAGTACGAACTAGAATATTTTCATGTTATGTACCATTTTTGCGAATGCTCGACGCTGTGTGCCTGTTTTATTTTTAGGTACTCTTCGTTGAAATGTTAAGTCTACGCGCTTGTGTCTTTGCTCATTGAATGTTACATAAATTCGCTTGTTGGTTTGTAAAATCAAGTTGTAACAAAGCATCGAACGGCTCGATATTGTTTCAAGTAAATTGATGCTCTAGTCTAGTGAAGCTAATATTATATTATATGGTCACACTTCATTAATGCAAAATATTTTAGGAGGTGGAACAAAAATATAATTTACCATTTTTTTACTACTTCCCCAAATTAAACTGTTACGGTCAGCTCACACCGAGAAGCGACGCGGCAAGGCAATAGGTTGCCTGGGGCCTTACTTCGAAATACGAAGAATCCGAAATTCGAACGACAAAGCTTCGAGTTCGACAAGTTGGTTCGTTTTATTCGTTCGTTAAATTACCTTTTCGATTCGATTGTTCTTCAATAGATTTTTTTATTTTATATCATTAACTACAATTAAACAGTAGTAATTTGGTAAAGTGGTAAGGTTTGCATCTGATGGTCTTCGTTATTACTTTTCTACGTACATCGACGGCGATGTTCGATTTTGAGAGTTCGACCCCTGAGTCAAAACTTTAAATCAGTCAGGTGAGGTCAAAAATACCAAAAAAAGCAAACGGATGCACTCTTTTGGAATAAATATGTACCTACAGTACAATAACAGTTTACTTGCGAATGTTCCTTCCATGCGGAAGTAGCTATAGACAATGCATAGACTGATGATATTAGATAATAATGTTATCGTCCAACAACGTCTGTTATATCGATAAAGCTATAAATATCTTATATTATTACGTAACGTAATAATAAGGCGTTCATCACGCCGCGGCCGTGTTACCGCGGTGATTGTCATTATCACAGGGTCGGCCTACACCGAGACGCGGCGCGGCGCGCACTATTTACCTACAACTTTATATTGCATTGGCTCTTGTAAGAGATGTTTGAACCTGAGACCTCTGACTTGCCAGTCTATCTGCTCAAATCTACTTCATATGGTAGTCGTAGACGAATTGTAGATCTTTCAAGGCCTTTATAAATTCTAACAACGGATCGTCTCAAAACTAACTCTCCTCGTATGTTTAAAAGTTAAGAAGTATTGTAGGTTGATGTCCCACGTGACAGAGTGCATCACTCTCTACACGTCCCCCTCTGTATCCCATGAAATGGTATAAGATAGTGAAATGGATGTGGCATCTATTTTATTCACAATAGCTTTAACCAGTAGGCCTCTGACAAGACGTGCCTGGCTTTAAATACCGTTGAAAAATCTGTCAGGTGTGCCGGTTTCTTCACGATGTTTTCCTTCATCTTTTAACAAGCAAATTTCTAAAACGCACATGAATCCAAAAATTCAGAGGTGCGTTGGGTTTCAAAATACGACCTTTGACTTGTCAGTCCAATGGTTATACCACTAGGCTATCATTGCTGCCAAGCCCAAGTAATTTAGGAAGGCTATGTTGAAACCTCGCAGTACTATCGATACGAAAAGCAGCCCTAATTGTAATGCCTAATGTAAGCCCTATTTTAAACAACTTCTGGTTTTAAAATCGATTAAATACTTACTACTTAAACGATAAATAGATCCCACAAATCGCAGTCAATCATATTTAAGTACGTGACATCGTGCACAATTCAATATATTTGTAATGTAAGCATACCTATTACCACATCCGTCCCCAACTAACAGGATAAAAGTGAGTTGTAACGGCTCCGGCCTGGGGTACGCCACTCATTTGCCAAATTGTCCAGACTCATAGAATTTTTTATGACCACTTCTATCAACTGCAGAGTAATGACCAGCCATCAGTGCTTCACAAATCGCTTTTATGACAAAAAATGCCAGATGGTAATTTGTAATATACACTCGTATTTATAAATATTATAGTAGTGAGACAAAAACTGCATTATAGTGATCTGTTTCTGTATTGCTGTTCAAAAGCTGCTGGATATTGAATTAAAAGAAGAAGTACCATTTACTTACTATGCAAATATTAATTATTGTTTTTAAGAAGTTTATTATAAAAGAAATATTTTTTTATAAAACAACGTTTTTATCCAAGCTTTTACATTGGAATATCAAAAAAATGTGTCTGTGCTGTTGACCGTTGAAGAGTTCCTTTATTTGGATCACCTTTATCGACATCCAGGACTATCAGTCCTGGATGGATGGATCATAAAATTGAACTATGTACCTACTTAAGTTCAATTTTATGATAAGCATGACCTGAAAATTCAAAAAAATGCAAAAATTCAACTCCATGGCTAAGAGGTGATTTTAATTCAGCTAGCAAGATTCCACCCGAACAAACATAGTTACATTCATACATACATTGCAAATTAAATAAAAGTTGGTAAAATAAAGCTTATACCAATTTACTGCAGATAAAGTAAAGTAAATACAACATGATAAAAATAAATTTTGTAGTACGTCGCGTAACCAAGAATATTACAAGGTCAAAGTTGATATAAGTATTCCGTTAACATAAAAAGAATATATCCCTACATCGCATCACGACGATAGCAAAACTTTTGTAAAATTGCTTAGAAATTGTTACCCATTTCCTAAAGCGGGAATTTTTAAAATACGTATTACAACAACGTACCTACTCAGCTCTTTTCTAATACAGATGTAAGCTGGTCTCAGATAGTTGGTATTATAATGAAACAACTTTTAACGGATATAATTTGCGTTTTTATTTTGATCTGTCAGGGAGTCTGCCTGCGACCACGAGTGCTGCAAAGTACTCGAAACGTCAGGATTGTATTATCAAAATGAAAACGCGAATTATATCCGTTAAAAGTTGTTTCATTATGTTGAGTGTTCGCGAAAGTTTGAGACCATATTAGTTGGTATTATGTTACAATCACAACCATTCAGAAATAAATACACTATAATTCAACTAATGTGAGTGAGAATGAGAATGCTTAGACAGACTGCAGACGTAGCACCCAAAAATAAAGTTTCCTGGAGCATCCTCTTCTTCAGCAATGAAGAACTCCTTCCACAACTCTTCAAATTCCGCATAAGTTACTGTCTTTTTCCCTTTAGCCATTTTGTTGAAAGCCTCAATAGATTCTTGTTTATCAAGCCCGAAAGATTCGTACACCGAGGAGAACTCTTCAACGTCAATCTCTCCATCGTTGCTAGCGTCTTCAAGCTGGAAGATGAACTTGCAGTATAGGTTCTGCCAGTCAGATGCTGCAGCTGGGTTCTTGGCGAACTGGTCCCACATTTCAATCCACTCATCCTGGGTAATTACACCATCGTTGTTCAAGTCCGCTTTGGATTGGAGACCTTCCCAAATCTTCTGAAGAATCTCTTCAACTTGCTGATACTTAGCATCACCAGGCTTATATCCTCGAAGCTCAGTAATCTTCTGAACAGCTAACTCTATATCCTTCTTATCCACTGCTCCACTTCTGTTAGTGTCGAAGAAGGCATTGAAAACGTGAAGCAGTTTCTTCTTTCTAAAATCGGACACCATTTTGACTAGAGACCAGTTCTTGAAGACGACTATCCAAATAGTCAATAAGAAGGTCTTATATAGGATTCTTTTAAAGATTAGGTATTTCGATAAATATGCATTTCTAATATCCTTTAACAACATGTTATAAAAGTTATCTTTTTGATATCGATTCTAAGTAACATCGAACAGTTCACTAGCAATAGTGTTATCTTTTTTTTATCGCCCGATGAAACCAAAGCAGCATTGTAAGTTTTACGTGTGAAGATATCTGTGTATCTGTGGCATTGTAACGCCTAAAAATCTGAAATAATTCTCAAAAATACTATCTAGAAAAAAGAAAATTCCAGATATGTAGGTACACTTTTCGTAGGTATATAAATACCTAACTTAAAATAGACTACGGAACCCTTACTGCGCGAAACTGATTTTCACTTGTCACTTAATTTTTAAAATTATTATGAAAAGAATCATGATGTGTTTGACCGTGAACCACGTATAAACCTTATCAGCTACATTACACACGCTATGTTAAATTAGATAGGTACAACATACGTAATATCGCATAGATATGTCAAATTGATGCACTAGAACTTTGTTTCAAATTGATACACTATGTACACCACCTTGTATGTGACCTTGCCTGTAGGTACGTACAGGTAAGGTCCTTTTACCTTACCTAACAGAAAATTGTATTCTAATTCTGTTCCAATTTTTTATTTAACTAGTAGGTATAGGGCCTACATAAGAAAATTTAAATACTAAGAAACGCCAAATGCTTACAATAAGGGTATCTAAATTATTTTTTAAAGAAAACATAAATTCTTAAAGCAAGTTTTTAATTGTTTTGACTATACATTTTTCTGTGTACTATAAGATTTACATACATTATGATCACGTTCCGTACAAAGCAGCAAATGTCGGCGATCCACCGCACGCAATACATCAGCTACCATCCGACAAAAACAAAGAACAAACACTCTTTTGTTTGTTTTAGAAGCCCTTAGGGCTGGCAAGAAATTGTTTCGCGGAATAAGTGACTGTGTGCGGATTATTGCTTTGTCTTTTTTTTCTTGTTTCATTTCTAGGGTTGGTACTGGTGGCAGTTGCGTGATTTTATTACGATTATCATAGAAGATAAATTGTTTTGTCCAGAGTTGGGTTAGATCACATGGTGCGATGTGACATACTATTTTGTGTAATCATTTTTCTACTTTTTTGTTCCCTAGCATACAGTAGTGTAGTTATCCTAGTTATCTAATAATACACAAATAATGGTGTATTGTTACTATATTCGTTTATCTTTATTTATTTTTTAAATATGTTTCAGATCACGAACCCGGTTCACCAACACGCAATCGGTCAGCGAGCGTGGTGAAGTATGACCTATTTTCTTGTGGTTCAATTTGCGATTGAATTGTACAATAGGATAGTTTAGGTGCTTGATTAGTGATTACCGTATTATTTACCGAATAAGTTGTCCTGTGTGAGCGACAAACGCGGCTACACGATTAGCGAGATACAACACCGTGTCGGATGCGAAAATATTAAAAAGTAGCTTATTAAGTGACAACCCTGTGACGATTTCGGAGGATTGTCAATATCAAAGGAGATGAACTACTGTGTAGTAGATTGTTTCACTAGGGTTTAAGGCCTATAACTATACTGTAACTTTCGACGATATATTATTTTATTAAAAATGTTAACTTATTTCTTAAGTATTTCAATTATACTTCATGAAATATATATATAATGGATCTACCTACTATATAACTTTATAAAAACTTTAATCTAATAACTTAGTATGTATTATTCTGCAGGTTAACCGATTAAATCCAGCCAGTGTCCAACCCCGAAAAACTGGTATATTTCATAATTATTTCAACTACATTTAAAACGCATTACCGGCGTTACAAAGTTAAACGTGTATCTAAAACGTAACGCATTAACACGAACTAATGGTTTGAAACGTTAACGTTTAATAACAGAGAACTTTTTGAAGTAAATCGTGAGACTTATGTGATTTGTAAATTTTTTATCTGTTTGCAACTGTTTGTTGGCTTAGCCTTGACTTGTCACGTATCAGACGATGCGATGTAGTAGGTAGATTTCGTGAAAGTAAATAATTATGGCAAATAAAACATAATTATTTGAGATAATAATTATTTTTGTATTATATTGTAGTCTCTTTTTTAATGTGCTACCAGTGCTACTATGTGAAAGTATGGATAGATGGATGTTTGTTAGTCTTTCACGCAAAAATTACTGAAAGGATTTTGGTGAAAATTTAAATGCTTATAAGTATATCAGAGTAACATAAGGCTAAAATTTATCAATATATCACGCGGGCAAAGCCACAAGCTAATTTTAGTGAGAGATAAGGACGAAATTATTTCAGCAAATCTTTATTTGTAAGACTACAACAGTGCAGCAGAGGTCGCCTATCATACGAAATAGTGTGATCGACCGATTAGTTTGCTAATCTTGTAGCTAGTTCGCTAGCTAGGCTAGTCGGTATCGAACAGATTACGTCACCGTATCGTTTACTGCAGCCAAGCAAGGTGCTCAAAAGTGCCGCATGCGGGCACTGCCGGGTAAACGATGTCACTCCCGGGACACGGAGTATATCCCGGAGTATTAATGTCTTTTAATTTACGTAAACAATGTTTTGGATAGGGTTCATTTTTAGAAACTAGTTTTTCCAGAGGCAAGGAGTGTGAATCCAGCAGAGCCGCAGAACTTTAGTTGTTTGCAAACTATAAATATTAAAAGAATAAAAATACCTATAAAAACGTAAATAATATAAGTAATACGATTTTTTTTTTAATCATAAAATTTTATCATTGATTTATTAAAAATCGCTTTGGCAATTCTAATCAGCTGCGACACGAGCTCCGTCCGCGATCATACCTCGATCGTATGCGGTTCATCTAAGCTTCACGAGCGAAAAAGTTGCATTTTAGCTTAAATCATGGTTAATTGCTGTGTTAAATTTTGCAATTTCAATGGTGAGACCTGCTTATACTCCGTTGTTGTTGACGTTATCTCTGTATATTTTACTTATATACTCTAAGTCCTACCCAACACCGTCAAAAAAACCTCACTTACGAGTATTCTGCCTTGATTGTCACCTTAGATAAAATTTGTTACGCTACGGGGATGATGATATTGATAATTTGAATGATTACGTTTGATAATGCATCTGTTATAATGCATTACTTTCTTAACAAATTAATCATTGATATATTAAGTACCCTATTTATGAGCAACGATAAATTTATCACGGCTTGACTTCCCGTGTGTGTCAACCTCGAGTTCATAAGAATTAATGTCTACACTGATTCTTATGTACAAACCAACATAAACTGTCCTACAGCTGTACAAAGAGAGCTCTCAAATCCGGGTAAGACAGCACCTATTCTCTAGCAGAGTCTAGAAAGTATGTTTGAGTATGACATATCACGAAGTCACTCGAAGTAATATTTCATTGATAATTGAAAACAATCTTGCTTCTTTATCGTATGGTTGACGAATAACCTGGTGTCCAAGTTTAAACCGCCCGTAGTTCTCTGACATGTATTAACACACCGTTGAAAAATCTCTAAGTTGTGCTGTTTTCCTCATGATGTTTTCCTTCGCCGTTTTAGCAAGTCAAAATGATAATTAATTTCTAATACGCACATGAATCGTTTCCGTACCTTTGACCTGGCATTCCAACTGTCATAAACCTAAGCTTATCACTGTTCAATAAAATAGAAGTAATAAATACAGATAAATAATCCCATCCCTATGGCTAACCGCGTTTAACGCTACTGTCACATGGCAACAACCACTAAGATATAACTTCACAAGCGATAGAAGATTATTATAATAAATAGGAAAAAATAATAACAACTATTTTAATAAAAACGCAACAACAAAACATAGTTCACTGAACGCAACTCGAAACCAACATGAACCCATTCACCCGCATCACATTGAGCTAAGCGTCCGTCTTTCATTGAAATCCACACGACTACCTAACACAACAAGTAAGCTAATACCTGGAAGAGCTGGAAGGAGAAGGCTGCAATGAACTCAACAAAAGACCTTCTGCGTGTTCGCTTTCATTTCATATTTTGTATTTAAGTTAGAGATATATTTTAAACTGGATGATGCAATTAATATCTAGGTATTCCATTTTTAGAATTTTATACAATACGCCCAATTAGTCTGAGAAAATAGTTTGAATAGCAACACTGCCAGATAATAGATATTTTGTCGGGAGATTCTTATTTACCGTAATAAATGTGCCGATTACAATACTAATAATATGACTATAATACTAATATGAATATAATACTAATATGACTATAGATTAAAATAGCAACGACCATGTGGAGAGGTTATCTTATATTCATAAAAAAAGAATTTAGAACTGCTCGAGGTACGCAAGGATGTGAATCACAGAACAGACCTGTGAATTAATAAAAAAACGGGAATAAAAGCGTTTTAAACAAATCGCGTACACACTTGTGAAAAGTAGATACCTGTACCTACTGCGCCAGTAAGCAATGCTAAGTAATCGTGAATTAATCAGAAAGCTAGCGTAGTTGGATTTAATTAACCCAAAATTTTAAAAGAAATTAGTTGCACTACAGTACCTGGGAGGGGGAGGTGGGGCATGAATTTAACAAAAGGTCTTCCGCATGCACGGCCATCTTACATTTCATATTTGTGTTTGAGATAGGCATAAAATTTATATTGGATATGCCAAAAGTATTATGTTATTTTTATGCGTGATTTTGCACGATTGCCACTGTCAAGCTTGTAAGGCAATCCATTAAAGACCATGAAGAATCTCTCTCCTGGATGCTGCTAACACTATTCCCGCGTTCTCATAGTCCGATGGAACAGCAATCTGACACGACGTGAGAGAGACAGGCGCAGGGTTGGCATTACATGTAGGTAAGAAGAATGCTCCAAATTGATTTTTTGTACCGCTTATCCTATCTTCACATTTGATTTTCCATTCATAAATAGCGTACTAGATAAAAAATAAGTAGGATAGGCTACAAAATATAGGTATAGATATAAATATATATTTTATAATAGATGAATGTTAGTTATAAAGCATAGACCAAAGAAAAGATGGACGGATTGTGTGAAATATTACTTGGATAGAGAGATAGAAAGGGAGTCAGCAGTGACATGACGGCTAATAAAGATAATTGGAAGAAGAAATCTATTACGGTGTCCCTAACAAAATAGGACAAGGACAGAAGATGATAAGATAAGTACTAAGTACAATTCCCATCTACTTATGATTTTGTCTTGTACCTACAAGTTTTCAAAGTACAAAGTCGTCTCCCGCCACGGTATCTCCGTGTTACGTATTATTTTTAATCTGACACAATGCCGATGCGACCTCGCTGCATGCGGCTAATCCGAACCGTGGAACTGTGCGCATTGTTCTTACGATACACTGTGATGTATGGTGTAAGGTATTGTGTTATTCATGATGTTTACCTTTGTAACTATGTATTGTGCACTATAACAGTGCGTGGTTATGATAAATATGAACGGGATGCACTCATTCTTTAGATTTTATTATAACTACCAAGTTGTATATAAAAAGCTTGGCATATCCCTGTGAGAACCGTCTTTTAGGGTTCTTCATTGTCAGCCTGTATTAGTCCACTGCTGAACATAAGCCTCCCCAAATGCGCGCCACTTTTTTGCGCTCATTGGAGGTAGGTATTTGCTCATAATCGTCACGCTGGGCAAGAGGGTTGGCAATCGCAGTAGCAGAACACAAAAGGATGCTGCTGCCCATCCTCCGGATCTTTCCCTTTGTCGCTTATTACGACGCGGAACGACTAGGGGTGGTTCTAATTATAGGCTGGAAACCACACGGCACGGGTTATGTGATCGATATTATTAATTTGCTCGGACAGTCAAGATATTTAATAATATCTAAATGTCGTGTGACAATGGAGACCATAGACCATTACATCGTCGCTCACCTCAGCGATGCACGAAGCACTGTAACAACGTTCCATCTTATTCGCGTGCACGTCTATAACTTATCGTAGTCTTTCCTTTTGTAAACTGTTTTGTCCTTTGTTGTAAAGATTGCAAGGATGCAATGACGATATACCTACTTAATTTTTTCTTGCCTATCTTGGCCATTTTTTAAACGAAAAGTGCATTTAAAAAATACATTTTGATTTACTAAAGTAATAACTTTATCTTATCTCTTATCGTCATTTTAAGCATACCTAGGTACTGTATTTTTAGTTGTGTAAAATATGTAGAAAAAAATATGAAAGATTGTTTAAAACTTAAAAGACAGTTTATAAAAAAAGAAAGGAGCCTTAGGGGTCGCGGGCGCTCAGATTGGTGAGTCTATCCGCTCACTAAATGACCCAGAGACGACTCACAAAGCGGATGGTGGCAAAGCGTTCACATGCTACCGTGCACAGCGAGGTTCAGGGGAGGCCCCTTTATAGTCTCTCCGAGGATGTCCCTAACAGGCGTTGCATAAGAGAGGTTCCGGAGCTGGTCTCTTAAGAGAACCCGGGATCCATGTGCTGATGATGACCACGGGAGTGGTTTTAGTGAGAATCCCACACTCCCCGGTCTCTTCCCCCGAGGCCGGGTGCCTTTCGAAGGTTTCCCCCGTAAACAAAAAAGAGGTATAAATGCTGTACTAAGCAATCACTGAGAAACGAAGATAAAAGAAGATCCAAATTGTGATATTTCATCTGACAAGACAAATTAGTAACTAAGTAGAACAATGTGTAATATTACATCATTAATTACTTATCAGATTCAATGTTCACCACATGGTATTTATAAACAGAGATACCTAATGATTAATACACAACAGACTAAACTCGTAATCCGTATAATAAGACCACGTTAATCCATATACCTGAACAATTATCTCGACAAGTAATACCTGGAGATACGTATGATATTCTGATCTATAATTAGGATTACACGTAACTAACACACCGGGGTTGTATCTCATACATATAGAATTTAGGTAGGTACCCTTCAAATAAATCTAGTGTAGGTAATTGAAAAATAATAAATAGTTAAAAATGAAATCGGCGAAGATACACTTTGCCTGCCTCCTCTTCGGTGTCATAAAATTCAAGAGTCCTACTTACCTTCACTCCAAACTTGCGTGGGTAAATAGGTAGGTAGTCACCGTCAGCGTGAGGGTAGACGTTGTGCACAGCAACTGGCCATACCCCAGCATAAATCTGTAGCGTTCCGTGGTAGCTTTAGATATGCAGCATCCTAATGTTGGAACAATATTCCGCCACCAATCAGGGATCTGAAATAAATTTAAAAAATTCGTTCTGACATCTCAAATTGCATTTAATAATTATTATTAACTTTGACAAATCATTTATCTAAAAATTTCATTAAGTACCTACATTATTTATTATATTAATTAATTTAATTATATTACCTACATTAATTGCGTTATTGTCTAAGTATTTAAATTCTTTCTAATACTTACCGGTCTAATTTCATTGAAGTAATCATCACCGCCACAGCACTTTCATATTAATATTGATATAGTTTTCGAACAAAAGATTAAAATTGTTATTTGATTTTAATCACATTAAATACATTATGAAAAATTGGTCATCAGTCACTAGTCACCTAGTCACTATTATTATACTAAAGCCGCTAACAATCATTATGTTTCATAATTCGAACATCGCCTATTTTTTTTTCACTAACGTCAATCCGTTCTTCGCCTCCTACCCACACACCGGAAAAACGCAATGACTTTTTTAAATTGTGTTGCCAATATTCAGCAAACATTAAACAAGTATTAACATTAAAAATATTCCATATAAGTATTTATACAATGCTAACACTTGGTGATAGATTGTGGACTGATACAATATAAAATATTTCTATTTTATCAATATTAATATCTATTATTAATTAATTTACTATATATCGTCTAAATAATATCTTTATATTTTTATATAAACGTTTTATGTTTATGCATCATAACCGTTTTGATGGCGGCACTTTGTTTCTTTATTTGTTACTTACATGTTAAAAAAAAGGTAATTTCCTCTTGTCTCTTGCCTCTTGTTGTTTTTTTTATGTTTATTAAATGTTAATGTAAGTATCATCGGCTTGTACCGCGTCAAAGAAATATCTTTTCTTTCTTTCAAATAATATTTTTTTAAACATAGCTCTACCTACCATTTTTGAGGTATCGTAACCTCATACCGTAACCGCTTTTAGTCCCTGCTCCAACCAATTTGTTATAAAGTACCTATCTTACCATATTATTCTTAAGCTTTGAGGTTGTACTATAAAGATAGACATTTCGTCTTCTGGGATCTCACTGTATATTTTTCGTAAACCTACAGTCATAAACAAAATATCCTTACTAAAAGTCCTTGCAACTTTTTCAACGCAGCAATCAGCAATAGTAATTATTGGAATAGGCACATGATTGCGCTTAATGTTCGACGCGAAGCACTCACAATGCTGCAGATATGCCTCCCGTAAGTGCTTGCTTGGTTTTAAGTTTTTAAAAGCGTAAAATCGTCGTAAATAGTGATTTGTCTGGGAGAGATGTTTGTGTAATTTTGTTTTTTATTTAAAACTGGGAGTAAAATCACATTGTATTCTTTAGCGCAAAATCGTTGAGAAAATTCTTGTATCAAGCAGGTTGCGTAGGTACGTAATTATTAGGTAATCTGTGCTTGTAACAGAAACAACTTCTTTTTTTTATGGCTACCACCAAGTGGAACAAATAAAAATATCGTATCACAGTGTGTCCAAAACGAATCGACTTTATTGTTTTTTTTTTTGTATATTGGGTCTGAGAATAGATCGTAGGCAATTTATTATACTCCTAGATAGGGAAGGGTAGGGGTAGGATAGAAAAGGCGTAGACGTAAGATAATCGCTAGTACAAAGTCACGCCGGGCAGCTAGTAATTAATAATATTTAATAATTTTGGTGCCTTAAGAAAAGTCCTAATTTATATGTCATCGTTTACTGAAATTCAGTAAAATTTTAAAATAATTGATTATCACTTGCTGTGCGTTTCGCATAGTCAGCAATATTTAACACTTTAAACGTCGCCTGGGTCATGATGACACGGAAAATGGAATTGGAATGAAACTCTTAAAACCTCTGACAATAGACAAAAAAACACCAAATATATTTTTCTAAAAAATATAATTTCATCAATAATATAATTCTATAATACATTATTTATATTAAGTTATATATTAGTAGAGTTATTTCAACTCGTGTTAAAAACATTCATTTGACAGTACATCGTGTCTTTGGGTATACATAGGACATTGTGGACATTAAATAAATACGTGAAATTTTTATGAGGTATTTTTAAATTGTTATTTCAAGTTTATTTATGTAATTCTATTGACCTAAAATGTTTTTAAAAAGTAGTAGACTGTCAAAATCTTTAAATATAAGGACTTTTGAGACGGTAGATATAAAATAATCGTATACATTCCAAATCGAACATTCTGTTCAATTATTATTTAACAAAATAAAACGAAAATGAAAAGTTTTGTGCAATCATCAGAACTACAAAACCTTGATAATCTAATGTGCTAATTTGACAGTCACCTACTTATTTGAATCGCATTAAAATTATAACTTGAATCCCTCTGTTATCAAAACATTACTAATACTCGATCGTCTCCGTTAGTCAAGGACCCCTGGATCTAATTCTTTAAACCAACAATGCAGTTCATCAAATAATACAATGTAATAATAATATTAATTACTGTTGTTAATGTGCTTACTAACAGTTATTTCTACAGTAATGTACAGGTGTATTCAGCGAAAGCACTGCCGTAGGTCATCTCTTTTGTACGCTTAAGCTTTTATATAGCGCCATCTCATTCCTTCACAGCATTTCCCCAAAAGTGTCATCAAACAACCCGTACTTTTGATATGAAACGTAATTAAATACAAGACTGAGCAACCTTTTTAAAGAATTTATTTATTTTAATCGGCATAAGTATAAATAATAATTATTAATAACATTTAAAACATGAGGCCACAGAGTGGAGTCTTATAAATTGATTACAGTCATATTATTATATTATGATTATATAAAACGTGATCGTCTTACGGCCACATCTGCTTTAAATGCCGTTGCTTTAATTTTATAATAACCTAACGGCATAATTTTGAACCCCACGCAGGAAATACAATATAGTATAGTAAATAATATCGTATGGGGTCTCGGTGACCCGCGTGGCGTTCAAAAGGTTAAGATGCCATGCAAAAATCCTACAAAATTTGGTCTTATTCACACATTAGTGTTAACCAATCGAATAGCCACATTAATTTTAAATAATTATAATATATTATCTAAATCATACCTACTTCACGCTTTAGGACCAGCGCTCACTGGTGGACCACACGCGAAGTTTTTAAAAAGTATCTCTGTAATTTAATTAATTATATTAAGTATTTATCTCGTAGAAATAAAGTGTACTTATATTTCAACGCTTAATGCACGGCCAGCGGATCGCAGCGGATGTCCCGAAAATTGAAAAATATACTTTATTAGTAGTTTAGTTATAAAAATTATTAATAATATTATTATTTATTAATATCATTATTGTTTTACCGTCCACTAGTTTGCGCTGGCCTTTAGTCGTCAAAACAGGTGAATATTTATTAAGTGTAGCCGTGGCCAGCGACTGACCGGTATAATTTTATCGCCTACTTCAATTAAATCAAATAATTTCGCGATTTCGGAAAATAAACTTAAATGCGTATGCATAAAGTTTGTTTTGTTGATATTTAATGAAAATAACATTCATTATTAAATTAAATTGGAACAGCTTTTACAAAGAAGCCATATAGTCAGATCGCCATATAGTCATCGCAATGAGACGATGATCTAATGCTTGGGTCAGTCGCTACCTTAATATAACAAACATAACCATAATGTAACATAATAGACTTTTTACGCCACAGCTTAGTAACAGCTAGCTTATTTGAAGGACGTGTTGGTTTTTTTTATTTATTTGATGAGCCGTGGTTGACAATAATCTAGAAAATTTGGACAAAAATATTGCACTCCATTGTCACCCACATTAAACTGTAATTTAATTTCAAATTTGAAAAACTCATTAAATAAGTTACACTTTAAATTATTATGATCACCTACAAAATGTAGATGATCATACAATATGTTAAATAATCAACATCATACAGATCTTTCGCTATAACGTTACCTTTCTGAAGTGCACTACAAATTTATCGCTGTTTCTGTTGGCTGAAAAGTCTTACTTCAGAGAAGCAAAGTTTTTTCTTTGTAATTACTACGATTTTCTGCAGTTATACAATTTTATAATGCACAAACACCCAGGCCGGTACTAATATCTGTTGATCGAACAAATATTTGTTCTATACAGGAATCGAGTCAGAGTATCGAGCCCGGGAATCGAGCCTGGGAATCGAGCCCAGAAGGCGAAGTACAGAAGGCAAATCACTTAACCGCTTCGCCAATCGTATCGTCAGTTATGGCGAAAGAAATGTAGCACTGGTGATATTGTCTAGTATGCTAAACTAAGCAGTCCTAATCTGTAGCCGTTAAGTGATTCATCGTAAGTAGACTTGCAGCTGTCCCGCCAGTTGGAAGAGCGCCTTGAGTCCGGGCAGGAAGCTGGCTACGGTGGCGAAGTCCGCGCCCGTGGCCAGCGACGTGGCCACCGCCAGCGCGTTGTCGTGCGCGCCGCTCTGCGCCAGCGCGCAGCACGAGTGCAGCGACGACAGCGCGCTCTCGGATAGCTGCGGGAACCACACCATTCATTTAGTCTTCTGGCTAATAAGTAAATAAGTCGCTGTGACGGACTGAAGCCTGTTAATCGTAAACCGTCCATAAGCCTCAAAATTACTTGTACAAACTTACCCTGTACTCGCGTAGCATGTCGTATAACGTCTCTAGTCTCCTCTGGACATCCTCTAACTTCCTCTTCATTTGCTGCAAAATACAATAACATTTGAGCTATGCGTTTACACTACATGCCTAAGAAATATGTTTTACTTAAGAATTTAATTTAATTAATTTTATTTGTTTAATTTAGAAGCACATTATAATATATTCGCGATACAGAATTAAAATTTCCTAGTTCAGGAAGGTATATACTTAAGCAAATTTTGTACGATCATGTTAACATATTCTGTAATGCAAGAATTTTTGAATAAGTTTATTTTAAATAATGTATTATATAATATAGTTACCGGGTTAGTGGCTCTGTTGGAGCACTCGCTGCGGATGGAGTCGAACACGGTCTGCAGCACCACGTGCTGCTCCGGCAGCGGCGCCTTCGCCACCGGCACCTGCTCCACGGCCGCGGGGCTCTCCGCCTGGGGGAACCATACACCATGTTATTTTATTCATCTTTAAACTTGCAGCGGTAAAAGTACTCCTGAATTTAAACCCTTTTTACTATGAGACCACCTTAAAAACCTAATATCTAATAAAGGTTTTATGCAAAAAGAACGAAACATATTAGATTTCCATTTCTAACAGTTTCCATTTATTTTCACTCATTTACCGTTTTTACACTATGAATTGAATATGCTTAACAGTACACCAGTTCTTCACATAATACACAGATACCAATATACAAACCTTCTGCGGGTAAGCGGGCGACGCCTGCTGTTGGTAATCAGGGAACTGTCCGGGATACTGTTGGCCATACTGCTGGGGTTGGCCATACTGTTGGGGTGGTTGTCCGTACTGTTGCCCAGGGAACTGCGACGTCGGGGCTAGCGGCACGTGTTGTGGGGGCTCTACTCCAAACAGAGGGTGAGTGATTGGAGCTTGGGCTGTTACTTCCTGTTTTGGCTGGAAGATGTTATTCAGGTTACAATTAAGTAGTTTTGGAGTAATAACTTTCGTGAGTCATATTAAATATTATTACCGCTTTATTCACGGGTTGACTTCGGAATTGCCCGACTAGTTTTGAATTCAAACGAAATCCATTTTGAAGAGCGAGTGTAGTCCCTCTGTGGCGTCGCGGACCTCACGAAACTAGTTCCCAAAAACTAATCCCGAAATGAACCCATGAGTAAAACTGTTATAATATTTAACATAGGTACGAGTAGTTTTGGTTAATAAATGATCAAAATAATAAGGATGCATTTCCAGGAAAAATTTGAGTTTAGCGTAATTGTTGATGTCTTCTCGCGTCGCCTACACGAAACGTGCAGGAATGGACTAAAAAGGATTATTTGATATACAAACGTTATCGTATATGTATTGTCTTAGCTCCGCTCGCTTTAGCCGAAACACACCTTGGTTTCGCATGTAGGTACAGCAGTGCTTACGTGAAGAATTACTGAATATATGAATTGGTCAGGATTAAAATTTTGTTTAAGGTTTGGAGAAATTTTGGTTAATTTCTTTTCAATTAGTAAATAAAACACGCAAGAAACTCAACACTGAAGTTATATCATATGATGAACTGCACTCTACTACAATAAAATATGACAGAATCGTAATAATTGATTCGTTCGAAAATATCGGTCATTTCATCAGTTATACTCTTCACTCGGGAATGGTATACAATACACATGTATATCCGAGCGCCCATCTCCCGAAAATTTAAAAATTTTCAGATGTGTGGACTTTTACTGCTAATAGATTGAACGGTTTCAGTTTTCTTCAGGCACAGGCGACATGATCCCTTGTTCCCCATGAAGGCTTAGATTAGGGGGCAACTAGATTCTGAGTCGCGGCCTATTTAACACTCTCTGGGATCAAAAGGATCAGCTAGTCTATGAATGTCAATTTATTTCAAGAAATTCGCGAGCGAAGAGGTAACCACACAAATCATACTCATAACTTAAAAAAAAAACATTTAAAAAAGAACAAATTTTAAAGAATGGTTATAACTATGCAAAAAGGGATGACATTGCAATTAAGTAACTTTCTAGTTCTAGTCGGGAGATATCCATAGAAGAGTTATTAAAAAAATCAATCATAAAATCAAAACAGTTGACGAAACCTTCGTCAATCAATATAACACAGGATGCGAAAACCACACTCATATACAGGATTATCATGATCAAACTGGTTTTACACCTCGCTGTCGGATTGATAAATTTACAAGTTTATGAAACTGGATGTTGACACAGCGTCAGGTTGTTTTAAGATTATGCTAAACATAGTGCACTAAATAAGTCGGCATCGTATCGACTCGTGCGCACAACGAAAGAATGGAATATTTTTTTCTCTTTTGAATTTCCAGTACATTACAATTTAAAGATCTTTCAATCAAGAAGAGTGATGCCTTTATTTTCTTAAAGTAAGACATATGCTCTACCGTAGACCTCAATACAGCTTTCCATCAAACCAAATGAATTTATAATTAAACATTTGTAGAAAGAATATGTGGAAGAGTATATCGGTAACACAGGCGGGATCACGAATAGCTTAGTAGCAGAGTGACTAGAAGCTTTACCCAATAGGATGCGGCTTCAAATCCCGCTCATAATCGATATTTTCTTTCTACAAATTCGGACTTTAGTAATGAAACAGCTTTTTAACGGATTAGTCGCGTAAAAATGTTTATTTATTTGTCAAGTCCTGACGTTTCGAGTGGTTTGCAGCTATTATTATAATAATATTATTATAAATAGATGCCAATTTATTTTTATTTTATGTTTAAGGACTCGAATTTGTCTCTAAATTTGGCATGTGCAGCTAATCTATTAGCCTTTACGCCATGCTAAATTAAGAGTGTTACTATTTTAGTGCACTAAATTTAGTATAATCAGGCGACACGTTTGGGTACCTCGTCCAGGTGGCGCCTGTGTTCGATAATGTGGCTCCACTGGCGAGTGCCGGCGTGTAGTGCGGACATGTCTGCCGGCCCTATAGCCTGGCAACGTCATTCTATCAACATACTACTAATACTGGACAGAGTAAGACAATTTTCGTCATACTTGCTCGTAAAATAGGCTATTGCATGCTAGAAAAGCGAAAGTTAAATCTAAAATACGATCCTAGAGCGTAATAGATTATTTCACATTTAAATACTCTACAAAAAAAATGTATAAAATTATTAGAAAGCAATTTTAATGATTAAAAAAACCGTCCATATTTTTTGATTTTTAATTAAACATTTATTGATCGACTATTGTGAATTTGTTGTTCTTTCACTTATAGAAAACTATATACGCGAGTAAAATAGGACCCGTACGAAGTCGCGGGCGACATCTAGATGTATAAATAAATAATAAAATATGGAAACCTACCTTTGGTTTAGCAGACATCATGGGCGGATCATTCCAGCCGGGAGCCACTGGTTTCGTGGGCACAGCGGCTATCGCAGGCTCGGGGGCCTGTCCCGGGTTGTAATACGATCCGTTCACCGTGTTCAATCCCTGACCAATGTTCAAACCTGGGTTTTGTATGGGGTTGGCAACCATGTGGTTCATAGGTTTAATCTGTCCATATTGGTTTAAGGGATCTGATGGGGTCACGTGATTAGGTGGCATGACCTCATTCCTATGTATCATCTGACCAGGAAGGTTGTACGCTTCGCCAGGGGGGAGGGGGGCGCCGTACGGTTGTGAAGTGACGGGGTTGGCGAAACTGTACTGGTTGTAGAGTGGAGCTGATTGTACGGAGGGATCCACTTTGTACTTGGAACGAGATCCAAGACCACCTGGAATAAGTACCTACATTAAAAAATATGCTACAAAAGCATTACTTATCGATATGTCTTTAAAAACGTAGCATTTCAGTGTATTTCAACGTAGTATTTCACAAAACTAAATAGTTTCAAACGAACCTCCCTGTGGTCCGACGCTGCCAGGTCTGGGTGGCTGTGCTGGCTGCGGCGGCTGTAAGGGCTGTGGCTGCAGTGGCTGCAGGGGCTGCGGCTGTGGCTGCGGGAAACTGCGCTGGTACTGCTGGGCTGGCACTGAGGATTGCTGCCAGGGCTGATCGTAGCTAGAAGCTGGGAATAATCCTAAGTTACTGGACTGGTCGGGATGTCAAACAGTAAAAACTATGTCCAATAGCTTCCATGTTCCAAAAAAAAATTGTAATAAATTAAATAAATATTTACATATTTTATACAGTGTCTAGATGAGAATCTAGCAATCGCCTAATTTGATAGCACAAAGATTTTATCGTATCTTATAATATTAGATCGCCAAATTGTACTTTTTATTTATTATACTTATCTATATTAATACGGGAAATCAAAATGGTGGATCCCTTTTCCCTTTTGAAGAAGAAGTGTAGAAAGCTCAAAAATCGGACTAGACCGCTAGTAATAATAAATCTGTGTGAACAATAAATGATAGAATATTCTGCACGTAAGTGTAAGTATCGTATCGTAAGTGCTAGTTACCTGCATAGCCATGCTCAGCGTGGGCCACGTGTGCGCGGCGCTGCGCCGCCACGTGGCCCACGGACGCCGCGCGCACGCCCCCATGCTGCTGCTGCGCGCAAACAACATACATTTACAATGTGAACGGCTGCCTGTTTGTTACCTATGCGAACTAATTAACAGATAGACATAGATTAAACACGTTGAAAGTACAATCACGACCAAAATAAATAGATGTGCAGACTTATTCAAAAGCCAATTCAAGAAAAAGTCCCGTCTCCAAGTAGGACGCGTACTCGTTCAGGAGCGACTCTAGTATACGTACATGGCTAGGTCTCCTCTGCTGTATGATGCCGAGCGCGTGCATGAGCCTGTCCCGCAGCTCGGTGTGCTGGATGCCCTCCAGAGTGTTGAGCGCGCTCTGCAGGCAGCCCTGCGACGCCAGGCGCGCCGCGTACTCGTTCAGCACCGACTCTAGCTTACCGCCAGCCTGTGACATGGAACTAACTTATTTATTATTCTAAATTAAGAAAAAAATATTCTAATCTATCTAAGCATAACTTAGAATTATTTTTATCTTAATTTTATTTAAAACAATATGGTTGTGTAGGATATAATATGAACAATTTTATTAGTACAATATTGGAGCAATAAAAAGGAGTAAAAAGATTGTAAACACCAATGAAATACAAGTCTTGCAAGCCTATTATAATCACCGTATATTACAGGAACTACACTCTCCAGCAGCTTGTTGTCTTCCGGAGCCATGGATGTGTCAATTTCGACGTATTGGCAAGAGTGTCCTAGACTCCTCAGACTATTTATCTGTGGTGCCGAGTGCTCACATCCAACCAACATATTACACCAACTGTTTTCCTTATCCTCATTTCTTAGTGCAGCAAGTTCCGACATGTTTCGAAAATGGTCTTTATTAAAAACATATCATTCTCTTAATAAACTTACAGGTACAGGTCGCCCCCTGGCTTGTGCGGCTCTCCTGGCTAATAGAGCTCGCTCAGTGAGTTCAGCAAGAGCCTTCACCGAGCGGCGCCGGGTTCGAGTCCAGCGCGACACCAGTGCCTCCGGGGACATCGCGCACAGGTAGCAGATAGTGGCAGCCTCCGATAGTGATGGATCTGACTCTTTGGATAATTTGTCGCCTAGCATTTCTGTGGAATACACACTAGTTTAGATAGTATAAAATCAAAATCATAGTATACTTCTAGTTTCAGATACAAGGTGGCACAAAAGTCATCACTCTATCAGAAGATGTTATAATTTTTGCAAATGTAAAAGCCCTTGATTTAATAAATAATCATAAAATTAATTTAAATGTGTCTATTTCTTAGATCTTCATGTTTGAATTACTGAATTCGTTGTAGCAAATTTTGACACAGTCTAAATCAGAAGTGAGAAGATATCCGCAGGAGTAATAAAAAAAGCTAATGTAGCACAAAGATTAACAAATTGAAGTGGTGTGGCTACGCTGTGCACTCACCACAGTAGTGGCTGGCGGCTTGGGGCTCGCAGTGCGTGAGCAGCGCGGCCAGCACGTGCGGCCAGGCTTGTGGCGCGGCGGCGGCCAGCAGCGCGTCCCAGCGCGACGCCAGCAGCGCGCCGCACAGCAGCGACACGGCCGCGCCCGCCGTCTGCTGCAGGTGGTACTGCTGCACCTTGTACAGCAGCTCCGGGCTGCCTGCGCATACAACCGACTTACTTCATCCGACACGTCACTTGCCACATTTTTTTAAGAACTCTTTTACTTCCCCACACACACACTTCAACCATAAGACCTCTTTATACTGTGCTTCAACAGTCCGAGACAGCGACGTGACGAGAAAAAAAAATTAGGTACATTTTTTATAATCTATGAGCAATACACTGTACCATCTATATTTCTATACGAAGAGTGGTGCTGTCTTAATTTATTTTAATGCCCGCTTAAGTTCATAGATTATTATAGTATTTTTAGAGAAAATAACAGTGTTACGCGTTGATACTTCTTTTTTACCTGAAGTACTTTTTTATCCACGGACTGCAAAGTAGTTATAGAACATTATAAACCACCTCAAGTCACTTGGGTTGTAAACTTTTAAGTGAGAACTTTAATATTAATTGGTAAAGGGGCGCAACTATTACTATATACTATACTCTAAAACATATGTTAAAATCAGCCATTTGACCAAGCTAGCAGGTATACGATTGATTGTAGTACATACTAACACTACTCGATCGTCCACATTTTATCCATCAGAAAATACGTGACGTCTGGCGAATCTTGCTCTATAATCGATATCGACTATTCACTAACAAAAACTTGTAACAAATACTGGCGATAATGACACTTCAGATTAGACATTAACTTTACAAGCTTGACATAAAAAGCGATCAAACAATCGGAAATCAAAAACAAAATAAATAATAAATATATTTTTTAATTCAGTGTAAAAAAATATATTTAGGTACTTCAACTTACCTAGAGACGCAATAATCATAGCATCGGCAACTCTCTTCGTATCTAAACACAACTCCACGGCTTCTTCCAGATTACCACAGACCAATGCCCGGCAGATCAGACTTGTTGAATCTATATGCGTAAATAGAATGTCAAACATTTCAGATATTATATCATTATCCGTAAATACTTCAGACAGCAATAATACAAGAAAAAAATCTTAATAAAGTCACGTTCTTTTAAAAGTAAAGAATGAACTATTGGTATTTTTGGGTGACATAAATGAATGAATGATATTTATTTAAGTGACAAATGAATTAATGGTATTTTAAAGTGACAAATGATTGAATGGTATTATTTAAGTGACATAAATATATTCCAATCCAATTCCAATTTTAATAAACTGGCTCCATCGCAATTACACGATGATTCTGCCAATGTCAAGGTTGAAGTAAACATAGAGTAAAGGAAGAGCAGAAAGTAAAAGAGTGAAGTTGACCGGTTAAGATAATGGTATTTATTTAAGTGACATAAATTAATGAATGGTATTTATTTCAGTGACATAAATGAATGAATGGTAATTATGTTCGTGAATTAAATATGATGTATTAATTCAGTCATTATTAAACAATGATAAAAACAAAGGTATACAATATAAATAGAAATGTTATCTTCATTAATTCCAAACTAAAATAAATACAAATAATAATATATTTACCTTCTCCATTAGGGATGTTTATGTTTGTGACTGACGGCCCTATATCAAGATTAGCTAATTTTCTTTCGATCAAGGTGTGAGCGTCCTGTAATAAAACATACAATTATCATTAAAGCCAGCGCACAGGACACGTTCAGAGCATCGCGCATCGATTGTAGTGGATTTCGTTTATTCTTTTATCGTTTTTAAAAAACTTTATTTGTTTTTTATTTTATTTATTACAGTAAGTATAGTATTAATTATTTATTATTGTAGTATTACTTTGTTTTATATTTTTATAAAAAATGTGCCTGGATAGTTTATAACTTAAGACAACTTGTGACAAAAGGTAACTAAGTTAATTAATAAAAATATAAGGTAAGTATTAAAATTGTGCAGATCTAAATTATAATAAAACCTTTGTAAATATTTGTAAAACTTACTTTCAATTCCTTCAATAAAGTTTACTACTATAACTTTATTTAAAAAAAACAACAAATATCATAATTACACAATCTAGATAAGAAAAACTGACCCTGTTAACATGCAATAAGCCGTACAACAGTTCCATAGAGGCATAGAATGTCTACGTATAACTTACCGACAAATCAGTGCTGGTGTCAGTAGACAACTCGGCCTCCGTCTCCGTGGACTCGCCCTAGCCGCGTTAGAACACAATAGCATGTTACATATAGAGTTGCGGTTATGAAGTAAATAAGTGAGCCTTCTTACAGCCACATTCGTTAAGCCATTAAAAAAATGGTTTCAACAATATGATACTTAGATAATAAGTTGAAACTATGAGATCATCATGTCCTGTCGGGCACAGCAAAAGTAAAACAGAGGAAGAGGTCTTTAAAATATGATCCTAAACATGGCTGAGAGAAGGTAAATCACAGAAAAAAAAGTAAAAAAAATCAAGATCTAATCAATAAAGACGTTATAAGTACTTAGTAAAATAAAAGTATGAAACGTGTCAAAGTAGCTTAGTACGTTTTAATGATTATTGTGAAGAAGCACAGAAAACACCGACAAGTCAAAAGCCGTACGATATCAAGAATTACTATTAAATGTATAATTATTTAAGAATAATTAAACTCACTCGGCTCAACGCTGCCACGTCACTCTGTAAACCATCGCCAGAAGAAACGTTTGCACTCTTGAATTTTGAAGGAATCTCGTCTTGTTTGAAACCTAGATAAATTCAATTAGTGTAATAATAATGAAAGTGGTGAAGGTGATATACTATGGAGAAGATGAATGTTATGAAAGATGTATCTTCTCCAATGTAGTCAACATTGGAGAAGATGAATACAATAAAGAAAATTAAGAAAGACAACTACTTTAACATAGTTTTAAATAAATTGTTTATTTTTTATAGTAAATAAGCCCTCAAGTTTGAAAAGCCATTAAAGACCGTAGAGTTCTCTAAAATAACTAACACCCAAACTAACACTTAGATAACTAATAATAATTTTCTGCTATTATAAAGTTAATACAGTTTTTCCGTTAAGGTTTAGTTGTCCGTTGCGATTAATATTGATTTATGACGTACTTAATGATAAACTTTTGACATTTGAGAATGATTCTTATTAAGATGTGATTAAAGTTTATAATAGTTTGAGTTTGATATTACAAGGGTTTCTATTTTATTGGCTCGAGCTCATTATTGTATGAACAATGAGTATGCAATTTATTTTTTTGAATTCAGAGAAAATGATTATAATAGATTTATACAATGGAGAATATTACGATGAAGATGGAAAAAATAATGAACAAAAATTAGATGAAGAAGACTTACTTACCTAACAAGTTGAGGACTTCGCTGCGGAAGGTAGGCATAAAGTTAGCGCGTAAGAAGAACCACGTAAAACGCTCATGCTGATCTGCCGCGGCGTCGCCTTTCTGACGACAGTAACTACGGACAAAACATTATACACATTTTATTATTAAGTATGAACTTTTATAAAAATATCTAAGGTTTTCGCAAATACTGTACATAATAAAACCACTACCTATTGAGACAAATACTCCCTACGACCACGTAAAGGTTTATAATTAAATATAATAGAATTTGTTTAAAAAGCTATTTCATTATTTAAATTTTTTATTTCACGACTTTGTTTTACTCATAAATGGGACAGAGTGGGCTAGTAATTATAATTAATTAATGCATGCGAAGAAAACTAAAAAGTCAATTTTACTTTGCGAGTGGGACTCGAAATTGCGATCTTTTGAATACACCCGCTAATCTGAAAACTGAGCTACCCGCAGTCCTCTAACGCCGCTCTCTAATGTGATTAGTGGGTGGGTAAACTACTGCAGCTATTGCACTGCTGCTGTAGTATTAGTACCGTGTACTACAAGCCGTCACAAGCTCGCGCTCAAGGATAACCGGAACTTACTCAGCAAGCCTCTCAGTGGCAGCAGGATCCTGACTGAGAGTGGTGTCCAGTACTGCATCCAACTCTGCGGCAAGCTCCACTATTTCAGGCTCACTCACCACCTACATACAACAAAATAATTAGGGAAAACTGTACTTTTCTAATCATTAAAGATAAAAAGTTATTAATTAGTTTTGAATCTGATTGTACTTGCCTGGCTAATATGAACAAGTTTTTGTGGTCCGGCCTCTTGTGGGCATTTCTCGAACGTTACTAGTTTGCCGCCAAACTGAAAATATACACCAAATTAGTTTATAAAATAATTCTTAAGAAAACAATACATGAGGTACTACGTTTTATGTACCTAATATTACGTTTATTGACCCTATTGGCGCAATTTTAGAAAATGTTATCATATCTAATGCAATTTACTAGCAGAAAAAGCTCTTTACTTCAAGGATTTGTTACAAAATTGACAAAACTATAACGGTATCTTTAAGCTTCTGGTGCGCGGATGTTTAGCGACGGATGTGTACGATATCCACCAATAGGATTACTTTATTTTCCTAGCGTTAAGCTCTCTTATTGGTGGATTTTTTCCTCGCTTCTTAGCACCCTTGCACATCCCTGGTGGAAACGCAGCCTTAAACCGTACATTATGTATTAGTGATCGTATCTTTTGATTGAGTTGACTTAGAAGCTTTTTTTTTGATAGACAGAGGCAAGATAGACTTCATCTATAAGGGTATTTTTTCCTTTTTTGAGGGAGGAAGCCTTAAAACTCACGGAGAATCTGGCGGCCACGGGCCTCTTGAGCCAGCTGGGGGGCGTGGCCAGCTGCTGCGTGTGCTGCGGCGCAGGCGCGGGCGCGCGCGTCACGGCCGGCAGCGCGCTGAAGCCGTCCGCGCCGCCGAACGACTCCATGATGTTGCTCTGGTTGTGCGTCGACTGCGGGGCACGCAATGTATGACTCCAGCTCACGAGTACGATTCGTATATTATCAACATTTGTTTGACATTTGAAACCAAAAAAATTCTAGACTATAAAATATTATTGACTAGCTAGACTAATCTATTTAATAGCAAAGTAATCATAATGAATGTAATCTTAATGTAGTTCTCAAAAGGACAATAAGCATTTCTATCAAAGTATTCGGATAGGTTAAAGCTATCAGGTAATTCAAAACATGGAACTGAATTTGTACAAAATTATCTACCAAATAAGTTAATAGAAAATAATCGGAAAGTAAAATTGACACTTACTATCTCAGGTCTCGAGCCACCGAGCAGCGAGTGTACTGCCACCTGCTGGTCAAACGACGCGGTGACGAGCAGGCTGGGGTCCCGCGGGCACCACGACACGTCGAACACCCACTGCTGCTGCATGCTCACCTCCATCAGCAGCTCGCCGCCCTAACGATAGCAAACTAACCTATAAGCTGTCTATCAACACCATGAAAAATCGTAAACCAAAACAACTGACAAACTATAATAATGATTTCTGATTTAAAATAAGTAGCCCTACAATTGGGTAAAGACTTTCTCGCATAAATCATCTCTCATTCAATCATCATAGCTAAATTTCAATCAACAACTACTCACAGGCTTGGTATTGTTAGGGTTCCAGCACAGCACCTTGCCGTCCTTCCCGGCTGACAGCAGTAGGTCTGGGTCCTGCTTGCTCCACGATACTGACATCACGCCTTTGTGGTGGCCCTCCAAAGTGACCAGGGGAGAAGCTGCCAATCTATACCGATTTAGGACGGTGTTAATAGACATAATTCTAAGCACATAATATATACTGAATTTCCTACACTATAAACAGATTTTGAGAGAATGAGTTATATAAAAACGTACAATCGAATTGAGAACCTCCTCCTTTTTTGAAGACGGTTAAAAAAGGATTAATCTCTTTAAAAAAAAAATCAGTGCCTGAAGAGGTATTTTGAAGAAAGAAAGAAGCCTATCTACCTCAGATGACCCGACATGACACCCAATAAACTAAATAAAGTAAGTCACCTCGAAGATCTCAAAACCATATTATCTTAGAGTCCACGATCCGGTAAAATTATAAGGTTTCTGTCACATCCTTGAGTTGTGTTACATACCTCAAGTCCCAGAGCTGCACGACGGGCACCTGGTCGTCCTCGGACGCGATGCACACCTGTGTGGCCACGGACGGGTGCCACGCCAGCGAGCGCCATCTTGTGCGCGACTGAGAGTCACTACAACACAGTATAATCAACACAATGTCCACTCATACGCAACATTTGTATATGAGGTCATCTCGAAAGACCATAAAGGTGGAATTAAATAAGTATTTAGTAGACTTGCATAGTTTTTTACACCCACCCATCTTTTTACACTAACAAGAAATAATATAAAAACCTAACAGTACCGAAGAAAAAAGCATTATTTTTATTTACCTCAGTTTCATAATCGGTTCATTCTTCCTCAAATCCCACACAACGCATCTTGTAGCGAATGTGGATCCTAGGATGTGTTGTACCTGTCATGATAAATATCGCTTATGAAATCAATGGGTTACAAAGAGTTAAGTTTGAGGAGGTGATTGTTGCTATCTTCTCTCGACAAAATGAAGATATGCACAAAGTGACAGATCTTTGAGTTTGACATTAGAACAAGTGACGTCATTTGTTCACAATTTCGCCTGTCTAGTAAGGAATATTTATTAACTTCATTTTTTGATAAAATCTAAATAAAAATAGAAAAAACACTTGGATATGGCGATTTTTTTTACTTGGTTTTGGACTTGGTTGATTTTATTTAAAGAAAAGATCTATGACAATGATTTAAACTGTTAAGCAACAATTCGTTTCTTATCTCTCATCTAATCAGCTAATTTTAATTAGCTTATAATATAGTTGTTAACAATATAATGCTTCCGATTTCCGATTACGTGTAATTGTTTTAATTCTCATGATACACTACTAATAATACCAATATCTTATCTGTATCAGTAAGACAGTAAGTAGTAGAGTAGAAATACTAGACGGTAAGTTTCTGATACAGATTTAGTCTCGATCCAAAAACGATCAATAACTATAGTTAATGAAAATGCTCATATTTACTAACACCAGCACTTATAAAAAATATGAAAACATTCTAAACTAAAAAATCCTACTTACTATAATAATATTTTTGAAACGCGATCTCATAAAGGTAAATATTTTGTTGATCTTAGGGCGACGTTAGCGCCATCTACCGAAGAACTGATGAGTTGCATTTTACCGCCACCGCCATTGCAATCAATTTATCTTTTGCAAAATATTTAATAAATCCTGGTACACACATTGTTGTCCTAATTAAACTCAATACAAATAGATGGCCGAGTGTATAATGTTTTGTTCCTATTTCCCATTTCCCAATCCCCCATGATCAAGTCCGTCGTGGCCTCTTACCTGTTGGTTCCACGCCAGTCCCTGAACGTGATCGTACGGCTGGTTCCTATTCCCGGGAGCCATGGGCTGGCTAGTGTTGTTCAGGTCCCATATGAATATTTCGCTCTCTGACGCACCGGATGCGAGCAAGTTCTTCTGATAAGGATTGATGTCCAATGCTGATACGTGGCCTACAATAAAGAAGTGATATGTAGTATAAAGGATTTTATGTTTAAAAATTATAGCATAGTATTGGATTTAAAATATCCCTAGTTTTAATTTTAACTATTTTATAAAAACCGATTGACAAAAGTGTTTGTCCGCCCATCACTTCAAAGTAGCTGATTTTCACGATTATTTTTGTATGGGTTTGAATGGGTCCCTTTTATATGCTAGAACACGGATCCATGATCGATATAACGAGTTAAACACGACCCGGAAAACGACAAAATATTTTTTTTTATCAGTATACCACGCGAAAGTCGCGGCAATTGTTTTGTCAAAACGTCATCAATCATATTTTAAGCTTGACATAGGTAATAAGTACAGTGTTAAAATGGCCATAGATAATTTGTTATCATTACTTTGGATGTTATTCATTCAAGCAGACCCTTAGATAAGAACTAGATAAGAGATCAGTTTATATAAGAACAAAGACCAATTTCACATTCTTTTTAAGCAAAATAAAATTTGTTATGTATGTTCATAGATATGTAATAAGGGTAACGGTCCTTCTTTCTTGATAGTATGGTTGATGAACAACCTGGTGTCAGGGTTAAAGCCTCTTAAACCTCTGACATAGTTTTACACACCGCACCATCGAAAAATCTGAGGTGTGCTAGTTTCATCACGGTGGTATTTTCTTTCACCATTTTAGCAAATAATTAATTTTAAATTCTTCACATAATATGATTAAAGATAATAGGTATCTGTTATCCGTATTCTGTTAAACATAAGAATGTTTACAAAATAAACAGTCATCCAACATAAATAATTTTGTTCATGTAAATATAATGAGCACATAAAAATTAATATTTTTATTCATTCAATAAAAGATTATTTATACCGGTCACAAAACATTAACATCTGTATACAGACGATTTTTTAAATATGATTGACCTACTTTTATATTGTTTATGTAGCCATTATTCGCCGTGTTTGTAATTGAGGTAAATTGGGTCAGGAATCTGAGCCCGAGTTCAGTTAAAAGTTACACGTGAGATTAAACTAAGATTGAAAAATGAATATTAAAAAAAATACTAATAATATTACTATATACTTTTTTAGAAATAACCTTATTAGCTATACAGATAATTATTAGCTGCTTTTTTAAACTCTGTGTATATTATATGACATAACATATACACAAGGGCACAAGAATAATACTTGAAACAGGTGTTTCTAATGTTTGTATGCAAATAAGAACAAAATACATTATGGTATTGACGGCACTTGCATTGATAACGCAGTAGTTGAGAGATACGCCTGCCGCGCAGAAAATCGTTGATTAGATTCGTCTGCAGAGAAACATTTTTTTTGTTTGAAACAGATATTTGTTTTGGTCTAGGTGTTTATGGAATTTTAAATTGTGTAAACAATAATGTCCTCCTGACCGAATTCCGGTCACAGTGACCAATATCAACGGAGATTACAACTATGCAGGAGATATTATAGTGCACTCTCTAATCCCTCTCTCTCATAGTTCGATGGGACGGCAATCTGACACGACCGGAGAGAGATCAGGCGAAAGGCCAACAGCTTTACGTGCTTTCGGAGGCATGGAAAATGTGATAATAAATGTATAATTCGCTCATAACTTACGTAAAGAAGCATTAGGTTCGAACCTGAAACATCTGACTTGCTAGTCAAAGTCATACCTCTAGACTATCATGATCAATCACAACTCATGTGTAAACAATACCAAGAGTACTTGCAATATTTGATTTGATTTGATTCAGGATTGTTCCTATCGTAAAAGCTGAGTGATGATGATGAAGCTGATGAGTTCAATGACCCTGTATTAAGGTATTGCTACATTGTCTGCGAGAAATTGAATTTCCCTGAATATTCCGTAAAAGTTGTTTATCCATTACAAACATTAAAAAAAGCAACCTTTTTTTCTTTATAATATTAGTTTACGAGCTGCCATGTTGATATGGCCTCAAGATATACATACAGCTGTCTGTTATTAACTGACCATTGTGTTTAGTGCTGCTACCAAGCAATGCATCAGTGGCATTGTTGAGGAGTTTGTCTGCACTGTAGAACTGTAGGAGTCCTCCATCACAGCCACCTACTAGCACACCTGCCCCAGACCATACTATCTTCTGAAATCTAGAGGAAAAAGAGTGATGTAATGCAAATTAATATGTAATTACTTAGCCAAAATAGAAGCATAAAGCAAGTATTACCAAAAATTTTTAAGATTTGTGGATATTAAATTATTTAATAAGAAACTCCCAGAAACAACTGACTCTGGTGAGACTTGAACCCGCATACCATGCCATCTGTGGATATGTTCATATTGACAAAAAATAAATTTTAGAATAATTTTTCCCAAATTTATTATGTGGAATGCTTAGGTATAGGCCGACCGTTTAACTCGCGTATCGCCTGCGGGGTAAGAGGGGAGCGGGGGCGGGTAACTCTACACGACACTGACAGCGCACTGCCACGCTTGACGTGAGCTCTCTGCTCCCCGCTTCCCACTCATCCACCTGGTGACATCTCCCCCCGCACCCTTCTTACCCCGCAGGCGATACGTGAGTTAAACGGTCGGCCTATAGTAAATAGTGCTATATTTGGTTGACAAAAAAAAAACAAATCAAGGCCTGTCCTCTCCTAATGCATGCCATTTAGCCCAATCAATCTTCATTTATTAATTATCATGATCATCATCCTTCTAGTCTTATTATTCTCAAATTCTATTTAGATTCTATTTCTCTTTGTTAGGGTCAGCTTCTCATCTGAATATTGAATATTAGTTTTCTACAGAGCAACTGCCTATCTAACCCCCATAACCCAAAGGGACATTGGTTTGTGATCTGGAAGAAACTACGAGGCTCCATAGATCTCAGGCCTTGGGCACTTGAGGCAAGAAAGGGCTGCTCTATACTGCTGACATTGTATTGTTTTGTGCAATGATGTGAATTTGATGAATGATGTTTGAGAGTTAAAGTGACATTATTCAAATATTTTGAATAGTAAATATGAAACACAGCTTATCTGTTTTTAAATTATTCATAAATTAATCAACAACCAGACAAGTTGTTTGTGAAAGTAAATGTCTTAATTACCAAAATAAATAGATAAGATTACTAAAAAAGGAACTACAAAGACAATATTCAGGACTAAAAATTCTTTATAGAACATTTTTAACATGCTGTTAATTTTTAAAATTAAATGTTTTCCAAAGCAATGATCAAAATCAATAAGTACATCTTCTGATTCAACAGATAATAATATTAAGCAAGTGCTACTGAAGAGTCTTCCATGATAAGTTTTTTAAGAATAGCTAGCTAATTAACTGTTATATTCAAGGCACATGAAAATAAACTAGTGTAAAACCTTCAATAAATCATAAAATATCCCTTGCAGCACTAGAGAGACATGTGGAAGGAGTAGAGGCATTGGGTTGCTATGCAATGGACATAATGAGCTTATAATATTATGAAATGACAACTATATTGGTGTTGATTACTAATCTCATAATCTTACTAACATTAATTGTCATTACTCACTTGTGTTCCGTCTGCGAACTGGATTTAAGCTCTAAATCTAGTCCAGGGTCTTCCAAATTCAAAGTATATAGTTCCAAGTAGGAGCTAGAGCTGAATGACGAGTCGACCTGCTGCGCCGCCGAGCCGGCCGCGATCGTCACCGGGTAATGGTCCGCAGGCGACCAGCACACGTTCACCGTCCTCTTCAGCTCCTTCACTTTCATCTTCACGACACTAGCTCACTACAACAAACACTAACGGACACTAAAATCCACCAAAAACAGTTTTATTTACCAAATTATGTCACAGAATTGGAATGCTTCCCATTGCTGATTTTCTGTCAGAACTTGCACGACCACTAAAGTTAGAGGTTTGTAATAGACGAACATATATTTTTGTAACTAATTTTGATGGGTTTCAATTAAAAAATACTATATTTACCATAAAAACACCAACTTGGCACTTCCAACGTGGCTGACGTAAATATTCTCGTCTTGATTTGACAACTGATCAAGTGACAGTACGTTCAGAAACCTCAAGGAGGCGCGACACGTCATTTTAACAAAAGAATACAGCTTTACTTTTTCTGTACTATTATTATCATTTTTCTATCTACATATTATTATCATTGGAAATTATTACAATATTATAATAATTACTATTACAGCTTTGAATTATCGAAGGTCAACTGGGTATTTATTTATTCAAGAAAATAATAATTACTAATCATAAAATATTAAATATCAATTATTATCTAATTAAAATAATCTATATAATTATAAGAAGGTCATATTACTACGTGCTACTACCTCTAGATTTCTAGATAGTAGGTGATCTCTAAGTCTGGGTCTGAATATTGTAACAAAATCACTATTACACACAATAGATGGCACTAAAAGCATGCAAATTCCGCAAATATATTTATTATTCTATAATATAATCTAAAGAAATTGGATTAAAGTATGATATGTACGGAAAAAGAGGAGTAAGTACTTAGATATAGGTAATCGTAGACTAATAATGCGTGCGCTCCGCCTACGGATATAGGTAGGTAAGTACCTAATAGTAATCAATGAGTAGGTAGGTACCTAATAGGTATGAATCTTGGAGAAAACCAAAATTCTTAAATCTTTTTGGTACAATCGGTACGAATTTTCTAATAATTCTACGGGATAGGAATGTGACCGATAATTATGATTAATGATCAAAAATCTTGACTAGGTACTATTAAAATTTTATAAGGACAAAGCTACGGGCGACAGCTAGTCTTAATTATGATTTAACATCACCCCACAACACCCTAACAACATTTTGCTAAGTTACTATAGCAACTAAAAAAATAATATTTTGTCGCTATTTTTCCTTTTGCATTTTTCAAAATTATCTGTTTTCAGGTTTTCAATGTAGTAATCCTAAAATAAATCCTGGCCATCACCATTTCTAGCAAGTAGTATAATCAAGAGAGATTTTTTCAATTTTTTTCAAAATTGTTCATACTGTTTACACGACTGACAGAAGAAGAAGAACAAGTAAAGGATAACATTATTTTCATTTTATTGGATTGTAATATTTTTTTATCAAATAGTGAATATACTTATATAAAAGGTAATCCATTCTCTCCCTATGTCCCTACTGCTGCATGAAGGGATAGGTCAAATTTATACTTATTCGCATTCCTACTACAGACCCGTGACGATCGATTAATACAAAAAATCAATACTTAACATCAGAAAAAATGCCGATTGTAATGAGCAAGAGCGAATGGGATCGCCTCCACGTGTGGACAAAGGCAGATCGAGAGGATTCGGAGGTGGTGCGACGACGCGAGTACATCAAATTTCTGGATGATACTAGCAAAGAGATGACCAAATCTTGGCCCAACTCTTTAGAGGTATGTACCTACCTACCCTTCAAATCATCTGAACTCTTAAAAAAGACACAAAAAAGTGAATCGCGAATAGGATTCGAATCAGCGACTTTCTAGTTGGAAACACCAATCGCTCTGCCATCCGAGCTATTTTCGATGGTTAAAGTTATCTAATTATTTTTACAATTATTACAAACTTTGAGCAAAGAATGGATCAGTTTAATCGGAACAAGTTTTAATACATAAAATTTGCATAAAGAAAAATGTATTCAAAACAATTTTTGTCTGAAATCTTGTAAAATTATTCTTCTAGAACGTTAACAAACGGAACGAAGAAATTCGGCAAGCTCGTCTAGCATTAGCGGAGCAAGCCAACACCAAGTTCTATAAGCGTTACCTGAAGAAGAAGAAAGAGGAGCAAGAGCAACTTATGTACTCAGCCAGAGATGTGATATTTAAGAGCAAAGACGCACCAAAACAGTTGCTCAGGTAAGGAATAAAGTTATGCTGATGGTGCAGTGGATACAGATAAGTACCTATATCCACCAAACTTTGGTTCAAACCACGCGAATACTGACAGTTTAACAATACCTACCTACTTATAAGTACCTACCTATCTTAGTTTTTTTTTGGAGAATAGAAACGAGACTATAATAAGACTTACTTGTCTAAAATTTATTAGTAAGTACCTATTCGAGTGGTTTACAAAGTTCCGTGGGTGGATAGTACTTAGGTATCTTTTTTCTCATCGACTCTACATAAAAGGATCGTATTTGAAAAAAACCTGACAGAGTGCACGTTAAGATTTTGATGATATATTATAAAAACACGGTATGAAGTGCCATATAACTTTACAGTGCGGTCATCGAAGCAGCAATTCAAAAAGAGAGAATAGAGCAAATCAAATTCTTAAACGAACGTCGTCAAGAAAATGCAGCTCGCAAGAAGCAGGAAGATGATGATATCACAAGGAAAGCTAAGGAGTGGCATGAACTCCAGGAGCTACGGAAGAAGAGGAGGTTCGAAGCCAACAAAGAGCACCAGAAGTCGATTATTGATCAGTAAGGATTTAAATCTAAATATACGTACTGCACACTATAAATTTAAATGATTAAATATACCTACCTACTATATGTAGGTTAACTGTGGTTGACGTACCTACCCATTTAGCTTTTTAAGACAAATGTAATGTAGAGGAATCTTTTCTTATAACTAGCCATTTTGATGCAACTTTCTGTTATGTCTTCTATGTAACTAAAATCTTGTAAGAACTATAAATTGCAGCTACGATCTTATCTTAGTCGCTAGTTACTACATAATTATCATCATTACCCAGAGCACAAGAGGTGGCTGAACGTAACCGTCAGGAGTATGAACATGAAATGAATCTACAGCGCATGGACATCATGAAGGCTAACCAACAGATAGAAGCTATCAATGAATTTGAAGAAAATTTGGTTAGTATTTTTAATTTTCTAGAAAATAGAAAGTCTATGTTAGTTATTAATTTGTGGTCACATGCCAAAGCTTATTTATTCCTTATACTTAAGTACTCATTGTAACAAAGGTTTCGAATGAAAGTTTATTAGGTATTATTTTTAAGAGGAAACTTCGGCGCTCTTAAGGATTCTCAAAAATCCCTCGTTATTTTGTCAGTTTTTTATTTTATTTATACATAATTTATATGGGAGTCTACCTTCTTGAGATATTTGAAAAGTGGTGCTAAATACCTAACTAATCTGAAACAAAACATGCCATAGGTACCTACTCTTCATCAAATTAATCATTACTCCTTCATATTAGTAACTCTTTTTTATTCTCCAGAAAGCTAAGGCCAAGGAGCGTATTTTCAAAGACATGGCGCTTTCTCGCGAGGAGCATGCCGCTATGAAACGCGAACAAGAAGCCCGCAACAAAATGGATGACCGCCTCATTGAAGTACTGATCAAATCGCGATGCAGGATCGAACAGAGGCGAAAAGATACCGAAGCTGAAGTAAGTCATAGAAACTAATCTAATCTATAAAGTAATTGAGATAGCTTCTCCCCGTAACTCTGGCCACCTCTAGGTTATTCACTTGGGTATTTTTTGACACGACTGACTAACTTAAAATTCTGTTTTTTGTCGCTCAGTTGAGGAACGAGAAGCTACGCATACTAGACCAGATCAGTCAGCGACTCGAGTCAGGCGAAGCGGAACGTAATGCCAAGGAACAGGCCATATTTGATAAAGCCGTCAAAGAGAAGAATGCAGCGTTAGTAGCACATATTTAAAATTTTAAGCTACTTTTAAGAATCCCGGCACACGTTTATAAAGCCGGGACTGCAGTGGATAATGCCTACATCATTACTTGCACAACGTTTTGGAGTCGGTTCTAAGTCAAGTTCAAGCCTCTTTATCCTTCTAATTAAGAACTTGACTTGGAACCGACTCCAAAACGTTTTAAAGTTATTTCAAGCTTTTTAGTTCTTTTCGAAGTCGGTTTTATTTTTTATTATATAGATACGAGTGTAAAGATAAAAACGATTATTTTGGACTCGAACCTAATTATTATTTTCCAGTGATGATGCTCGTATTGAGGCCGATAGGAAAAAGGTGCAGCGATATGAACAGGAGAAGAAAGAGAGCCATGAGCAGTTCTTGCGCGACCAACAACAACGTCTGCACGAGTTCAACACTATGCACCAGTGGTCTATCATGAACAGGTATGCAATCAAGACTATCAGCTTGTGGTACGACTAGGCAAAGATAAGGTCTTGTCAATTAGGCAATTATATTCAATAATTTCTTTAATCAGATTTAAGAACGTCGAAATAAATGAAGATTTTCAAGAGAAACTTCGTGAGGAGAAGAAACGCAAGATTCAAGAGTATAGAAAAGAAATTCTTCGGTTGTGGGTAAGTACCTATACCTATACATCGACGAAACAACTAACAAGTCAAAGATTTGACTGATGAGATAATACGCTTGTAGCACCGAGTAAACCTGATGTTTTTAATTTCTAGAAAGAGCGTGAAGATCGCGATGCTAAGGAACTGGCAGACAAGCGTTACTTCTACGGTGAGCTGGCGGAGAAGAAACTGCGTGACCAGGATAATAGACTCCTCACGCACGCACAACATCTGTTGGAGGAGGCTCACGAAAAAGGATGGCCAGACTACGCGTTGCATAGAGCTATCGATGTAAGTAAGCCCCAGTTTCCAGGATTACAGCTCATTGGCTCCATCGCGAGACCGGTTGGAGAGAGTTCCCGTGGATTGCTAAAATGGTTTTGCGATGTTCAGGAGATTTTGAAAGCGTAAGCAATAAAATTAGTTTCGCAGAGATAATATTTCAATATGATTTTATTCTGATTTCAATTTGTTGTCTTCCCTAGACATACTGCAAGAAGTATCGTCTATACCCGATGCCGGACCTGCCTGCATCGTTGCAGGAGCACTTCAAAGGATACGCGCCGTGGGACGGCTCACTACCAGACGCAGGATACCAGGAACCGTTGGCGCCGCAACCCAGTGTCGACCCTAGGAAGGCCAGCCAGACAAAGAACCCAGCAGAAAGAAGTTAGAGCAGCCCTTATAATTAATCAGGGCAGAATTAGAATTAGGGCTGGTATTACAGCAAACTAGAACTAATCAGATTCCCAGCAGAAAAATCCTCTTGTCCACAAAAACAATTTTCTCAGATCCTCATACAAAATCAATTTAGATGTAACGAATACAGATTTTAACTTACGAATGTGAGCAATATATATTTTAAAATCCCCTTATACTTATACGGGCTAGCCTGACTAAATCTTAGGTACCCTTATTAATTTATGCTAAGAGCGGCTTATTACAGCATTCATATAAGAAGTAGAACTTAGAAGTACTAGTCCAAATAATTTGCATACATTGTAGAGCCTCGCAGAGAAACGCCACCTCAACTCCCAAAACCACCGCCACCCCCACCAAAGAAACCCGAGCCGCAAGAAATACAGATGCCAGTGATCGTTCGGAAGAACGGTTTACAAGAAATAACCGAGGTTTACATATTAATTATATCTAGCACGTAACCTAATTGAGCCTCACTATCTCTCTTTCTAACTGAGATCATGAAAAAAGGTTAGAGGACTCTTAGCAGACGAAGCAAAAATTGTTGCGAACAAAAATGAAAGCTCCTCTTGATTGACTGCCATCGTTACGTTGACAACAATTCGCGGTCGACGTTACTGGGCAGCTAATAGTCAGGGGAGGAGCGGTTATTTCTGACTGCGGATAACATTCCCTAAGACTCTAACAGGTGCCAATCTAGTCCTAGAGAGATAACGAGAGTTTGATCGCCAAGTAGTTACAATGTTACAATGTCATGCATACATCGGCGGCATGCATCGACTAAATTAAGAAGTACGTTTTAAGTCTTGTTTCTATGGTATTAGATAGTTTGATTCAGTGCGATGAACAAGAAAATCGCATATACTTTAAGACGATGGTGTTCGTCTATTTACATAATTTGTATGACCTTGAGTTGATAAGTAACTATCTACAAAATGTATTTTTTGGACTGACAACGGCTTATTTAAAAGTCAGAAATAAGCTAAATAAATAGCCAGAAAGCTGCAATTGAAAAAATATTATATAACACAGCCACAGCAGCCTGGTCCCTGGAAGCAAAATGAGGAGAAAGTAGAAGTAACAACAGACTACAAAAGAGCTGGACCTGCTAACGGTCTTCAGAGGAGGAACTTAGAGGTAAATATAAAATTGAAATTCTCTTCTACACAACCATCCCACAGTAGTTACATCTTACATCTAACCTTTGTGCTGTGTACCAGAGGCATATAGCACGGGCACGATTATGTAGTATATAATCGTGCCCGTGCCATATGCATAGTGTAGATTAATAGTTCAACTGGTAGAGCGGCTGATGGATTAACCAGTAGAATGCAGGTTCAAGTCCTGCTTGTAATCGAATTTTTTTTCTTTAAAAATTTGAAACTTTGTTTTTCTTTTTCAGGGTACATTTACTCTACCACCGATCACGGTGATACCATGCGCGAAAGAACCCTGTCGTTGTGAACTGAAGAAGGCATTGAAATGAAACGATACATTTAGAAAATATTTAGCTTTTATTTTTATTATCATAATTATCAATAATTTTAGAATGTGTTTTTTTTTCTTTAGACCAACACATTTACGATTTAGACGCGATTTAATGACTGTTTTAAAATAAATACTGCCACATAATCACATAAATACTAGTTTGAGATTTAGCGACTGTTTTGACGCAGAAATGCGCGACTAAATCGTGAATGTAGTAAGTCTGTTTAGAGAGCTTTTATGGCACGTGTGTGATGTTATTCGAGTGTGACTAGAAAATTGGTGGTTCAAATTGTAAGTGAAATGTAGTAAATGTTGCTTCGGTAATAAAGTGGTTTTTTTACTTAAAATATAACAATTTTGAAACTATACTAGGGCTTAATTAAATCTTTGGTCGCAATGAGTGTAGACACGTATTTCTATAAATTTAAAATATTACAATTATTTGATGACATGAGTCTATCATCATGTGTTGTAAGTATAGTGACCAAATGTGCAGGATTGGTGTAGACTGTTACATTTGGCAGCTACATAAACTATACTACTAACAACAATACCTTTAAATTGCTCAAATCTCTCACACAATGAGAGATATAGAAAGAGATGTTATCCAAAAGGATAACGTTAACTCTTTCCTCGGAAATTTATGGCATGCCAAGCGAGCAAGGGCGTTTTTAACACGTATTCAAAGCATTTCTTTCACAAACAGTGCTTATCAAGGAATTTAATGCGTTTTTAATAGTAAAAGATATTCTTTACCCAATGAGTCGAACAATTCAAGCATTCGGGACCAAATTGAAAACTATAAATGGAAACGGAACTAAATTGAAGCTTATTCGATAAAATTTGATTTTAATGACCTCTCGGCTCTTAAAAACTGTTTACCACATACTTTTGGTTTTACTCGGTAATACAGTTAATAACATTACGCGTCCAACACAATTTACGCATTACGCGTGATTCCGCAACATTACGCGCAGTTCGCGACACGGCGGAAGATCACATCATACTAGTAGATACATACTTAGTTTACCAACTTGCGGTCAGTATACAGTTTGAAAAATGTACCTCATCTATGCGTAGTTAAAAGTTGGTAATTTAGTTGACAACCGGCTTTAAGTTGACTTCAAACCGTACTTTTATCAGCAGCCAAATGTAACAGTGATATTCTAACAGTGCAATATAACAACTCGAAATAATTATAATATGTACCTCTCTCTCTTACATTGGAATATGTAAACACAGCTACTAATACTCTCGTTTGCTTTGGCTTACACAATATTGTCTAGCGTTTTAACAAATGCTATTGTTTTACGTTAAAAAGTAAGGAACGTTGTATAGATTTCTATAGCGGTTATTTTCAAATTTGAAATCGACACCTTTTCTTGCCAGACTTAAAAATAATTATATTTTTGTGTGTATACGATTATCTGTAGTTTATGGCACATAAATAATGTAGGTAAATAAATATTTGAACGTATGAACAATAGCAATTTGTTTTACAATCAAATAACATATTCCGGACGGCTTTATCCTCATATCTTGCTTGCACGAGACTAAATAAAAAAAAATAGGAATGTTTACAATCGATTAGCTGGTTTTAAAAGTGCAACAACCAGTGTTGGACTTTAGGAAGTAAACTTAACTTCCAAAGAGGACTTTGTGTATAAGGATTTTGACTTAATTAAAAAAAAAAAACAAAATTTTCAAGGTACTACCGAGGATAAAGCCGGTGCACCACTTTTAAGGTCAGAATCGCTTGCACCCGGCGCCCAAACGTAGCGCTAGCCTCGCCCCTACGCACGTAGCATCGTTCAAAGCATTTTGATCGCAAAGTGGTACACCGTGCGTGTCCGCGATAGTACATGCGCCTCGTACAAAGCAAGAAGCCATCGGAACATTTAGACGGAACGTTCGTATCGATCGTGACTTCGTGTCGCGTTACACTAACTTAATCTAGCTTGTACTGTGCGTTCGTAATTACAACTAAGGATTTACGTCATACGTTAAACTAACATTTTATTATATTATTATGCTAAATATTATTTATAGATGGCATGATTTGTGCTTAGTAGAGCCCGCCAATAAATTATGCTTTTATGAAGGCAGCCTTGTGATAAAAAGGCAAAAAGTGAATAGACTCTCACTTTTTTTGCTCCTGCATTGAATACTAAGTTAGTTGCTTATTTTAAGGCAGCCTCAACATTACACATTGTTCGTTCAATTTAAATACAATTATCATAACCATTATTTAATATATTAGTATAATCAAAAGGCTGGTAATAGCACAATATAATCATCTCTTTACTATATTCATAGAAAAATAACCCTAGTAATACGTCAATTTACTTAATAATTTATGTCAAAAATACATACACCTAAAGGTTTATTTACATAATCTATTGAACTGAGGGGTACTACGGTTTTGTAAGGCAAGGGCACAAGGCATAACATTCCTCTCTCACACAAACCAAAAGTGAGGAAACAAATAGGCGGAGTGGAAACAACCGAAATGTGGAATTAGGTCCTCCAACTTAGAACTCCGTTCATTGTGGCTGCAGCTTTATATTTGAAAATGTCATCTCAGAAAATTAGTAAACAGTCAAGTTAAATAGTGTAATATCAGTTATTTAAGCCGCGTCACAATGAACAAAGCGAATATACATATATAATCTAAGTAATAAATTAAGTAACACAAATAAACTAATAAATTTGGCACTAATCTAATACTTAACGCTAACCTGGCCAAGAAATGCATTATAACACATTGAAATGCTTTTTTAAAATTCAACATATTATTTAACTATTTTTACGAACTTTTATGTCATGAGATGTCAAAGATGTCAATTAAAGACGAGATTATTAATTATCAGATCATTCTATAGTGGTAAAAGTGATGGCCAAAATCTGCCCCAAGGTGTACAAAAATAAAACTGTTATAGTTCCTTTATATAAATTAAAAAAAAAACGTATTTCATAGTAGTTACTGAAAAAATCACTTAATATATCATTTGAATTTATTTTTTGACAATACCTACAGTGTAAAATCATGATAAAAACTTAGTGACAAAATCAATATTTTAATTCTATGCCACGATTGCATAGCTTATGAAACCTTCTAATTACTTTTATAGAAGATCTTTACTATTGAATGACATAGATTTTATCTCTTTACATACATAATCACTTCTGGGACACAGGTCTCTACGATTTTCGGCCATCATCTTTTGATCTATTTTAGATCAAGTTACTTCTGAATCTATCATAAGTCCATACTGATATTAAAAATAAAGCCACAATGTCAAAAATTTTTGGAATCCTGACAAAATCAAAAATTAAAATTGCATACATCCAAATCTCAAAATTCTTCAAAAATCAAACTTAACATGTCTGTATATTGCCATTAGTTATGGCTGAGCAGTGCGTTGCGATATTGAGCGTTAAATCACTTTGTATTACGTGTTTTCGTAACCCAAATTATACGGGTAATGTAATTACGCGCGTAACACAATTACGCGTTAACGCAATTACGCGCTGAACTCAATTACGCGTGAGTCCGCAACGTTACGCGCTGCTCAGCGGCAGCACGCGCGGACGAGCGTCGCGTTGCACGTGTGACGTCACGCGGCACGTCAGGGCACGTCTCGAGACTCCATGGCTTGGCTGAGGCAGCGACTCACTAACTCCAATTTATTTAGATACGCGGCCGCTACTTCGCCTCGAGGTGAACTGTTTCAAATTATGTAATTATAGATAGTTTTTTAAGAACTTGTTCATGTTTGATAATGGTAACTTACCTCAGTATGAATGGTTCGTCTTGCGGCGAGTTTACCGTGTACGAAGGTCTTCTAAAGAAGTCGGCCACTGGAATAAAGAGTTAAGTGTAGATAAGGAAAAAGAAAACAGTAAATAAGAGAGTAATTTGAACTCTTCTAGCTATTGATCCAATTTGAAGAATCTTTTGCAAAAATATTAGTCACACATCACGTTCTTAAATGAAAAACAATACTAATTTGAATTCATTCGGTTGCCAAACAATTTCAGTGGACAACCAGAGCTTGAAAATTAAAACAACCAAAACGCCAGCTGGCCTCAATCAGATTCACGCAGCCATGTTCTAGTTTCGTGGGTAGATTAACCTCCTTAAGGGTCTCACACTGTTTATGTTACACGTTGTATAAGTAATACATGAGCACTAACATGCAGGCGAGGCAGGCAGCTGCAGGCGCAGGTCCTGTCGCAGCCTGCGCGCCGGAGGGGGCGAGGCGCACCAGGCCTGTGAGCTGTGGATACACATGTATTTCATTCACATTTGACCTCGAGACTTTCTGTATTTGTGTATATGATAGGAATGATACTCACGGTGTATTCCGGGCGAGGTTGCTGTCCCTGGCAGTCCGCAGTATACAGTTGGCGGAAAGCGCGCGCACGTGTTGTCGGCGGCGGACGAGGAAACCCATACGAAGTACTATAATCACCGCTGTAGCGACGCACCTGAACACAATAACACAAATATGACTTAACTGAGATACTTTAAGGTGATAACTATGTATAGTAGCTAGATGGACTAAGGTCAAGGGTTTAGTAATCACTGAATGAGGTTGATTTTGTTTTTCTTAAAAATTTGGAGCGATGATTGATCTATCAATCCCCCAATCCAATCTTCAAACCAATCTATCAAGGCCCCAATAGCAGCCAAATCTAAAATTACGTCTTTATACCATTTAACTAAGACTATCTTCTTTTGACAGCTAAAGTGACCGTCAATAATCCCCTTATAATAATTTATCTTGTACCTATTTGGAAAAAGTCAAGCTTGATAGAAACAATTCAACGAAAAATAAGGATATGTTTTAACCAAATGTAAAATAAACCTCTCATCACACAAATTGTAAGATTGATACACTGAATATAGTGAATATTAATTGAACTAAAAGTATGATTACTAACTTGAACCGTTTCTTCCCCCGGCTGACTTCAGGCGTCCTTGAGGAGGGTAGTCTTAGATTCCTTTCTAGCTCTGTGTACCCTGCTAACACTCGTTGTAGGTACCTCTTCTGCCAAACTAACGCCTTGCGACAGCTTTCTAAGCGGAGACAGCGGCCGTGTAAGTAACGGATCTAGAACAAATAGAAAATAACTTTAGGATTGAAAAGTGAGATAAACTATATAACAAACAACAAGAATGTAATTCTGTGCCAACCCTGAATAGTACGACATTAAAACAGTTATTACAATCAATTGTTATCGAAATCGAATCTTCACTTCCGACTGAAAGAATTGATATCATTTTTATTAAAACGACACATAGATATTACGTTTGTATGGTGTTTGTCGAGAAATAAAATTGAAACTAAACTGTACTTTTCTCGCTCTAAAATTATTTTACACGAAACTATTAATTCAGCGATCAAACTTTTCCGTTTAAATTAAACTTAAAAACTTTTTACTAATTAAAAAACAATACCGTAGTCATAATCAAAATTAAAAATAGAACATCAATATTTTGACGTGCGACGTATCATCTGCCCAGTGATGTGACATGTAGCATTTATTCCGCGCATCACATTTTATTTTTTAATAAAAAATTTCTGTTGTTTTATAATGAAAACGCATTAGCGTATAACAAGCGAAAATATGGAGCCACCAAAGAGCGATTCGCCAAAACTACCCGATATGGTGTAAGTACCGAGTCGATATAGTTATAAAACTAAGTGATCAACAAATACTGAGCCAGAAGGTTAAGGAGAATAAACTACATTAAAACATAATTATAGCTATACACAGAAGAATAAAATTAAATAGTCAAGTTTGCGGAGTTGACTGGGTCTAGTTGGAAAGTGTTTGCGTTTTCAACAAAGTGTATCAGTAAAATTAGTTGGCATAACAACTTCTGTATAGGATGTCGTGATGATATTGTCAAATACGTGTACGACTGTATGACCTGCATGCGATTCACGCAGTTAATACCCAAGGAATAAGGCCTTTACTCAATTCTTGTGTTTACTTTGTGACACTAGATTGTGTATTAATATACAACATGAAAGGACCAGAGACATGGTTGAAAAAACATTTTTTATGTTGGTGTGTGAAAAGAGCTGATATGAAGGCATCATAAAGTAGTTTTTATTACAGCATGTGCGGCGACCATCCGTCTTTTACAAAGACGGAACTAAACGCTAAGACGGACATCAAGATGGATGAAAAAGACAAGGAGAAGGCTAAAGAAAAGATCATGTCTTACGCTAAGATAACGCCTACGGTATGAAATTTATATACTCAAGTATTTTACACAGAGCAGTAGTTTTGCACAATTAATGCCAAGGCAAAAATAGCCTTTGTATGTTCAGCAGCAAAAAATAGTGTGATACGAGTATGATAGATTAGTTAGATGTCCTCTATGTAATGATTGGCATAAGGGTGTTGTGTGCAGCCGTCCCGCACGGAGCGCTCGGGCTGCACGGTGGTGGAGCGCGGCGCGGACTGGCGCGGCGGCGCGGGCGGCGCGCCCACGTCGGAGCACGGGCTGCGCGCCGCCGAGCCGCGCCGCCGCGTGCGCTCGCTCGAGGTGGTCACGCGCCCCGACGTCGAGGTGGGCGCCACCGGCAACCGCGCGCTCGTGCAAGGTACGTGCCAGCGAGGGCCGGCTGCCGAACTACGCATCCATTTTCAGCACTCATACGAAATTGTCCAGAAAGTTTATTGAACCGAGCATGAGAATGTTCACTCTTGAAAAGTTTTTAGGTGAATGTATTCAGACAAATAACATTTGATCGTAAAAGATTAATCGCATGAAATTAATCTTCGGAAATACATAAACGCTCGATATCGAATGATAGCTTTTAACAAGGTTGGAAAAACATTTCTACCGAACGACTACCTCTTTGACTACTGTAATCCAAAAATAAATATTCTGACTCGAACACGAAGGTTCCCCACCACTCTTTACTTTTGCCTTATTTTGTTAATTTAAGCGACCAATTTAAAAATTTACGGACTTCCTATTACGATTTGGAAGATAGTTCTGCGACAGACAGACGATACGGAGGACGGGTACTTAGACGACGTGAGCCTAGGAGAATGGGGTACGAAATTCTAAAAGCGATATGATCGGGCATGTGTTCCTTCACAGAAACTGAAGGAGTGTTCAATGTAAAAGGCACATTATTTTAGGCACATCTAGTACAATGATGGTAATGTTTCCGGCAGCGGCGCTGGGTAGTTTCCGCTGGCCGCCGTACTTGCTGTGCGTGTGGGTGCTGGTGCTGGTGCTGACGCACGTGCTGCACTGCCTGGTCAGCCTGCTGGAGCGAGCGCTGCCGGCTCTCAGGTAACTATTGTTCTACGCTAACGCGCCTACAGCTCTGACTCTTTGTTATTGACATGAGACTTTTGTTCAATAGCACTTTAACTTTCGCATCTCGAACATTACAAGAGTAAAATACCGGAACTGGAGTGCATTTTAAATAGCGTCTATTTGACATACCTCCTGTAATTTGAACTATCCCGCCAGAACAAACAGTTGTGATTTAAACTCATAACTTTTTAAACACACATGGAGATGGGTCTGTACTGTGGACAGGACAATTTCCCAAGTCTTTAAGTATATAATATAATTAATGTTCGTCTAAACACATTTCGCTATGATAGCGGAGATTGACTATCGACGTAGGATATTTTATAGTGATGCAGAACACACAGATGCAATCTTTATTCCGTCTATCTCATAGTCCGATGAGGACGGAAGTCCGACGACCAAAGAGATCAGGCGCAGGACCGGCTTTGTAGTCTCCGAGGCTCGCACATAAGTTAGGCTCGAACCTAGAGAAGGTCATAGACTAGGTAATGTGGGCGTGTTGCAGGAAGTGCAGCCAGTTCTTCCGCACGTGGACGGAGGAGGCGTGGCGCGGCGACTGCGAGGTGAACCAGCGCGTGTACCCGATGGCGCTGGCCGTGCTGACGGGGCTGTGCTACGCGCTGTACTTCGGCCTGTACGCCGTGTACGCCGTGGTGCTGTGGTCCATCGAGCCGCTCTGCTCCGACTTGGACGAGAAACGTAGTAGTGTCGACATCGAATCTAAGGTTACCAACTATGGCGATGATGATATAAAAACTAGTTCAAGTGTCAAATCTTAATGCTGTACGCGGAATATAAGTAACATTTTGAACAGTTTACTTAACATCTAAATTAAACAATTAACATCAGTTTTGGTTATTTTTTTTCTTCTCTGCCTACCTAGTGGCAAAAAGCACTCCTACCCTGATAAATCCAACAATTGTAACATCAGTTTTAAAGTCCTTGTACGCCGTACGTAACCCATCACATAAACATTCTATGCTACAACCTACTCGCAAAACATGGCAACATCGAAGCTGAGAAAACCGACTTCAAAACAAAGCCTAAAAAGCTAAAAAATATTAGTTTTGGGAGTCAGTGCTTTTAATCATCATCATCTGCCTAGCCTTTTCCCAACTATGTTGGGGTCGGCTTCCAGTCTTACCGGATGCAGCTGAATACCAGTGTTTTACATGGAGCGACTGCCTATCAGACCTCCACAACCCAGTTACTGGGTTACACGATACCCCTTGGCAAGACTGGTTGTCAGACTTTCGGGTTTCTGATTACCCGTAACGACTGTCAAAGATCTACAATTGACAGCCGGGGCCAACAGCTTAACGTGCTATCCGAGGCACGGAGAGTGATAATTAATTTATAAAACGCACATAACTCACGAAAAGTCATAGATGCGCGCCTTGGGTTCGAACCCGTTCGTTCGTGCTTTTAATATCGTCAGGTATTATTTAGTAGCATTAGGTTTTATTAGTGTTTATAAGTGTTTCAGTATTTTGAAATCGGTTAATTTTTTTGTTGAAATATTTTTGTATTTGAGTGAATGTGGATGAGAATTTCGATAACACAGGCGGGGTTACAAATAACTTAGTAGCAGAAAAACTGTGGGCTTTGCCCAGTAGGTAGTAGTTTGAATCCTGCATATAAACTATTTATTCTTTCTACAAAAAATTAGAACCTTCTTTTTGGAAATCGGTTTCAAAAAAACATTAAATTCGTTGAGCAAAATCTTGACTCGTCTATAAATTTTGGGGAGCGAACGGTCATTAGTTTATGACAATGTGACCTGGCGGTCGAAATACAGGCGTTAGGCAAACAGAAACAACAATTACCTAGAATTAGTTTCAAAAGTTATAAGTACCCTGATAATTTTTTACTGTATTTTTTTTTTGTTAGTAAAGCATCTCTGATATACCTCCCATTTTGATTTTAGTATACATAACAGAACAGAATAAAATTAATATTGTCATTAAAGTTGTTACGTAGTACTTGTTATTACAATTGTAACTTGTAATTGTATTTTATTTTTAAAGAAAAGTGATTTCAAAATGAGAAAGCAAAATTAATCTCAAAATGTTTCCTGAAAAGAACACGCACACATTCAACACTAGCGCCATATAATAGTTCCACTTAAAATCTATCAACAGAAAAAAACACAGAACAAGTAAACCATTTAATGAAGCAGTCACTCACAGCGTGGTCGCGCTCGTCGGGCTGCGCGGGCGCCGCCGCGGCCTGCGCGGGCGCAGCTGCCCCGTGCGCGGCCTGGCCGCCCTGCACGGGGAGGCTGCGAGCCTGCAGTTCCCTCTCCGCGCGCTCCAGCTTGGCTGTCAGCTGCTGCTTCTCAGTCCTGAGCGTCATCAGCTCGGGACTGGCTGTGTCTAGCAAACACTTCTTCAATGTGGCTAGTTCACGCGCCAATTCTGATTTGGTGCTTTCGATTTCCGTCTGTGGAAGATTTTTATGTTAAAGAACATGTGACTTGACCTACCTTGTCAATATTGCATTTTTTTATTTGTTCAGAATTAATGTCTATGATTTTAATTAAAAAAAAAACTATTATATACATACCAATGCATCAGCAACAGGCCTGCGGTTGGCTGCGGAGTTCAGTTTCCTCTCCAGTTCAGCTATTGTACTGCTCTGAGTACCGATCAGTTCCTTAGCGCGAAGCAGTTGAACGCCCGCGTCATGCTTCAGTCTGCAACAAACGTTCAAATTAAAGTCTTAAAAAGTTTTAACTAATATTGTATTTCTATTACCTAAAGTCTAAGTCTGAAGAAGCTCCATGATTCAAAAAAATATCAGGACCACGTCGTAGTACATACATCAAACACAGAATGTACTATCAGTACTACCGTGGACAAAGCCGGTGCACCACTCTTAAGGTTAGAATCGCTTGCACCCGGCATCCGAACGTAGCACTAGCACCGCCCCTACACACATAGCATCGTTCAAAGCATTTTGACCGCAAAGTAGTGCACTGTTCGTGTCCGCAATAGTACATAGGTAGATTTAATTATAAAATAAAACCGCAACGCGATTATAAGTGGCTAAATTGATGAAGTTTTTAATCAGGATGGTTCTTTGTTTGATACAAATATTTTATAGGAACAATTTAAGTAATTAATTATGTCGTTAAGTGTAATCTAATATTTACCTCTTTAACTCAGCGAGTTCATTCTTCAAAGCGTTGCACTGTTCGTTCTTGGCGTGATTCTCCCTGTCGGCCTGCAGTCTGGTGTGGTCTAACATAGCCTGTAGGTCCATGTATCTAGTCCGCTCCACTTCTAGTTTAGACTTGAGGAGAGACACCTCGCCTTTTAGACGTTCACTGTTTTCCATCTGTTGACAATGGTGTTGGAGTTTAAAATGATGTTATTCAACATTAATTATTTGCATGATTATAATATAATACACATACATTGTGATCTTCGATGTATAAATATTTTATTTGAAATCCCTTTGCAGCTTAGTTTAAAACGGAAACAAGAAAAGCTGTACGGGGAACTAAACTTTTTTTCATCCAGTTTTTAATTTTTATCTGTATAGTAGGTCTGTATATCTGTTTTTATCTGTACTATACCTTCTTTAAAAGCCGAGAATTCTTAAATATAAACACGGAATAGTAATGGACCTAGAATAGTTCCCTGGGGCAGTCTTATTTTAATAACTGAGCCAGTAGAGATGTGACGTTGATGATTGCCACCTTTTGTTCTCGATTTGACAGGTAAGAATTCACACGGTCAATACACCTACCCCGAGTTCCGTAATTATATAGTTTAAAAAGAATTGTGCGATAATCCACACTGTCAAATGCCTTGGAAAGGTCACAATTACTAGGTAAAACCAAGACTCTTTTTAGACTTCTGAAATAATTTTGATGACCGCCGTACCAGTATCTTCAGTAGATCGACCTCTAGTAAATTGTATTTTAATGATTTTAACCCATTTTGTAACTAGAATACGAATCATATGGAGTCATGGCTCTGTTGAAGAACTATGTTACCTCATGATGTAGCTGTGATTGGACAGGATCACTTTGCGCGGAGTCTAATAGTTGTCTCTCTAACTGCGCGAGTCGACCCCGCGATTGTTGTTCACGCTGTTGTAGCTCCAGTTCCGACTGCATCGCCGCTTCTAAACGCTTCTTTAGGATTTGAATCATGTTGGAGTCTTGGTTCTGTTGAAGAATAAGAATAGCGTTAATGATAAGACGTCTCATTTTGGTTACATTTAGAAAAAGTGATGAAGTTGTTTTAAGAAGCTGTTATGTCTAAGTTTGATAAAAGGACATTTTGAGAAAGGACATTTGGCGAAAAGGACATTCTGAGAAAGGACATTTCGAGAAAAGGACATTACGAGCTGAGACGACAGATTCACTCTTGAGACAGTTATGTAATCGGCTCGTAAAAAAGGCATTTACTTCTTCAATAAAGCTGATTCAAACAAAATATTTTATAACTATAATCTCTCTACTCCCTTTCTGTAATTTAATCTGTTATAATTTAGTTTGTTTCATATAATTTACCTGCAAACTCTCAGCAGTTTGTTTGTGTGTATCAAGCAGTAGTTGTAGTCGTCCACAGTTGTCTCGCTCGGCCTCGTACCTCAGTTTGCTTGTCTGCCAGTCTTGTACTAATTTGTCGCGTACCCTACAGCAAAATATATGATTAAATTTTACATGGCTTGGAGTCTAGTTGACAGTAGAATGAACTGTGCTTTTTCATGAGATATTTTCCCTGACAAATATACTATATATTTCTTGATATGTCATATTAAGATAATTATCTTTTATTTATTCAAGTTATACGTCTAAGTACTTTTTTTGAGAAAATTTGCAAAAAGGAATCCCCCATATTAAATGATAAGTCATCATACCTGTTAAGTTCAGCAATTAGTGCATCTTTATCCTTGAGTCTGGACTCGAGGTTGTTGACCTGCATTTGAAGTTTGTCATTGTCAGACCGGAGTCTGTTGATGCGGTCTGATGACGACGAGTGGATTGAGCTTGATGACCTGGATCAAAATTAAAAATGTGTTAGTAGGCTCGTAAAGGCATCTTTAATAGTTTCAAGACTTTTTCATTAAACAGCACAGGCACACGTTAGAGAGAGTCGTCGTGCGATGAGGTAGCTACATCTCTGCAATTAGTCTCTCGCTTACCAACAGAGCCCTGTCTAGTTCTGTTTTGTCTTGTTTTTCGTGTATTTTTTTGTTCTGTCATGTGTAATGTAGTTTTTCTAGCCTGTCTAATGAAAAAGATTTTTGGCTGAATGCTGTATACTTACTTAGATGTATTCAAAGCCAGGCGTGGTATATCTTCTCTTTCATCGCTACTCGCTGACAGTATCTGTGATGAGACAATATAAAGTTATTACATATTATTATTACGTTTATTCAAAGTTAGCCATAACATTACTTTATACTTTAAACCTTATTCAATACTTGTTTGTAAGCACCAACTTACGAGTATAAACCAACTTAGTAAAATTTAGTGCGTGCGTATAGCACGTGAATATAATATTGATTATAATATTGCGGCAGCTACAAAGTAAAACTGAGTGACAAGTATGTTTAAGTAGGTGTACCTGTTCCATGATGTCCTCGTCCAGCGTGTGCGAGTAGTCCAGCTGGTCCCGCAGCGCGCGCTCCAGCTCCGCCGTGGGCGACCGCACCGCCAGCGCGCGCGCCGGGGACGGCGGCGCTCGCACTCTGCACGCATTACATTAACTTAATAGCAATTACTAATTCATTGTAGAAAAAACAATCCAACGCTTCGCCTATACAAGGTTAGCACTCGAAAGTAACCAATAAAATAATGATATAGCCTTCCCTTAGAATAATAACATATAGAAGTGCAATCCGCGCACCGAAAATGTAGCACTTCAATTGGTGGAGTACTGGTGGAGGACCGCTCCGCGCGGTGACGCCGTCTCAGTGCTTGGTGATGTAAGTTTCAGAACACAGCTCCGCAAAAAAAAAAAAAAAAAGCCGCCTTGCGCAGTGAAATTTTGCCCAAACGAATCAAAAAATATTAAAAAATGTGATAATGTACCATACCACAGGTAAGTGTTACGTTTTACTAAAATGTTTGTACTTAAATCTTTAATCAAAACAAATTATTTCAAACACAATTTAAAAAGACGCCATGATGTCGTAGTGTTGCCAAGTAGGGAAAAATAGTTTACCAAAATTATTACCCAATAATTGTGGTAATTTTTGAAACTCATTACATTATATTAGTTTTAGTATGTATACAACATTAATATGAGTAGGTATTCTAAAATATAGCAAACTTGCATAATAATATTGTAAAAAATGTAAAGTAAAACCAAATGGCTAAAGCATATGTATTGCATGTTTTTGCATAAAAAAACATTTAAAAATAAAATTATTCATATAAAAAGATTAGCATCATACTAATATTTACAATAAAAACCCTTGCTATTTTATTTTTCCAAGTAAATATAAATTTAAATTTGGGGAAAAATTCCTACTGTTGCAACACTACCTATACGTCACCGAAACGTCAACGCTGTTTCGATGTGTGCGTGATTGAGACACTTTTACAACGTCACTTTACAAGGAACTTACTGTCTATATGTTATTAGTTTAAGAGCCTTCCTTACCTGTCTACAAGTTCGCGTAAGTTCTCCAACTCGACTTCTAACTCCTGGCATCTCTCTACTTTTTCACGCAGTTTGTTCTTTAATTCACCCACATTTGACTCTTCCCTTATCCTGAAAAAAAAAAATATCTAACTAACCAAGATACAGAAGAAAGGTTTATGTCTTTCTTTAAATAATGATTATTAAATTACCTAGCAACGACGGCCTCCAACTCCCGCGCCAGCTGTTCCTTCTCAGCCACAAGCTGTTGTATCTCACGTTGTAAGCTGTCCGCTTGCTGCTTGAGCTCCACATTATCGATATCCTTGTCTGCAGCCAGCTTGTTAGCCTGACTCAAATTGTTCTTCAGCTCTGTCACATCTAGCTTGGCTTTTGCTAGCTCGAAAGCCTAGAAATTTATTACAATATTAATAACTATATTTTTTATAAAGATTTCATAAAATTTTATTATGTGTAAATTAAAAGTTTATGGTAAGTATTTAAATCATTAAGTACTATTCTTGTTTAGAAATTAATATTAAAATGGGAATTCAGTTGACACAAATAAGTAAGTTCAATCAGGAGATATAGTCCCATTCCTAAGAGTGAACGCTTTTGACGCTACTTTATTATAGATAATGAATAAAGCAAGAATCAAAACTTTACCAATTGCAAAAAAAAGATAAATTATAATAGTTTTAAATATTACCTTATCATTTAATTCTTTCTTGTTAAAGTCAAGCTCATGTTGCAGTAAAGAGATCTGTTTCCGGATCTTCACTAGTTGCTTCTTATCATTACTCGCTTGCCGGTCTAGCGACTTCCTCTCATCTCCGTTCTTACTCCTAGGAGATGGACTCCGAGACACCATCTTCAACTGCTCTTTTAACGAAGCTATCTCTTCATGGAAGGAGTTTATATCTTCATGTAAGATCTCTATCTCTGTTTCTTTGTCTTTAAGTTTATCCGTCAGAAGTTTTAATTCTTCAATCTTACCTGTTAATTCATTGTTCAGTGAATTAACTCTTTCTAACTCACTTTCATTACTCTGCAGTTTTAAAGACGCGTTCTCTTGTTCTTTTTCTAGTTTAGTCAATTTCAACTTTAAGTCTTTGTTGTGAGTGTTCAATTTGTCATTATCTTCATTTAATTTTGCTAGGTCACGGTTTAAAGCGTCAACTGTATCTTGTAGGTGGAACACTTCGTTAGATTTCTCTTCGAGAGCTTCTTTAAGGTTATCCAATTCTTCAGTTTTGTCGTTCAGACATCTCTGTAAGTCATCTAACCTATCCAAATGTTGGTTCAAACTGTCAATCTGTTGGTTCTTCTCAGAAACAAGTTGCTCTAACTTCTGTAGTTCATCTACTTTTTCTCTCATTTGATGATTTTCATTTTCATATTTTTCCAAAGTGTTGTTCCTGCTTTGTAGTTCGTCAATCTTTACTTCTAATTCAGTCATCTTATTAGTTAAATTTCGTTTTTCCTTAGCAAGTTCTAGGATCATATTTTCTCGCCTTAATATGTCTTCTTTGAGCAAATGCAAATCTTTGGATTTGTCGTTTACTTCTTGCGTTAATTCTCCGAGCCTTTTTTCGAGCAACTTTTTGTTTGACGAGAAATTGTCCAATTGATTTTCATAGAATTTCTTGTCATGTTCCATGGTTGCCATGGTGTTTTCAAGAAGTCCTTTTAGCTCTTCCACTTCTTCTTTCAAAGCTGGGAATTCACAGAGTTGTTCTTCTGCGTTTTTTAGTTCAGACTTGCAATTTTCCAACTCTGTCCGAGATTTCTTTATCTCATGTTTCAACTGTGTCAGTATGTCGGGAAAGTTTTCTTGTTTTACGTCCAAAGTTATACCTAGTTCTCCTAATGAGGTGAAGTCGTTGCATATTTTATTGTCAGTAGTTTCTAGAGAGAAGTTAATTTTCTTTGGTTCAACGCTTAGATCTTTACTATCGTTCGCGTCTCTGTTGGGGTACATTGAGCAATTGTCTTGTATGATTTGAGCATGTTTCATTTCAGCACCGAACATTGTGGTTTCATTGACGTTCCTCTTGTATTGTTTCAGGATTTCATTGTTTTGTGTGGAAGTAAGATGAGCTGGTAGAGAGTCAGCTCGCGGGGTGTAGCCGGGTATATCGAAGTGGTCAACATATTCAATGTGTAGAGAACTCATGTTAGCTTTTTCGAATTCTGGTGGTAATGTTCTGTTTAGAGTTTTCTCTTTAGTAGTATCAGCGTAAGGCGCTTCTGCTAGACTGACATTGTGTCCTTTTAGTTCAGCCCTGCGCATCTGTAGATCTTGTTCATCGAATTCAGATATAGAAACTATATCACTCAACGTTCTTGCGGAAGCTTTGCCTTCTAAAACATCGACTTGTTCTTCGTTTTGGTTGTCTTCGTCCAGTTTTAGCGCTGTAAAGACATGAATCATATTTAACTGTAGGAGTTAGTAACGCAAATCTTTCGCCGTCAACCTATATTACTGCGAGGAAGTTGGAATAAATCCAAATCTACGATAGTTTGTCTAGACATGTGTAAAATCCTAAAACTAAACTGGAAAACAGATATGTTACTGCGAATCACTGGAGCAAAATGGAACATTATTCATAAACAATTTGACAGACAAGAAGATAAAGTAAGCTGAATAAATAAAATTGTTTAAAAATTTGTCATTGGAAGCGAAAAATTACGTTGAAATATAGCTCATTTTTCAGACTGACAGACGAAATGGATTGATTTGTTTGTCTTAAACTAATGGATTTAGGATCAAACCTCTTAAAGATGCGTATAAAGAAACGTATGATTCTTGGTTATTAACACATTTAACTAAGCAATAAAAAAGTCATACGTTTTAAACAATTCGAACGATGTATTGTAGTAATACGATACTGAAACTAGTCCAAAGACTCGAGGCATTAAAATGATAACATCATATTTTGTTTTAGACTTTTTCGCGAGTCTAAAATTAAATGTGACGTAAAGGTTTGTATGTAGTAAATTTATCCCTATAACGATCTGTGTACGTGGGAATAATAAACCTAAATCCATAAACAATTTTATTAAACATTTATGCAAACTGTAACATTTAAGTTCGTCGTTTAAGTTCAAATATTTTTACAAGTTTAAAACGCGATTGGAGTAAGTAAAGCGATTAGTCTTCCGAGTTTGCTGACGCGAATTTGATTCGAGTTAGAATTTTGAATAAAGAAGAAAATTTCTTTGTTTCCTGATTAAAGATGTTATCTTTATTTTCATTACCAAAACGCAAACAATTGAACTTACCCAGTAACTCTTGCAGCTGGTCCTCCTTCTCTGCCAGCGTCCTCTGGTGGTCTCTCACACATGCTTGTAATTCCTCCTTATCTTTCTCCAAACTCCTGGCCAAGCTCTCTAGCTGCGCGATACGAGACTGAGTCGCCGAGAGCTCACGTTCTAAGATTATCACTTTGTCTTTGGGATTACCTGGTGAATGATAATGGGCTATTAAATAAATAAATAAATAAATCAGCCTGTAACTGTCCCAATATAGGGCAAAGGCCTCTTCTCATACAGAGAAGGATTGAGCATTAATCACCGAATATTAAATTAAAATACAAAACTAGCCTAACTTTTAATTCATAAATTCTAATTATCACATATTTATAATATTTTTCATTACTAGATTTCTAATTCTAATTTTCGAATTTGAAAAATATAAAATAAAGATGTTGTCATTGTCATTTTGAAAAGTAGGTTATAAAACATTTTTCCAAAACAAAGCCTAAGGCAAAGAAAATATGAAGCTTAAATTACCTATTAATATGGGCACAATTCCTAACCTTTATAAATAAATGGAATGAACGATTGTTTATAAATCGGGTGTTGCCATTTGTAAAGTCGATAAGCTGTCGATATATTATAAATAGATATAATAGATATGATGTAAGTTCCTTGCTACCAAACATCGATAAAATTCGATGTTTAAGTTTTATAGAATCTTTATGTTTATCGACTGAAGAGCCATGCGCGCGCTACTGTTATTTTTAAGCCTCTAGGATATCAAATATCATCACTTTTTATAACAGCTGGCATCCCATTTTCTATTGCGTGAGAGGGTGCGAAAAACTGTTTTCACTGGATGTCTATATCTTGGCGTGTTTGTGTTGAATCATCAACAAAACTATATGTATATTTAATCAACAAAACGATACATTTGTCGAGGTGACTCAGTCAGTTAGTGAGACAAATAAATGATGTAATCATTAATGTAGTGTTTTCAGGCGTGCTTCCAGCTCCTGGGTTTTCTTTAGTGAGAGTTATCATAACTATTTCATATTGTTTTGTTTATCTTGTACTAGCTAACCTTTTTTTATGATTGATTCTAATTTTACCCGTATGATGATGTATCTATATCTTGTTTTTTTTGTCTTTGTAATCAATGAAAAATGCATTAAAAAAATTCAACGTACACATTTTGACAATTTTGAGCTTAAACTCTTTCGTTAGCATTTCTAATTGAAAAACCTTGATTTTTTAAACATTAAGACTGGTAAGAAAAATCGAAGTATAGATAGTTAATATTGTTGGCCTTCAACATGGAATATTTAAAATCGCACTTACATGAGTTACCATACAAGGAGTGATGTTCCTCATTTAGTTTCTCTCTCTCCTCTAAGTTCTGCTTGACTCGTGTGAGCTGCTTGTCTTTCGAGTCCAACTCTTCTTTCAACCTTTGTACCTGTGGAAGGAAATAACTTAAAACAGCTGTAACTCGCGTTGACGTCACGGTCAGCTTTTCCGGCACTTTTTTTCTGTTACGTTTCTCTGTGTAGAGTGTAGAATGTTAATAAAAAGGGTTTATAATTCTTAGGGCCTGTTTCATAGAAAATAATAAAAGTACGTACACGTATTGGCACTGGCGCGATCTACCTACTAGATTAATTAATCCAAAATGCGATCTAAGAATTAATTTAACAGAAATGAATACTAGTCTATCTATCACCAAAACTTGCTTGTTGAATATGATTTCTGTAAATCGTAGGAGAAAATCCTAACGTTTTAAGAATATAACCAGGCAAAGATATACGTGGGTAATTACCTCGGCGAGTGCGTCGTGCAGCTGCACGCTGAGCTGGCTGGTGGCCTGGTGCGACAGCGCCTCGGCGTCGTTGCGCTGCTGCTGCAGGCGCGCCGACAGCGACGAGATCTTCAGCGCCTGCTCCGACATGCGCGCCTGCAGGACATCGCGCTCCGCCCGCACCTCCTGCGACGAACAAGCACGGCAGGATAAGCTGGCGTATCACTTAGCGTCAGATAGATAAGATAACAAGCCAGTCAAAAGGATCAGATGGCCATTAATTGTTATATGCATTCAAAATATGACTAAGACTGTTTTACCTTTTGTGCTCAACGGCACTTCTTTACCGGGTAAATACGAACTATATGGCATTAAATGATGAAGTAGCACACGACTCATTGTTACATACAATTACACGAATGTATTAATATTAAGATATAATTACAATGTCTGAATACTACTACAATTAGTTGTTATCAATTAAAATCGTCAATATGATCATGTATCATTACAGGTTTAAGAATGAAAACTGCAAAATATATTATATTTTTTACAAACACGGTTGGAGTGAGTTTCGCAATATCTATCTTCAAACCTATTAGAAAATGACAAAACAAAAGAAAGTCTTTCACAAAAATAATCTCAAGAAAACCAACATTATTTCAAGGCAGGTGATCTAGACTACATCATCCTATACAAAAACACCCAGCTGCTATATAAACTCCCACAAACTAAACACAAAGTTCAGACTAGTCATCATGAACTAAATTTAACGCTGCGAGTGACACAGTTCCTGCCTGCAACGATCATTAGGTCGGATTGGGTACAATGTAGGTCACCAATGACCCAGATGACACGCCAGATAGGTCGAAGGTCTGTCGGAAATGATCGAGGTCTTTTGACAGTCACAGTTCAATGGTAAGAGCCTAGTAAACGTCAAGGTTCCTCACTTGAACGACGTAGTGACACGTATGTTGGCTTTGAAAGGTTTGGCAAAAGATTTAATTAGAGAGAGTGAATATTAATAGTGACTGGACCACACTGGCTTTGAATCGAAAGACGTGGCAATCAGGGAGACAGGCCTTTGCCCAGCAGTGGGATGATATGGGCTGACAGTAACAGTAACACTATCTGGATCTACTATCTATATCTAGACTTTTTTAAATCTATAGATATGTGTTATAGATAATGGAAAAAAATAGCTTTGCTACGTGGGATTTTGAGCAACGAATGTCTGGTACGATCGATGATGATTGTATATAGGGACAAACCGAACAGTCTATCTATCTAAAATAATGTTCAAAACCATTCCTAAAACAAAAAAGATATTGTTTCGGAATGAACAATGGTTTATTCGTTTCGTCGACCGCCGGAAACTATATCTTTCAAACGAGATAATATACACCACTGTGGATAAACCATTAACAGATGAAGTATTAAGAAAAGCTTTCAAGATGTGCAGCGATACAAAGTGTCGGTAACACATTTGTTTGACTTCATATTCTTTGTTCAGTTCATTGACCGCTATTTTAAACTTCAGAGGTTTTGCACTCGCATTCACAAGATACGTGACGCTTTAAGATTTTGCTTAGGTATTGCAAATATTGAAGAAAATATATTTTCAGCGTCTTGTTATTCCTTCAACCTTTTCCGTTTGAGTTTTCACTATGACCGGTTTGGTAGAATTTATGATTTTTACATGAAATGTATCTTTAAATGAAACTGTAATATTGTCGTCGGACCAACTTTATTTAAAACTGTTAAAAGAAATAACCGAGATTTATAAAACTACAAATACTTAAACAAGTATAAACTGCCTGTTAATTGAATAGATGTATTGCAAACATTTGAATCAAAACGTCAGAGATGACTAAATTAATTTATACTGATCATGACAATAACTTTGCCAATGTCAATTGAAGCAATAAACCGACAAATGCTTGGACACTATTCACTGGTCCTAATAGATTGGACTATTCTGTAGTGATTTATTCAATATTACAAACACAACATAAGTGAATGTAATAAAAACAATATCCTCAAAGCGCCCAATTTCAATGAAGATTTGCCAACTATGATGGGAGATATTATAGTGCACAAAACATAGATGCATTCTCTATATCCTCACTCTCATAGTCTGATGAGAAAGCAATGATAACATTGAATTTTCTTTAAAAAAGGCGACAAATATCTCACATTTCGTAGTTTACTTCTTTCCCGATGACATTACGACCGACATATAAAATCCATGATGCGCAGTTGGCAGCGACTGACGCATTGTGGATGTATTTACATGATATTCAGCTTAGCTGTTTTGTTTACCATGTTAAATGGACCTGAATTCATATTTACAAGTGATCTACTAGTCAGATGCTGATTAAATAAGATGCAGCTGACGAATTTGAAGTGTGTATCTAACTGTTCCCTTAAGTTTACTTTTTAATTTCGAAAGCAGGCACAATAATTATTCTCTTTTATTCAAAATCTTAGCTCTGCAAAAATCCGTATTTCAATGTAAAAATAAAAACAATTCAAATTTCAACACATTAGGACGACTTCAGAAACACTTTTTAATTCTATTAACTCCAAATCTACACTGATATTATACAAACGTAAAATTTGTTTGTACTTTGTCAGCTGTGTAGAACAAATACATAAAATACCGAACAACTGAAAATCTACACTATTCCTGAATATGTATAAAAAAAAAAGAATATTATAGGACAATCCGAAACCCACACGAAGTCGCAGGAAAAGCGCTAGTAAACAATAACAATCTCCATAAACTCACCGTAAGATCCGGCAACCCCATTCTAACGTACTTCTTAAAGTAACTCCAAACAAACATCACACTACACTACATGGATGACACTGTTACGTCACTGATACATTGCGGGCTGACTGCAAGGTGACGCGTCACATGTTGATGATGACAATGCAATGGATGGTGTGATTGATGGTTGGCTGAGAGAGACCTTACGGCAGCAGAACACGCTCTGAAGCATCGGGAGAGACTGAGCTCAGACTTGGCAGCGCGCGTAGAGACACATGGATGCGCTAATTTGTTATATAGCGGATAGGGTATAGGTACAGTGCGTTAGATTGATATTTGAACTTTTTAAATCCAATATCTAGTACAATAGTAATACTTTTCTCATTTATAGACATATAATCTATGACAGAATTTATGTTCTATGAGAAAATATAACGATGATTCGATTTCTTATTGATTAAACCGTTAATATTGACAGACACCTTCAATAAATTGAAATTAATGATAATTGTGCTTGGATTTTTTTAATAATAATAAATTAAATATGAATAATAGTCCGGATACCGAAGGACTACTATATTTTCTATTTTTAAATGTATTTTTTTTATATATATTTAAAAATGTATTTTTTATGCAATTTAATTGAATGAATGATAATTAAATATTAAAAACCAATAGAGTCCTATGGCAATCCATTAAACATATACAAGTAAAGGAACATATATTTATTCTAAATTTAGTCAACATATATTTAGTCATAAAATTTATTCATAACTGAATTTAATAAAAATTACGTATGCTAGTCGAATAACAATAATTTACCGCATCCACATTCTCCTCGTTCACGTGTACCTATATTAATATTATCTAACTCACACGAACAGACGCTTGCATGTGTGAAAATACGCGACACGTAGGGTTGGCATCTATTTCTGTCCGTATGTTTATCTTCCTGCTTGTGTAACCGAGGGTTAATAGCGAACTGGTAAATGGGTTACAACGGCGCCATGAGCGTTTTGTTGTACAACAGCTTGTTTTACCACTAGTGGAGAAAGGGAGGATTGGATGACGGCTAGTTTATTTTGGAATTAGTGGAGAGTTTGTTTAATATTAGATTACGACCGCCTGTTGCTTTGAAGTTATGTTAAATGTGGCGTTAAGTGGTATCACACAAATAATCTAGACATCATCAGTCAGATTTAGGCGCCCCACACACCTACAATGTTATTAGGCATTGACAAAAACAATAGTGCAATATTATTTACCGTGTAGGGGTAGTATTGAAGTTTACACAATGATTTTGGCAGTACGAAATAAAATTGTGCATTCATTATTATAATGTTTTTTTTTTTTGTGAATTTTTTACATGTTATAGCACATGATAGCTTATTAAATATAATTATTTAATAAGAAAATTTGAAAAAACAACTGATACGGATGGGATTCGAACCCACGATCTTCGACATACCGTGTCGACGCTCTAACCGCTGAGCCACCGTATCCCATCGGCATCAATCGAAATTTCAAATCTCTTTTACACGCCTAAGGCGTGTGGCGACATCTATCGAAATACATTACGTATCCCGACCCAGTGCTCTAAACTTTGCAGTTTTAGTAGACACCGATGCGATATCACCAATTTTCTTAATAGTAATTAAACCCAGTAAAGTTTAGAGCACTGGGTCGGGATACGTAATGTATTTCGATAGATGTCGCCACACGCCTTAGGCGTGTAAAAGAGATTTGAAATTTCGATTGATGCCGATGGGATACGGTGGCTCAGCGGTTAGAGCGTCGACACGGTATGTCGAAGATCGTGGGTTCGAATCCCATCCGTATCAGTTGTTTTTTCAAATTTTCTTATTAAATAATTATATTTAATAAGCTATCATGTGCTATAACATGTAAAAAATTCACAAAAATATAAAGAAAATTGGTGATATCGCATCGGTGTCTACTAAAACTGCAAAGTTTAGAGCACTGGGTCGGGATACGTAATGTATTTCGATAGATGTCGCCACACGCCTTAGGCGTGTAAAAGAGATTTGAAATTTCGATTGATGCCGATGGGATACGGTGGCTCAGCGGTTAGAGCGTCGACACGGTATGTCGAAGATCGTGGGTTCGAATCCCATCCGTATCAGTTGTTTTTTCAAATTTTCTTATTAAATAATTATATTTAATAAGCTATCATGTGCTATAACATGTAAAAAATTCACAAAAATATTAAGAAAATTGGTGATATCGCATCGGTGTCTACTAAAACTGCAAAGTTTAGAGCACTGGGTCGGGATACGTAATGTATTTCGATAGATGTCGCCACACGCCTTAGGCGTGTAAAAGAGATTTGAAATTTCGATTGATGCCGATGGGATACGGTGGCTCAGCGGTTAGAGCGTCGACACGGTATGTCGAAGATCGTGGGTTCGAATCCCATCCGTATCAGTTGTTTTTTCAAATTTTCTTATTAAATAATTATATATAATAATGTTGTAGGTGTAAGAGGCACTTCACAAAATATTTCTTCAATGGAGCGTTCTTACATGGTCACAAAAACAAAATAAAACTCTTGTGTATCTGCCAACCCTATGCTAACAGTCAATAAAACCTCATAATACAAATTGAGAGAGCGGAGAGAGTTCATCCCGCATATTAGGGTCGTGGCAAATTACTGCGAATGACGCGTGCTAGAACATGAGTGTAGGACGACGGTGACTAATAGGGGAATAGGTTTGGCCTAGCCGGGGATCTTGTGGGTTTTGTAAGGTCAGTATTGGGAGTAAAATAATACAAACAAAGTAATCATCAGATATTTTTATACACACTGCGGTGGGCAAAGCAAAGTTGCGTAGTCGGAAAACATTTTAAAAACTTGAACAAGGTTGACCAACCACTGCACGAAAGAAAACTTTAAGATAGGTGTGAATCCTTTTAGTCAGATATTTTATTCCCAAACTTTGTTGGGGTCAGGAAACAACTGCCTACCTGACCAACGCAAGCCAAAGGGATATCTATTCTTTATGGTTAGATTTATTTGTCGGGATTTCACGAGAAGAAAGATCCCCTATATCAACTGCTCAAGATCCTCATGACTTTTAACATAATATGTAAGTTTTATATTAACTGCGAAAACCAGAACTACATTTCTAAAGAAATGTTTCTATTTAACTAACGATCTTACTAAATTATTATTGGAAATTCAATCTTCAAACGGAATATCCGATCCAATCTTTTCATCTTTGCATTTCCGTCTAAACGGGGTTAACGTATTTCAGAAGTTATTGTGTAAATCCGAGTTTAATCCATTATATCGTAGTGCCGCCGAGTGCTAGGAACTGGGCTAACTGTTGCAACGTATGCGTGAAATCGCCGGCACTAAACTGTGATGTATCGCCCGCAAATCTACGCTGCAGTCAAAACAACATCACTCGGTGGATTCTAAACATACTCTGTGTATTTTGACATGTAGATAATAAAAGAAAATAGTTGCCCATAAGTTATTGTGTAAACAAAAGTAAATGAAATGCGATCTAATACGAGTACATAAGTTATGTTGATCTGAAAATTAATGTTAAAAGAGTCTGATTTGTTTAGATTTTATATTTATAGAAACTATTGTAGCTGCATGACGACTTGAATGATGATGTAGAAGTATTTTTTTTTCTACAAGCTATTTCGGTGTTTATGTTGTATCTATCTATAACTTAGTAAAAAATAATAAACAATATTGATTTATTGTTAATAATAGCATTCTTGCAGACTTACAAAACCGCCAACAGTTAACACATTCCAAAAGATATCCCTAAGAATTTTGTTTATGTGGAAAACATTTAAAACATCCGCTCTATTGATTAGGCTATCCATCACGAACTGAGTCTAAAAAAAATACACTTATCATTGACCTTACGTCTTATTTTAAAATATATTTGTTGAACATCACTTATGTATCGGTGGTAATTTCTCCTTCATATTCATTGTTTATTTCCGTCGAGTTGTCGTGGACTTTCCGAGTGGGAATAGAAACATTGTTTTGATTGTGTTTTGTTTTGTTAGTGATGTCATGCGATTGCGATGTAAAAGAGGATTAGGAAGAGGATTGTAGGTAATTATACCGTATATTTATTCGTGTAATTTATGTTTCTTTGAAATGTATTCAGTATTATTCCACACAGGATGATTACACTATCTCTTCAACTATCCCATAAAACATGGCGCCTACTAATAAACTATGAATCCTACAGTTCGAACTGGCCAGCACACAATTCTCTCTCATCACCTACGTTTGCTAAACTGGAAGCGTCTATTGCAAAACTTTCATTTACACATACCTACATCGTGATGTGCGTCTCTCTCATAATTTTCTAATGTTATTTATTCAGGTTATTTGAAAACTGTAAGCAAAACCTTAAGGGGGCGATAGTTGACAATATTTAGAGCATTCTAAGACATGTTTAACTCATGTCTTAAACAAAACCTTTTTTAATTTTTAACTACCATTTTCAGTTTTTTTAAACAAACCAATTTCTAAAAGTTATTCTCGACAGTACACATAGTTAAAGTTGGATGTGTCAAGTTAAGGACGCAGCCCGATCGAACCCCAGCACTTTTTGAAATGATGTGCTATTACGGGATTTCAACTCTAACACAAGTCATTCTTCAACCAAACTATAAGAAGAAGATACAGTAATAAGCTTAGTTCCTTTTTTTAAAAAGCTTGATTACATACGATAAACATGATAATCTTTATGTCAAGTTGAAAGCAAAATAACAGATTATAAATCCCTCACTACTTTTAATAAACTAATGAAAAATAAACAGCTTAAAGTTCTTTATCCCGAAAACTGAGTTCAAATTCATTCACCCACGATTTCAGCGAAAAGAAAACTGAATATCTAAACGACTTTGAACCGCGAAGTTGACATTTGCGCGTCGCCAGTCATTGTGAAAGAGCGGTGCGTTATCAAAATAAATCGTTGGCGCTTCGCCAGCCATCAATGGACCGGCACCAAGGTCTCTGCCTGCCCTGTACGTGTTATCCAGGAAATATGGGATCAATGTTGATTATGACAAAACATGTCATGCATTTCCTAATTGATTTTGAACAAAATTAACGTTCGGAACGGAATGAACCGATTAAACCTACTAAGTATTTATTTTATTGAATGAATTTAAATGATAAAAAACAAACAAACAAAATCCTAAAACCCTTTTTTTATAACCCTAATTTTAGCCTAATTTAGTAATGTTTATAATAATTTCGTTTAATTTAGCGGTATTAATAAAAAAAAGTGCCTATACTGTCCCACAACTGGGCAAAGGCCTACTCTCACAAATAAAGAAATAATTAATTAATTTAGAAATATCTATTCCAACGTAAAACAAGCATTTCCGATTATTCAACGGAGAATATTCAGACTCAAGTATTATGTTTAAGCGTTTAACAAGTATACGAAATAATCTGAAAATAGTAAATGAAATAATCTGTACTTTTTCTCTCTTCTTTAAAGGAGAGTTAGAGCCCATTTGTGGGCTATATTATTATTTAGATACAGAAATGGAATCAAACATTTGTGTAAGAATCTAGAGTTATATCTGAAAAACATTTCACATTTATATTACTAGCTTCCGCCCGCAGCTTCGCTCACGTGGTATGTTGATAAATTGTAGCCTATGTGTTATTCTGATGTACAAGCTATATTACTGTAAAGCATCATCAAAATCCGTTCAGTAGTTTTTGTGTGAACGAGCAACTTTTCTCCATCCATACTCCTCACAAACTTTCACATTTATAAAATATTAGCTTCCGCCTGCAGCTCCACCCACGCGGTATTTTGATAAATGTGTAATGCTGATGTAAAAGCTATATACTGTAAATTGTCATCAAAATCCGTTCAGTAGTTTCTGCGTGAACGAGCAACAAACACTCAGCCATTCATACTCCTCACGAACTTACACATTTATAATATTAGTAGGGTTTGATCAGCCGGAATGTGCGCTAATAAAATTATACCTACTATCGTTATTACACACCCCATTGACAGTTAATGGTGTGCGTAAATTCTATCGCCTACGTAATTTATTTCGACATACTATGAAACGACTACTATAGGTATTTGAGTCGTTGACTCACACAGTATGGAATAATTTATGTTCATGAATTTATCTTTATCTCGTTTTTTGCGAATGAATTTTTATGTGTTCAATATATCTGGATCGAAAGACATTGCAATCAGGGGCATTTAGAGGGAGAGGCCTTTGCCCAGCAGTGAGTTGATATGGACTGACAGTAAGTTATATGGGAAAGCTGGAAGATTATAGTTATTACATCCCATACCAAAGCTTTTTAAGTGATTTATGGCCAGTTTAGTGCACAGGTGTTTGGTATCAGATCTACCATTATTTATAGATTTATGTATTAAGGCGTAAAAATGTCACTTGAGTATTTTCGCAGGATGAAGGACTGACCTGCGCGATATCCGTGAGCTGCGCCCTCTGCATGTCCAGGTCGGCCAGGCGCTTGAGCGCGGCGTCCTCGGCCCGCGCATGCGCGTCCAGCCCGTCCCACAGCGCGCCCAGCTCCGCCATGCGCGGCCGCGGGCTGGCCTCCAGGTCGGGGGACTTCACCTGTACCATCAGTGTTTTAATATTAGGGAATCACTCATCAATTATCAATCAATCAATATATTGCTATCAACTGCTGCCCTCTCGCTAGTTCTCTAGTCTTTCTAGTGAACTTTTTAAAACAAGTGTCATACTAGTTGTTGTCTAGTGAAAGTTAGTTTTTCAGCAAAATTTACTACTCATTCGTATTTAAAATTTAAATTAATAATATAAGACACAGTTACCTCTAGATGTCGATGTCGCTGGTCTCTGAGCGACACATCCTCACTGGGCTCGCTGCAGCTCGTGGAGCACACTTCGTGTATTCGCTCCAACTTGCGCGTGCGCCGGTGTATCATCTCTTCTAGGTATTGACACTGTAGAAATATTTAATTTATCACACTGAACATTAAGTTAAGGATTAACTATTTAGCATAGACTTGAATATTTTCGAGGTTTTATTTTACTACAGATTTAATACAAAGCTACGTTATAACAAAATAAGTTTTATAAAATACAATGTGCTATCCAGGCGCAGGTATTGCTATTTACAATGACTACAGGATAAATATACACTATTATTGTGAAGTTAATAATACATATATGCACATATACAATACAAAGCACAAATATAAACAACAATCCAAATTTATCCCTGCACTACATCTACAGACCTGTTCTTTAACCTTCTCCAAAAGCTCATCAGTTTTCACCTCTTCCTGACCACACTTGACGCAAGTAACATCAGTCTGGTCTATTCGCTCGCTCTTTAACGATTCCAACTCTCCTAATAACGTGCGCATCTTGCTATCTCTTTCTTCTATAGTAGTCTTCATTTGCTCTAATTGCTGTAGTACTTCTGTTTCGTGGGCAGTCTTTTGTTCGATTTGAATTTCTAAGTTAGCGATTATATCTCGAAGTAAAGCGACTTTTTCTTCGGAAGCTTTAAGTTCGTTGTCTGTGGAAGCTTTTCTTGTCTCAAGTTCGGTTATAATTTGATTCATCTCACGCGTTTGGGCTTCTAGTTGTTCCACCTGATTGTGAATGGAAAATGTGAAAGAAAGATGAATAGGAAATGGTGTTTTTAGTTAAGATAGTCGCGATAGTTTTCATATGGATTTGAATGCTTTTGTTGGTCTAAACATGAGAGATTAGTAAAGATATTTAAAAAGGTTAAAGAAGTTAAGATAGAAAAAATCTAAGCTACATGCATTTTCATTAATAGGTTTAAAAAGTTTAGATGTTAAGAGAAAATAGGACAGTCAAGTTGTTACAATCAGAGTAAGGAGTAGTGTACACAAAAACCGACGACCTATTATCTGCTACATGCTTCATATGTGCAAAGAATAAGGTCTACTATAATTATTAAACTAACAACAAAATAATACCTTCACGCATCAGTCGACCACATTTCTAGGAACATAACCAAGTGCGCTTAGCCACGTAAAAATTTATGGGCCGCGAATCATACCAAACATAATATAATCAGTCGCCGACTGAGAGCTCACAGTGCGACTTCGCCCAGCTCAACAGGCCATTGTGCTGAGGCACATTCAAGCGCCACCCATAAAAAATAATATATTGTACAAAAGGTTACAAACTTAGATTTAACGATCGGGAAATTTCACTACGCTTCGTATTACTTTTTTGATTAGCTACGTAGCTGAGCGTATTGTCAGACTTTAACTCACTGACCCAAAGTGAGCCTACTCATAGACAGCGACTGACTATGCGTTTGTGATCGGCGACTTATAATTTAAGTTTAACATGCAGAGAAGAGACTGGGTTGTAACTCATATGACCGTATACGAACATGAGTACATAAACGATGTCAGAAGAGCTATCATAAAAAAAAAATTGATACAGATTAGACACTGAATTTATCTTTCAAACATAAATTTGATACCAAAAAGATGTTGGAGAACAGTTATTCTGACATTAACATACTGCTATACTCAGAGACGTCGATTACTGCTACTGCCAGTGCTCTGTACGGCACAGTAGAAGAATTTTGTATCAATGTAATTCAATGGTAGTAAAAAGGAAATTGAAGTGTCTGAGTGTCGCAGTCAGTAAGACAACACTGAGGGAACTTACGTGCGCGTCGTGTTCACGACAGTTGCAATACGCGAGGCGCAGGCATTGCATCTGAAGGGATAGTGTGCGGGAGGGTTAGTACGACTACCAATACGACATTATACTATGTCTAAAAACGTCTTAATTTTTTTAATAATAAATTTTCCATAAGAACAACACCTAAAGGTCAACAAATTCAAATCAGTTCTGTTATGAAAACCAATAGATATCAAGTGAATTTCTGGTCATTATACAATATCTACTTTCTCGTTTACTTTTCATTTAAAATTTAATCGATAATGATGTTAATCCGAAACTTGTATTTTGCTCCATAAAAGCTACGTAAACGGCATTTACGACGAAACTCGAACGAAATTTGACAATATCTCAATAGATAATATAATTATTTAAAATATTAATTTTCAGGACATATAAAGTTTCTCTGTATGTCGTATTGGTTAGTCGAGATTAGTGGTTATGTGCAAAAAAGATCTAGAAATACAAAAATAGCTGTGAAATTAGATTTTAAAACTCATCAGTGCTCAAATATTAGGAACCATTTCCCATATTTTAGTATTATTTTAACCAGCACATATTATTATCAAATAAAGCCCTGTTTTGGTTTTTCAATTTAACATGATTATTTCATATACACTGTCAAAAATAATATAACATTAAATATTCAAAATATGTAGTAGGTATTCTGTAGCCAAAATCGTCTAGCAGAGAATTATGTAATAATAATATGTGCAATTTTAGAATAGAAAATAATAATAAAACAACCAGTCATCCACAAGATAGCACTTTAAGCTTACAATAAAACTATACATAAGTTTCTATACTCGAGCCAAAGCAAAGATACAAACTTATTAACATCATCTAAAACAAATATAGACTTTAAAAGTATTACATTAGGGTAGATATTTGCAATGGCTTGAGTACCGTACAGACAATACACAGGCTACAACCAACTACCTCAGACAACAAACACAGCCACGTATACATATACAACGAGCTGATTATACATCTTACAAGCGTCAAGCGCGATATCGCTGCTGTCAACCGTCAATGCAATCATTAATATTTAGCCCCTACAATAACTAAGAGATGCGTAAGAATATATAGGTAAACAGGGTTATTTGTAAAACACCAGCATCCTTTACAGGGGTCATTAAACTCATCATTATGAACAACTTTTACTATGGGATCAACCCTGAAATCGCAAAAAAAAATCAGCTGTTCCTTACATTTTGTTGAGTCACGTGAATATAAATGTATGGAACAGCTGATTTTTTTCGAGTTCGACTAGCGTCCTGCCGAAAAGGTTCCTAAAAATATTTTGTAGTGCAATATTGTATAAAAATATAATTATTAGGAAAAGCTGACAGTTAACAACAGCAAATATCGCACTTTTAACTGGTCTTCCCCGTGTAAAGCTTACACAGAGGGCCGTACCTCGTTGAGTATCCTGGCGTTGTTGTGCAGGCGGGTGGCGAGGCGCGCGTTCTCGTCGCGCAGCTCGCTGAGGCGGCGCGCGAACTCGTCGCGCTCCGTCTCGCGCTCCGTGGCCTGCTCCTCCACGAACTGTCGCGTTGATCGCAGCTGACGGTTCGCCGCTTCCAACTAAATTAAATTAATTTATAAAATCTGTGTTTCGTATTTTCATTGCTATGCACCACAATGACATTAAGCAAAGAAAGGTTATATTTTAATATTACATACAATATAATTTAAAAATTTATTAAAAATGAATTTTATTAAAGTTAAATATTCATCAAAGTATTTTTAACTATATCAAATCGATATTCGCCTCATAATAAAATTTATTATCGGCTATAATGAGCCTTAGTATGAACTATCATGCTGCTACTGAGATCTAATAACGCTTACGCCTGACCTGAAAATCGAACCAGGGACCTCGCACACAGCACCTGCGCTTGTGTCTAATTCGAGGCAGTTTAATTATTTATAAAGTGTACCTAAATATTTTATTAAAAATATAATAATAAAAACATATACCTAAATACACAAAACATTCATGCGACGAAAACTACTTAAAATAAACTTTGTATACAAATATAATATTATACAGATTTTTCAAGCAATGCACAAACTTCAAGGGATGACTCTGTTTGTGATCCTAAACAATTACTTGTGCTTTTCATCACCATCATCTTCTTGCCCTTGTCCAAATTTTATTTAGGGTCGACGCTATAGGTTTTCTTCCCCCATTAATATTTTTATATCGATCCTATAAGGATCAAAATTCACCTTGAGTGTATTGTACTGTACACAAGAAATTGTTCAGGAAACCCGGACAAGAACATACCTTCAAAACTTGCGCACTCTTTAAAAAAATCCCATACACAATTACACAGTGCTTAGGAGCTTACTGTGTTATTTTTGTCGCCTTAAAAACTTGCCCACGAAATCACTCATCAAACTATAAATTTCCAGTATGAACTGACCTCGCATTGTATAGGCTCTTCGTACAAGCTTGTACAGGAAGCTTGAAGCTTGTCAGCTTGTACAGGAAATGTGTAGCCGTGTGTACTACATCTCCGAAATCCGACATAATAACTGACGATCCATAGATTTCAGATGGTTTCTAACTTTTTAATTATTAAATTATATGGAATGGCAGTTTGGAGGTTATTATTTTGGATTTCAGAGATACCCCCCTGCAAGTTTTTAAGACAACTAAACTAATACGGTAATTCATAAATGATTACATAAATATAGCTACACTTGACATTTTATAAGCAGGTTACCATGCTTGACACATAGAAATCATAAAATAAAATAATTTCGAATCATAAACTAAAATATAAATACAAAACTTAGTAGCGTTGTATCGTGCGTTTACCTTCTCACAACAAATCTTATGTACAGGTGAGTCGGTCAGCCTTCTGACCTGCGCGTGCGACGGTGCAACATAATGTACATGTTATAGTACGATATATAATATTGTGCATATGGTAAATAGATAAGTAGATCTTCAGATAATATTGTTATGAAAAATAAAAGGCTAGTGTTTGAACACAAGCCCATGATGGTACATTGGATTGTGATCTAAGATGGATATTGACTTAGTTTAATGGTAAAAAATTGGACAGTGGAGCTTTGAAAATCTGCTACAATGCTCCAAATTCGTTATTCAAGCATTAAAATATACAGGACGACTGATTGAATGAAGAACATATCGAAAGAGGGGGTATTCAGTATTCAAATATGAACCCAGGATTTGCGAAAAAGAAATCAGCTATAATGACGTGAATTTGTCTCTATGAAGCGGCTTTTATTTTTTGTCATTTCAGGGTTTGTTCTATAATAAAAGTTTTTCATAAATTGTATATTAAATATCTTTCTTCAATACTATCCCCATTCTACTAACCACCCTACAGGCCTATTTATTAGATAAATATTAATTTACACAAAAATATTTAAATCCTGTCATGTCGTCTGTCGGTGTGCACTGTCAACATGAAGTGTGAGTAGTATGGCTGGCTACCTGTTGGTGCAGGTCGTCCCGCTCGCGCTGCAGCGAGTCGATGTCGTGCGCCAGGCGCTGCACGCGCGGCGACGCGCTGGCGTCCAGCGACTGCGAGGCGCTGCTCGGCCGGCAGCGGCTCGGCAGCGACACCTGCTGCGGACCCGTGCCGTACCTGCCAACACCACCTACACTTAGGCTCTATCTAAATTTGGAGTTGAAGCTGCAACAATTTTATTCAATGAAAACTGACCAAAATTGTAATTATTTTTTAAGGGTTCATTCAACTAAAAAATTCATTCGTCTTAACACTTTACAATACGAAAAGAAACCACCAAACGTAGGGCCTTATTGTGCTATTCGATATCAAATATTCGTCATAACCTTTTTGAAACTTTGAGAAATTATAACACTTTTATAATTTGACCATTACTTTTGGTCTCACTTAATTTAAAATTCATACTTTACATTAATTTACTGCATTAATGTCCGTTTTCTTAAATTAATTCTTTATAGGTAAAGTAAAAAAATAAATGTACAAAGGCCAGCTAACTCAATACTGAGTTCCTAAGCAACAAACCTTCGAATGATGGAGAAATAGAAGATATGAGGATTAAATTATGAATACATTACTGAAGCATAAAGCTATAAGAATACCATAACTACTACCTAAAACTAACATTTTAGTTTGTACACTCATGTACTATCGCGGACGCGAACGATGCACCACTTTGAGATCAAAATGCTTTTAACGATGCTACGTGCTTAGGGGCGGGGCTAACGCTACGTTCGGACGCCGAGTGCAAGCGATTCTAACCTTAAGAATGGTACACCGGCTTTGTCCACGGTAGTAAACAAAATTAGATATTATTTATTAATAAATATCTAATAAATACATAATTACTAGTAAGGTAACTAATATAATTGTATAATTAATGCGGAAGAATTCCACAGACTCGAATCACTACCCTGACAGAGAATAAACTTCATACCGACTGGAGGAGTGAGCGGTTCGAAGTTGAACGCAAGAGGCTGAGCGCCACGGCTTTTCTCTTGGTACGAGGTGCTCAAAGCGTTCTCTAAGATAAGAAGGAGTTAAGGTCAAACTACATACAGAATACCAAAATAATCGCTATTTCCTCAATTATATTACTTTAAAATTGAATAATTTTATATCATGTCGATCGTAATATTTTAAGACTTATTTTTTTAAATACTTAGAAGTAGATCGGAATTTGGACTTGATATGATATGAAAGCTAGCTTTCGCCCGCGTGGTATGTAGATAAATTGTTCCTTATTCTTTCTTATTATTATTCTGATTTATAAGCTATATTAATATAAAATTTCGTTAAAATCCATTCAGTAGCTTTTACGTGAATGTAACGAATTTCCATCCAATCCTCAAAAACTTTCACATTTTTTTAATATTATTAGGGTAAGATTTATAACTTGAGGAAAACTATTCTTTGTTTCATTTATTTTTCAAGCTAATTCCACAACTTAGTAGGTGCTCGTAACTACGTACCCCTCGGCGATAACCTCCCCGCTCGTCATGAAGTGAGCTATCTTGATCATAGCGGCCTCCAAGTCTGATCGCAGCAAGTTCTCTCTCTGAAGACACTCCGCCATCGCCTCTTCCATGTTCTGAAAGAGAATTATAATGATCAGTAACAGTTGCATTGCATACCATGAAAAATAATAAAACTAATTGATTTTTTTTATAAAAAAACGCAAGTGACGGATATGGCGAGATAACTTGAAAATTAATAAAATAGGGTATTCCAAAGCACCTTTTAGTTTCTTTTTTTCGTCCCAATAAGTCTTTCTACAAAGAAAAGAATTAGTTATGGCAACTTAAAGGACGCAACTCCACTAATACGTGCCAGTTCTACTACTAGACAATAGATGGCGCTAAGCGCTTGCAAAATAATTATAATAATATACTGGATATATTTCAAAGGAACGAAGGAGCGAGTGATAGATATTAAAAAAAAATATAGATTACCTTTCGATGCAGTTCACAGTTGTCACAGGATTTCTGTTTGGAGTCCAAGTCTTGTACTAGCTCGGTGATCTGGATGCTCGGCTCATCACATAACATATTACTCTCCAGGCGAGTTCCTGCAGGAGTTACAGTTATTTCATGACTACTACAAATAAATTATATATAAACATCACAAATATCACCATAAGCCTATTAATCGGAAATGTTCTCGAAATCGAAACGAAATAAGTCGCGGAGGGGGAGGTTCTACTCCCAAAATCGAACGCAAATATTTCGGATCGAAACATAATAACGAAGACGATCAAACTAGAGTTTAATTTTCATGTACTTTGTGCTTTCGCCTGTCGTTTCGTTTCAAATCTATTAAACAAATAATCAAATAGGTGATTAAACGAACGAAAAAATTTACAAATATGCGATCCATCAGTCAAAACCTCATAGTTTCAGAGTTTCAAAGAAGGGCCTCAGTTAAAAAAAATATACAAGGCATTTTTTTAAGAGGTGAATGAAAAGGAAAGCTAGATGTGACCAGGCATAGCTTGTCGAACTACCTATAAGAATAAACTTAAGGATTAACAGCCCATTTAGTGTCTACTTATGGTATACACATATACTTACTGGGAGCAAGTTTAGCAGATAAATCGAGCAGCGAGTGAGCTTCATGTCGCAACCGTCGCAGAGAATGTTCCAGCTCCTTCTTAATGTCCTCGCTCAAGTCGCGCTGATGTTGTAAGAAGTTTACTATACCTTCCTGCGAAAAACGTTGAAAGTCGCATAAGAAAACAATTAAAACAATAAGGAAATTATATTAAGTACCTTCATAATTATTTTTGACTAGTGAGATGACGGGTGATAGAGATGTGTGAAGAAAGAGGACATACTGCGCCGACCCCAAATAAATTGGGAAAAAGGACAGGAAGATGATGAATTATTTTTGATAAAACTGCTATATTTTATTCATTACTATCCACATCAGACTCAAAACCAGTTTCAACGTGAGTTCTTGGTTCTTTGGTGGGTTCATTTCTAAAACATAATCTTACCTCATCCAAGTCAGTGAGTATCGCGTTGAGATCCGGCGCGAAGTGCACGTGTTTGCCACTTCGGGACACCACGCTTGTGTTCAGATCACTTGAGAGATTCGGTGAAGCAGACCGGGAGTTTTCTTCTATGAACGTACTAGAACTGGGCAGACAGTAATAATTTAATACAATTCAATTCCATTGATAACAATAAAGAGGAGAAACAAATTTAACCAGGGTATTACCACAAATCGATTTTGTATTAGAGCCGGTACACGAACAGCTAAGTCTCAATAGTGGTTCTGGCATTTTAAAAGTGTTTCTCGCGACTTAAAAGTCGTTCTCGCATCTTAATACTAGTTTTAGCGACTTAAAATCTTAATCTTAATATGAAGTTTTCGCCACTTAAAAGTTGTTTCCGCATCTTAATAGTTGTTTCCGCATCTTAATAGTAGTTCCTGCGACTTAAGTTGTTCTCGCGTCTGAAAAGTTGTTCTCGCGACTTAAAGGTTGTTCTTGCGTCATAAAACATTGCTCCAAACTGTTGCTTGTTGCTTCTGCGTCCAAACAAACATACGACTGCTGCATTAGCAACAGAAACGTCGCCGGTGCAGGGTAGTAAGTTGGCACATTGCCAATGCGCCTATAGTACTACGAAAACCAACTACCGTTTGAGAACAGGTGGACGGTTCGTGATTTGTCGGATTAATACAACATGTGTAATTATTCTACTAATGAGGTTTGGACAATCTACGAGAAGTGACTCAACTCATGATTATTTTAATTGTGTACAGAACTACTTATGTATTATTTGAGAGTACTGGACTTGTTTAAGATAGTTAGTAGACGATCTTCTCCTGGGCATATCGCGAAGCCGTTTATTGCTTTTTGGGACCCACTGTGTGGCGGTTCTTGTCCAAGAGATGGCAGGATGAACTCGAATCACATCTGAGAGACTGGTCGCAGAAAGCATTAGACGGATCAAGTGGAAGGAGAGAAGGAAGGTCTTTGCCCTGCAGTGGGACAATATAGGCTAAATAAATAAATTTGATGACCAATACGTTATATTACAATAATAATTATTTGTTTTAAGTATGATCTACATAGTATGTCAAAACAGTCATCTTCAAAATCTTTTACCCTTTTGAACAGCATGTGTAAATAAAATACAGTCATATCTAGGATCAGTACCTATTATCACCAAAATCCTAACATAATAAGTTATTTCTGAAGTAATCCCACCCGCAAAGTAATACATCAATAATAATATGAAGTAAAGTGCATAATATTTGGCACGTCGCCAGTCGCTACCTCCAGGGAGATATTAACTTGACGCGAATCTTAACGCCTAGTAATTATAAACATGAGCGGTTTTGTAAGGGTTGTCAGTAAATGAAAAATATTCTAATATTTCTGTATTACTCTGATAATTCTGCTTTGATTAATAACTGATTTAAATTTGTTAAGTTTTTTAGAATAGAATAGAATTAGAGGAGAGACTTCAAAAGTCTCAAGATTCATAGTTGACGCTCATGATTTTGCTGGTATTGACAAAAACTTGAAACAAGCTTCGGCTTGTGTTTAGTTAGCAAGCTTTAGCTGCCTTCAGGGACCACAGGGACATTAGTTAGACCACAAAATAGATGTAATAATAATATCTGCAAGAACACTTGTGACAGCCCTACATGTATAGCGTGGGAGAGCCGCAAAAGCTTATTTTAACGCTAGTAACACTGCCATTAAATGGAAGCTTCCGTATATTAAACTCAAACTACAAACATTTGCTAATTTCAGTTAATCACCTTACTCTTTGTTCGAAATTAGATTCTAGACTTATTTTAATGTAAAGAAGTTAATGTATTTTAGTCCTTATATGTGCTTACGATCTAATGGCAGCTACTGAAGCCGCGATGGCCACCTACTGGGTGCAAACTATTTAGGATAGAGTCTCGACGTACCATCGAAACGAAAAGAAAAAGAAGTCCTTATGTGAAAGTTATAATGAATATTGATATTCTTTCTGGGTTTATACTGAGTATCCATAAGGTTGTCTTGTCGTTTCCGTAATGGTGAAATTGGTTCTAAACACAACACAATTTTTAATGAATTACCGTATTTTTGTGTCCTATTCCGAAAGTTATCACTTATCTGTGTCCACCGACCGAGTACATTGAAAGTACTCTTGCCATTTCTTTTACATCTATCTCTGTGTCTGACTAATATTCCTAGTAACCTATCCAGCTGAACTAAATTCATCAAATACAGTACCGGCAGATCAAAGAAAGAGGTTGCAAGAGCCAACAAACAAAGCTAAATAATACAGAGTGTAGTCCGTCCAAACTGTTTTGTTTTGTCAATGGCGCAAGTGTTGTTAAAAAGACTAATAAGTTGTTGTGTTTGCGACTATTCCTGTGTTTGCAGCGATTTATAGACACAACTTGTTTTTTGTTTAAGTCGGAGACGTCGTAATGTAACATTAATATTGTATAGTTTTTGTGTGAGTTGTATAGTTTTAATTGAGCAAATCTTAGGTCAAATCAAATTATTTTTATTTATAAAGATTGGTAGTTACATTACTTTTAAATAGTCAACTAAAATTAATTAAACTTTTTAAAAATTGGATAACTTTCGTGTAAGATTCGATTCGTAAATTTTTATCAACTTTGCAGTCTCCGTGGTCGCAGGGTGAGTTATCCTAAAGTATATCTAACTTCTAAAATTGCTAGGTTCAAAGCGCTAGAAGGTGATGATGATATGCAGTACAACGCGTGCAAATCTTTCTCTCTCATCACGTATGAATACTTGTTCCGATTAAACTGATTTTTTTGCTGAACCTTTGTATTCTCCTGTCTGTGATATCTTCAATGTGCCAGACCGAGATAGCGACTTAGCAAGATAGACGCCAAACCTATTTCAGTACTATTGCTATAAATTCGCCACTTTGAAGTTGGGCTCCCTTCACAGAGTGAGCTTAACGCAAGTAACTACTAAGAATCAACGCTAGCGAACAAAGACAGCGATACGCTTGTCGTTTACTTAACAAACCTGAGGCTTTAGCGATAGTACTGTAAGTATAATAACGACTTTAGTTTTCGAAATACTAAACTCATTTACCCACCCACCACGGAAGCTGCAAAGCCACAAAAACATCAAGAGAAAACATATTTTAATACCCGCAATTAAAAGTGTTGTAAGAGTCGTGATAGCCTAGTGGTGGTGACCGTTGACTGGCAAGTCAGAGGTCTCGGGTTCGAACCCAAGGCGAGCACCTCAGACTTTTCGTAAGTTATGTGCGTATTATTAACTAATTATCACTCTCCGTGCCTCGGATAGCACGTTAAGCTGTTAGCCCCAGCTGTCAATTGGAGATCTTTGACAGTCGTTACGGGTAGTCAGAAGCCCGAAAGTCTGACAACCAGTCTTACCAAGGGGTATTGTGTAACCCTGTATCTGGGTTGTGGAGGTCTGATAGGCAGTCGCTCCACGCAAAGCACTGGTATTCAGCTGCATCCGGTAAGGCAGGAAGCCGACCCCAACATAGTTGGGAAAAGGCTAGGCAGATGATGAATTAAAAGTATTGTAAATAATAAAGTATAGGTTAATACTCACTCGTTGTCCGGCACGAGGCGCGCCAGCAGCTGCGCGAGCACGGTGCGGTTGAGCTCGTCCTCGGCGCTGGCGCAGTACGCCACCAGCTGCCCCACCACGCGGTGCAGGCTCACCGCCACACGCTTCAGGTCATCCCTGCAAGGGAGGCGCGAGTATAAACCATAGTGCTGAGCAAATAACACTTTTGTATTTCAATTTGTATACAAATTATTTTAATCGAATTGGGAACCTCCAACTTTTTGAAACTCGGTTAAAACTTTTTTATGATAGATGTTAAGTAATATTCAAGTGGGTTCTCTCGTATTAACGGAAGAGAATAATTGATGGTATTGTTTACCTGTAGCTGCATTCATAGTAGGTACGAGTTTTGTTGATAAAGTATACACTGTGGCATGAGGTCTCTATTTATCCCTTGCCTCCCAGAGACAAAAATAGATAAAAATCAAAAACTCACACTAGCGGCACATTCTGAGCGCAAATAAAATTCAAATTCAATTTAAAATATTGTGTAAACCCAAAACTATCGTTAAACACTATCTTTAAACTGTGTAAACGGAAAATGATATAAATTAAAACCAGTCCTACTTGTCTGTTTGTTTGTATCAAACAGCTGCAACCACAGTGACGTAATCCGGAACATCACATGTAACACTGTAACCCAGAATCGATTCCTGTTCCCAGGCGTAACATGTCCATCAGACATTTGTTACTGTGCGATCTGAACTTCCTCATCAATGTAGTTTGCAAGCGCGGATGCAATGTGAGCTTTATCAATAATGTGTTAATACTGTCTAATAGGTTATCTTTTCAGAATATACTAGGTTTTGCCCACGTCACGTCATCGTGGAGACCATTTTTTGTGTTAATTAAGGATATTGTCTATTTATGTGCAGTTTTATCGAAATCCATTTGACGGTTCTTGTGTGATTGAGTAACAAACATCCACCCATGTTTACAAAATTTTAAGATTAACATATTAATAGGATTTTTTGCATTAATGCCCTTATGCATTGTCCGTAGGTAAGTATTAACTACTTTATAAATTAAAAGATGGAAAAAATGTATCAAAGTTATCTACTAGATTAAGTTAACGATAAATCATCAGGGTGTTGAGGGGTGTTGAAACCAACGCTTAACAAATAGAAGTAATATCACTTTAGTACTAAGTGTAGTGTATAGATGTCGCTACCAACGTCACAACGACGTAGCTTACCTTTCCCTAGTAACCTCCTCCAGTTGTCTGTTCTGATCGAAGCTGAGATTCCGCCGCTGTTTCCACTTGTCTTCGCCGACCGAGAGCTCGTCGCGAAGACTTGAAAACTGAGGGCAAACATACCTTGTTAATAATTTATTATTAGACGTGGTTTTTGGATGCTGAAGTTGAGGACCTGGTGTTATAACTTAACATGTCTACCAAGGCCTATATCCTATTTCAAGGATCCAGTGGCAGACATATAACTTTACAATACACAAACAACATCGGAACAAATATCTGTCAATCACAAAAAAATATTGTCCCATATATCCTTTCCCCACTATACACGGTTTAAGGGACCTCGTAACTAAAACTTAAACCATTGTTTCTAGAAATGATTCTAAACTCCCAGTGTTGAAATTTTTCATTTTCCTTGAGTTCGAATCTAAGACTTACTAGTCAAAGATCCTACTAGTAGGCTATCAGTAGCTGAGGCTCCATCGATTCCTACCGGCTTCCCATTGAAAAATGGCACAGTCAATAATGGCTACTGACTGCCATAGATTTTTCTCCGGGTTGGCTCCGGCTTATGACTAAAATTCACCCTCCGCCACTGTAGGCTATCATGGCTTATTTATAAATATCAATAGAACATACCACAAACTTTCTCAAAATCACCATTGTGTAGTCACATTGTCAACAACACTATGTCTTCAGTTCATTGAACAATACTTTTAATTTTAGCACTTTTATAGTACAACACATCAGTTCACACATAACTCACTTTGTTACATTAATTCACACACAACCTAAATTGAGACATAAACCATTGGATTAAGTCTTAAAATTGTGTAGAGGTAATCTAATTAGGAACTTATAGACTGCATTTTAGTCTTGTAACCTATATTAACATGGAATCATTGATATTGGCTTATGTTAAAACAAGTTTTATTGATGACTTGAGTCAAATGAATAACAATTCTTTTTTTATAATAACTTCCTTTGTAGTATAATTATTTTTGAGTTTTAATTTACGTGCAATGTTTTCTTTTATTATAAACGTAATCTATATACTTAAATTGTAACACTTTGATTCGTATCATAAACAATCTTTCATTGAAATTATAACATAATAGTAATACATTTATTATCGTTTCTATATTTTATTTTAGTTTGTTTACAAAATATCTAGTAAGTATCCGTAACCCACTACAATTTCCATATAATGTAATAGGGGCTATAATATATAAACGAAACTCTAATCACTCCTTATTAATAAAACACTGATCACAAGGTTGAAACGTCATATTCAATATTCAAATGGATCTTCAAGCGAGATCAATGTTCAAAATCAACGTCGATCATAAACTGAATTTTATTTAAAGTTACGAACTGTACGTCAATAAATGCACGTTAAATGTAAATAAATATTTATATAATCAGAATTTATTTCTAATACTATAAATTAAAGTAAATAAATAAAAGTAAAATTTGGATATTTGTCTATCAATAACGACCAATGATAAAACTTGGCACATTGCGAGCTTACCTATATCTCAAAATGGAAATAGATTCATGCGTCTATTTATCCCGAAATTATGCGGACAAAGTCACGGGCTAAACTAGCAATACACATGTTCTCACAAATGTAAGCACAAGTACTTAGCTTTGTTTATTTAACACTCTTATAACGACAAAATTAGATCACCAAGGCTGAAATGAAATTAGGAGTCGACCTCAATAGAAATAAAATTTACTACATCTTTACGTCATACACCACACATTTAAAAAAAGAAGAAAAAACTACTCACAGACACGAGTCACGACTAGGTTGAACAATTACAAAAATATAATACTACCCTCACAAGCTCAGCTGCGTACTAAAATAGTTCCAAGAAAAAAGATAACCATGTGTGGGCCATACGGATGCACGTGTTTAATACCTTAACACCTTTATTGTCAGGACAATAAGGTTTATTTTGGTATGTTTTGTTATAATGCAGTACAAGTGATGATGCTAAGTTGTATTTGCTTATTGTTAGCTTGATAATGAAAGGGCAAACGAGGGAGTTTGTGTAAACTGCTTGTTAGTAAGATCATTAAATTAATTAATTTCCTTTACGTTTAAATACACGATAATTTTATTGTGTGATACGCAAATTTTCGCCGGAAACAATTAAGGAAATTGTTAGTAAGTTAAGAAAGAAATAACTACTCGTAATTGAAACATGTTTCACACAATAAATTTAAGTGAAAATTAAAAAGGGGAACACTGCGTGAACCTGCGATACTAGCTGTACCCGCTGCATTGCCAGAATGCTCATTACATACCATCTGAGTGATTGCGGGCAACGACACGATTGCTTAGTTCCTAAGAGCATTGCTACGTACTTATGTCGCGGGTTCTAGCGTTAGGGTTTTTTTAAAAACCTACTTCAAATGTAACCTGAAAATCTAACAGATAAACAAAAAAAAATCCCCGTTATAATTTTAAGATCCCCAGATCGATAGATTACTCACAGGATACCAAGGAGTCGTGCTTGCGACCTCTAGAGCATAAGGCAATCTTATTTCATTTAATTCATTCTTATTTAATCAGCTCATTCTTCCTAGATTCAGGTTCAGTACCTAGTTTAGACCAAATTCTAGGTTACACCTAAGTAATACTTTATACTTGTTATTGTATTTTGTAATCCTTAAATTTGTAAATAAATATTCTATTCTATTTCGTGTATTAATAAATCAAATCCATATTTTATTCAAACCCTATCTTAATAGGTAGGTACACACTCTTCCCGGTGTAATTAAATGAAACTCGTACCGTACAGCTGCTACCATTCTGTACAGTTGCTCCTCCTCTAAGTACCTAACATCTGGCGACAAAGGGGTATAAAAATGTCAAGTTCGTTGCTCCTAATTAAATTCTACCATAAAACATCCCGCGATGTAAACATTAGATTTCAAGTGGGATTGAATAGCCATGGAATATGAAGGGATCGATTACTGTAATGTTTATGGTGCTCAATGGGGCGGGAGAGATTCTATTAAATAAAGTAAGGGGAAACTGTATGGTATGTAGAATGTAAATTGAATTAAATGCGGTAGCTGTTTGTGTCGTTATTTTGTTTCATTTGTGGTTGATTTAGTAGTAGTAGCTTTGATAAAAGTATACGTGATGCTATAAAAAAAATATTTGCCCTATTAACACGTTGACTATGCTAACATAATTGAGTGACACATGTGTGATACCTACAGATTTTAAATGATTAAACTAAATAGGTTGATGCTTTGGCTTACCAATACTTGGAAGGCACAAAGAATTTATGCATAAATACTGGGGGCTTTACCCAGTAGATCGCATTATAAATCCCGCTCCTTTCTACAAAATTTCGAACTTTAATACTCGCATAGCATGCATAAATACTTTGCATAAATGTTTATGTATTTACAAGATTATGTAGGTAACTAGAAGTGTATAAGAAAATCAAACTAGTAAATATTCCAGGAATTCTAAATCAGACATAAGAAGTCAGACATTTCGACAATAATTTCCAACCTATCACTGAAATCAACCTAATCTTCACTTCGTACTCAGAAATGGTAAAACAAAAAGCCACAGAGTAAAAAAGCTACGAGGAAATGTTTAGAATAACTGACAGGTTGATAGTAAATAATTTCTGTGCATCTTTAGAATTTATTACTTTTCTCTGACATTTACGACTTTCATTAGTTGCCAGGCAGCTGTGACAATCTTTGCAAGTACACAAAAATAATGAAAGTCATGTTAAGTCAAATAGAACACAGGACTGAACTAAATTCAGCACGAAAGCGCATTTCTATAAATACTTTAGAAATAAAGATGAATCTTCATACTAAATTATCTACATTCTACATTACATGTAGTAGGTATGTCTAATTTCTTTATTTTTCTTTCTTAATTTTATTTCTCGTACCTTTTATATAAGTGGATATATTATATTTATTCTATTACTCTTCAGCCTCCTAGCCTTATTATTCCCAAACTTTGTTGGAGTCGGTCGATCTAACCAGATGCATTTGAGTCACAGTTTTTTATGGAGCGACGCAAAGGGACTCCTACAATATTCTGAAGTCGAATCAGTTTTCAGGATTTTATGAGGGTACTGACTCTTATATCGACTGTCAAAGATCATCATATCCATAGTCATAGCTGGGACCAACGGCCTCACGTGCTTTCTGAAGCATGGAGCAGGTGATAATAAATTTATAATACGCACGTAGATAATTTCCAAAAGGGTGAGGTCAGAAGCCTTAGACCGAAGACGTCTGACTTGCCACTTTTATTACTGTGACTAGTAAAAAACTTGCTGGACAATGGACACGAACCAAATCGAACCCCTGTAATCCCCCAATTGAGGAACACAAATTCCTGGACAATCAAAACATATAGCGATATCCACAAACCAAATATTTCAAGACAATTCTCCAGGCATCCAGTCCAAAGTAAAACGAAAATGGGACGAAACAAAGGGGAACGTATTTTTAAATATCTAAGTGTTAACAGCTTAAAATGGTACACAGAGTAAAATAAACATGTTTGGCATACTTCAATAGAACCGGCGAATGATTTGAATACTTTAGAGGAAATAAACGCATTATGGAACATACTGCGGAAGAAATATTTTAGAAAACAATACACAGAAACTTTTGACTGCAATTAATGCAAGTCATTTTTAATCCTTAGCACGCACCTTTGCCTTTTCGTTAGATTATGCGCATATCATAAACTAATTAGCACTTTCCGTGCTTCGAACATGAAAGTATCAGCCCTAGTTATCATGAAGATCTTGATCTGACAGTGCCAATTTTTTTAATTTAAATTATTTAATGGCATCCATTTGCCCACATCCATCTGATAGTAAATAGAATTATGGTTTACTGGGCAAAACGCTATTCACTCTTGATGTGTTTTGGAAAAATTTCGCGGCCTAACCACTCAACCGATTTTGATGAATTTGTCATAATAATAATGTCCTTCTGACGGAACGTCGATCACAGCGGCCAATCTCTAATCGATTAAAGATTGGCCAACGGCTCAGGAGATGTTATTATGCACAAGAGGGTGCGCAAACACAGGTGCACTCTCTTTTCCTTATTCTCACTCTTCGATAGCAATCCGATACAACCAGAGACAGGTCAGTCGCAGGACAAACTGCTTTACGTGCTCTCTGAGGCACGGTGCAAGTGATAAAATTATTGTACAATTTACAGATAGCTTACGAAAAGTCAGAGGTGCGCGTCTTGGGTTTGATCCTGAGACCTCTGACTTTTCAGCCTACGGTAATACCGCTAAGCTAACACTAAACCAATCGAACAATCGAAATAAACTATACAATGAATCTGTCATAAAGATTACTTGTATAAGAGGGGAACCGCGTACTACAGACATTTGTACCATAATAAATAATATTTAGTCACAATGACGAGCAACTGGGGCCCTAGTGGGGAACATCGAGTTTTATTTTCGTTTATTGTGAAAAATATTCCATATTTCTCTATTTTCCTTATTTCCATGTAAAACAAAACAATTACATGCGTAAAACGCCGGCCGGTAAAACGTAACATAATTCTATTTCCAGCATGTGCATACTGTTTGCTCGAACAATTCCAAGAAAAATGACTGCACCCCAAGTAAATCACGTTCTCTAATCATACGATGCACAAATTAAAAACGGTCACAGTCTAATGGTCAATTACATCTCACATGTAGTAAGCCACACTTTATTTACAAAATTCTATCTTATTATATCTCTTTAAAGTTTATTTTAGTTTGCACGACTCATTCCCGCGTAAATGACGTTAAGTTCGGCGCGTGCGCAAGGGACGACTGTCGCGGATAGCGTCCGACGCTACACTGAATTCTGAAAGCACTTGTTTGTTTATAACTTCTGTTTATTTAGTGGCTACGTGATTCTGGATTTGCGCTTGATTGAGCTATAAAACTGTCAATATTTATCTATTGCAGGCAATGTATGGGGTATAAAATAAATCGAAGTTGATCTGTTACGCTTTCATGAGGGGTTAGAGTTGAGAGTCGAACGACAGAAACATATTATCCAATTATATCAATAGCAGAACTGACATACCTACCATACATACTATCGTTTATTTTAAGAGGAAACACCAGTAACATGTTATAATTTATGTACTTATTAGGTACTAGTTTTGGTAAGGAAGGATCCAACAAGTAATTTTATTGTATCAAAAACAAAATTAACCCTTGTCTAAGAAAAATATTTTTTCAGACACCAAGCTATTACGACAAACTAGCTTAGGAAGACTTCCTTAAAATTCCCATTTCACACACACAACACCATCCTAAACCCGATATGCATGAGATCGATTCGTATCAACCATCTGATTAACACGAATTACGCGCTACGCTATTCAAGCCGTAAACCACAGCTGTCAATCTTGATTACTTGAATAAGAGTTACTAAGTGTTCGAAATCATTTATCAAGGCGTTATACAACACACATTACTCTTATTATAAGATGAATTATAAAAGTCCTCAAGTACAAACAAATACAAACTTGATTTATGGGACAGCGGTTATGAATCAGGGCATATTTTACCATTATTATGATACACATAGAATTACTTGTTTAACATAATTGTGCTGCACGCACGCCCGCTATCTACTAACTATACTACCTACACTAAATATTTTTTTATTTATTTATTTATTTGGGACAATAAACAGTTACATGCTAAGGATTATACAAAAAAAGTAGCTAAACTAGATTAACAAACATGTAACCCACACCATTATCCACAGGTTATCAAAAGAATTCAAAGAAAAACGAATGAACAATATAAAGGTTAAATGGAAAATACTTTGGTTATTTAAAAGTAAATAGTACCTATTCTACCTACACTAAATAGCAAAATGACTACTATGCTAGTTTGAGATATTTAGAAACTTGTACTCTAAAAAATTGTTGCAGTCCGTGACATACCTAGTTCCCGAAGGGTTGACAGATATTAAAAACACAATCGTTAGTGGATAACCCATTAGACACACTGTGGCAGCCATTACTGGTAATAAGATTACTTAATTATCACAGGACGTTGTCCTACGACCTATTTTACATCTGTTTCAACGGTCGTCTCAATCCCAATTATAATCTTTTCAACAGTAACTAACAGTCCACCGCCCCTAAGAAGCCGGTCTACACGCGTCTTTATTAGAACCAATTATGTCTAAAATTAAGAAAAAAGTCCATATGAAGAGGCAGGATGTCTCCAATTTATTTTTAGATGTTCTGCCGTTTTATAGCGACAGGATAAGGGAGGGAGCTGTGAGCTAGCGGTGTGGTCTCGACCTTTTGTTTTTTGCTAATCCTGGAGAAAGGGGATAGTGCGATGTTTAAAATGAAATATCTTTATTTAGACACAATTCGAAACTTATCTCTGTTATCCGTTCAAGCACTTTCTAGATTTGAAATAAGAATCCCGCATCGCGTTATATTTACATGTGTATGTCCTAGATAATATTTTAGGATCTCATTACTAATTTGTGCACACATCACATAGACTCACGCCTGTATTCCCCAGGGGGTAGGCAAAATGTATGCAGTACACCCACGTCTTGCCGGCTATGTTATAAGTCCCATGTAACATGGGGCGAGCCTATTACCATTAACCGGGCACAATTCCACACTCAGCAGTCGCGCTTGCTACCACTAGATCAACGAATTTGTGCATTAGTCTAATAAATCCCCGAGTCCTAGAACTTGTCAAGAGAGAAACTACAATGTTTAGCACGTAAAGGAATTTTCCAAGTAAGAAAATCCCAGTGAACTCTTGAACCACAATACTAACAGTCACACTGCTGGTCTTCTGTTACAAATCGAGAGGCGAGAAAAGGTACTCGTAATCGTGCGTGCTGATAGAGGTGGGTTTACTTACATCATCATGATGCTTCCTGTTAGCGATTATGGGATATAGCGATACCCATATTTTATATGTACATCTCGTTAAGGCAAATATTATGCAAGGTGTAGTTTTCTTATGGAATATTGTCTTTAAAAGAAACACTGGCTTCCGCGAGAAAAGTTTAATGATAAACCTATTTTATCAAAAGCATCAAAAAGCAATCAAGCTACCCGAAACTGTCAAATTTTCACAAGCAACTTTGAACCTAACGATTTAGCGAGAAAGTTGTAAATCTATTAAAGAAATTTGACAGATTGTAGTAGCTTGATGTGCTGGCGCCTGTACCTTCAGTGCTCCCTGGTGTTATTATAACAGTTTGTTTACATTACGTAACTGTTGTGTTATGATCTCGAATGTTGGTACATGGCATGTGAAGTTTTACTATAAGCTATGAGGAATTTACTTTAAAGCTTTTTTAGTGAGGAATTTGGTAGATCAGTTGCAGTTGCACGTTTATGATTAACGATAACATACTTTGACTTGTTTGTTATGTAAATATATCTTTAGGATAGTTTTTACGAGCAATATTACGTAGTTTAACAAAAGTCAGACGCATGAATCTTGTTTCCGCATGCGTGGAAAGATCAATACAATTTGGAAATGTTAGGTATACTGTACAGCTCGTAGGTTTGGGTTCAAAGTTTATTATAGATACTAACCGATCAGTCTTAATGAAGAATAATGCAGAGAAGATCATGTAACAATTTACAATCATTGACGTCATTACAAGGTAATATCAGAACCTTCAACCACAAGTTAGTTATAACCACAGATGCCACTTAAATTATAACACACTGACATGTTATTAAACAATATAAAGCAATTAACTAGGTAATAAAGAGACGAACTTTTATAAATGGATAATTGCTTCTGAAGATAAATCGTTTAAGTCCTTTGACCTTCCCGTTTAAGTGAAAGTAACTATGGGAAACGAATTAATTGCTTAATTGGTTATAGGAGAGTAATGAACAATGAACTAAAGGAACAGTACATTTTTATGACTTCCCAGTACATAATTGACCGCATTGCAACTCGACTTTTCATTAAGTTTAAGCGTAACGTAAAGCGTAAAGCGTAAGCGGCGTCTGTATTTCCGAAATATTGCAATTTAGGTAAATATTGTAATTTAGGTATCTTCAAATCAAGAGTGAATAGGCATCTCAAAGGCAGGTATCTCCATTCAGACCACAGCACCATTGTAGACCACAGCGCCCCGCTTACCATCAGGTAGGTTCGTGGTCTAACACATGCCTTAAAAAAAAAGGGAATTGCAAAATATTGAGCTTTTTTTTCACATTTAAGTAATTAAAATTGTTGGTGTAGTTTTTTACAACATTAAGTTGTTTAAGGATAAATATCTTTAGTCTTTAATAAGAAGTATTTTCAGGTAAATAACATCAACCTTTCTACGTCAGATAGGTCATGCTTGCATGATATCTATTTGTGTATATTTATCGCGTTTTACTTCATGTTATTTACTCTATTTCTCGGAAGAAATGCCCTTGCGTGATATCAGCGTGATAGCCAGGCAAGCAACATTTTTTTTTTAAGCGAAATCCAGAAAGGACGAGGTTTTCAATTTGATACATTTTATTCTTTTTTATGTATGTTTTTTACATGTTTTGTTTCAAATAATTTTATTTAATTTTTTATGTTTCAATGTCGGTTTTATTTTGTTCTTAATACGTTTATTGACTGCTTTTACAACCAGAGAACCATACAGCTTAGGCACTTAAGATTTCGGGATCACATTTCCGCATTAAAACTAACATTCGGCCTAAATCCACTGATAAAACATATAAAGAAATTAGTCCAAGAATCAAAACATTACTAGGACAGTGATAAGGTGAAAGATTTACAGTTTTAGGTCAGTGGAGAGCTCTGTTAGTTGCGAGAGCGTTTATATTTGCAGGTTTATCTCGAGTGTTACAGAACATTAGCGAATGTGCTGCGTACATTACGGAATGAAGGACTGAGACTTCGCAGAAGGGTGATGCATATGAAACGTCTAGAAGTAGTTTTGTATAATTATGTTGTGTAATAGAATAAATGATAAGGTATGATGTGTATAGAACAAGTGTATCACGCAGAACACGTATTACGACGTGGACCTGCGAAAAACAGCCCCTCATACCAACATAGGCGTATATAGGGGGGGGGGAGTAGCCGTGCCCACCCCAGGATGGTCTAGTGCCCACCCCAGGATGTTGGTCTATCGATTCCAAATTCTATAATTCCTTTCAATAATCCTAGATACGTCAATGCATACTAATACCAATAGATCAAATGTAAATTCCAGTTACGCCAAACGTACTTATAAACAATCCAAGACACTCAAATCCAAATCATAAATTCAAAGCACAAAGCGTGTTCAAAAAATACAATTTAAAGTCGTGATACTATGTGGTTTATGTATAGTATCGTGTTTAAACTTTAAATGTACTCGCACTGCATTACAAATAGTAGTATAGTATAGTAGTAAATTTATTATGGCAGACTTAGATGTAAGTTTAGGCATAGAAAGTAGAGCTAGCAGTAGTCAGCGAAGGATGATTCCTAAATTACAAACTTCTACGGGAATAATCTCTTTGGTAGTTTCGTAATTTCATTCACCACAGATGTTAATTTAGTAAATTATAGTAAGACCATAAGTTAATAGAGAAAGGAAGCGAGTCCGGGATGCGCATGTTATGCTTGCAGACCACTGCGTCCGGTAATATAACACCAATAACGAATTTATTACGTAATTATTGACCAACTATGGTTAAATAGGGCAATCTGTTTGACCAAAGTAAAATTGATCGACGTGAGATCAATTTTTCCAAATTCAAATTATTGTTGGTATTGGAAAAAAAAAAGAAGACTTAGAAAACAACCTTTGAAACTTTATGTTCTAGGTAATTGCCGGTATTTGTATCAAATTGTATCCTAATCCCAATTAATGTTATAAATGCGAAATAAAAAAGAAATTTGTTTGTTTGTTGCCTTTTCACGCCTAAACCATTGCACCGATCATCCAGAAATTTTGCACATTGTCAGGTGTACCTTTAATTCAAGTAAAGTACTGTTCGAAGCAGCGGGCAGAAGCTAGTAAGTTATCACTTAAAAAGAATTTGTACAGCCTTGATATTTGAAAATACCTACTAGCTTTTGCCCCCGATTTCTGCCTGCATGGATATCGGTGATCGTGTAAAAAAGTAGCCTATGTTCTTCTAAAAAATTCGTTCTAATCGGTTCAGTACTTTAGGCGCTAAGTATGAAGTAACAAACATATAGACAGACAGAGTTACTTTCGCATTTATAATATTAATTGGGATTAGGATACAGATACCGACAATCACCTAGAACATAAAGCGGCGTAGTGAGAGAAACTTCGCGCGACTGAACAACCAATCGCGTGCACTTGCGCGGTACAAATTTTCGTTAACCACCAAAGAGACCTAAACATCTAGTACTGCGCATACAAGGATACTTGTCAAGACTTTTACCGGTATCTATTGCCGCCAACTTTAGATGAGCAACGAATTCGACAGCAAATCAACACAATGCAATGTTCACTTAACAACAAACTAAATAAGGTTGATATTCCTTAATGCAATGTGAAACATCCTAGTTGCACTAGTTACACGTAGTAAAAAGGTTTATGAGGCATGTTTAGTGCGGTGTTTATGTGGACGTAATGCCGCATTCTTGACGGTTTTATACTTTCAGGAATTTTAGTCACTGTGGGTGTCAGAAAATGCATTTTTAAGCCCGCGTTTTTGTAGAATTAATTACAATTGCCAACAATTTTTACAGGGAAATAAACTTTCCCTGTTTTCTAAGTAATATTCCACAAATGGCCAATACTGAATCAGTTTCACGCACAAAGGGTTCCAGGCACTGCTACGTTTAAACTTTTTTTAATTGCCATGAAAACGGCCAATAGCAACCGGCACATACGGCCGCTTTGGCTTGGCTATAAAACTTGTCTTTCAGACAAACGAAACCGTGACAAACAGCGCCGGCGCCGATATTAGTAATAAGTTCCTGTTAGCACCCTTTGAGTACGGAATCCTATATGGAAACCTGAAATCGTCCGGGATCTGTAGACTGTATTGTTGTAGTTTTGTTTTATTATTTCAGCGATTAAGTCAAAGCCAATAAGATCATTGCATCAACCTTCACAAAATTGGCACAGACAGAAGGAACTTCAGTCTCCAACCATCAATAAGAGCTTTATCACAAAATTGACGTCAATAATCTCACGTGAGATGTGACATTTGATTGGGCTGCGCGCGCATGTAAATAAATGTTAAACGGTAAAATTAGAATAGCGGTTCAGTCAACTCGACGCATCGCCCTAATTCATAAACAAGTACGATGCAACTATGACATTTTATCAATTTTGTATGTATAGCACGGTCAATATAACTTTGTCCCTCGAAATTTGTGAGATATGATTCCGTGTGATCGAGAATGCGGCAGAATTTAAATTCTTTCTAGTGAAGCTTTTGATACAACTGATTAAAGAAAACTGAAAATCAGACTGAGAACTATCACAACGGCTTTTTTGCAAATAGCGTGGATGGACATAACGCCTCTATAATTTCACATAGGTAGTTATAGTACCTACTTTGTGCCGTTCACAATTATATTTTAATTGTAAGGATAATCTATCCCTCGCACTCGAGAGAGAGGATAGGTCATATTCCTCCATGCTGAATGCGTAGTGGAAGCGCAAGCTATTGGAATATATCTAGCATCATACATTAAATAATATCTGGGATCCACTGCTTAACGTGCCTTTCAATTCACGGAGACGCTCGAAACTGAATACCTACCATAAATAGCCATCCATCCTCGGAATGACCGCCTCAATCACTAACAGTGCCACAGCGCTTCGAGACAATCCTTGAATTAAAAACTGATTAATTCTATTATGACTATTTAAGCTTTTAGTGCTGCTACATGTAACAATTTGTTAATGGCAAATTTTAACGAGTGTCTTCAACTATTTCAGTGAAATAGGTCATTATGCCTGCACACGAAGAGCCATCATTACTATTTTAGCACTACCGCAATCTCTTTTGACTACGAGGAGCATTTGAATTATAACTAGCTAACATATAAGCCTACGAATGTCAGAGGATCTATGGATGAAAATCACTACATAGTTGATCCCAAAGGGTAGAAAACTGTTGCTATGAGATTGGCGCCTTGATGGCTTGCTCTAAGAGACAAGTGGAAGGAGTGTAGGAAGGCCTTTGCCCAGCACTAGGGCATAAGAGCTAATCTATCTATTTTAACCGATTTCCAAAAATGAAGAAGTTTTCAATTCTATGCGTATTTTTAAAATGTGATGTAGAATTTACTCAAAGGTTTTTCGAATCGGTGCCAAGGCTTAAGATTAGATAGTTTAATGAAATCTGAAACCTGGCTTGAAACCTCCAAAACGTACATTTTTGTGTCATTCATTTGTAGCTTTTTAGTGTTTTTAAGTCGGTTTAATTTTTTTTAAGAACTTTTTTCTACACGTCATTAAGACATGAATTATACAAATTATGAAATAAATTATATCTGAATAGGGTAAACGATAAAAATAAAGCCAGCATAAAAAATGTAGGTAACCTTTATCCACTTTCTTAAAGACCACACCTAACCAAAGTTCGGTTTAGTTATTCTTAGTTCAACTACAACACACACCATACTTTAACAACAAACCGAAACGCGCACATTTACGTTTTAATTAACCGTTACCAAGAAAAGGAACAAAACGTATTAGGCTCAGATCTACGAGTCGCCACACTCATGGCAGGGGAATCCGAGGGTGGCGAGGGTTCGTATTTATAGTACAAGTTGTCTAAGTGCATGGGAATTTATTGGACGCAAGGGATTTAGAACCATGACGACTGGGCGGTAAAAAGATAACAGAGAGCCAGGCTAAATGTGGAATAAATTGAGTTTAAGTTAGTCACCGTTTTGATGGCTGCTTTGATGTAGGGATGGAAATAATGAATGCAGTGATAACCTAATAACGGCACAGATAATGTTAATAGTAAGCGGGGATAGTGAACTCGTGGTAGTAAATACAGTATTGTTAGTACAACAGTAATATCAAGCAATGTCTTCTCTAAGTATTTCAGATTTTGTTTTTTTATTTATTTTAATATGTACACACAGAAATAGAGGACAACTTAAATTATATTATCGAACTTTCATTCCAAAAAAAAAGTAATGTTCCCAAGTAAAATAATAATAACGTTCTTATAGTGTAATTGGCTTAGGCCGTACCGTACTATTTAATGTAAATAAATAAATAAATAATTATGATAACAGATGTCCGTGTCTTTCGAATAATGGTGCTGATTCTCTTGTTCATCCCGCTAAACTAATTTTAGTCTAACTATATCTCTTTCTAATAAACATCATAGAAAAAAGACAGCAAATTGAACTATCAAATTAGAGCTGTCAATTTAGTCTACATCCTTGCAACTGACGTGAAATTAGACGAGACCTCTATGACATGCCGACTAAATTCTCGTTGATATCTCGCAAATGGGCTAATTTGACAGCTCTAAAAATGTTCTATCCTTTTCTAATGATCTCTGTTAAAAAGAGAGATGGCAAACCTAAATTAGTTTAGAGCGTGTGCTAGAGAATTAGCACCAATGTCTGTCTTTAGATACGGGACCCTAAAAATCAGCACTAAGACACCTATTATGCTGATATTATGAAAAGAATTACACGCACAAGTCCTAGTCACGCGATGTTATGACAATAAAAGATAATAATATTATTATTCTGTTATAAATATACTACATTGATTGATCTTTAACCCAGCTTTTGTTACAACGCGTGAGTGAGAGGAATGTGACATGTTCATCCGGCTCGAAGGACCATTATGTAAGGGCTTGTATAGTCCGCTCATGAAACGTAGTGATAATAATGAGGTAGTGCATCAAACACCTTCAGACTGGCCACATGTCTATTCTTTGCAATCACCATCATCACGTACATTACGACGTAGTGTAACCACGGAGTCTATTCGTGGTCAGACTACGTCATCCTTATTACCGTCTTCATAACCACAAATTCTGTAGAATTCACCATAACTCAATTATTTTTTATATCAAACATACTGAATACATTTTCACACTCGGTTTTGATGAGAGCTGAGCTGAGTTTTAAGAGCGTGTAGGAAGCGTGTTTACTTTCTTTCTCTATGAGTTACAATCAAATTTGAAAGAAACATTAGGTACATTTACATAGGTCATACATGGTTTTTATAGAAATACCACTTTACACCAAACCTTTTAAGCACAAATTGACTACAGTTATTGAAAAGTCATAAAAACCATTTAATTCTTACTGCCTTCCCGTTGAGAAATGGCAAAAGTCAGCTGTCCATTCTGACTATGCCTCTTATAAAAATGGACTTTTTGCCACTGAGTTATACATACTTATAGAAATTTAAAACGAAAGCTTGCTGGTAGAAAACTTAGCTTTGATTAAAACTCGCCTTTGTTTATGTATTTTCATCTATTTGTGTGAGCCCGTTTGTTTTTGTGTACAATATAGAATCAAATAAAAATCTATAATTCTATTTAAAAAGACATGTATGAACATAGTTGTAACATAAAAAGGTCCACACAAACATACCTCTTTCTCGCCGTGTGCTTTAACAGCGTCTCCATGTATCTTGTCTCTCAAGGCGACCAGCTCCAGCGGCCAGCTCGACACCTCCGCGTCAGGGTCCGACAGAAGCACCTGTGGACAGATACAGGTTAAATAAACTGACTCTCAACAGATTTTTTTTGTGTCAGAATTTTATGCGCACTGTATAGTGGTCTCTGATAAGCCAAGCCTAACAGCTTGACAAACAGTTCTGTATTCATTCGTTCCTAGTCATGTGTAAAAACGATTGCTAAGATGTTACAGCTTTTGAAACTATTTTCGTAAAGACATGTCTGGAAGCGGCTTTATGCAGAAGTCAATATCTATACAGCTAGTTGATGATGATAAGAGAGGGCAGTCAAAACTAAGAATGTTTTTTTTTATATTTAGGTATAGGTTATGGTAAAAAGTCTTATGTATATCAGCCCCTTTGCAGCACTTTCTTTAGACTCTATTGGTTTACTTCCCAGACCCAAATTAAAAAAATACTTAAGTATTAGAAAAGCAAATACAAAAATAAATATTTCCATGACAATTACAAAAAGTTAGCATCTAAGGTTGTAATAAATACAGTTACATAAAAAAATATCAAAAAGTTGCAAACCTATGCCTAAGAAGCGCATCTCCCTCAGCAGTTGCTTTTAATTTAGCCCTAAAACAAACTACGAACTCACAAAGTCAAACGCAAAATAAACCGACACCCATAAATTTCTGCCTGGTATGAAAAAAATCCCGTATTTATTGATTTTCATCAAAATTTCATTGCATCAACATGCACATAGGAGTGGCTTAGGAACATTATCGTCAATATCTAATATAACCGTATCAATACGGTTATATTAGATTTTAATTTTGGCTAGAATCACAATAAGGTAAATGTCATCAATTTTTTTTTGCGCAACAGTTTGAAACATTAGTCCCTATAGTGTGGGCCTAGCACAAAAAAGCAACTATTCCAATAACAATGCGACTGAAATAAAAAAAAACTTACAAGCAAATCGCCCATAACTCGTCCTCAAGTCCTTTAATCCAAGAAATTAAATTCGAAATCACACAGCAATTAAATATCCCAGTAGAAATGACTGCACTGTTATAAGGAAAACAAATAACTGGCTATGTGCCACATTTGACCCCTTATCACCGAGATTGATAGGAGAGGACTTAACAAAGAGTAATGATGTTTGCAACTGATTACTTAATGATGTGATGACTGATGACTTATTAAAATGAGTTTATTGTTTCCTTTATCGTACCGTACCCAAAGGGGTCCTAACAGACCCTATTACTAAATCTCCGCTGCCCGTCTTTTAAACCGTAATAGGTCAAGATTTGATATTTTCAAAGGGTTTATTATTACTATGGCCGCTATAACAACAAATACCTGTATAAAGTTAATAATTAAGGGGCTCCCCATACAAGGCGTTTTTGTAGGAACCTTTCCTGTGCGAGTCCAACTCGCACTTGGTCAATTCATTTCTCATCATTACAAAAATAATGCATTAGAAAAGATTCACTGTATTTACATAACAATAATTGATTTTGATAAAGTTGAAGCTGATACTTGATTTGCTACGATCTATCGTGGAATCTATTGGACGTAATTCAATTTTTTTTTTATTATAATGAAAAGGCATATGTTTGACCACGAGCCCACCTGATGGTAAGCAGCGCTGATTTTAACTAACGAGATTTCTTTCTGTATTGAAGAATATTATTTCTCATTTGTTTACCAGACATTTGCACTGTGTGTGTGCATCGCTGTTATCACGTACAGGCATTTCATTCATTTGTTCACACTTCTTGGTTTTGCACATAATTAAATAATGATTGTTTATCTCTTATTTCCTAATTAGACATTTCTCGCCGGAAATTAATGATATGACGTAACTATATGCATATGTAATTATTTTGTTGCATGGTATTTTTGCAGTTTTGCAATTTTTGCAAATTAATATGCAGTATCATGAGTTTTCAGTTGCTAACAGTCTTCAACTAAACACAAGTTTCCATAATTAATTAATTTGGGTTGAAAGGATAATACGTTTGTTTGAAGTAAATCATTTCACATTTAACACCTCTAAGCCGTCGTTTATACTCATTATTTACACTTCCACTAATTGGCTAGTTATTTTGTGTCGGTATTAATTAACTCATATCACGATGTACCTACCAGATAATATGGAATAAAATAAATGGCTATAGACTGAATATAATAATAATAATCTTTAATAGATGTATGTTGATTAATATTGGGAGACTAAGAGCACCACAAAAAGGCGTCAGGATGGGTGGAAAACCATAAACTTCGGTATCTTCCAATTTTAAACAGATAACATTAATGATACAAAAAAATAATCTTCATAATTAACTATGACAGCTATTTAAAATTCAAAACAAACTTCTCCCGCCCGATCGTTGACCCAAATAAGAAAAAAACTCAAACGACGAGACAGCAAGGGGCTGAAAAAATTAGGTCAGAAACGCGAAAAATGTCGCCTATACCCTGGAAACTTGCCAGAGACGGAATGACAATATTTGTAAATGGCGATGAACTGCGCCCGAGACGATGACTGTACTTGCGCTTAAAATTAGAACTTGTGAGTAATTTTTATTGCTTATATTTTTGATTCAGAGGAGATATAATTATGTGTTGCTAGGTGACTTCAGTTTGTTTAGTTTTTGGTTAAAAAGTCAACTTAACACCCCTCTATAGGCCAATAATTTTTAGCACATTTTTTTTGCAATAGTCCTGCCCTCTTCGGGGACAATCCATGACATTTCTATAGTACAGCAATTCCCGAAGAGTGCCACATCAAATTTTAGATTAAAGTTCTTAAAGAGGCCTCTGCGTGTTACCTTCAAAGGACCGGGTCTCTTAAATTAAAAGAAATACAATGATAGTTTGTTGTTCTCGTTTGATTTTTTAATCAAGTTGAATCCGAAATATACGATAGTCCGGGAACAAATTACACCGGTTATAGTGGCGGAAGCTTCATACAACTCTTACCGGCTTCTTATTTAAAAATGTCACAGTCAGTTAAAGTGTCTACTAACTGTACTATTGGTTTATCGACTTGTAACCTCTTACAAAAATTTACCGTGCAAATATTATCAATGTGTATTCGAATTGAAACTCAAATAATCTACGAGAATCTCTACACTACGAGTAAAGAGGCAACTCTTTTCACTCTTTTCTCTTTTTCACTATCGACGCAATATTCTAAATTGTTATGTCACCAAAAACTTCTACGAAATCAAAACAATGTCACAATTATAGTTTTAATCTCTCAATAAAAGAAATAAAGTAACTGTTTATTTTTCTTGGAAACGATGTGCTAATACATATCAATGGGAACTGGGTCACGCCGCCAGCGAAGACTTTAAAAACCATGGATCACTCCATAGACACCTGTCACTGCTTGTCAGTATCAAGTGAGTTTATACTGCGATATTAGTAACAAAGTTTATTCATTATTTGTGTAGCATTTAAACTTGCAGGTAATTAAAGAAAATGGGATTGAAAAAAAAATAGGATGAACATGGAACAGGATTTTAATACCGACAAAACTACTGGACTTTTTTTGCAGGGTGATTATTGAGTAATTATGGCAATTAATTCGTGATTAGAGTTACAACAAGCTCGTCCCATGAATTGATTCGCTAGAAACGAAAAGCACTTATAATAAAAGTTTTAAAACTTTGTCGTATAAAAATCAAGTCTATGTAATTTCAGGACTATTCGCGCACAGATAATAATTATTTTTAACTGAATTATCGGTACGCGAATAGACCCAAAATAATATAAACCAAAATTATAATGTAAGAAAGAAAATACTACCATTTTGATTGTTCAAGCTAGGTAAGCTACACTCAGGAACTACATACTACACTACGAATATAGGTATAAAGAAGAGGAAGCTCGCAGCTATTCAATGTACACTACCGGTAAATAATGGCAGTGGCCATGTGGGTATATAATAGTACAAATTATGCTGCTACATATTACTACTACTATAAAGATTACAACGAGATATAAAGGTCAAGACCAGTTAAATCTTTATCTAGATTAATCGGCGTCTATCATGGGCATGCAGTTCATATAAGCAAAAAGGCCCTGCCTACCATGACAGATACGACGCAGAAGTTAAAGGTCCAAGGTTCGAGTCCAAGCACTCAAAACTAATTTTTCAAAATCGTCTACGTATTAGAAATTAATTATCCATTTGTGTAGCGGTAAAAAAACCAGCACACCTTAGAGAATTTTCAACGGTAAAGCCATGTCAGAGGCCTATTAGGTTGAACTATACGATAAGAATAAGGTTTAAAAAGCCAAGAGAAATGAAATTAAACTTACACGTCGTTTATAAAATGGCAAATGGTTTCGATCAGGCATTTCACATTATAACTAATCCAAAATCACAATAATAAAAGTTCAAAATAACTTCAATGTCAATTCACTTCACTGTCCCTTCTCCATCACAAAAATATAATGTCATTGTCCTACAATAAAAGTCGGAATAATGTTGTCACATTTTTATTAATCACTTTACAATTAACTTGATAGAACACAACATATATACGTTACAGATATATTATAGTATAGATAATTGGTACTTGTTTATATTTTTTTGCACAGTAGAATAGTCAAGGCGTGTTCTGAGGGAAGAGCCTTGCTCTATTTGAGCCCAGCAAGCCCACGGTACAGCGTGCGCGCGGTATATTTATTAATGGAGTACAGAGATGGCACCAGGCCAATGCTTGGCCAGAGGGCATCGGCAGTACTACGGCTTACTACGAGTTTTCAAATAAAATCCATTTTATGGATTAGGACGATTGATTTTGTAAACAATGTTTACAGTCAATCGATAAATCGATGGTTGAAAAGCGAATCTAGTTTTATTTGAATTAATAGTCGTTTACTCTTAGTAGTGTGGCAGCTCTACTGCATATTCTACCACTTTATTGTACCTAGATCTCATCAGGTCAGTCCATTTTGTCAGACCAAGCTCAAAAATGTTATCCACTCCTCCTAGTTCTACCACTAGTTCCAAAGTCTTTTTTTTTGTTTGAATAAAGTCTTTTAAAATAAACGCACTGATATAATATGCTGTCCAATTTTTTTCCAATAGACTTCTGTAGAACTATTTTTTAAGTGTACTGTTTTATTGCAGTATTTAGGCGGATAGTCCGTATCTCAACTCCAGAGGTATTTTTGGTTAGACGTAGACCTTATTTATAACTGACAGTGAAGTTATAGCACATTGCCTCTTAATTTCTTCCCCGTAATTCTCCATATCTATGATAGTGAAATCCTTAGTAATTGTCAACAACTTCAGAGTTGGCTATCCAGCTTACATCAAGTCGATTGGCAGCTTCACGACTTGCTATATTATTCTATATTTACAAAATAATAAATAGATAGCCGTGAGTAACAGACAAAACCGAATTGTTAATACCCAACACCAGAAGAAAGCTTAAAAATAAAAATTAAAAAGTCAAACTGTACAAAAATTACGCCAAAATATACAAAAATAACGACCCAAATCACTTCGAAGAAGTCTTTAGTTCCGTTTAGTACAAAATATAGGTTAACGTTAAATGAATCATACAAATACATATTGAAGTTAAGTCCATATAATGTTTATGAGTGTTTTGGTTAAGTCTATTTATATAAAAGCTGTGTTTGTAAATTTTATGTGAACTTTCGTCATTATGGTAGTTAGTACAAATGGCTACAAATCCACCTATATATTACCATTATAAACCGACCTCGCATTGTACAGGCTTTTCGTTCAACAAGATGTCAGCTTTTACTGGAAATGTGTAGCTTGATGTGTGGCCGTGTGGACTTGACGAAGTGAACTACCTATTATTATTTACAAATAACCTAGTAGAATTTCTATAAGTACAGTCGAAAGCACAAACATTTAAAAAAAGTTAGGTACTGTAAATATTCATAGGGTCTTATTAGTTACGAAGAACTTAAGACCATTAGGTAACAGAGATAATAGGACAATACAAATAGACAATTATTGTTTCTATATCTATACTAATCAGATAATAATATATTGGCGATTTAGAAAGCGCAAATCCTATTCCTAATTTAATATTATAAATGCGAAAGTCTGTTGGTTACCTTTTCACATCTAAACCACTGAACCAATCATCCTGAATATTAGCATTATACGTTCAGGTGTACAGAAACGGACATAGGGTACCTTTCTTCGTATAGGGAAATATTAAGTTATAACACAATAAAGTTCTTATGTTAAATATATGGCGCCACGTGTCGTACAACCCTAATTCTAAATTAACGCGAGCGAACGTTCCGGCAAAAGCTAGTATATACATATTTGTGCTCGTGACTGTACCTGCAATGGACTATAAAACTTTTAAAAACAATTTATTGTCCTAGTTAAAGTATCGATAGGTTTGCAACACATCCCTTCATCTCTGTCAACGCCATCTAGTATCATTTTACAGAAGCTTCGTAGGTATTGAAAGCTACAAAAACATACCTGTAACTGCTCTTGCAGATGGTTGACGACTTCCTGTCTGACTTCTTGCCTGACTTCCTCCAGTCTCTCTTCTAGCTGCACCTCCATCTTCTGTGTGACGTGGCGGTGACGTCACGGCGTTTAGTCACACACGAGCGGTTAGTGGCATTCCAAGCATGCAGGAGAGAGACAGAATGAGTTTATTTAGTGGTTGAATAACAATACAGGTGAATGTGGTGAATATTGGATTATTGAAGAAAGTGAACTGGCAATTTAGAATATTGTTATTAGGTTTAAAGATTTAAAATAAATTCTAGTTATTAACTGTTTAACAGTTTTTGGCTTAATGTAACTAAGTGTTTTAATTTTTTTTACCCTAAATGACAACTGAAGTATCTAAAATACTTACCATGACACATTTTTTCTATTTACAGTACCTACCATTTTTTTTTTAATGTAACGACATAATATTGTGTATGACCACGAACCCATCTGTCGCTCTATGCGTGCATATGCACACATTATTACTGATACACTACGAATATTCGGGTATAAACCTAACTTTATTACTTACACTTTATTCTACTTACTTTTAGTAATCGGGACGGGACATTCTTACGATAAAAGGAAAAAAAATATTTTCTTTTATTTTGCTTTTCTATTCTGGGCAACAAAAAAAATTTTCGAAGGCCTTTTTATTTTATTTTTAATAACCATTTTTAAAGAAAATTATTGTATGAACATTCGTTACTGCAAAATGTTTGTTGATTTGTCCTTATTTCACACAGCAAAGCAACAGATTGACGTAAGATTTTTCCTTAGATATAGGAAAGTGACACAGGTTAAAAATTATCTAGTTTTTAATACCTATACATATTTACTACTACTACAAAAACACATTATGTTAAGATATTAATCATAATCCTAAACTACACTCGTCAAAAAATATTAGTAGGTATGTTAGTTAACAAAATAAATTCACTAAAATTCACCCTATTGCTACTCAACCCCTGAAATTTTGTATTGTGCTATAGAAAATTAGACCATATTGCTGTACACATAGATGTGGTATTAAATTGTGATATTTACAGTTTGAGTGCATGTCCAATGGTTCTCATTCTGTGACCTTTGTTCCTTAGAGGATAGGTGGTCATAGAAGAAAGGGCTTAGGGTCTAGAGCCATAGTATAGTACCACAAGGCACCGTAAGCTTTATGTCTTTCCCCTGCATGCGGTTACGTACAAAAAAAAATTAGTAATATTGTGGCGGCCTCAAGATGCTTAAATAATAATACAATATAGTCTGCGCAAGCGCCATCTATGTTTCAAAGCTGTTACTGACTGTAGAGCAACTAGACTGGCGTCCTTAGTTTCATGAACTTGATAGCATGACTGCTACTCAGCGACAATAACTGCCGCCTTTAAGTCACATGAACACTTGAAGCCACCTAGACGTTTATTGATTACAATATACATAATGTTATGTTACGGCTAATATTACTGTACTTAACGGCTAAACTTAACTGTGCCGGCTAACCTTATGTTTAGTTTCAAACCTGAGCTTATGTCCGGAATACGATAAACGATTTCATCTTTAGCCTTCTTTTCAAACTTAAGTTTAGCAGCAATTTACTCGAAACTAAGTTTAAATTCAGCCGGTTTTGAAGTTTATCATCTAAACTCATATTAGCCATAACAATAACACATAATTACTGTTATTTAGATCTTAACTGAGTAGAAAAGCTTATTGTTTTGTGTTGATAACATCTCGACTAAGGAGATAGGTGTAATATTTTGTTTTTAATTAAAGCAACACCAAGTTAACGTCACAAACATATAGGGCCACACGACAACCATCGACAAACAGCCAGTCAAGTATAATTTGGCATTTTTGGCATTATATTTTGCAGGCAGCATTATAGCGACACGCTTGTGAAATTTATTAAGCTGCTTTTAAAAAGTCCAATGGGGCTTGAAGACCACCACATTACGAGGTAACCAACCCACTGTTTACTTAGCCTTCCGAAGCACGGAGACGTTCGAAATGATATACTTAAAATGCTCACATCTCCATATAGACTAACTGCGTTAGGACCCGACCAGCAGACTGCACGGCAGACGATTTAAAATTTTATCTAATCAAAATAAAGCATAATTTCCATTGGTTAGGAAATATGCTGGCCTTTAAGCGCTTTTAAGTTTTATTAGCGTACGTATGCCACGAGCCAAATTATATCTGACTGACTGTATGACGGTGTAATGTAGCAGATATTTATATTACTAACCTTTTCTAGTTCCAAGTCGATATCTTGTTGGTAGAGGGAGACGTTCGCTTCAGTGTTCTCCGTGGTCTGTATGTGCGCTTTGAGTTGCGTGATCTGTGTACGAGATAACATTGTAATTTCTTTTTAATTTTACTGAACGTTGTAATGTCATGACCATATTCCCCGAAAGGAGGAAAGAGCGGAGCGTCAGCTGGTAAAGATGTCCTACTCAAAGCTTTTACTTTACACTTTTTGCCAGGTTAGATTAATCTAGGTTAGGATAGGTTGGTACGAGCCACCGCTTATTTGGCAGTAAGTAGTTTCTCATGTCAAATAACACCAAGTTACTTACTTCGCCCGTTGTAGTCAACTGTTGCGCTTTAGCGATCATAACTTTGTTCTATCTCCCGTTTACATAAAGAAGTAAAAGTACACTTTTTTTGAAGCATTTGTTATCGTCATCATCATCATCAGCGGAAATGAGTCCACTGTTGAACAAAGGCCTTCCCCCTTGAACTCCACAACGAACGTCATACTCGATGCTAATCTTCCAAAGAGAAATATTGTACATCCTGGCTTACAGGAGTAGCAATGATACATCGAAGGGCGGTGGGACCAGATTGTTGTGTCAAGCAGAAGAATTAATATTATCATATACCAGTGTCTTGAATAAAAACAACTTTGGCTTTGTATTCAGCTAGTTCTACCTAAGGGTCGGACTCTACCAAAGCGGAGAAGAGCTAAAAGGAGATGAGTTTCAATACAAAGACAGATCAAGTGGCGCCGCTCGGGTTCACTGGAGTTGTCATTTGTATGGAAACATCTCATCTCCGCTTTGGTGGAGTCCCGGCCTTAGAGGCGTGATAGAAAACGTGACCAAATCTTACTAGTAACAGGCGTTACAATTACAATTGTAGCCGATCCGATTTCAGAAAATAAGGCCTGACCTGTTCATCAAGTGCTGCAATAGCCTCCCGGTGTGTCGCTTGTAACTCATTGACGTATGCCACGTGTTCTGCCTTCAGCTCATCTATCTGTTGCTCATACTTCTTGCAAGAGTGCTTCAGAGCTTGCTCCACTTGTGTTGACTAGGAAACAGAAAAGCAAGTTTAATTAACTAGTAATGCGAACGAAGAGGTAGTCCACCTGATGATAAAGGATTCGGATCTTGGTACTCGCAATCCGGCCATCCATTTGCACGCCTTGTCGCACCACACCTCCTCCGAGTATGTACGGTATAGTAGGAGCATGCTACTTGTAAGACCTTACCTCTACAGTGAAGGAAGCTAGCTGCACGCTCCTGGTGCGCCTGCGCACGCAGTCCCCGGCGGCGTCGGTGGGCGCGTCCAGCGACGCCGCCGAGCCGCACGGAGACGCGCACGCCTTGTCGCGCCACACCTCCTCCGAGTAGCTGTGCAGTATAGTGGGAACATTATATTTATTTGCGTATTTGTAAAAATCCTACCTACCTTTACTAAAGAGCTGCGGTTTTGCAAACCACCAACCATTGTTTAAAAAATGTAGTTTAAAATAATATGATACAAAAAAACTATCTTAAAAAAATGTATCCAAAAGCAGCTTGCTTCTGGATACATTTAAATATAAGAGTCTAATTTCATCAGATAGAACACCAGTGGTAACTTCTCAAACTCAAAAATTGTAAGCTAAGAATTTAACGGTAATCGCGACTGCAAATAAAATCATATAATTGTAAAAGTAATACTTAGTTAATATTCATGATTAGGGCTTACCTTCGCTTTGGCCTTGGTTGCAAGAAAGATAAACAATCTAATTAGTAATTCAAATGTAGCCTTGATCTAGCAAAATGAACTTTGAGTAATAAATACTAAGGTAAAGTCTAGGTTAACATTTCGTTGATTGTCAAGGGCAAAGTAATAAAATTAATGGGTTAAGCCTACAGGCAACCATATTCAGCCACTTGGTAACATGCTTTAGGTGTGATAAGAATGAAAAAAAAAATACATATAAAAATAATTGTGTTTTAGTGGAATAAGAAGGGGTAACTAGGATATTTCGCTTATTTTTTTCTGATCTGATCTAAAGGTTTTATTCAGAGGAACAAACAAATAAAACCTCAATTTCTTCACTCACCTTCTTTCCATATCTGAACACTTTTTTTCGAAATAAGTCCTTAAATTTTCCATTTCTTTCTCATGTTTGATGTCTAGCTCTTGTCTCAACGCGTCGATATCTGCACTACCAGCCTTTACAGACGCCAGGAGTTCCCTCAAACGCCTCGTCTCTATTGTGTAAGCTTGCTTGTCTTGCTGCATCTGTGACTCCAACTCTTTCAATTCAGTGTCACCCTCAATCCTCATCTTCCCGATCTCGTCGCACAAAACTTGTATCAAGCTCTCCCTGAGTTTGTTCCTCAAATTCTCTTCAATATAACTGTCAAACTTATTTATTATTGTAGACAATTTGTTTTCGAAACCTGTTTGGAATTCATCGGAAACGTCCGAAGACCGTAAGTCGGACTTTGAGTAATTTACGACGATTTCTTCCCTGTCCATGTCTTTTTCGCCGTTGGAACTTTGGATTGAGGATCCTCCGCTCATGACAGCTGAGTAGAACTTTGTGCTATCATCTTTTATGAGGCTCTGGTACTTCATGAAGTCAGATAGCTGTGCTTTGATAGTGTCGTGTTCAGAGTGGGGTCTTTCCGCAACTAAGTGTTGCAAGTTCTGCACTTCGTTAGAAAGGTGGTCGTTCTCATGCCTAAGGTCATCTCGTTCGCGTACGGAACGCTGTAATGAGACGGTGAGTTCTTCAATTAATTCGTCACGCTGTGTTATAGCGTCTTCCAAATGCACAAGCTGAAAGGACAGAAAGCGTTCAATACATAACACATCCACATAAAAGCGACGAAAGCACAATTGACCAGTATGTATGAAAAAAACTTGTGTACATGGTAGCTTCCACGTTTTTTAGAGGTTTAAGCTGCATTTCGATTGTGCAAGTAGCTTGCATGGTGCAAGTTGGATGCAACTTGTTTAAATAGTGGAAATGGTAACCTGCATACAAACTGTGTAGTTTTGTACTTGAAATGAAAATGCCAGATTTGCACAATGGAAACCCGACGTAATAAACCATGGCTCCATGAGCATACAAATAAAAACATAATAATGATACATCTAAGTATGAAATTAAACAAAGTACTTGCAGATGGTAAAGTGCAAAGTATGATGATAGTAAAGTCACTATAACTATGCCTCTTTGAAGTTAGTCTTGAAAATGAATGAGAAATGAAAATAAGCTTCAACGAAAACACGCAACTAAGTCTGAGATACGCTGAGGCGTACTTCTGAGGGGCCAATTTATAGCGATTGTATTGTATGTTAGAGCTATCTGCCTACAGTAAATAAATAAGTAAATAATGCTTACAGAAAACATTTCATTTATAAAAGTAAATGCATAACAAGAGTGAGTATAAACTCCCTATTAATCAAGTCAGATATTGACAAATGTCAGATCAAAATCTACACAGAAAATAAATCAGGATAATTTTGTTTGTAAAAACCTTTTTAGTTAGAAGAAACTCTTTAGATTGTTAGAACTTGGCAGTGCCATAAATAACTTGTCTCATTCAATAAAGTTTTACAACACACTAAACTTCAGCAGTTTAGTACAGTAAACAAATATCTACATCAATAATATTTATTCAATTACTACACATTTAAAAGCAGACAGACAAGAAACCGTTTATTTAAACAGACTAAATAAAAAACTTAATGTAAATTCTCATTCATGATCAAACTTAAACATGAACATAATATTTTGCTATATTTTCATAAATTATGAAGTGAATGTTATAGAATGTTAGTACATAGCATGCCATTGGCGTTAGAAGCAGGATTAGGAAGCACAATAATGTTAGACAGAGGCACACACAGAAGCAAAATCCATGTATTACAACCAGTACCTTCACATGATACTCTTCACAGATTGTCTTGTAGTCAGTGGTAGTCATAGTACTAAAGGACATGGTCTCTTCCAGCGGGATTGACTTCGGCATTGAATTCTCCTCTGGTTTATCACACTCCTTTTCTTTTAATTCGTCTTCTACAGTAATCTCCTCTACTAACAAATCTGCCTCCAACTTATCACTTGATAAACTTTGTTTGTCTGGAGACATTTCTAATGATAATGATTTCTCACTAGACATACTCTGTTTTTCAGGTGACAAATTCAATGTCTTGTCACTAGACAAACTTTCTTTTTCAGGCGACATTTGTAACGACTTCTCTGGAGATTGCTCTTTAGATTCTGTATAGTCAAACACCTCTTCCACCTTCACACTGTCTCCAGCTCCAACAAGGAATGGTGATAACAGATTTGGAAATACTGGAATAGCTTCAACATTTGAGTCTATAACAGTTCCACCTTCAGGAGGTGGTCCAAAAATTATTTTGGCAGCTGGAAAAGGAAACTTTGGGGCACCCTGCCCCCTAATATCCAGTTTAATTATCTCTTCAGACCCAGAACTAACTTTATCAGGAGAGTCTATTTTATCTGAATTCTCAGCTGAATCTTGCAATGACAAATTTGATTTATGGCTAGATTCTTCGTTTAATGAGTCCAGATACTTATCACTTCTAGGAGATTGGTTTGTTGGGCCATGTTCACTTGCTTCTACATTTTCTTCAGACATATTATGTGATTTGTCTTGTTCTTTTGATAAGTCCGACAACAATACTAAATTAACAGGACTCTCTTCAGACAATAAGTGAATGTCAGAAACGGCATTAACATCTAGAGGCAAGGATAAGCTCACTTTACTGGGATCTTGTGTACTTGCATTGTCACTCACAGGTGAAAGTGGACATGGAATGTTTAGGGAACTATTTTTAGAAACTTTCTCCTGCTCAGAGTCAACTTTAAGTAGGCCTTGTGTTTTAGTTGCATGGTCAGAGTCTGTAGAATATTCAATTTTGGAGGGAATATGTTCTGATATGGACTCAGTCTTACTGTCGTCGACATTGTGTGAAATTGGGTTTTCTTCCGTGTTTTCACTCGCTTCTGTACCTGCCTGTGATTCGTTTGTAACACTTCCTATGGTGGGTATCTGTTGAGAATGCACGACATCCGGAAGAATATTCTAAAAATAAATAAAAAAATATAAATAAACGATGGAGAAAACTTGGGTCGAGGTAAATCGAAGGTAGAAAGTTTTACTGAATTCGTAAATGAAATACTAGGGAGTTATGATAGATTCTTGAAGACAGATCGCAGATAAGTTTATCTGAGACAGGTACCGTGTTGCAGCTATGCATCTCTAGACTCTCAAACTATTTTTAACTTATTATAATTATCTGGACGCAAGATTAATTTCATCTAACTGAACCAATTTCTTGTAAATTGCGTACCTTAATTTCAGACGTATGTGGAGAGGTCTTGTGAGGATCATCCATAATTTAACAAATTCATATTAAAATTCAATCGAATAATTCATAAAAAAGCCACCAAATTCGTTGTCAAGACGACGTTTCAGTCATTCAAACAAAATACAAACGCCATTTAAAAAGATACGTTTTGTTATCTATGAATTTTTTTGGAACTGTCACTGTGCAGAGCACATGATTTGTTTATCCATAATAGAAATTATATATATATATATCTATTTGAGTACCTATCCAATTGCTTTGTATACGTAAACGCTTTTGGAATAAGAAAGAATTAATAAATTCTGTAAAAAATATTACCTAGTTTTTATTTTTGCTCTAGATGTTAGCAATAACAAAACGTACTTATATAACGCTAGCATTACCTAATGGTTTGGCAGAGGCAGAGGTTGCGGTACACTTACCGTTATTAATATTTTATACTCGTTTTAATTATTAGTAAGAAGCGAGAGGAAATTAAATTAGATTTGTCTCTTGGTAATGTGTACCTACTGGTTACTACAGATCCAGATGAAGGACGTACAGACGAGCGACACTTTCCATCAGTGCGATGGTTTTCTCGCTCTATAGATCATACTTACCTGGATCCTGGGTACCCTAGCTATGAGATATTAGTTAACGAATTTTCAACTTTTCTATTTCAGTCCATAATATACCTACGTTCGGAGCTTGTTGAGCAGCGTCGTGAACGCCAGGCACTTCTAATTATTGAAATTTTTGAGCTGTTCAACCGACATCCCGCGAAATGCGGAATACAATGGGGATTTGCGATAACGCATATATTATTCCTACTAAACAAAAATGAAAAATAAATAGAACTCCTTATAAAGTATTATATTTTTATTTACTATTTACACATACATTTCATGAAAAGCCGCTTCTGTACAATCTCTATATAAAATGCAACAACTTAATTTCGAATAAGGCAATGTAGGTACGGTATTTAAGAACGAATGATACAATATTTTATATTGTTTTGCCTATTAAATCGGTTAGTAATATAATAAGAATACATAAACGATTCTACATAAGTACACAGACACACGCAAACCACAAGGCAATTTATTAACTTTTGGACCGTAGACGATGTTATACGGTCTAAAAAGTAAAATCGACGTTAGACACGAGACAACAAAGAGGTAAATACTAAATGCAAGTTAAAACATAAAGATATAAGACAGCGATAAAAATTGAAAGTAGGTAAGTATTTCAAAAACCGACATCTAGACAATATGAAATAGAAAAAATATGTTAAGCTGTCGATCCTGTCATTAGCTACAATCGAATAGTTATGTCATTCTATGCAAATTAAAGTCAATTCACACTGACAAATCAAACGTAGGTATAAAATTTATAAATGGTAACATTTATTATAGTTCTATCACGAACATAAATACCTGCGGCGTTAACTGTTATATTATAATGTTTCGATTTGATTCCTTTGATATTACCGCCACGCTTATTGCCGGTAAACGCCAACAAAAGGTCGATGGCGTAAACCATCCAGACAGGCCAACGAAGGACAGCGAGACGATTCATTGGGCCGGTCTGTACCAGCTTGAACCAAAGGTACCAAATCTACAATAAAAATGTTACGATTCACAAATGTAGAAATTAGTTTTATACTTAATACGTTTCATCTCAGTGTGAAATACACTTTCGTCTAACTTCGAGAAACGTCTCGCCCGTCACTAACTATTTATACTAATTTATCGAAAATATTCAATTTACACATTAAAAATATATTTTGAAACTGTCTTTAATTTTCTACAAAAGCCCTGTAACATTAACAAAGCGTCTATTTTATCATTAAATATAGTATTCTCTAATCTTAGAGTCTATGTGACTTGGAGAAACTACAGAACACATTTCAAGAATATTTCCTGAAGTTACTTTAATATTTTATTCGTCATGATTATTCATCATGACGCCATTCTGTAACTGTATTTAAATAGTACAATATTTATTTTATACACTATGTAGCTCCATAAAGATATATAAGACGCTTACACAGCTCACAGGTGTAAGCAGAATTTTATATTCTTCCTTCGTTTTCAGAACTATAAATCGCGATAATATATTATGATAAAAATAATTAAGTCCAGACTTAGGTATTCACAACTAATACTTATTACGTCATAAAGACAGCAGTCTAAAAGACTAGTATTATTCTATAATAAATTAATTTAGATGTTTTATTGCTTGCCCTTGCTATCTAATAAGGCGTGTGTATTATATTGTGTGTAGATAAAGTACAGTATAAGTTCAGAAGGTATGTAGTTAACTTTAAGTAAGGTGTCTTAAATAACGCGATAAAAGATCGACGGAGATCTGACTGTTTTTATATACTCGACGCACTAGAGCATCATCGCATCAGTTAAGTGTATAAGGTTGGACGTTTTATTCTGGCGTTACGCGGCCAACGATGTGCAGCCTATCTTCCGTCAGATCTGCGTCGACCCTAATAGTTTTAGTGTGACATAATACAATACGTCAGAATAGCTGTCACGGCTATGATACATCTCACCAAAACTATCGGTATTCGCGTAGTTTGCTAATTCGTACTAGGGGTACAATACACTAAAAATACGGCGATAAAGATTCATGTACCATAAAAATATTGAACAACAAACATATTAATCGTCATCATCGTTATTATCTAATATTATTCTTTGTAACAGAAGTAGCAGAGAAGCGCAGTTTTTCATAAATTCTTTTATTTATTTAAAGACAAGCCGATTCATAAATCACGTAACATTTTATGTGCAAAATATACAATTACTTGGCACGCAGTTGATAATGACACCTAATTATATATAAATACATACATCAAAATGTAATCGCGCATCGAATGCGTCATATTATACAAAACGACAGTAAGTCTCCTTTACTTTGTTTTTTACAATATAACAAAAAGATACATTTTCAATATAAATATATATTTTCTATCCGGTATACTCTGTAACACGACTTTGAATACTTAATTATTTAGACCTAGAAATTATAGAAGACTGTAATAAGTAAAGTTTATTAAATGTAAAGATGAGTATACCATAAGGTGAATATACTCTACAGCATTTATTTGTATCAGATCATCGAGCCGCTCAACGCTTTATTTCAACGTAATTATACAAACCAACGAGCAAATTTGTGTAACACTTAATCGAGCAAATACACCAGCGCGATGACTTCACAATTTAACAAAGAGTAAACGCAAAATATAAGTGATTGTTTTAGGCAAATGTTCACTTACGCTGAGCATTCCATCGAACACAGCGTCGAGCATTCGCAGGAATGTTACATTACATGGTAATGCTCGAGAAAATGCTGTACTGTATAACTCACCTGTAGAGCATTTCCATGTAATGTAACGTTCCTGTGAATGCTCAAAGCTATGTTCGACGAAATGCTCACGACGAGTAAGCATTTCGTCGAAAATGTCGAGCGTTATGCTCAATGTTCAAGTCGAAAGAGGGACACAATTAGAGCGGCTCGATGTTCTATTACAAGTTCATGTTCTAGTGTACACTTACCTAAATACGTTCACAGAGCTAGACTTGGAAAATTCATATTTTAATTATATTTGGCGAAGCATCAATTTTTGTAAGAGGTAAGCCGGAGCCCAACCGGAGAATAACGTGTGGTTTAGGCGTAAAAAGGTAACAAACGAACAAACAAACTTCCTTTCGCATTTATTATTAATTAGGATTATTAAAATATGTTACAATATTACCTTCTATCAATATATTTTTCAAGTCAAGCTCTAGGAACATAACCTAATGAATGTAGTGATTAGTGATACAACAAACGGAGGAAACATGCAAATAATTAAATGGCTTTATTAAAAAAAAAAAACAAAAAAAAACGGTTTATCCTATTCGAAATATCTGTAAAAATTACATTGCAGCTAAAAAAAAACTAAAAACTCAAGCATCGGTAGTTTATGGCTTCAAGCTAACATAATAGAAAATTGCTTTTTTAAATAATATAATAGCCCCACAATAGGAGCTTATGTGTCGTGGGTGTATTTATAAAGATAAATTTCACCCAGAACAAATATCTATCGACACATCATTCTCGTATTTGAAAAATATAATTTTAATATGCACTCACTGTACGCATTCATTATAATTATTATAATTTATAATGCTTTGAGGCATTCATTATTCAATTTATCACATGACATAATCAAGAGCTATATTAAGACTTCCAGTGTTTTATCCCGGTATTTTTGACGCACCAAAACCGTCATCGTCTCTATTATATCACAAAATGTAACACGTTTTACGTCACAAAGTGAAATCGTCAATAAAAGGTGATAATTTTCAACCTTTATGTCATCACGAAAATTTTATTATTTTTTTTATACATACGACTTTTCATTTAATGCCATCATTAAATCATTACTATCAAAATACTTTATAACTGGCTCCCATGAACCATTTTTAGTGCGTCATTAATAAATCGCTTTGGTAACAACCTTCATTTGAGTTAGCACATCAATAATTTATTAAACAGCCAAACAGGAACACGCGATGTCCAATGGGCATGCCCATGGCATTTTGTAGAATAAGTGCTATATTTTAGTAAATTAATATAATTATTTTACTTACGTATTATTATTTACTCTTTAGGAAAATATTGCAAATATTTTTTCTTCAATAAAATTGGTGGTTAGCGTTATCCTGAGATATTTTGGGTTTTTAAACCTAATTAAAACAAGCAAATCATAATACTGTGGATGTAAGTTTTTTGGCCGATGGACGAAAAAGGCAGCAATTTTAAACTTTGACCTTATGGTAAAGATTTATGATAGTCACTTTTAAAAAATAAACATCAGTAGAAGAAGCATTTCTTACCCAACAAAATATTTTTTTTTTAAATCTTAGGGACATTTTTAATTGTAACTTTTTCAAAGTTTGAAAGTTGAGCTCCAAATCTCACGATAAATAACATACAGACAGACGTAAAAAGAAAGCTTTTGCTCTTATTTGCTGCGCAAGAAGAGAGAAGAATTATATTATTGATCTGTCTTCTTTAATTAGAGTTTAGTAAATCTTGATAAAATTGCATTTTAAGAAAGTTGTGGCTCACTTTTTTTGTCCACCAGTGTATTATGTGGTAAATGAGCATTATATTGGAAGTACGGATCGGGTTTGGCGCGTAGCATATTATCTTAAGTTATAATTCATTATTAAAAAATGACTTTAATAAAATCTTCCCAAAGGAATAAATTTATATTCTGTTATTTTAAACTGACGTTTGTAGCCAAAATTGTGACATAATTATATTTTCAGTTACCTTAGTTTGTTACTGTAAAAGCCTGAACTGCAGTAAATTCTAAGATATTTCTAAATATTCAATGTCTTAAATATTCAAGCACAGCGCATTCTACTTTTTAGAATTGAAAGAATTCTAAAAAAATTAAAGGCGACCGTGTGAATGTTTTTAAGAAAATTATTGAGTAAATGCTAGTAAATATCCGAAATTATTAAAAAAATAATCTTAAGATTTAGATAACTTTGTTTGGGCTTTTACAGAAACATTGGGGATTTTGGCTCGTTTGAATGAATTTGAATTTGAAACGTCGATATGCGGACATGCGGTATCATTAGTATCTAGCAATTTTAGATAACGTATACTTACAACAGATATTGCATTAGTATTGCTTAAGCAAACTATTAATCTAGAACTTATACACACAAACAAACTTTCAAATCAGTCGATACGATCCATCCGTGCAAAGGTACTGTTACAACATTAAAATAACCAGTAAAGGATCATTTGCAAAACTCCATTACTAAAGGTAAAAAAAAACATTTTAGTCTACGACACGACACGCCAAAACCATTATTAACCCTGAATAAAGATATCTAACAGCGAAGAGGGAGAACACTAACAAAACTGACACACCACGCGTACTCATTGTTTAAAGCATTGAATACGCGTGACGTGTTGTGTCCATGGTTTAACCTCGGAGCGTGTACTCCTCAGTGTACGTGGTCAATGCTCGCTGAAGCCTTGGTGCATGTTATGTACAAGTGCTGGCGTGTGCTGCAGTCAGGTTTTGCTTGGCTTTTCACGACTTTCTTCCCCTTCCTCATCTTCATCTTGGGCCATCAGTTGCCTCGCCAGTTGCAACGCCTGAAAGTGCAACGTTACGCGTTAATACATTTCGTTGTTTGTTGTTGTAGATTTCGGAGTCAGGTTCTTTTTGGAAATTCTTAGTAGCAAACAGCATTCTTAGTAGTAACTGTGCCAGACATACGGAAACACCCTGTAACATTACAGGGACTCATAACTGGCAAAGTACAAAACATAGTTATGTTACCATCTCTGCTAATTCCCTGGGAAAATGTTTGCATGTTGATATTTTTTACCGACTAAAAGGAGGAGGTTCTTAAATTGACACGCATAAATAAATAAATAAATCAGCCTGTAACTGTCCCAATGTAGGGCAAAGGCCTCTTCTCATACAGAGAAGGATTGAGCATTAATCACCACGCTAGCTCACTGCGGGTTGGCGATTTCAGACAATTAAAGTCTAGGTTTCCTTACAATGTTTTCCTTCACCGTTAATCAGTGGTGTCTTAGATTAACTAAGAAAGTACATATGACATTGAAAAAGTCATATTGGTACATGCCAGGTTCGAACCCACACCCACGCGCTTGCAAAGCGGGTCCGTAGCCAATGCGCCACCACGACATAAATAACTATACATGTCTTTTGCTAGGTAGTCTTAGTCTCAGGCGCAATTAATAGAGGCCTAGAACCACTATAATCCACTGACTAAAATCGCGCTGGTCTGAGATTTACTCCAAATTGACTGCAGGAGTTTTTTAACACAATAGTTTTTTTTTCAACTAATTAAATTTCAAAAAATAGAAACATTATATCTAAAAGACCATATTTTTCTGTTCACTAAAATACACAATTAAAAACTTATTAGAAATTAGTTCATATAGTTCTCAACAAACAAGATGTCAGGTCAAAGATCAGACCAGTGTATCATCTGTAGTTTTAATGAGATCTTAACTGCACATGTTTTATGGCTAATCAACCAATTTAGATGTGAGTTATGTTGCCTGTCTGTGCATTATGGCATCGGATACGGCATGAGCTAGGAGTAACATTTATAAAATAAAATATACCAGTATAAAAGAAGACTTTAATGATTGTGCCTACAAATTTAATTATCTATTATTCTCTGTCCTCTGTATTTTAAGATTTTATAGTTTGGTCTAGATAGGTCGTAGGTAGTTACAAATCAATTTACAGGCATGAAAAATTTAAATTATGTGAGTCTTGGAGTCCCTCTAAAATTTCAAATAATACCAAATTTAAAATAAAAAAGTATGAATGAGTTTTCAATCTAATTCATACTATATTTCACTGAGAATATTATTTTTATTATAACAAAAAATACTCATTGCATTTTTTATTATGTCTTTGACAAAATCTAATCAACTTCTGATCATAATGTGTTAATCAGCAATCACCTTAAACTATAACCTATTCAGTTTCCATTATAGATTTCTTATCATTTCCGCAAACTCAAGAATGAAGATAAGTAATATAGATACCATATCTATCTACACTTAAGTATAGGTTCATATTTTATTAGCATAATCATATTATACTATGTTACATTTATTTTTTTAATAAGTTAAAGCTATTTAATTAATTTTGGTTTGGAGCCTTTGTCATTACGGCTCACTCCACAACTAGCTTACCAAGGGATACTGCATGCCCTGTCGTTTGTTCATTACAGGAACTGATGGACGCTACTGAAGGCGCCAATCTAGCCCAGTTCTGGGCTGACACAATTTAGATTGCCATCGACACGCTAAGAAGAAGAAGGGATACTTTTCTAAGCTTCTAAAAATGAATCACAAAGTATATTGATGTTACTGTGAAATTTATTTGCAAATGTTTCTTTGCAATGTTACCAAAGAATACCTGATATTCTATTTAATTTGAATTATTATTATTATTATTTAATTATTTACCTACCTATTTTAGTAAATCTTATTTTATATTAATACCTACTTATTATACTTATTATATTTCAAATACCTATTAAGAATTACAGGCATTTTTGAATTTTCATGGCTATGCTTTTCAATATTTTTATTAAACAATACATTGTGGAGAAATAAATAATATTATTGGTATTTATTATATTGGTTAAATTATTAATTGGTACTTATTAAATAATTTTCATCACTGTCGGAATGACAACTCCTAACTGGATATATTCTAGTAGGTTTTAATACAGGAATAAATTATATCTATTTCACAAAAGTGGAGTAAATGAGATGGAATAAACAAGTTGTAACTAGATATAAACACCATCTACGAGTGTCGGTGTACATTTATTTATAAAACTACTAACAACTAAAGTTGATAGAATATTTGTCCGGAGGGAAACCAATTAGATATTGAAATACTTTCCCATGAGAGTTACCAAGAAAACAATTGTTTGTCATAAACAATCATAAATGATGAGTGTCCTAGAATGTAGTGAATAATTAGTGCTCTAATAACACACTCTAGGTCATGACTAGCATATTAATAGCTGTACATACAATGCCACTCAGCTAAATTGCTTACATACTAAGAACTTAATTATTAGTTAATTGCTGAACATTGTCGTCAATACATTCTATTGAATCCATCACTCTATTCTTCATTTAGAAATAAAAGAGTATCATGTCAATAAAAATAATAAATAAATAAATAAACCAGTCTGTAACTGTTCCACAGCAAGGCAAAGGCTTTAGGATAAAAAAAACAAATCAAATTACTAAATATTATATCATTCAGCAAAATGTGAATACAATAGCTACAATACTAAACTGACACACCTTCCCATCCTGCATACGAATTTCGAAATTATTGAAATAATGCAGAGGGTGACCTAATCGGTAGTTCTTTCCCACCCACATCCGATGATATATACTATAACATGTATTACAACTGACCTGAAACTCATTGTAGTGGATTTTCCGTTTCTTCTCAAACTCGATCCTCTTCTTACGCACCTCCTCGGGCTCCTCCATATCCTCGTCACTCTCACACGCCTCTACACACTTCGGTGGCTTATTCATACTGGCTGCCAACTTAGCGGCCAGTATGTTCGCATCCAGTTCGTCGGCTGGTTCCATATCACCATCCACTGCTTCTGAGTAAGGCGTTTTAGGCTCATCGACCTTCATATGCCCATAATCTTTATTAGCCGGATGAAAAGTTTCCATAATATTCATCTCATCAAACCTTTGCTCCTTCTGCCGTTTGCTCGTGGACGGGGTCCCTGTCGGCGCTGAATCAGCTCCGTCCACACTTCGCGACGTCTTTAGTATGCCCTTCGAGGGCTTTTTCTGTAAATTCTGAGCCATTTTTGTAATATTACATTAACATTTTCTAGCTCTTGGCTTGGAATTTTGTAAGAAATAGTTTTATTTTTTCTGAATCTGACAAGAGAACAAATTCTACCATTATTGACAGTTGACGGCTGTAATGTTGCTAATTAAAAAAAATGTACTACCAATGGACAATAGGAAATCTAGACCGTCTCAAATCTTCTTTTACATAATTTTTTCATTTGTTTTTATGGTTTTTGGTAAGTCGGGGTCCAAAAAGAAGAATCACCTCAGAATTCGCATCGTGTCTATATTCTTGATAATTTACTGCGCCAGGCCTGAGGACTTAACGAAAGACTTTACGATTACGATTACGATATTTTTAGTTCCAGCTGTCACCGCATGACGCATCAGTTCAAGGCATCAGTCAGACCATCATTCTTTGGCATGACAAGTACGTGAAACGAAGCGAACGCCAAGGTCAACGAACATCAGCAAACGAACTGTCACTACTGTCAAGCAAGTGTCAATGAACGTGAAATAAAAATGTAATGCGATGCAAATTCAATAACGTTGTTTGATAAAATAAAATTAGCTCAAAGTCTTTAATGGACATACCATTGTGTTTAAATGTGAAAAAACCATACAAATATATAAGTTGTAAAAATGGTGGAAGATTCCAGCTTGAATTCTAACAAGTCAAAAGTAATTAATTTATTTCTTTGGTAACTGTACTGTGTATTGTAAATGGCTTACGATATAGGAATGTATTATATTTTGCAATTAACACATTTGTTTTCTTAATGCGTTTATACATCGCAGTGCGTAGTTACGTAAATGCATCAATTCATTAAAGTGTGTTGACAAAGATACTATGCTTTTCAGACAAAAACGACTCGTCCTAAGGCGGTTTACCTATGGACGGAGGCTGATGTCCAGAAATGGCTGCGTCGACACTGCAGTGACTACTATAATCTTTATTGGGAGAGGTTTCATGAGGTACTAATATGAAAATTTCCTTAATCTTTATTACAACTTATAAGTGACTCACTCACAACTGATGAGGCACATGAACTTTGAAATTTATCCACAAATGTCTTCTGTGTTCTTTAGAGCTCTATAATAATATTTGAAAATTATAAAGTAGGTATTGTATTTACTGAATGCTTATTTTATGAGATAATTGATTGAGCGAGTACAATAAGTTTTTCTGTTTTTCCAGCATGATATTACGGGTAGAGCTTTAGTTCGTATCAATGACAACACACTGCTCCGCATGGGTATAACAAATAAAGAACACCGTGAGGCAATATGGAGGGAGATTCTTAAACTAAGATTGAAGGCTGATATTGTAGAAATTAGAGACCTGGAGAGAAGACACAACTACTTTAACTATGACTTGTGACATCAAGACAGTTGTGACACTGAAGGAATGCAATGGAAAAACCGTTACCCATTGTTGAAGAAATATTTTATTAACGGTAACATAAACAATAAACGCAGTGCTATAGCTCATCTCTACCGTGCCTTACTTATTATATTAAGAGTTGGTAAGAATAGATGATGAAAATGTTGCTGTTTAAGAAATTCCTACTATATTAGTAGATTTTATTGATCAATTGCTCATCTGAATAATGGTGATTTCCAGATGTTTATTTAATGAATATATAAACACTTGTTATTTGGACACATGAACGAATTATCATTGTAATATAACATAAAATGTTGAATGTTAAGATTTTGTAAATGTAAGGCTAAAAATTTCATGGCTATTTAGAAAACTGCAGGAGTTCAACTCCATTTTGCCTTGTAAATCCGTCGCTAGTTTAGTCAATGAGAGGCTCAATATTTTCGTTAATTTTATATCTTCATTCCATATCTCATACAAGTTTGTAAAAGAAATTTAATCTTAGCAATTTTCCTATATATTGTGGCTAAAATAACTTGCACAGATATCTGGGTTAATCTGTATCCATCACATGATTTGTCCAGTGATAGCCTTACTTTTTCCTTTGCGGATATCTATCACCTCCTCTCAAAAGATGATGGTTGCTCGCTGTGGTGACAACCAGGCGATTGCTCCCGACTTATGAGTTGCAGATACTTCCCAAAACAGCCTATATTTCTATATACTTTGAAGCTTATAAAAGTGCTAAATAATAGTATACAATACAATAAATGGTACAATGAAATATTGTTATTGATAAGTAAAGAAATGTATAAATGTAAGTATTGTAAATTTTAAATAAAACTGTTTTATAGATTTTTAATATTTGATTCATTTAACCCTTCAATATGCCTAGGACTGATTTGAGGGTAACTTTGATAACTACTCTAATACATATTGAATAATATTAGTGACAGGGATTCATATAGGTAAGTACGCCAGTTAGAGTAGGTTACGAGGGGCGGCGTAAGTCGCACCTCGCGCTCAGCTTTGTGCCCCTTTTTTTTCGACTTAGGCATAATAATTATCCATCTGTTTTACAGTCTATGCAACGCTATTCTTTTCCCGACATAAGGGTGTTCTGCTGTATCATGTGTCCAGTCAGGTACTTATCAACATGCACAAACAATCGGAACCAAAATCTGTCGATCGATCATCGATCTTTACCAAGCCCAGAAGGCATATTGCTTTACCTCTACGCCAAACATATTTATACTTACCTTTTGATGAAATCGTGACTAACTTCTCCTACGAGAAAAAAACGTATGAACAAACGTTCACAACATTGGTATGTAGGGTAGGGGACTCACTTTTGTCAATTATTTATGGTAAACCAACTGTAAACAATGTAAACTCACCTAAGGACAGCGTGAGTCATAGAAATATGAAACCCAGGTTGACTTTTTGCATTTTTTGATGTCCTCTGCTCCTTTTGTTTTGATTGTTCATTAAACTTCCAATGCACTATAATTATTTAATAAGAGATTTAAAAAACAACTGATACGGATGGGATTTGAACCCACGATCTTCGGCGTACCGTGCCGACGCTCTAACCGCTGAGCCACCTTATCCCATCAGAATCAGTCGAAATTTCAAATCTCGATACGCCTAGGGCGTATCAGTTGTTTTTTTTTTCAAATTTCTTATTAAATAATTATATTTTAATAAGCTAACATAGGTATTATGTAAAAAGCACAGCAATGCACTGTTGAGAATTTTCGCTTTTCATATATCTGGCTGCATCAAGCCGTGATTAATTTGATTCGAGAGCTTGAGACAGCCAAGTCAAGAAACTTGGTTGCCTACGAAGTATGAACAGGTAATACAGCAGTAATATCTGTTCCATGGGTAATTATTAGGTGGTTGACCCAGTACCCGCTTATGGTAGGTACATACATAATTCTTAAGTATTCTCTTATATAAATACATTGCATTGATCTCATTGTCGTGCCAGATCTTGTTTGGTACAAGTCACTGAAGCATGGCTCATAATATTTGTTGCAAGAACTCATGGCATGTAAACTGTTGATTAGTTTGTAAGTAGCTAAAGCATTATAAAAGTGACATTTTTTTAAAATGTGTTTTACCTTATTTGTTTTAATAGATGTAGCTTGGCGAATATAGCTTTTATATCACTCTCACCAATTATTTCTTTTATTTCTAAGCTATTTCTATTTTTTTTTATTATAGACTCACGCCTGTATTCCCCAGAGAGGGTAGGCAGAGGTGTGCAGTACACCCACGTTTCGCCGACGGGGCGAGCCTATTGCCATTAACCGGGCACAATTCCAGACTCCGTGCTGCTACTGAGAATTCCCTAATAGAAAAAACTCAATAACACTTTGCCCGCACCGGGGATCGAACCAAGGACCTCGTGCTCAGCAGTCGCGCTTGCTACCACTAGACCAACGAGGCGGTCCAACTATTTCTAAGCTTTCGAAATACACGCCAGTCGATGCATGCCATTATTGGAATCATAATGGACAAGCTCCTTTGAGAGCTATCGGTTAGAGTCCGTTAGAGGATGAAACAACTCCACGGATTTCTTTGGTCGGGGTCGGGAGTAATCGCTGCCCCAACCACTACCCCGGAAAAAAAAATAGGTAGGTATGTCTGAAAAAGTGAAAACCACTTTAGCCGCAATTCGCAATATTTGTATTTGAAATGTAATAAAACATAGATTTTCTGTTGTTGTTTCCTCACATTGTGTGTGTCTAATTTTAACTAAGCTACACCTAAATAAAAATATTAGGTATAATATAGGTAGGTAGTTCTTTATCTAAAGTTAGTTTTAAAAAAAATACAATACACCGCCCACAGTTTAATCGTCACTACAAAGTTGAGTAACTACCTACTTGATTGTGTTATCTATCTAATCTCTAACCGTTTTAGGAATTTAAAAAAAAACGTCATGCTGCTTGTAATACCTATTCAATAAGTGTAAAAAAATATTGTCAAAACCATGCCAGTCGATATTCTCTCTCGCATTTCTTTCTTGCGTTACGCCAAGCTCAATCTATAGCAAATGGTTGCCTCCTTCAGTTGGTCGCACTCGCGCACCAGACGCTCCGAAATAGCCGTTTTAATGACCCTCCTTTGTTTATCATTCTTCCTGTACCCTCGTAGAGACAGGTCTATTATGAGAGCGACCAGATTAGACTATAATAAATATGATAGCGGAATGCGCGCTGTCGCTGCCTGTTGATCATAGCAACGACGACGACGTCCTAATTTGTTGATATTGAGAAAACTTACAGCAAGCTGTTGTGAAACTGAGATGTTGTTGATCTAAAATTCTTTTTTTTTATCTGTCAGATAGCTAGAAATGTTTATTTGTTGTAGGCTGCACTATTCTGGTTTGACGGCACACACGCAAGTAATTGCATGTTGAACATACGAATTGCGCCGCATTAAGTAGGTATCTAGTGAATAATTTTGGGACAATCCACGCCTAGTTTTACAAAAGAGAGCGCGCGTGGCGTTGCCGTTGCAACGTTGCCATTTCGCCTATAATATTGCACGCGCGAGAGGTAAACTCATTACAAACCCTTATGGTTTCAATTTAGAAGTTGTACCTAACTTTTATCAAACAGAAACAAAAAAAAAACACTTTAAAATGTTCTAAAATAGGTAATACTGAAAACAAAATGACCATTTTTTACTGTTAATGACCATTATTTGACTGATTTCGACCAATTTTACCGTAAATTACAGTCAGTCAAATTGTTCAGTCATTTTCAACACTACAGGAAGGACTGTAGAACAGTTAGGCCAGTAAGTCCTAGATCAACATAAAGTCAATCATCAGAAACTATAACTTAGGTATAGGTACATTGTTTTGAAACTCTACATAAATGTCAGCAATCATTTATGTCACACATGAATAAATTCAGATATAAATATTCATTAAATTGATGAAGTAAATCAGAAAGCATTGAGAGCATTGTTTGAGGGAATCGTTTGCACACTATTGCCAGCGTACAGATCTAGTCGCGGGTACGATTCCTGACGATTCCACGATCAAAGTGGGACTTACTATTTTAGGTTACTTAGCAGACGTTAAGTCTGCAAAGTGGGTACCTATGTAATAAGTATTACGAGAAGTTTTATTATCACTTACTCCGTGCCTCGGAAAGCACTTAAAGCTGTTGGCCCTGCGCCTGATCTCTCTCCGTACGTGTGGGACTACCGTCACATCGGACTATGAGAGTGAGGGAATAGAGATTGCACCTGTGTTTGCGCACACACTTGTGCACTATAATATCTCCTGCGTAGTTGGCTAATCTCCGTTGTGATTTGCCGCTGTGACCAAAATTCGGTCAGGAGGATGTCGCGCGTCGTCATTACGAGAACTTTATATGGAAGCTATGGAGTGATAGCTCTTTGATTTCGACATTAATATCAATGAATGACGTCATTCGTTTGCAGTAAGTCGTCCCATATCTAGTAAAAAATGTTGTCCAAACTTTATAATTTTTTGTAATATCTAAATGATTTTATCGTTTAGTTATGTAGGTATCAATACTATTTTTTTTTGAGGAAGTTTAGATAATAATAAAGAATAGTCATTATCCCTGTTAGTATGATTCATGTATCCATCCCAAGAACTAGCGTAATTCCGCTAAAATTAAACTAAAGCACAACAAAAACAATGAGTGATCAGAGAGATCAGCAGATGGAGTTACTTTCTCAGAAGTAAACGTGGTTGCTCACGTGCTGGTAAACACACAGGATTAGTTCCGGGTGTTCTAGAAAATTTATATTAAATCTAAAAGTTTAAATACATTTTGTAATAACATAGTGGTATGACCGTTGACTGGCAAGACAGAGGTATCAAGTTCGAACCCAAAGCTTCCGACTTTCGTAAGATATGTGCGTATTATAAATTAATTATCACTTACTCCGTGCCTCGAAAAGCACGTATGATCTCTCTCCGATCGTATCGAATTGCCGTCCCGTCGAATTATGAAAGTCCCTCACTGTTATAAAGAGTCATAACTGGACTGTGTGTTTGGGATCACACTGTGCACTATAATGTCATCTGCGACGACGTTGGCTTGATGTCGCAATGAACGAACAATTGTCTTATTAATTATTTTTATCCTGTGAACGTAAGGAGTCAAATTCATTCCGTCTTCTTCGTCTGGATCTGCCGCGATGTCGCCTGCCATTTTGAGGGAACCTCTGGGGCGCGCCGGAGTGAGCTTTTATAACTGAGCCCATTATTACGAGCCAAACTTGGTCCTGGTCTAGTTATTTCTGTGCCCCTCCAGGATCTGCACTATGTGCCTGCATACTGCTGGCACCGCCCTAGTTGCGGCACTGCGTAAAGTGGTAGGTATCGCGATTCGCGGACTTCTTTTACTATCGAAGGTATCGGGGATAATTTGATCAATAATTGGAATGAAAACTCAGGCAAGCAAGTTGTAAGTATCTTAATTTTGATGAAATGTTAGGTAGGTACACAAATGAATATTTTGAGGCACGCAGCGTTGTATTCGAGCTTGGGACTTCATTGGCAGCCTGATGGTTAACAACTATTAACTATAGTAGCTCTTTAGCTAGCCTCACATCCAGCTAATAAAACTTAGAAATAGCTCGTTCAATTCAAACAAATCTCAAAACTGACACGTTAATTTACATAAATAACACCCGCTGTATAATTAAAGTGACAAGTAGTAATCATAATTTTAATAGGTTACGACCTTAAGTATTAATTTCAGCGACATCAGACTTCAAAGAAAATTATATTTCAGCCGGGCTCGCTTTCCTTGAGTGGTGCAGTCTTTGTCATCATTAGGTACAGTCCGCTGGAGAAGCTTGCGCGCGCATCATTAAAATCATTTGGCATGGCTCTGTTGCCAAATTAACTCTCAATAAATGGGCGCACATTGCAATCTACTATGGTTATTACGAAAACGTCTCGTGAGTCGGTTCACTGTGTAAATGGTTAATTTTATTGTGTCAGTCCTCAGTCCGGCATAACAGTTCGTTGCGCCAGGGTAAACGGTCGCGCGCGCTACCCTCTACTTTTTTTCCAACATTGTTTTGGCGCCAAATTTTATGTGATGTGAATGACAAATGAAAACTGTTTACATAAAATAAGGTATTATTGTTTATGTGACCAGTGAATATTGCGCTTAATTGGTTTATTAAGGTTTGTTATTTATACTTTGTACTTTGACATAAGTACTTGCAAAATTTTAAAGTAGGTACTTAATCAAAAGTTTTTAACGATCCATACTAAACCAGATAGAGGTGTTAACTCCCTTCTTACCTAGGTAATTAGATCGTCCGCTTTTCTCTACTATGACTATCATTGCTTAAATATTCAAATTATTTACTAAATTAGTTGAGCCATTTTCCTAAAACAACGCAACGTTGAGCGAAAAGCTTTTTATGCTGTGCTATTTATCCGCAAAACAAAACCAAACGCAACCGCCGCAATAGACGGAGGAGAATCTTTTTACACGATAAATAACAGACATGGATATTCGAATGAATATGTAATAATTAACAAATAATTCCACAATTTACACTATGTACTGAACGTAGGTACGTACTGAATTTATTGACCAAATCCTCTGCGGAAGGAAACACAAATTTTAATTTTAATAGTAACATTATACGTAACGTCAACAATAAAACTTCAGAAAACATATCCAGTAGATATTTATACTGATACTAGCTGCCCCGCGCGACTTCGTACGCATGATTATTCTACTTCAACGCCTATTCTACCCCTACCCTACCCTAATCTACCCCTACCCTATCCTACTCTACCCCTACCCTACTCTACCCCTACCCTTCTCTACCCTACCCCTACCCTACCCTAATCTACTCCTACCCTACCCTACCCTACCCTAATCTACCCCTACCCTACTCTACCCCTACCCTACCCTAATCTACCCCTACCCTACCCTACCCTAATCTACCCCTACCCTACCCTACCCTACTCTACCCCTACCCTACCCTAATCTACCCCTACCCTACCCTACCCTAATCTACCCCTACCCTACCCTACCCTAATCTACCCCTACCCTACTCTAATCTCTACCCCTAGCCTACTGTACCGCTAGCCTATCCTACTCTGCCCCTACCCTAACCTACTCTACCCCTACCCTACCCCACGCTACCTCTACAAAATCAAAAACCATGAAAATCGGTTCAGCCGTTCTTAAAAAAAAAAAGTATCCTATGTCCTTCTCCTGCTTCTAAGCTACCTCCCTGCCAATTTTCAGCCAAATCGGTTCAGCCGTTCTTCAGTTATAAGTAGTGTAACTAACACGATTTTCGACTTTCTTTTATATATATAGATCTACGCTCTTATGTACCTTCCTATGTAAGAAATTAACGAAAATATATAATGTTACCAAGACGAGACCTTAAGGCTCGCAATGTAAAAAAGTTATCAGATGTCATGTAGAGCTAAGCTTCTGACCGTACACGCCCGAACTCTACAAGCCCTAACTTCAGAAACTTCACACCTTAGTCAAACTAAGAACATTACATTAATCAAGTCAGATGAAATACGTCAAAGAAAACTTGTTTTTCTTTAAAAAATATCGATGTTCGCTCTGTACGATTTTCTCATAGAAATAATGACAATAACAATGTTATCGGCTATAAAATGTTAAATGTGACGTGTGTTTATTTTATCAGCAAATAAATTCTGAAATTAAAATCATTTCTTTAATCTGACACTTTATGCCTTATTTTTGTGTAATTATGTACTGGAAAACATTAAATTGTGAAAATTGTAGTCCTTCTTAACCCCATCCACCAGCCCTTAGTGATGGGGTACCCATAAAGAGTTTTCACACGACAAGAAAACAGTAAGGGAAAATTTAAATAGGGATAAGGAAGCTATTTGGTTACCGTCGTTGGTTTGTTTTGTTTTTATTTTTGTGCCCTTGTGGCTTCGTGGTTTGCCTTGCCTTTGGACAAATAATTATTAAAGAAAAACACTAAATGACTGAAGTGAATGACGGGGCATCCCCTTCGAACCTAACCTAACCGAGTCGAGTATGTGCTTAGCTACTGTTGATATCATTCTTCTACAGTTTATAATTTCTGTACCTATAGTTTTATTTCGTTACATTATAAATTCACGATTACCATGATTTTCCAGTGACATACAACAATCCTTTAAAATGGTTCCGTAGTCTGTACAAACTTATCTCCCGACACACTTATGATTTCATTACATTGTTTACTTGCACTTATGATTTCAGGCTTGTTCCATAATATGCTACAATTAACCGCTAGCTATCCCTAACTGACCCCTATATCTCCACCCAGTATCCAAATTGATGTAACGCATATTTATTGGTGCTAAAGACAAGTGCAGTGCAATATGATTTGTTATGCATTATGAATTCAATAGGTATATGTACTCGTAAAACAATTCAAGGCGAATAAGTTTAAATATAAATTTAATTCAGATGTACAGTGATCTAGCCTAGTTGTACGACTGTTGACTGGCAAGTCAGAGGTCTCAGGTTCGAACCCAAAGTCACCTCTGACATTATAAACTAAATATCACCTGCTCAGTGCCTCGGAAAGTTCGTTAAGCCGTTGGCCCCGGCTGTCATCATCACTGTTCGATTATCCTATCCTTTTGGGTTGCGGAGGTTAGATAGGCAGTTGCTTCGTAGAAAACTGATATTCAGCTGCATCCAGTTAGATTAGAAGCCGACCCCAACAAAGTTTGGGAATAATAAGGCTAGGAGGATGATGATGATGATAAAAATTCAGATGTAAGGGAAAAATTAACTAAAGCGCTTACGCATCGTGGAGAGGAATAGGACGTTACGTCCGTCATCGGTATTGTTGTTCTTCTCGAAAGGCAATTGTAAGCTTGTAGTACTTACCTAACTATATGGAGCAGATACTAAGAGTATCTATTATGAGTGTACTTTCTGGTTTTCTTTGACATTTTTTGTTATACATACCTGTAGTTTTTTTTTTAATAATCATGCACAGATTATATATGAGTCTCAATATTTTTGTTTTAACTTCTCAAATGTGTCATAATTGCAAAACATCTGAAAACGTCACACACATCATCTGCGATTTTATTTCAAGTTGCGTCGCTTGCGCCAGTCTATAAAGAACAACTGATAAAATCTCCATTTCCTTTGATCCTAGATATTAAATATAAATTATGGCATGTCATAAATATGCGACATTTATAATATATTTATCTAGCCGCTTCATCTTGAGTCGTGGTCGTAGTCTCGCGTTCATTCTGGTGACAGATTATGTGTTCCGTTTGTAGGTACCTACTGAACATCTCTCTATCATAATTTGCCGTCAGTCATAATACTGACATCCTAACTTTTGTTTAACATCACTTAAATCTTACCCGTTTTTCCACTGTTCTTGTGCAAATCTACAATCAATCTTTTTGACTTAACTTCTATCAGTGTAAATGATGATGCATAAAATTGATATAAAACCAGTTTTTATTAGATTTAAGTTTTGTAGGCTAAGTACGAATCAAAGTAATTAGTTTTAGATAAAGATGAGCAATAGGTTAGTTATGAGTTGAATAAGAGAATTAATTTAAGAATATTGAGAAAAGGTAATTTTTACTGTAATGCAATATTACTTTATTGAAATAAATAAAAGAGGTAAAACCTTCTTTCCAATATCTTTGGGTAAAACAGATACTGGAATGGTCATTCGACGTAGAGTAGCGGTCTAGACTATGATAACTCAATAACTGATTCCAAACGTCATCGCACATATTAGAATTATGAAAATTAATGACTGAAACGAATGATCCTACATAGTTATATTAATTCCAGTTTGTGAACGTAGTGGATTTCTGAAGTTTGTAGAATTTTGATTCAAGATCAACAAATATTATCCCATTTCTGCTGATTCCGTGAAACAAATTAGCAAGAAATTAAGCGGTAATGTTTTAGCGGATGTTGTAAACAAAATAAATTTGAGAGAAGACGAGAAACAGATACCTATACAGAGATTATAGGACCTTTCCTGTTGGACTGATCCTCCGAAAAACGTAGCTCAAGAACACGTCATCAATGAGTTCGCGCAGACTGGGGACGAGATACCATAGACACCTGAATTTTCTGTTCAGAGGTTTTAAAATTATACTAAAATATGGCGTAAACAAAATACTTAATTGATCAGATAAACTGAAATGTTTCCTCTTATCCTCAATTATTTGGAAGATTGTTGGTGAACTATATGGGTAACCGCTCATGTAGAAATAAACCACACAGTAACTGCACTCCATCCATACGTTAATGCCGTGATTAATTCTGTTTGTTTGACACATTAAAACGGTTTACAAACTTTGTTTACTTTCGGAAGGGAAAACAACAATCAAAATGGAGTTTAGTTTGCGTTCTGATACCGTCCAAATGGCCCTGTAGGTCGGCCTGTCGTACAATATTTTCAATGGTCAGTTTATTTGAACGCATTGGCAAACATTCAACGCCAAATTTTGATTTACATTACGGCTAAGGTTATGATAATAAATACACACACTGCATTGCGCTTGCGCGAGATGTGTAATAAATCGTATGTTCGTTTTTATATGAATTTTGTTTAGATTCGCGTTGAAACTGATGAATATAGTAAAAGTTTGTTGATAATAAATGTCGAATTTGTATTGTAGTGTTATTTTATGCGAGAAATAAAACTGTATAGCGCAACTTTTAGCTATAATATGAGGAGAGAATGTCAGTTTAGCGTTTAGTGTTGGTAAAAATCTGCAGATGACGGTGATGGGGAGGAATTCTTTGACGCCTTCGCGTAACTTTTGTGTAATTCTTTTATTTTAAAAACTCTTTATTGTAATTTAACTAGGAGTAAAAGGACCTTAGGCGTGTAAACCAAGTTCCTTCTCAAAGCAAGCCGATTTAATATGGTTCGTGGTGGTGGGTAACTGAATTACACAGTAGCAGATCTATACATCGACAATGTTGATCGTTTTAGATGGATTATCTACTATCGAGCTATTCTGTCAATTTGCAGACATAATTTTAATCAAATCAGATCAAGCCAGGCCAGGAGCAGGCCGACTTTTTTACTGACCTATGATTAAAGAATCTTAACAAACAAGGAATGTACTGCTTTTAGGGTTCGAGTATAACTGCTTCCGTGCGTTCGGGTATTAGAGTACGTTGGTACGAACACCCATTCCCTCGGCATCTGACACATTAATTCTCGTTACAACAATATTTACAGCGTACGAAAAGTCGACATTTTAAACAAACCAGTGATGCATGACCATTCAGCCTCTTTGTTGCTGACTTTATTGTCGTTCACTGAAAATATTGAAGCTAAACTGGCTAGATAAAAGAAAAGCAAGAGGCAAATATTATGATACTTAGCTACAAATACATAAAGTCGATATTTATAAGTACAATAACGATCTTTGTTCTACTGAACAATCAACAATCTTGTCAGATTGCCGACCCATCGGACTATGAGAGTGAGGGAAATGAAAGTGCACCCAGGTTTGCGCAACCACTTTTGCACTATAATAATTAGCTTGTGCGTAGTTGGCAAATCTCTTTTGAGATTACTATGTTGATATAATATAATATACCTACTGTTAGGTATAATATGATGTTGGTATGACATAATGTTAGTACCTACGTAGTGACTTTCTGTTGTGAAATATTTTTTTAAATTAGTCCAGGAGTTCCAGAGAGTAACCCCATTATTCAAAATCGCTTTATCTTGTTGTAATAGTGTATATTAGTGTTTTCCACTTGGAAGAATAAAGCAAACAAAAAATTTTTCCTCTAAGGTTTTCCAGGTCCTTGAATCTTGAGTAGGTACGTGAAGTATAAACATTGTCAATGTTTGAAACTTTGAAGTTTCGCATTTGTTATTTCATTAAAAGCTGAAACGAATAAACAACTCATTAGAATAGCCAAAAGCTTTTACTACTTTTGAAGAAAGAAAATAAACAATTCTTCCTTCCCGTTTCTTAATCCATATTTAATTAGTAACGACCGCGGTTTCGTCATGGCCTGATTTCTCGACGTCAAAATGGACGTCCTATAAAATTAAATTGTGGCTAGAATCCACAAGTGTGTGCCTTTTGACAAAAGCTTCGATAGTTAAATTGAAATCGCTTCGAGTATAAATAACGCGTATTGCTTGATTTTCGCCATGTGTTATTTTTGGTATTTCAGTAAGTAAAATATTTACTATGATGATAGATTTAATTGGGTGGGTCGTATAGGCAATCAGTTTATTTCAGTGTTTGATTGATTAAGTTCTATTTAATATATTTAACGATATTTCTTAGAATTTTTCACATCATCATTTTACGCGGTCATCTCCCGCCTACTAATTTGTCTTACAGTTAGCGAAATAAATCTACTGTGTCACTTTAATTAGACCTAAATACCAGAATAAGGTCAAGTGTATTTTAATATATTATAAATATAATATAATATATTATAATTGTTCTTTTACTTTATTGAAATAGATAAAAGGTCGAGCACAAGAATAATAACTAACTATATATACACCTAGAAATAAACTATCTATATATTATAATAGTAGGTAGTGTATAAGTAGATATTTGTTTATAGGTATTACCTAGTAGATGTTGCCCGCGACTCTGTCCGTGTTTTTATTTTCCAAGTTTTAATTGTTAATTTTATTTTATAAGTACTTAATCCCAAAGATTTTTCTGGAAATCTTTTTTGGGTTAGGTCGGTAGGTGGAGATTTTTAAAACTTTTTGGCATATTTTATTTCTCTAAATCATCACGGTTTTAATTATACCCGAATAAAAAAATAGAAGTAGTGTTCGCTTAGTATAATATATGCATAAATAATTTGAAAACATGTTTATGTATTTAAAACAAACATTTGAATAAACAACTGATACGGATGGGATACAGTTGTTTTTTCAAATTTTCTTATTAAATAATTATATTTAATAAGCTGTCATGTGCTATAACATGTAAAAAAATTCACAAAAACAAACAATAAAACTAAAATTAAGTAAAAAACAATAATAATACAAAAAGCGTGGTTTTTATTTCAGCGTTTTTGAACAAAATCCCTAAAAACCAAAAACGCTGAAAAGTTTTCTGTTTCAGCGTTTTTGTACAGAATTTCGCACCTTGAAATCTCGCACTTGACCAGTTTTAGTGTCGGCAACCGACCGACGTGGTGTGACATGGTGTCAGATACTATGTAAAACGCATGGCATTAATTAACATTTGGCACTAATCATTTGTATCTACGCATTGCATCATAATTAACGATCAGCGATACATCTGCCAAGTGCGGTAATCAGAACATTATGCCCTTAACCCTTAGGGTTATTTAAGTTCAAGGTAGGTACCTACACGTAGGTACTTTGTATGTTATATTTGTCACTTTCTTTTTCCATTTTTTTTTCCAAATTCTTTAATTTGAGCCCTTTTTTATCTTGATCCAATTTTTGTCTTTTTACTTAACAACCCTGCATCACGACATCACGTCGTTAGTCTACCTATACCATCCCTCCCTACCTGGTTGCTATTGCCTTCGCTGGAACCAAACGAAACCAAACGGTCCTCATTCATCATGCGTACAAATAAAGACTGAAATTCATTTACTTACTTACCTTCTGACGTCTGTACCTGATTCCAAAACACTACAATTTAGGCATCTTCAAATCGAAAGTAATTAAAAGGGATTCTAAAGGGAATCTTATGAGGAGTGACCCCGAGGGTGCTCCATACAAACGACATTTGATCTTATTATTGTATAGTATATTATACTATTATCGAATAAAAATCAATGAAATTCTATAAACAAGATCTGAACTGTATATCAGTCTCTGTGGTTTGCCAGATTTTCCAAAAAAAAAAAATTTTAAAAAAAATCTGACAAACAATAGCCAGATAAGTCTGTAGATCTTCAATCAATCATTATTTATTTAGTGAAAACACAGGTAGGTACAGTTATGTTTATACAATAAGAGATCACCATTGTCCGCAAACAGGTAAACAAAATATTATGCCATGTTAAAATCAATATTATTTGTTGACATTTTGTTTAAGGAAAACAAGAAAACGAAAAACACAATGACATTTCTGTAAAAATAATAATGATTTTTATTAAAAAAATAAAATTTTATTATCGATATCGATAGTTAAATTTTAAATATGAGGTGTTATAATGTCAGCTCCTAATAAAATACAATAAAAAAACGTAAACGTAACATAATATAGGTATCAATTTATATGAATAATCATTCCTGTAACATAGGTACAGAAAAATTTCAAAATATAAGTATATTTTTGTGCAATTCAAAATTTGTCATTGAGAAATTCAGTTACCTACAAAGTAATAAATAGGTACCACACACACACAATCTCTAATTTTCTTATGGAGAGGTTGTACAGTTTTGAACGTTATTTTAGTAGTTAATAAATGGAGTTCATCTGAGTCACGGTGACTTTCTATACATTTAAATAAGTTTATTGATTTTTACAAAGATACCTCGTAACCGTACAGTGAAGAAAATGTCAACAATCTCAATCAAGTCAACAATTTCTGGTGTCTGAAATATGGTTTACATTGTATCTGTGCGAATTTTGACTCGGAGACATTTATTTTGAGCAATAAATAAGCCTTCGTTATTTGTGGCACTGCCCCAAAATATTAAACCAAATCCTAAAGTCAACATAACTTGGATGAAGTGCATTCTCGTTGGCAATCTTTGCTATCCATATACAAAGCGTAGAGAATTTGTTGAGTTTGAGTGATTACATACGTGATCAAAATATGTTTTCTAAGATATATCGTTACAATATGGCCCAAAAACTTTGTTACGTTCGTGTCTTGTATAGTTTCTTCTTTATTCCTAATGAGTAATTCAGATTTCAATTTGACTTATATTTGGAAATTCATAATTTTTGTTTTTGCGAGATAAATTTTTAGATTTTATACATTATTGACACTAATGTTTATAATTATAATTCTCAATTTCCTAAATATATAGTGTCATATTTAAAAATGATCGTACCGTCCTCGGCAAGAAAACACATTTGATGTTTTGCAGCAAAAAGCAAAGGACCCAAGACGTTACCTTGCGGTACACCATACTTAATTTCTCTATCATTACAGGAATTTGCTACTTCAGTTTTTGTCTTGAGTATTGAGCCTTGAGTATTTATCTGCGTGATTTAGTTTGATTGTAACAGATTATAAGTACATTACCTCTGATGGTTAAGAATGGTTTAGTGGGAGAGCGACTGGGGCCCAAATGTTAATAAAAATATATTGACTTACTTTTTATTTAACTTGAAATTCTGTATACGCACATGATTAAAAAGTCCGTAAATTCTACTGTGCAGAACTCGAATTTTAAATTAATGTGATTTAAATGATTGTGCACTAATTTAGGTACATTAGCCGCCAATTCTATTTTTCCTAGCAGAAAATGTAGCCAATCTATGGTTCGGTACATTTAAAAGTCAACGTCACTTGATGTCATGTTGTGCTCGGTGAAACATAAAATATTAACACTCTGTTTTCTTACTAGTATCCAAACATTATATTATAATGTCAGATTTGTTTAAAAGTCAAGACAAGAATTATACAAAAAAAAATCTTGATGTTGGCTTTCGCCTTCATAGTTGCAAATGCACTCATATGTATAATCAATAGGGCTATTACACTTAAGCTTAGGTTGCTCGACTGGATTTTTCAAATCCATTTCTTGAATAAAATTTTGAAGATCTTGTAGGACGGTCTTAATTCCGATCTGTTTTATTTTCCCAGATTGTAGTAAAAACATATCAGACGTCAAATTTCTGTTCGAGTCTATTATATGAGCATAATTGTTTGTCCAGGCATCCAAAGTCAGTAATGAATTGAAATTCTGTATTCGGCAATTGTAGATTGTTGCTCCTCTTATGTATGTAGGTAATATCATTATGATATTGGTATGCTGCAGTTTCAGTAGTTTGTGTCGTATTTCATGTACTAATGACATGTAACTTTGGGATTGTTTAAAGTCAGATTCTCCTATCATGATAGCACATACATCTTCTTTCGTGAATTCATTTAGTTTTAAGTGTAGACCGGCCAACGTTTGTTTTACTCCTCCATCAGTTTTTAAGTAGTGACAATATGAAAATCTGTGTGTTAACTTTGAATCTTCAAGTAAAGGTATCATTTTATATCTATTATTACTGCTTATAATATATAATATCCCCTTTTGCTGCACTGAACCCTTAACCTGTTGAAATTTATTTTTCTTTCTGTGTGCATTTTTTGAATAGTAAATACGTTTTTCATTGATGATGGTATCACCGATCAGATTTGTTGGACAGGTTTTTTCCAATGGTAATCTTAAATCTGCAGAACTGGAGTTTGCAGAATATTCAGTATAAAATATAGAAGTGGGCCTATTGTCTTTTTGTTTATGGATTTTCTTCTTTTTTTTCCAGCTCGGGGGTCTATTACAAATATTTTTTAATTGATTTAATGAGTTTGTTTGGCTTTCAATTTTTTTTGACAGAGATTGATTTTCTCGCATTAATCTCTCAATTTCTTTGTCTGAACTCCGGAGCTGATTTTGTAGTTGATCTATGATTTCTAATAATTCATCAGCATTACGCCCTGCTGTTAAATCTGGAAGAGACACCCATAGATCGGACATGGTGGATGTAAATGATTTTTGAGAGAATAATAAAGATGTTAAATAAACTGATTAGATTTTTTTACATAATATCTTCTTCTTCGTGTTCTATCTATTATTATCCAGGTATAAGGTCACTTAAACACTTTTCACTCAAATAAGCACTGTTTATATTTTAAATTTAACTTTAATGTAAAACTTGATATACCACACTAGTAACACCATCCCATCTTTTTTACAAAAAAACATTAAATTTTATTGGGTGATGAAACTTGGTTTGCGTTTAGCATCCACCATATGCGCCACAATACTGTTGGTTGGGTTTGTGAAAAACTGCATGCCTTCTCTATAACAAAGAAAAGGTGTGTCATACATACGGCATACGACATACATATTGGAATATTTGAGAAGAAAAACAATCATGTTTAATTTAAACTCAGCATTTAAATGAGACCAGTTATATTATTGTTATAGTCTGAGACATGGATTACGAATTCCCGCAGTGAAACTCGAACAGCTGTGGCCCATTATAATACATCTGATTTGTGAAATGAAATCATTCAGCAGCATTGTTTGTTACAGAATTTCGGAGATAGTCGAGCGGCATTATGAACAAGAAATCTCATAAGAAAAAGGTTAGTCCCTACTGGTGTACATTTTATAATTTAGAGTACATTATAAAATAGGAATTTATTCGCATAAGCAGTCAAAAAAGTTCGCAAAATAAAACATCTTTTATCTTTAAGAAATCATTGCGTAAAATCCATTCTCAATTAACTACAACTTTGGTTTAATACTACTGCCTTATATATTTAGTACAATATAATATAAAACATTTGTTACTGAGAAAAGTAGTTTTACAATTTAATTAATTACATCTTGTGTCCAGAAGTAACTCTTTAGTTTAAATCCACTGTATTACCTCACTTTGATTGTTGATTATTTAAGTAGGGGTTGTTCCAACGATGCACTTTTTACAATTCATTGACAAGATGCTGATACCAATCGAGCTCGACCTGATGCCAAAATTCCTCTATGGTTGACTAAATAACATGACACATACTGTTGTCACTGAGACTTACCCGGCGAAGTTTGTAATAATGAATCCTGAAGGACAACACAACACGACATTGGCTTGCCGCTCTGTCTCACAGGTTCGATTCCCACACTCAAAAATATTTGTGTGATCCACAGATACTTATTTGGGTCTAAAATGACCTTCTTGAAAAACATTTTCTACATTTTGATATAATTATTTGAAGGCCCTTTAAAAGAAAATCTACTATCCGTTAGATTGGACAAATATGTATTTGTGTGGTTCACAGATATCTGTTTTGGTAGGTATATGAAACAAAATAAATGCAAATCGTATCCATTTACTTTTGTTTAACGTCCTAGTTAAACAAAAGTAAATCTAATTTCAAAATACACAACCATTTCAAATTATGTTGCCCGAGTTAGCGTATTAAACAACAATCTTTTGAGTGACATGATAAGAGGAAGCAAGATTGGGAGTGTTATAAGTGGTGTAAAGATTCCTATCCCCAGAAAAAACGCGTCAAATCATTTATGAAAATTAAAATAGATTTAATAAAATAAATGACAGTGCCACACAGCAGCGTGCAATTTGCCCCTCGCTGGTGATGGCGCGGCGACGGCACGCGAATCACTTTCGGCATCTTGGCACTCTCGGATGGGACACGCTGGCGACCGTGCAGGCGCGGGCGCAATGATTGATAACGTGCCGATGTTAGTGACATGAGACACTTTTCTTTCGAGAGAAAATTCTTACATATTTCCTCCGTCCTGGCGTTAGACGCGTTAGACGGATTATGCTGGACTCTTAACCAGATAACATAACCACTCGATTCCACAACGTTTATAGTTGATGTTAACATATAAAGAGGGACTGCTTCTAGACCAGCAGCGTCCGTCCATCTATCTGTCTATCACAATACAAAGCAGCTGCTGTTACATACAGTCAGACACACCATGAGCTCCTTTTTTATTATTTTGGTACGGACCTCAAAAAAAAATCTAAAATTGCAAACAAATCTATAAGTCAGCCTAGTTTGATCTAAGATTTAACTCGGGATTACATTTGGCACTTGCGCACTGGTGTTTGAACCAATTTGAAGAGCCATAAACAATTTCCAACAACCCATCAACACTGACCTTTTGTTGCTTACATCACAATAAATAAGCAGATTTAGCTCAATGAGCTATATATTTTGGTCCCGTCAATCCATGCTGTCTAATCTGTCACTTTCATTCTGTCCGCCCGTCCGTCGATCTATCTGTACCAGTATGCACGGAATCGTTCCGTCAATTAATCGTCACGAAAATAATTTTCAACGGCCCGTTTAGAATGATTCTCGCTTGGAGCGACTTCGGTAAAATGGCTGGCGTAATCTACTGAGAGTATATTTTGCTTTATTCAATATATGGTTAAGCTAGTAATAGAGCTTGGTCAACCCAACACCTACTTCTTTTATGTGATTGTTTAAAATCAAAATATTTTTATTTATGTAGACCATAACGTATTTATTAGAATTATTGTAGTTGCTTGATCCAAGAGCACCTAATATACTCTTCAGTGAAGAATTTAGATTGAAACTCAATGGTTGTTGTTTTAAATAAATGGCTTACAATATTATTGAAAGCATATGTGAGTCGAGTAAACGTGCACAGCTGTCAGTTACTAACTCCAAAAAACGACACCCATTCACAAGCAGGCATCAACCATCGCCTAACAAAAACATATCAATGAAGGCAATCACGCGACCCCACAAACTATACCACCGCTATCGGGACATTTCTGCGAGCATGACATACTCATACTCAAACTGCACAGTGATCATCACATTCTTACATTCTTTTAGTTATTACACAGAATATATAATTTAAAAGATGTTTGTTCGAGATATTTTTGACTGCACCCACACTACACTTAAAAAAGGCATTTTTTTCTTCTTTGTAATTATTTTCATTCATAATTCCATAGAGTCATTACAAAAACTTGCCAGCCCCGGTCATTACGTAAGCTTATCTAAATATAACCACATTTTGGCAACAAAAGTCCTATTAGCCCTTGAAGTTTTAAGATAACAAGATGGTCTATTTCTGTTGGCATTGCAGACTCAGATGCAACGCTATAAACATAATTATATTTACATTAAAAATGCAACTCAAAACCAAGTTTATCAAAGATATGATTGAATATTTAACGAAGCAGAAATCAAAAAGTGTCCTCAAGATAAGAAGGTAATGAAAAATAAAAACATGCTAAATCAAAGGATTAGGTTAGTTAGTGAGATAGATACTATGCTTTTGACTAGTAAATTGACTAATATTATGCAATATTTACCAAAAAAATTAAAGTATCCATATTTGCTGCAGTAGAGGCAAAACACCATCCCAATTACAGAGGGGGTTCTGCAAGGCTCTGTACTAAGTCCTTACCTTTTCAGTCTAGTGCTTAACACTTTATGAATGAAAGGGTCTATTCACCTGTTTCACCATTCGTTTAAATTTTACCTCACCTATTGCTATACTTGCCATACTTCATACGTGATTTTCAATAACCCAAATTATTAGCACAGCCTGTTTAAAGATTACCAGACGTCAAAATTCTTGTAAATTATACTAACGCGTTTTATAGTTTTGTGGTTAGTGCAGTGTTTACTGCAGTGTAGTGTGAAGATTTGGCACCATATTGTCATGACATCATCCCAAAACATATAACCGTCTTTATTTTTGGCCATCTTTACGTTATCACGTCATAACCGACACAGACAGTTTGGGAGTTCCATTAAAACGTAGAGTATGTGCTGCGGTATGATTTTTCTCAAAGATTAGTCTGTTTAAAATTATATTGTTTATTTAGAAAAATTAGAGAGTTCGATAAACATTCCATGTGTTTTCATGTGTGCACACCTTTCTACACCATACACAAAGGAAGTATTGAAGGCGCAAATGCCATCTGCATCTAACTTCACAGCCTTACATGGCGAATACTGTACCAACTAATTCGCTTTAGTAAAAATCAGTAATGTGAGAGAAACTTGGTTATCATTTCAATTCATTTTGGGTGGAGAACTCCTGTTCCTTTAAAGGTCTGATCTGTCAAACAAATTAGCTAAAGAGGAAGACACTTAAACCGTCAAACACTGAGAAATGAGACTAAAAAGGTAATCAATTGTTACGAGTCGTCAGCGTCTTTGCGGTAGTAGACTTTAGTGAGTAAACTTGACAAAACATTTTGCGTTGCGCTCGCGACTTTGTCGGCGAAATTTCGGATTTTTTATCCCCTCTTTTCCTCGCTTAGGAATAGGATTTTCAAAACCCTCACAACACCTCTAGGGTTCTTAAGGAATATTTCATCCAAATGTTAAGTCTCTATAGTCCACCAGTTTAGGCTTTACGTTGTCTGTCAGTTAGTAACGGCACTGATTAGGTGTAGGATAAATGGTTTGACGTATATGGATGTATCTATGTTTTACAAATAAAAAATGATTTCATTTCATTTCATTCTCGTATCTAATTGTTTTGTCTAGACAAAATCACGAATCTCTAATAATTAATCATCATAATCATTGAGTAGATAATACCTACCTATACAAGATCTAATCCATATCCAATCTAAGAGCATTGATTTGATTAAAGCCAGGATGCTCATTTTACCTAAAAACCGGAATATATTTAGATCACCGATCCATTTGTCAAGCGAAGTCATAATTTCAATGGTGTTACGAAAGACAGAGAAGTACATATTATTCTCCTGAATAAAGTACTACCGTAATCTTTTTTTTTTTAATTTTTGCTTATAAATTGTACTATTCTACCAGAAACTTCATAATTAAAACATAATGCATCGCGGGCACGTGGAGAGCATCTCGATTTATGTCGTATCGGTCAGTACAGGACAGTTGGCATGACTCCCAGTACTCAAGTGTCTACAAGAAGCGTCGTCCACGTCGGTCGCTTGTCGCGTCATAAAAGAAACAATACACCGATATCTTGTGGAAATAGAATGCGAATAACATTTTATTAAAGAACAGCTAAAATATCTGAACTTTGCAATTTACCAAAATGGGAAAGAAGACAGTAGGGGAAGAGACGAGTATAAAAATAGAGGATTCGAGAGAAGAAAGATCTCAAGTGTAATAAGTGAAGAATTCACACGTAAATAACTCGTAGGCATAGATGGATAAGTATTTTGTAATTAATGGTAATCTCTCATTTACCTATTTGCAAAACACGATTCTAGTCCGTGGCCTAATTAGTGACGTTAACGAACTATTCTCATAGTTTACATCTAGAGACAAGGCACAAACAACGCGTCACGTCAAAATGTAAGAAAAAAATGCATTCTCTTTTTCTATTTTGGGTTCATAATGCGGGGGTGAAACAGATATCACATATAATATTATATTTAAAGCGCTATCTACAATCTACATCAAGGTTTATATTACAGATAGATCAAGATATAATAGTTAGCGCATAGCCTAACTACCTGCAGATGGCAGGTTTATCTGCCTTACTTGTCAAGTCAGAGTAATTATTTATGAGATGTACTAAATGCGATCGTACGTCAAACATTCATCATTTTGACTGGCGTTCAATTAAATTAGTCATTACTCGCCCTAGTTGCTGTATGGTACTAAGCTAAGAATAGATACCTTCGTAGCTTACTGTAAGTCAAATGAGGGATAGCTTGCATACTGACATGAACAACCATCACCACCATGACTTTGAATTTTGGACAATTTAAATTATTCACTCGAGGTTCAAAAAAAAAACAAGATGATCAGAAACCTTCTTCCCATAAATCAATCCTATTGCAGAGCTAAAGCCTCCCAACCTAAGCTTAAAGGTTGAATTTAGTTTGGAAATCCTTTAAGATTTTCAGTAAGGTGATCTTATATGTTTAAATTAGGGATGTTAGTATCAATATCAGTTGTGACAAGTATAATTAGGCCGGCGTCGCAAGCGTCGGTTCGAGACGCATCTGTCAATGAGCAGCCGCAGCCGATGACAGCACGTCAGCTGACCAGATAATGGCGAATAGTTAAACAAAATAGAAGACTCGAAACTTTTCCACTAGAGGAATATTTTGTTAATTGTATTTTATATTTTGTAAATAGTTATAGTGGGCGGACAGGAGATCGTTTGTAAAAAAATAGCCTTTAAATGCAACACGGGACTTTACCTACCTATGTGCAGCTATATATTATGTACATATGGTATCTATATCTGTGTTTATCTCCTAGGTGCTCGCTATAGTACAATAATAAAACGACTTTTGAACGGATGTTAATCGCGATTTTATTAAATTTAAGTCTTACATTTTGAAAACTTTGGAGCTTTCGTTGTCGTTGAATTTACTAACATCATTTAGGGAGTGTTGTGATAATCTGTAATCCTAGTATGATCTCTATTATTTTTTAAATATCCATACAAAAAAACATCTAACAATTTATTGATGAAAATAATAATCTCATACAGATTTGTTGCTAAGCGAAGAAAAAGCAAAACGAGAAAATATATCTACTAGATCCTTAGTTTTATTAATTTCGCCATTAGGAATAATGTTACTCTTTCGATGGTTCGTAACGGAACCGCCTTGCTCTTCCTGACTTTATACCTAGGTACTTAGACATGACCGCTTATATAATTTTGCTATGCTTCTAACAGGCAGCTTTTCTAAGAGATTTTTATACCACGGCATCGAAATTACGAATATGTTTGTGGTTTTTTATTGTGTTTTATTGTTTAATTTAAGTCAATTTAAAAAAAATTAGAAAGAATGCCAGTTTTTTATTTGCATTTATCAACAACACAAACAAACAAATTATCTTTGCTATCGTCCGATGAGGAGATCCGTTCTATAGCACCGTTCATCGTTATGTCAATATTTAAATGGGACCAATCAGAGACAATACTCTTTTGAATAAAAAAAGAATTACTCAAATCGGCCCTCTAATCACGGATTAGGTAATCAGTGGACGAAAATTAAAAAAATACGCATTGATTTTCACAAAATTTGGTAATCCGGCCTGACAAAGATCTGACGTCACCTTTATTATCCTCTCCGTTTAGCTCTTGTTCAACATCTAAATCACTGTTTCACATAATAAAGTCCACTTAGTTTTAGTTTTAAGTGATGTCATAAAACTCCCGGCATTATAAACGTGCCACGTTTATTTTGTTCGGAGCTCAGCCAACCGTGGCAAATGATAAAAGAATGTTCACAATATACAAGGGTCGTAATGAGAATTATTGTGTCGTTGGCAATACGCCATCGTTCGGCAATTAAAATTATATTTGGCGTTTTTTGGCACACATTTTCGCAAAATCTTGTTATACGTTTTTGTCAACGTTTTGATTTGACGCCCTCGTAAATATTGTTTGTGTTTCGTGTTTGTTTAAAATTTGGAGCTTAAGGAGATTTGTTTTTGACAGTTTTATTGGAAATATAAAATATTTTGATTTGGAGAGAATACATAACATCATCCTAAAATCTTCATCATATTTTTAAATTTCGTGTACGTGATCAGCAACAAACACAAACAAAAAATAATTTTGGCGAAAATTAGCAGCTCATTTAATTAAATATTGAGGAATGGCAGGCGCTGATCTAATATGCCTTAGTATTCATTTATATCTAGACCCAATTTTTGTCTCTATTTTACTTTTTGGGATTTAGTGTTATAGCACAACCTGGTGACACACCGTTGAAAAATCTCTTAGGTGTGCTGCTTTCCTCACGTCTCGCATCGGTTCCTTCACCGTTTTAGCAAGTGATAATCAATTTTTAATACGCATATAAATCCGTGGTCATAAAGTCCGAGGTGCCTGGGTTTCGAACCTACGGCCATTGACTTGGCAATCCAACATCACTGCATATAAGTTTGAGTTTCACGGTAAGTAGTATTATGGTCTACTCGATTTGAAGGTCCCCAAATTGAGCTCTGAAAATACTTTACAGACACAACAATGTGTTCCACTCTTTAGATGTGCGCATAAGGAAAATAGATGAGACCCGTTTGGTTCGAGTAGAGAAAATATCTACCAGGGAATACATGTAACAGGAATAACTAGCCAGGATTTCCTTTCGGGAGACTGTTTGAGGATAGAACGGTTACTGATACATAGATAACTTAATAGTACTACTACTACTTTACAATGTAGTTACGATTTGAACTGTATCCAAGAGGCATTCGATACAATAGCCGGCAAGGCTCAGTTATTTCTACACGGGCGAACATCTGCCAAGAATAATAGCGCCCATATCAAATAAGATTTCAATTGTAATGTTCCAATTTTTCATTTCAATTGTGTGTGACTTGTGAATTGGTGTTATAAGTAGGTTTGGGAAAATTCAAGTAGGTAACCAACGCTATATCTATGTGAACACTTGAACAGATAGGTATTTAGACGTTTCGGGTTTCCCAGGCACACAATAACGTAGTTAATATGGAAAAACCACATTACATCCAGGGGCGAGCAGTTCATATAGAAAAAATGGCACTGCTTACCCTGACAACCTATATGAATTAGCGAAACTAAGTAGTATTTGTAAGTAGGCCTACCCTGTTGAAAATGTCTGTGCACATTTTTTGCTTTTAGCCTAGTATAAAGTTACAAGTTGTTCAAGTTAAAGCTTCTAAAGTTCAAGACAGAATTGTAAACCGACGAATACCTATACTTGCGAATATTCTTAGTAAGGCTAGTTATAAATGTGAAGATATAAATTGATGATACAAGAATAAGTACCCAAGAATTAGGAGGGAAATAACACTTTCATTAAATAGCTCTCTCATTTTCTTTATCACAACACTTAAAAAATAATATTAAAAGATATTTGCATTATATCGTCGCAGTTTATAATATTTATTGGTATAGGAATTCTAATGTAGGAGAAAATAAAATGGAACATTAATATATTGTCGCCAGGACAAAATTAGATCCCATTGAGAAACGTTAACATGATAAGTGGTGATAGGTGAAATATAAAATGCTACGATCTTGTCACAGATATAATGGGCAGGGGCCAAAAGTCGACATAAATCATTAATTTCGATTTGTTATAAAAGACGTTTAGAATTCAAAATTTTATGTGTTAGCCTTGTTTTAAAATATTATACGTTCTATTATTTTTGTACTTATGAATATTTATTTTAAATTAAAATTCATGTTAACATTTCTCAATGAGGTTCAATTTTGTGTAAATAGCCCATATCCTGGATAAACACACAAGACATTTTTTATTGATATGCATATTATTTAGAGCTGCAATAGCACATGAGTAAATAATAGGAATACCTTTTATTTACTCATGTGTGCAAAAGTGCACGGTAAAAGAAAAAAAAAGGATTCTATATGTAGAAAAACCAAGAAACAAGCGACAAGACCAAATACACTATTTCCTCTTGTCCAATTTTACATCCGACTGTACTTACACGAGCGAGTCTTTATCGTAAAGTAGGAACCTACTTCCAGCTACTGCCAAAGTGGTATTAGAATTCAGTAAACGGTTTCTATTTTGGAATTTCCTCCATAGATATCTTAAAACCTTTGCGAATTGGAATCATGTTTAGATTATTTCGGTCTATGACGCATAGATAATTCAAAATATCAGCAATTGCAATCTTTTTTTGAAGTCGGTTATAATAGAAAACATAAATAGCGACCCTTCTCGTCAACAATCTATCATGTCATCTTACTAACAATCTTCCGATCACTCCCCTGATAAGTTCCTATTGGTATTTCTGTAAACGCGAGATTTCTTATTTTAAATATGCGATGCAGCTGAGGTACCTACCTGGCCACTCTTGCACAGCCCAATAGTGTGCGATATGATACAGTAAGAGCAGTTGTCAGAATTACAGCCAGTGATAATAATAACCTAGTCATCGTCAAAATTAGAGAAATTAAACACAAACCCATTGTTATTAGGGTGTATTCCGTTCTGCTCTACTAAGCTTGTTCTACAGTAGAACAGAACGAAACGCGGATTCCGTTCTCTTCTACTGCTCTAATACCTCATTAGTTTACTGAAGCTCTCTCCTCTTTATGTACTCATGATTCTTTATGTTTCTCTTCTCCTAGTACTACCATTCATTTGAATTGTGTGCCTTTATGAAGGAACAAACACAAAACGTTGGAAGTGAATCTCAAAATTGCATTTATTAAGCTGTCTGCTTGATATACCTACTAACAATATCTATATTTATTTCCACAACCAAATTAGATTCGTCAACACTAGTGAAGACATTGTCTATTATACTACAATTAATGTTTCCGGTGGCTAATGGTACTTAGTTCTTACTACTTCGGCAACTGGCCTTACTGTTGATAAATTTATTAATATTTGTATCGGAGTGACAGGTGATTAAAGAAAAAAATAAATTAAACTATTATCTTTAATTGAAAATTTAATAGATGTGCAAATTTTATTGTATTTTTTTATAACAATTACTAGAGTAAAAATTGTAAATTGCAGATTTTGTTAGTTTATATGCCGTTACGATAAATTATTTTTATTAACATATTTACCCAAGTAACAAAGATATTATATCGTGAATATAACTTTTATTTAAGAAACAGATGTAGTGCAAGTGCTATTTTTAGTTTAGTGTGTGTGATTCGTTTAGTATAAAAGTAGATGTCTACATGCATCTACATGCTCAATTAATTGACCGAAGATACGATTTAGCATAAGTAATCCTAAAATGACAAAGATTCAGCTAATACATCGATCTAGTGGCCGCCAACCTCATTTTCACGGTCGTATAAATCATTGACAGGGTTATGAAACAGATTTTTACATCGAGCCATTGGCACGGTCAAGTCAAGTGGCGAACAAAAATATACCTAGACAACGCCTACCAACATTCACAAACATTCATTCATAATTCTAACATCATCAGTATATCTCCTGTTGATACCCAAACGTCTACATAAAAAATTGTCTCTCTCTCAACAGTTTGTTTATTTACTTAACGAATGTTGCGATGTATTTTCTGTGTAAGAACATTTTATAAACATCCATGGCACTTTATGACGCTAAATCTTTTTGGCAGTGTTGTTTGATGGATTGTGTTTTGCAGCAGAAGAAACGTGGGAAAGGAGATGGAAAAAATAAGGAGAATATTATAGAAGACGTCCGTGATGGCAAAGATGAAGAAAATTCCCCTGAGCCTCCTGTGGAGAAGAAGAATCTGTGCTATGAGATAAGAGAGTCGGATGTCATGGGCAGGTACACTTTAGTACTATTTGCGTCTTTATAAGTTAAATTTATCCGCAACTAAAATATTCCATGGTATAAGACTCCAAAGTATGTAAGTTAAAGCTATACAAACTCGTGTCGATGGTATTTGCGGTTTCCCGCATAAATTGTAAGAGCTATCGATACGTTATGGATCTAGTAGACAATTTGGCTTTCAGCCCATATCGATTTATGCATGATTGAGATTTCTGAACGCTAAAATGTTATTGCTGCACTCAGTAAAAAGTGTTAAAACAGTTTGTGCTATTTGGAGTAGGTACTATTCTTCCATCTATCTCAAAATCTCTCTAGAAATGTGTAGCTACTAAATTTCTCCATGTCCATAATTTGTAAAATCTTTAATCTACCTTTTATTTTTCTTGTCGACTGTTCAACCATGGAAAAGCCACTCCTAACTTTAGAGATGCTTATTATGTGACTGGCATTTAAACTTTCGGCTAATATTTCTCATGTTTATGAACGTTTCAGGTATCTTGTCGCAGCTCGGGATATTCGGGCTGGCGAGGTGATAGTGGAGGAGCCGGCCATTGCTGTGGGGCCATGCACCGGATGTGGCCTCATCTGCCTTGGATGCTACCGGGAACTGGACGAAATTAGTCTTGCCAAGTATGTACACTTTTTTATAACCATGTTTTAGCTATCGCCATTAACTTAAGCGGTTGTTTTGCAAAGTCATCAATGCAAAAACCGTTACTGTAGAAACAATATTTTTCTTTTTCCGAAGCCTATCATATTAGTTAGCAATAGCAATCTAAAATCCATTTTAGGATGCCGTAGGTACACAATGAGTGCAAAATATTAAACACCTATATACTTGTGTTTCTGCAAAATCATCTGAATAAAGTTTATATGCTTAAAATGCATAAAAGATGTGCATGGATCGTTTATTATTAATTTAATATACGTAATCCGACGGCCACCATTAATCAACCAGCCACCATGATATGAAGTACCTACCTTGATCTCGGCCCTTGAAAAGTTCTCAAGGATGATTATCAATGCCAGATGGCATGGCGTTCAATACGTAATTTAAATATGTAGGTATATGTATGTATGCTTAAGTATTTACTATCAACGTGCTCTACTGTAAATTTATTTCCAGATGTCAAGGTTGCAAATGGCCGATGTGCAGCAGTTCCTGTCCTGGCTCCGGGAAGTATACAGGTCACTCAACGTACGAGTGTGACACTTTGAAGGCAATTCCACCTGATTACACGAAACTAGAGGATCTTAAGGACTCCTATCAAGCTCTGATGCCTTTGAGGTATTTTAATATTACTTATTTCTTGACTTTTATTTTTGTTACTATAAATGAACTCATTTTTATATTTTTATCATTTTACGTAAAAGAATAAGCAATTTGTTATTGAGACATTTGAAACGTATTTCCTAGATGAAAATAAAAGATATCGTTCAAGTTAGTAGGTACTACTGTGTAATCTGAACACCTTAACAAATATCAAGTACTCATGATTACAGATGTCTCCTCCTAAAGAAAGCGGACCCTGAAAAGTGGAGTGCACTGACAACAATGGAGGCACACAACGAGCTACGGCGCGCCAGAGGCGACATCTGGCCAATGAATGAGAAAAACGTCGTGCAGCGGATCAAGAAGTGGGGGCTAGAGTTCGAAGCGGAGGAGATCCATACTGTATGTGGAATTTTGGAGGTGAGAAGCAAACCATACATTTTTTGGGCTGTAGAAATCGGTAGAGACTATTGTTGTACCTAAATGGATATTTTATAAAAAAGTTCGATCTGAAATCAATCCAATCCTACATAATGGTCTGAAATACCAAAAAAAGTGACCTTGCATCCCTCTAGTTTATCTTTTGAAGAACTAGCCGAGACTGTGAGTGGTTTGGTTGGCAGGTGAACGCGTTCGAGGTGGGCGGCAGCGGCAGCGTGGCGCGCGCGCTGTACGGGCGCGCCTTCCTGCTGGCGCACGCCTGCACGCCGGCCACCACGCACACGGACGCCGAGCGCGCGCCGGGCCGCCCGCTGGCCGTGCGCGCCTCCCTGCCCATCCCACGGGGGGACCTCATCTCGCTGTGCTACGCTTATACGCTGCAGGTAGCATACATCATTTTCTGTTCAGCATGTTCTAATAAAACGCACGAGAACTACTCCCTGGATGACACAAAATGTTAATACTGTTACTTCGACTAAACTTTGGACCAAACAGACGTGAGGATATGGGCATATTATGAGTACATCTTTACCATAATGATTTCGAATTAACTTCTCTTCTAGGGTACGCTAAAACGACGAGAACATATCAAGCACAGCAAATTCTTCGATTGCTGCTGCAGCCGCTGCTCCGACCCCACTGAGCTCGGGACCTACGCCAGCGCCTTCAGGTGCCCCAAGTGTTGTGGACGAGTGCTGCCGACACAGCCACTGAACCCGGAAGCTATCTGGAAGTGTATTGATAACGACTGCTCTTATGTCATGACGGCAGCGTCTGTGCAGTTACTCCTCAAAAGGTGAGTTGACACTCGTATCGTAATCGTCGTAATCTTAATACTTTTTACAAAGAAAATCAAGCATTTTCTCATGTTGAATTGTTCTCATATAAATTACAGAAATATTTGTGGATCACTATTATGTTTTTTTTTACCAATCGCTTGACCACTGCGCTAATAGTGTCATTATTTTAACAAAACTTTTTTTCCCAAAAAGTGAGAGAAAATATGCTTTTCAGTCATTCTTCACTAGCCAACTGAATCAATCGCAATCTGCTGATCCGATCTCTTCCAAAATCCGCCAGCTATGTTAATATAATCTAAAGAAAATATGAAAGAGTTTAATACAAAATATCAGATCAGACAAACTCCAAAGGGCTCCTAAAACTTGATAATCATGAGTAGCCAATAGCCATAATTGCTTCCAACCAGCCCTGAAAACTTTACTATAAACCTTCTCTTCCAGACTAACAGATGAATTCGAACAAATAGACGCTAATGATGTCCGCGGCTTCGAGGGTTTCCTTCACAAGTACCGCAACGTGCTCAGCAACAGTCACTACCTCTGCCTCTCCGCGAAGCACTCGCTCAGTCAACTCTACGGGAAAGTCGCCGACTACATGATACATGAGATGCCTGACTCTGAACTCAACAGGAAAATCGAGATCTGCAGAGATTTGATGAAGGTCTTCGATGTTATTGAGCCTGGTTATTCTAGGTTACGAGGTGAGATTATTTTTTCATTACCGATCGGATCTGAGGCTCCGAAATCCGAACGACAAAGCTTCGACTGACAGATTGCATTTGTACGTTTTTTTCCTTCAATAAATCACCTTGTATTCGACTGATTTTTATGGATTTGAAACAAAACGACAAATGAAAGTACTAAGCAGCATTAAACAGTAGTAATTTGGTAATCAGATTTACATTTGATAGTCTTCGTTATAACGATTCTATCCGAAATAAGGACGTTCGATTTTGGGAATAATACATTACATACATTAATTGATACATTAATAAATATTATTTGTTTCAGGTGTCACATTGTATGAGCTGCATGCTCCTCTCATGATCCTGACCACGAGAGATTTTGAGAAGAAAGCGATTACCAAAGACAACTTGCGGACTCGACTTAAAGAGGTAATCGCCATCGTTATTATTAATTTCTACGATTGCGTATTGTAGTCTTGTTCATAGAGTAGTTTATAGTATCGTCATGATATTCCTTATTTAATCCTGTTCTCATAAAGCCAGTAAAAAGCATCATCAAAGCCGTTCTTATTTAATGGAAAGAAAAAGAAAAATACTGGACGTATTGTGTCTATCGAAGATTATACGAGTATATTACCAACATTTTTTATTTGTTTTAATCTTGTATCCTATTCGATTGGTTCCAAATAAAATATTCTAATCTTTGTTTTCAGATCGTAAAGTATCTTACTGAGTCTGCTTTGATCCTTGGCTTTGAACCAGCGCAGTCATCTGAAGGTTTGATGGCATCCGCAGCTAGAGACGCGCTTAAGAAGATCAAAACTTGGGAACAAATTATTGGAAAAATATCATGATAATTGTAATATACATATTTTTGGAGACTTATTGACCAATTGGTTACAAAGCGGTATAAAATAGAACCAATTTTATGGATTGTTAGTTGTTACAGTGCCAACTACCTAACTATTATACTAAAATCTAAACTTAAGAAAAATAAAAATATTACAAATGTAATTCCCAATTTTCAGATACCGTAGTTTTTGGATAATAATAATATGAATGATAATAATTATGGTTATGAATTCAATTCAAGATTTTTTATGTAATGTAAATCAATATCGTGTTATTTAGAGCTAGAATCTCGAAATATAAATATCATAAAATGTTTACTCACATTTGTATATTGCCTAAAATAGTATTTTTATAACTGTTTAAAAATCTACTATTCCTACTTCTTGACTAGTACTTAATATGTTTTTTATAAATATACTTATTACTTATTTTCTTACGTAATATTATATCAACATTTTAAAAAATATTGGAAGAAACTATTTATTTTTGTTAAACATTTATTTATTCATTCCTTCTACTAAAAGACATTATTATTGTTTGAATTATTTTTGTAATAAAATGTTTAACCTTCTCCGAACTAATTTAGCATTTAAATTATATTATTTCAACTACGACGCATCTTTTATTTCCCCGAATATAAGTAAAATACTTTTATAAGGCTTTTGACACAGTTTACAACCTCCTGTAAATACAGAGGCTGAAAATATCGGCAGTATTAAAATACTAAATAAATAGTGTAGATTAATCGTAATGATACACGATAATGGCTCAAAATATAATAAACTACCCTATAAGTTCATTAACGAATGATTAATATTATCTCTAGAGTTCCTCAGGGCAGTGTTTTAGGGCCTATCTATCCCTATTGGTTGCATATAAGTAATTGTACTTATTGAACTTGCACTTAATGTGCACAAGTTTCTAAGATCTACTATAGCTTAGGGGGGTGGCGTATACGATTGAAGGCAACAGCTACGGGATACAATATATCAGCACCTATAACGACAAATATTTCATTAGCGACTGCGAAAGCTTTAATATTTTGTTTAAAAAAGTTGCGCAGTATGATGATATATAAATAATGTGTGATCAACTGTTACCTATGCAAAGTTAAATAGGCATTGATTGTACTTAATTCCATAAATTAGTAAATGGGAACATTTAAGTGTCTGGCCAAATATCACAATAAAAAGACCCAAAAACGAAAGAACAAGCAAAAAAATATTATATTATTATTATAATTCTATGCTGCGTTCAACGGTTTATTAAAAATACGTGTATAGTTTCAAGTGTCAAATCGTGCGGGTTATTTTTACACCGCGCATGCGCGCCTGCGTGTGCGCCGATCAGTCAGCCCGGTGCAGAGCGCATGTGTATTTGGAAGTTTTACCGTGTTATTCCAATAAATGTAATTAGATATTGTGTTCAGTGAATATTGAGCATCAATTTTATGAGAGTACTGAGTGTTATACGTATGTATTCTAACCGTTTAATACAGATACCTATAACTTTAATAAAACCTTTACATGCTTATGTGAACAATAGATATTTTTAGAAGAATGGACAAATATAATTCGGGACACTAAAAGGATCTGATCATTTTGACTTAAAACATGTAATTTGCTTATTGAAATGGATTCACATAGGTATAATTTTAAATAACAGGATTTTAGTGCCTGACAATACTCATATAGCAAGCTGTTTTCCATGTACTGAGAATGGTAAAATAAAACTTAGAGCACGGTACCCATTTATCAATTAAGAAATCCTCCTATGTTTTCTTCACCGAAATACATCATTTACAACCTTACAAATTCTTTAAATACTTAATAGTCTTTTTAGCCAGATGTAGAAACTATAAAATTCAAATAAAAATAAATCTTGACAGAATGGTAGAACAGGGCTCCTGCATAGTCTGCCTATCCCCGGCCATTCAGAAATGCTCCGGCTGTCAGACTGTCCACTACTGTTCCAAGGACCATCAGAAGCAGGACTGGAAACAGCACAAGTTTCAATGCACACCAGCTAGAGTTAAAGAAGATGCTAAATATGGAAGATACTTGGAAGCTACGAGGGATATCAAGGCTGGCGATATTTTGCTGAAAGAGAAACCGCTTATCACTGGCCCTGCTCAGGTAAACAAACCTTTACATAATTTTAGCTGTGTTGTGAGACGCTCGTAGAGCAAGTTAACTTAACTCTTGATGATTCAGGTGACTCCACCAGTCTGCCTCGGTTGCTACAAACTTCTAGAAGATGGGAAAGTAGTTGCATGTGAGAAGTGCGGCTGGCCTTTTTGTTCCCAAGAATGTACATTCAAAGAAGAACATGAGCCTGAGTGTCATTATACAGAGAAGAGAGGCGAAAAGGTAACAAGATTTTATAACTATGTACTATAAAATTATATTCGTTTCAATTAGATATTATGTTTTCTAGAATAAATTAATTATAAGAGTATCTAGTTTTTGCTTAAACATGCAAAAACTACATAATATTTTGTTGTATTTTGCATTTTTAACATGTGGAAATCACCGCTTGTGATAGGTTCTTCCACGAACTTAATTTTTTCTTCTCCCCAGGTAAACATCTCAACTTTTGGTGTACCTCACCCCAACTACGAGTGCATCACAGTTCTCCGCTGCTTGTATCAGCGTGACAACAACACGAAGCTTTGGGCCAAACTCCAAGCTTTACAATCACACTGCGAGGAAAGGAAGGGCACCGACAAGTGGAACAATGACAAGAAAATGATCGCAGACTTCATCTGGAAGTTTTTCAAACTGGAGGAGACTTTCAGTGAAGAGGAGATTATGAAATGCTGCGGGATTTTACAGGTACGAGAATGACACCATTTAACATTTATTGAATTGCCATCATCACCTACTGGATAACAGAGTGAGTAGTGAGTGAGAGTGAGTGCCTCAATATGAAATGGGAATCAAAATTTCATTCAGATCAACAGTCACGAGGTGCCCCTCGTAGAGCCGGATTACTTGGCGCTGTTCGACCGCAACTCTATGGTGGAACATAACTGCCGCGCCAACTGCAACAAGAGCTTCACCTCAGAGGGAGATATCGTATGTTACTGTTATTTTTACCAAATTATGATTGATAACATAACAATAAAGGAAACTTTAACTTTAAGAATATTGGTATTTAAGATGAATCTAACAAAAGCAATGGTGAAATATTTTAGATGGACAGACTCTAAATTATTTATCACTTACCAAAAAACTCACTTAGCCTATTCAAGCTTTAATTTGCTCCTAATCTTCCAGGTCCTATGCGCCGGTGTGAATATCAGCTCCGGCTCACATATCACAGTATGCTACACAGACCCCATGTGGGGCACTGAGGCCCGGCGCCACCACCTCGCTGACTCCAAGTTGTTTGAATGTACTTGTGAGAGATGCTCTGACGTCACCGAATTGGGGACCATGTACAGTGGTGTAAAGTGCAAGAAGAAGTAAGTTTCAATCTTACTTGTAAATTTCTTCATCAGATGGACTTAGAAATTTTATTTCTTTAGATCTTTAATAATTAAGAGACCAACACGTAAAACGGGATATTTGTCAGTTGATTCTGATTGGCATTTTTTCAATATTGTTAAATTAAATAATTTGCAATAACCAATAAAATGATTGTCATTTCCAGAAACTGCAAAGGTTACCTCTTGCCAGAGACCTTCATCCTCCCAATCTTGCATAAGACCACGAATCCAAACCCCGAGACCCGTAACCTGGACAATAAATTCTGGAAGTGCAATAGCTGTGAGGATGCGGTCTCGGATGCTATTATACAGCAGTTATTGCAGGACATTGGTAGAGAAATTAGTATTATGCCCAAAGGAGATCCTGAAGCTTGTGAAAGGTAAGTAATAAATCAAGTCTAAAATCATGTTATTCTGCATTTACTAAACCCAATTTACTAAATAATTTTCAAACCGGAGATTGAGTGCAGAGTCAACAGATCAAAACCCAAAAAATAAAACCTGTAAAGTATTAATGAGACTCACAAACAACGTGTTCCTTTTTTCCCTATAATATGATTATCTGATTTATCGTTCCATATTTAAAGCCATAGCAATACCTATTCTGTGAAAATACTCAGTGATATCACATAAGACTTATTCTGTACATCCATTTTCCAGATTCATAGGTCACTGCAGCAGCTACCTACACCCCTCGCACTATTACATGACGGACGTTGGGCTAGCGCTTGCTCAGATGATCGGTCAAGAGGTGGAGCAAGGCCTGGCGATGGTCACTGACGACAGACTCTTGCTCAAAACTCAACTGTGCAAGAAGATGGCTGATTTGATAGAAACTTTAGCACCTGGTAAATATCTAATAATAACAACAAAAATAAATAAATAATAGTAACTCTGCTTTATCTTTTGATTTTGGAATACAGGACAAACTGCACTGCAACTTTCATATTTTTAAACTGGTGGAGTTGAACACACAATTTTTTTTATCTGTTGGGAGATTGGTCTCTTAGTGTACACTCTCAAGTATCAGCACTAGGTCCCAGGATTGGATGGAGTACCTAGTATTAGGTTTTTTTTATGTATTTAACTACCGTCTGAGATTATTGATTGTACAAAAATTCGGTAGCACGGGCAGCCAGGTAACGAACAGCTTAGTTGGCTAATCGGCTAGTGGTTTAACCAATAGGTCGTAGGATCAAATCTTGTCTCTAATTGAATTATTTTTTCTACAAAAATATGGATTCTTACATTCTGTTATGTTACATAGGTTCTCAAAAAATACCTCAGAATTGAATAGGTTACCTAAAACTCACATAACATGAGACTTCAACAAGCGTTTTTCTTTTTCAGCTGAGATTCGTCTCCGCGGCACCATTCTGTTCGAGCTGCACGCCGCCGTCGCTGAGACCGGCAGGAGGCAGGCCCTCATCGATGGACCCATGACTCTGCTGGGATATGTCACTGTGAGTTTATTACTAGTCCGTACTAGAAAAGCTTTCATATACCCAATTAAGGCGAAACTGAGAATGGAATATGACGTTGACTTGTGGATCGGTGGATGTAGAAATTTCAATTATTTAAGTACTCCTTTTATAAATTACGCATAGTTTAAAAGCTAGAGCATACATTTTAGAAGCGCATATCTCACTAACTATCGAGTTAAATAAAAAAGTAATTTAAGAAACATCAATATTAAAGACCTGTCCTAAAATACCACTCGTGTACGTACACGAACGGAGTACAACTCCTTTTTCTTTTTCATTCTACCATCCACCGTTCTGTGGCAGTTCATAGAACAACAACATCAACAAGCAAATAAATCTCGGTCATGTTGTCGCTTATCTGGTAGAATCACTTTTTTACTCGTAAAGTTACTAAATCTTAAATAATGTAGACGTATCGCGGCGATCGTGATTCGCCGCGCGTAGAACTGACTAAACTTACTACCATTATTGAGCAAAAAACTCTTACAACTAATACCTACAAAGAATCTGATAAAAGGAGTTTGTTTGTCCGACAATAATTCAACTGTTTTTATCTTAAGTGACATTTTTTTACTGCGACCTTCTATTTAAATACACTGGCTAATCTGCCAAATGAGCTTTTCCATTAACTATCAAAAATCCGTTCGCACAATCTAATATTATCTCTACATTTAACCGCCTCAGATATTTTGAAAGTTCTTAGGGCATTGAAATAGTCACACTGGTTCTTGCCAGGTTCGAACCCACTGACTGTGCCATTTTTTATTCGCTGATTAGTTTCCTGCTTACCTCTTACAAAAATTGACCCTTCGCCACTGGTAATGCTAGTAATAGCGCTATAAAATTAATGCAAATTCAAACTTTCTTGTATCAAAAAGTAAATTTAACAATTCCCGTGAGGCGGTGAATCCATTGACATCACAATTTAAACAAAAACAATCTTGTACGTGTCTACTCGTACGTGCAACTGGACCACTGCTCGCTCCAGTTACTCGCCCGAAATACTGACACTAATTCATAGCTTATTTTGAACTTTTTCTGTGAAATGTGCAAGCATTGTAAGCTTGTGAGAAATGGGTGAACATTAGATGAGTGTACGATAACCTGTGGAGTCTGTGAGTCTTGGCGTAGATGAAATAGTTTTTAGCCGACTTCCAAAAAGGTGAACGTTATCTTTTATTATTATTACCCACTATCCCCAATAAATTCGTCGGGAAATTTATTTTTTCGTATATTCCCGTATAAACATAGCACATAACCTTCCTCAAAAAAATTATTTTTTACAAGTTCTACTGGTAGTTTCTGAGATTACGACATACGGCAGATAATAATATAACGTGCAATACTCGGCGCATACGCAAGCTCCAGTTGAAATTAATGAATAATGGAAAAATGGCTGATAAAGAGGAATGGAAGAATAAGACATTTTGCGCCGACCCAAAGTAACATGGGTCCAGAGCAGGCAAAAGAAGATGGTACTCGTATTAATTGCTTTCCCTTTTTCAGGAGTCCCGTAAGATACTGTCAGAATCAGCGCAGCTTCTCCGCCACGAGCCCCCGGAGCTGCCCGAAGGTCGCTTGTGCCGCCAGGCGAGGATCAACTTGATTCAGATGGATGAACTCATCAGGAACCTCTCCGCTGCACTGCCATCACCCTTGTAGACTGTAATACATCTAATGTTTTATCATACTTTGAGTTTTATTTCCTCTCCTACTTATTTTAATGTTGGTTGACCCAAAGAAATGTTATATTTTGTCGTATTGTAATATTATATTTTGTCCTCTAGGATACAATTTAAAGATATTTAATTCAACAATACATGGACATAAATTAGTATTATATGTGGTTCATCTAAATATTAGTCCTGTGCCAAGATGGATCTCGCGATTCTTAATTCTTAAATATATTATAAAGTACTCTGTGATTCTTAAATCATCTTCACAAGCTTGTCAGAGGAAAGGATAAAATAGTGAAAGAACTATCAACTATGGTCAACAAAAAGAGATGGGTAACAAAAAGGTTGCAATTTATTCAGTAATTTTATTTGTTACTGGCATCAGTTGTAAACTAAATGCACTAAAAGTCTCCCGAATCATTGAATGGATTGACCACCTTTCTGTAGGCAACTACTGTTCTTTGGTAATTCATTTAGAATCTTTTTTCGCACGAATCAGATTTGTCAAACAGGTATTACAACAAATTAAATGGTGTACTTTCGATCCGCATGATGTTTAACGTTCATAATTGAATGCATAATATAAAATATAACGATTCCAGCAAGGTGAAAGCGGGTCGGCGCACGCGCTGGGGTAAAAAATAACCGTATTTGTGCAAGCGCACCGCGAGCTTTGTGCAGCTCCAGGCTTAGTTTTTGTTATACATTGATATTGAACATCTTCAAATACTTAGAATTTGTTTTTACATGAGAAAGTGAACCGGTGTTTACATTGTTGGAAGGAAATTGATATTCAATTCAGCTATTATAACAGCAGAGCTGAGGCAACCGATGTCGTCGGAGATTGGACGACGATCACGCGGTTTGAAAGCTTAATTTGGTGAAGTTAAATTATTTTAAATTTGGAGAAATTCTATATAGTTTTTTAAATCGAACACTAGGTTAAATTAATATAGCTGGATATGCATTGTGCCAAAAGACTTGACTCCCAAGAATAGCAAGGAAGTACACAAATATTCACTGATTAAAAAAAATATAATATAGAATTTGAAAAAGAATGCCTTTTTTCCCGCTATCTGAATTAAAAGCGTACCATACACGCTTACAGAAGGTGGAATCACCTCCTGCACAGGAAAAGCTACCAATGAATAAAGCGAAGCTGAAGGAATGAAAAGGAAGGAAAATCCTGTGTATGTTACAATTATATTTTTAGGAATATAGGTAGATGAGGTGGCATATATATGCAGATATTTGTATGGGTTGGTAAAATAAATTAAAGATTACGGGATTTTAAAAATACCTACTTTAAAATGGAGTGCAACATTCGATTCGATTTTCTTCGATTTCAAAGTTAATTGTAAGAAGCAATCTTATTATACTAAGTAAAATAAAACTAGGTATATGTTAAGTAACTGCAACCACCTTGAGCAAAGAATAATACTGAAGCTAGTGAAGAAAATGTTTAAAAATATTACGAAACAGTTGTGCCTAAGCATTTCATCAAGCCTTATGATTATACCTTCTGTATTTTTATTTCTAGTGGTAAGTAATGATTGGCGTAAGGTGTTTTGTGCGTAAAGGGAGCTCTACAAACGTGGCGTTAATTGGAGCGCTATTGACACTTCGCGGAATCGAACCTGTTACTTCTGGCAACGATTATTATTTTGTATTAACTCCCTCGAACAATGTGGTAGATATTTCTTATCATCTGGTTTAATCCTTGGCGAGGTGGGTCAAGTAAGCATGGCGACTGGATTCTTGTAGGCTTTATTAACAATACGTGGCGGTTTCCGCGACGAAAAATGTAAGGCACGGTATACATAATACTATAATGACACGAAGTGCTATTGAGCTTTATACTCAGTTTCGTATAGGTTTCATAGACTCTTATGATTTCGCCGAGACAGCTTAAAATCATTTCATCTAACACAACCGTCTGAGGCATTGAATGTAGCGTACAATTTAACCAAGAACATGCGATCAACAGTAGGTACTAGTGGGGCAGTCAAATATTTGACAATCACAGTATCATAGTTAGGAGCGTGATTACACTAACACCTTGATCTTGATAGTTTCATAGCGAAAAGTCAACAATAATAAAAATTATGTAATAAGCCTATGTTAATGACCTTCTATAGTCATTACTTAAAGTAAGACCAACTAACACGTGCCATGGTGTTATATAACGTGAACAATAAACAATGCAATGACATAAGTAGGTACTTCTTTGTCTGCATTTAAGTATGGTAGACAATACTAGCCAACCTTTGACATATCTGATCTCATCATTACCAAATAGGGAAGGAAAAACCATGTGCAGCGAGATCCCAACTATTCTCAAAATTTCACAGAAAAATCCAATGAATCTACAATAGAAACTATAAAAATTAACTACTTAAGTTTTCTATAAGTTTTCCATCGAGTAAAGTCATGTCAATCATGTGACATCATACTTCCTTTTCATTAATTTCCAACTTCTAATTCATAAGGATAATCTAGTTAAAAGCCTTGATATATGCGATAAGACTTGAAACCAAAAACTTTCAATACATCTACAATATTCTAGCACATCTTCATAATAATTAGAATAAATTTGCGATTGGTTATCTTTTCTAGTTATCACACGCAAATATCACTCAATGACGGAGTAACGCGAAAATCTTTGGACAAATATACCGTGAGTTCTTCAATAGCATCCGGACTGAGCATACGTGGCTGGAAACCTTCAAGACTGTTGATTATTAGTAGTTTTTGATTGGGAACATGCCTTGAATTTTCAATATTGTGTTCCAAGTGGTAGTTTTATATTTTTAAATAAGAGTGTTGCGATGTAAGTGCTCGACGAGGGCAGCGCTATTTGCTGTTCATATTAGAAGAAACTACGCACATAACGTGTTTAAGGTTTGTTTTAACACTTGTGACTTTACATAGAATAAATCATATATCTTTCGCTAGTTAAGGAATGTGGAATGATGAAATTAAAGGAGTGTTTAATAAAAGAAGACGCAAGTTAGACATCATTCCTTGTCTCCTCCGCATTCAGTTTTCAAGGTAAAGATTTTATTTCCTGTGTAACTTATGTTGAAAACGTGGAGATGATATAAGTTTATTGCATATCTGTAGAATTCAACAAATCAGTAATCAAAGTAAGTCAGTACGACATGCAACACTGTCTGTTTTGCCGAAAATAGAGACGTTCAAGTAAAGAGTTAACTAATCAGCTTAACTTGGTCCGCACCATTTTTTCCATTGTTGTAAACACAGAAATCTTAATAATAAGGCAATGTAAATCTGTATATCTATGGTTACAGCGTCATTGCGTGCTAATGATTACCAATTTAAGGAGGTTATGTAGGCTCTATATTTTTGCTAAAACTAGAATGGAACGGTTCTCTCCAGACAGGCTACTAAGTTGCTTCGAAGTTAGATTTTTTAAAGCGATTTATTCATTATAAGCACCATCTGATGTTCAATTAGCGGTAACTGTACCTTCACATAGTAGTAAAAATATTATCTATTCTAGTATTAGGTGTATACCTACTATTGCTTTAAAATTCATAATTAATAGACAAACACTCACTAGGTACAATTGAATCCCTAACAGAATCAAATTAATCCCTAACCAAATAGAATTAACCCACATTATTACAAGCATTCTTTAGATCCACAAAATGTTTGTTTTGCCTCTGACGACTGTAGGCATAATGTTATCAGTTGATTACATGTGTTGTGATCAAGATCAAAACATCATGGAAGATTTGATTTAATGAGAAGTTTATTTAATTATTACTTTATCAGGCACATAATGTTTACTGTTGTATATAATATTATGGCCAAGGAATATAAATTTCCTAGGTGTTGCAAATTTCACTGCAATAACGGCCTCGAGGACACGGCGCAGCATACACTAGAGGAGTGCCCAGCCTGGGCGGATCAGCGCCGTGAACTCGAGGCAGCAGTCGGTGGCCTCTCGCTCCCGAACATCATCCAATCGATGGTCGAGAGCGAGACAGCGTGGAACGCCGTCGCCTCCTTTTGCGAAGAGGTGATGTCCACAAAGGAGGCGGCAGAGCGAGAGAGGGAAATGACAACCACACTTCCCTCTCGCAGGAGACGCACCAGACGCCGGAGGGCGACTAACGACCTCCGGCCTCCATGAGTTGCCGGCCTGTGGGCGTCGGACCTAGGGGCAGTCTGACGCCCAACCACTAACAGGCCCAAGAGGACGACGCGTCGTGTTCCACGCGCGCCTCTCAAGAGGATTCGGCGGCGGCCAGGGCGCCGACAACGGCGGGACCTGCCATTGGCGGGTCAAGACCAGGGCGGGAGGGCGGTGAATACACAAGTGAACCCCGTTCTCCCGTCCAGAGGTCCGTTGAGGAACACCGTGTGGTTTTTAGTCCGTGCGAGTCGGACATAACTCCATCACTGGCCCTTTGGTGGTGGAGTACCCACAAGGGGTTTTCCACACGAAAAAAAAAAAAAAAAAAAAAAAGGTGTTGCAAATTTTCATTGCTTAGCTTTTAATATCCTTATAAATCTTGGCATACAAAAGTTGTACAAACTGGATTATAGGCTAACGTATGTTAAGAAAGGTTGACTCAGTCCAAGAAATAAGAATTGCACCAAAACACTTTTTTAAAAGTACACAAACTGTGAATCAGAAACATGATTTGTTTGCTGAATAAATAAGATATTTTATTTTTATCTTTATCTACAGCGAATTGGTACTTTGTTATATTTTCTCTCATTGTAAGACATTTTTCGCTATAGTTTATCAAGAATTCCTCCAGTTTATGTAATCGCCATTTTAATAAAATAAATAAACAATAATATTTGTCTAAAATTTCAGAGATAGTAATGCCACTAGCTCGCTACCTCTGGCTACTCCTCTGCTACGCCCAGTACGCTAGGACGAACTTGATGGATGAATACAAGGAGTATACCATCAACTATCTTTACCCAAAAACTGAGAAGACTGAGGAGCTTCCTGTTGAGCTCGGGAAAGACCGGCTCTCCGGCTGCATTTGCAGGGCGTCTTATCACCAGAAGGTTATCGTGTGCTTCGGAAACTACGAGTGTAGGAGATTTCCAAAGGTTAGTTTCTACTATTAGTTTCCTTTCTTAATAAAGGATAGCTTATTCTTATAAAGTTGGAGATATCTTTAAATTTGTACACCTATAAATATAAATTCTTACACTGCAATTCTAAATTACAAATATAAATCGATACTAATGGCTTTTAAATCAATTAGAAACTCAAAACATTTGTTTATTTGGGTTTTTTTAGATGTTATCCTATCAGTGACGTAACAGCATCCGATTACACAAGTATTCGTAATATATCCTCAGAGACGTAGAACATAGGTAACATGGCTACATTATCTTAATGAACAGGCTAATCTTAGGCAAATATTGTAGCCGTCGAGGTAATAGCGTGGTGCTTGAAAAATATGAAACACCTCAAGCTAATAGTAATGCTATAAAAATTAAGTATAGTGTAGTGTTGTATTTAGTGTGTGCAGGAATCCCCAGATTTTTTTGTAATTGTAATAGTAGTGATGGATGACACAAAAAAATATATTAAACCTTTGTATTGACTCCGGGGTGGACGCCCCGCTGTCGAGTATCAATTAATTTCCTTTCCGGTGTTTAAAGGTTTAAACCTTCAAACAAAAATTCGCCAAACCAATGGCAATGGTTTCTAATGAAAATGTTTATTTAAGCATATTATAGTCGTTTAGTCAAATTCAATGTAAACATTCATTTCCAGGTGACGCGCAAAAGCGACGTTTTAAGAGTAAGGACTACAGTCATCAATGAAATACGAAAAGGAGATTTGGATTCACTGTACTACTTGAAGGTACTCGAGATAGAAGCGAATCATCAGCTCAAGTATGTGGAACCAGGTGCATTTTCCAATTTGACACACTTAGAACATCTTTCCATATCCTACAACACATTGCTTCAGTCAATCCACGAGAAGACCTTTGAAGGACTCAAGAATCTTCATAACTTGACTCTAGTTAATAATGGATTTACATCAGTCCTACAGTTAACACCTGCGTTCAATCCGAGCATACTACCATCACTACGAAGACTGGACATATCAGAAAATACTTTAGAAATAATAACAGAAAACGCATTCACACCAATGGAAGGTACTACCTTAAAAAAGATTGACCTTAGTTTATGTAGGATAGATTACATACATCCAAATAGTTTTCTACCACTTAAACATTTAAAAGGTCTTCACATTGGAGATAACGATGTAAACTCCTCAATAATAGGAAACTTTTTAATGAAAATGATAAACCATAATATTGATTTGCTACACCTCGACTTGTCAGGTATGGGATTCCGGAAACAGCCACCGAGGAAGTTGATGAATATCATAGCAAACTCCACAATACAAAGTTTAATATTAGCAAGAAATCAATTTGAAATAATTACCGACGATACTTTCCCCAGGATGGTGAATATACAACTAATGGACTTGAGAAAAGTCTCCGTAATTTCAGTGGAAACCATGGCTTTCGAACCTAATTTATTTCCGAACCTAAAAATGTTATTATTGAGCGGAAATAATTTCCCGGGACTTCATAGAACTCATCTTTCAAATCAACTAGTATATTTAGACTTAGGTGACAATAAGGGCCATGCACACAATGTATATTACGAGATAGACAGAAATACATTCACTGAAAGTAATGGTTTACAAGTACTGAACCTAGCTTATAATGGAATCAGAGCAATATATAATTACACGTTTACGGGATTAGATAATCTGAAAATATTAAACATGGAAAATTGTACCATTTATCACATTGGACCTGGCAGTTTTAAACCCACCAGACGTTTAGAGATACTCAATTTAGCTAATAATCCTTTGACACTAAGTCAAAATTTAACATCTGAACGATTTGAAGGCTTAAACAGTTTAAAAATTCTTATTTTGGAGAATTGTGGAATCAAGCATTTCTATGAAGATGACAATTTTTATGAAAATATGCCAAATTTAACTCATCTAGTGCTTAGAAATAATCAACTTTATTATATATCTGCAGAAATGTTGAAACCTTTGAAACTTTTACAATTTTTAGATTTAAGTGAAAATTTATTGGTATCTTGGTGGAAACCATTATTTTTGGGCTCCGGTGTTAAACCAACCAGATTATACTTAACCAATAACAAAATATCTCACTTTTCTCTTAGTATGATTCAGGATATTGGTTATTTATTAGAGCAGAGTAAAGGAGACGTAGTGATAGATATAATGGACAATATATTCGTATGTGACTGCAATTCTATGTTTACAACTTACCGTTGGCTTCAAGCTAATGGATCTAACGCTTTAAAAATGTATATTTACGGTTCTAAATTTCAGTGTAGTAGTCCAGACTTGTGGGAAGATAGGAGAGTGTCTGAATATTTGACTTCCATTAAAAGTTTACATTGTATGATGTACGAGAAGATATCAAGCGTCATGGTGCTCGTGTGGACAGCACCATCGTTGGTCACAGTATCTCTAGTCTTATCAATCATTGGTATTATTTACAAATATAGAATGTACATTCGATATTGGATGTTTATAGCTAAGATAGCATTAGGAAGAAATTTTAACAAGAAATCTTTAAAACCTACATCAGAAAAATCTTATAAGTATGATGCTTTTGTGTCATATTCTAATGAAGACAGAGAATTTATCCAAGAGATGATAGAACAGCTTGAATCAAAGTCACCTTTTCTAAAATTGTGTGTTTACGAAAGAGACTTTGAAATAGGTTCGTTTATATCAGAAGCAGTTTTAAACAGTATTAATGAGAGTAAGTTTGTGGTTTTGATTATAAGTAATAGTTTTGCGAAATCACAATGGTGTCGGTGGGAGACCCAACTGGCCGAGTATCACAGGATATTTTTGGAGGACGGCACGTCGTACGATCCTCTGATACTAATAAGGATAGAAGAGATACAGAGTAAATATCTGACTACAACGCTAAAATACTTGTTGAAGACGAAGATTTATCATGCATGGGATCAAAATAACAAGGAAGAGTTCTGGAAGAAATTGAGAGACGCTATCGCCAAGACGTGATAATATTGTAAATAATTTGAACACAATATTTTTAAATATACCTGAAGCTTTTTTAATTTGTTTTTATTATTTTCATTTTTGATTCTAAACCTTTTTAATAATCGCAATATTTATCGATACTACTTACTTGATATTACTCTTATCAAATGTCATAGTTTCAAGTAAATGAGTAAAGGTAAAGAACATTGTTCGACTCGAAATGGCTATTTCTAAGCTAAAACAATTTCCCATAATTCAATGAGTGTAGATCTCTATGGAATAGAAGAATGGATAAAATATGACCACTGGATTTGAAACTTGTGATTAAATTTTAAGTTTTAGACATTTCTTATTTTATATCACTCATGTATCAATTAATTACTATTTTCCCTCAGTAATTACTGATACACGTGGAATTAAAATACCTACATTTATTAAATTATAGTATGTGCATAAATATAAACATTCGATATGCTTTCTTAACAAACATATTATACAAAATAACATGTTAATTAAAGACGAAAATAATTCTCTATTCTATTAAAACTTCGAAGAAACTGTGAAAGTTTCGTTATGTAAATTATTTTGTTAATCACAAATGCATAATACACAATCTATTTTAAAATAAGCCTGAGATATAAATAAACCTAGACTTTTACAATGGTAAAAGTCTAGATGGCGAAGACGCTGTTTCACAGTGTACGGATAACCACTACCTACTAGGTAAATTTAAAAATGGAACAGAATTTGTAAAATGAACTGTCAGTTATGGTAACAGGAACTTACCAGAAACAGGTGAAACAGGGAGTAATTCTTTTAATTTCTTTTTTAATTCTTTACCGATATTTTTGTATTCGATTGACTGTATATAACTAGAGTTTAATGCGATCTTTTGCAGAATGTAAAGTTTCTCCAAACGGGAGTTTATAAGCTAATTTTTGAGTTAAAGAGTATTCGAGTCTCTAATGCCTTAATAGATTCTTGTAGTAGGTAGGTACACAATAATAAATGGCCATTAAAATTTGCTACACTGTTGCCGATACATAACAGTCAATTATTCAAGTATTCTCCGCAACTTCTTCGATTGTCACTTACACTCACTCAACTGGTGAAGTATTTATATTCCGTACTGAATTCAAACCACAGTATCGTTATAATCATCTAAAACGTCCACTTGGCTCGAGTCATTACGTATATGGATATTGTTACGAGTCAATTCAACAGGAACCCGACTATTACGGCATACACTAATTATTAAAATTATAATTTTGTTATTTATTTTAAGTATTCGTGTAAGTTTCCCTCAATTCGAACGCATAACAAGAGGCGAAAGTTGCGTAGGTATCATATAATATCCTTGTGAAAGTCAAATATCAGTAATGGTTGTTAAAGTTAATATTTATCGCCAGCTTATTACATACAGTTTCACTACAGCTTTCTAGTAAGTGATTACAATGACAGGGAATTGTGCAAAAAGGAAATACTAATTAAAATATGCGAGCTCTTTTCCCATATTTTGAATTGATATTGTTGGGCCTACCCACCAATAAAGAGATAAAACTGGATGGATTAGTTTTAGATGACATGGCTAGAGAAGAGTGTGCAATTTTATGGTAGCATGAGAAAGAAATAAATGTTTCTTTTATTCTAGATAGAGTTTGGTAGTATAGGGTAAGAGTAGAGTAGGGTAGAGTAGAGGTAGATTAGGGTAGGGTAGAGGTGTGGTAGGGGTGGAGTAGTGTAACGTACGGTAGAATAGGCGTACAGGTAGGATAATCACGCGTACAAAGACTCGCTGAGCAGCTACTTATGATTATAAAAACCTAAACTGTTTCCCTGTAGTTAGGTGCAAAGATAGTAGAAATATTATGTATTTGAATTTAATCCTGAAATCTCTGTGACGGTAAGGAATTCTTGAGAAAATGTTAACGTCTTTCAAAGAATGACCCATCTTCTTTCTACATTGACATTCCGGTCTGAGGTAGACGTTACGACAATTAAACTTTTATGTTAGAAAGGAAAAGGCCTATCCCGCTATGAACATAAACTAAGTTGAGTTTAGAGAGAAGAACTCAAATATCTTAACAACAAAGATAATTATCATAAACAACACTAAAACCCTCTCGTTAATGCAAATTATCTTGACAAACAGAATCTAGCTCGAAACATAAGCTAAAGCTCTCTATGTTACTGACATCTTCATTTTAACGTTTGCACTTAACATTTGCATTCATGTAGGTTAAAATGTATGTGAATGATAATCGTTTTACAGTTGGTTAAATACATAAGTAGAAGTATCAATACTGTTTAGACATTCGCCAGACATTCACTTAGACAAATGTTTTCTTTACTCATTTATTTTCACAATGTTTTTGACACCGGTTTGTATGATTTGTACAACTCCTACGCACTCGCGATTTAGTTGCAAACACGGATTAGAATCTAAGCAAATACCTACAAAAATATTTTGGAATAATAATTTTAATATATTTGATGATTTCATGCTATTTTTCATGATTCGATGAGTGGTAGTAGTATTTTATACGAAGTCTCGTGGTGGCGCATTAGTTATAAAACCACTGTGCAAGCACGGGGCATGAGTTCGAACCTGGTAAACTACCAATGTGACTTTTTCAATGTCATAGGTAGGTATGTACTTTCTAAGATTAATCTAAGATACCACGATTAACAGTGTTGGAAAAAAGCGTGAAGAAACTGTACTTTGATAGTCTGAAATCGCCAAAATGCTGTGAGCTAACATGGTGATTAATGATCGATCGATCGTTATCTCAATCCTTCTTTTTAAAAGAAGGGGCTTTGCCCTACAGTGAGACAGTTACATGCTGGTTTATTACTAGTTTATGTTCCCAGGAAGCAATACCCATAGGTAAATTATATAACACATAACGATATAACAGTTTTATCACGTTTCACTGAATGCAAATATTGAGGCGATAAAGGTGATGAATAAGTATTTATTACACATACAGCATACTCGTACATTTAGATTATCTTAGAAAAGCTAGGAAGGATTACAGGATTCGAGGAAAGTAGATACATAAAAAAGTTGTACAGAAAAAGACACATTTATAATTATGCCAGGTTCGAAGTGACGTGGAAGTCAGGTGCAAAGCGTGGCCGTAACCGATGCGCCACCATAAAATATTCCTTAGAAAATTGACTAAAGTTAATTAACATTTAAATGTTGTGCTTACCTCTTATTTTATTTATACGCTGTAAAAGACATTATTTCAAACCTCCCAGGTGACAGGGCGTACCGTTTAAGATGTTTCACCAAAATCCGAACACCGGAATAAAACAAACAGATGGTACAGCCAGCAAAAAAGTCATCAAAACCAATTAAGAACATAATTATTATAACGACCACCCGCAGTATAATGAGCGAGCTCAAGATAAATTAAACGCATTCAATTAACTCAATTAGTGCACCTTTCGTTTTTAAAGGCAAGTCTTGGGCGCCTTTGTTTTGGCGCGGGAGAAAACACCATCTTCATTCAAGATATCGTCGCGGGATAACGGTGCGACGCACGCGCTCGTGCCCTTTCTCTCTCTATCAGTAAGAAAGCATGCGCGTCAGAAAGAGAGAGGTGACAGACAGTGGCTGGCAAACGATTACTCGACTGACCCACACTCTTTCTCGGCAGCAAACGAAACCTAATTTTTATATCGTGTAAATTTGCAATGTAACGCGATGCTCTTGTGTATCTAATACCGTGAAATAACAGAAATTATAATGATTGATGATTGAGCGATGCGAATTCTTTACTGCAATGCGGTCTTATATCAGTTTAGATGTGGAGTGATTCGTTGGAAGAAGATTAATTTTAGATTTTTGACAAGTTTGGTAAGATATTTTGTAGATAAAATAATAGAAGCGCGATTTGTTTGCACTAATTTAGGTACCTATTTATATCATGTAGGAAGTAAATAACAAAATCTCATAATGATAATCAAGCAAGACATTAACACATCTAATGATATCAGTAAAATGAACTCTAGTTATAGAGCTGTTGCAGTTCGTATGCTCCTAATTCTTATGCATATTTATAAGCAAGTAATAAAATTTTGTAAAATTGCTATTCTATCTTAATAAAAGCAATAAAACTGTAACTTATATTCTGACAATATGCTAATATTAATTCACGAAAAACGTGCCAATTCAGTGCACGCTCAAAAGACGAAGTACCTTCACCGGTGGCGGCGCCACTACCTCGGATATCGCTCATAAAACCCATAAAAGTGCACCAGCAACCTTTCAAGGACCACGCTTGACATCGAAAAGTGCAACAGATGCAGTCCTTGAGATTGGCGATGGGAAAGTTAGTTGGTGAGCAACCGTGGTGGTGCCCGGTCGTCTCCACGATGTTTGTGAGCGCGTACGCAGTGAAAGTTCGTTAGGCTGCGAAATGCGGTTTGCTATCGCCTTTCTGTTTGTGGTGAGTGCTAATTACGTTAAAAGTGTTAATGGAGGGTGCTCTCTCTTTGCAAATGGATGCTACGTGTGATTAATGTAGGGTTACAATTTCAACACGATTGAAGGTATATATGTTTGATTGTTTAGAAGTGGAGTGATTTATTTAGATCTTATGTAGATCTTATAAAGGTGATACTAAAATATAAATTGGTTCAGAAGTATTACAAATTACAGTTGGCTATTGTACTAGTCATCTAAAAGAAAATGCCGATAGATACTACTTTGAAGAACGTAAAGCTTTAAAAGAACGTGTTTTGGCGTGCAAAAATTGTACGCCTCTTAAAAACGGGGGCATCTATCTACAAAATTGGCTAGACTAAACTGTAACTAAATAAAAGTAAAGTAAAATGAGTATCTCATTTGATGCATCAGACAAAAAATCCTTACAAAACATAATGTAGGTACCTAATTGTTGTGAATATAGTATTTGTTGAGGCAAATCAAGAGAATTATTAAAAATGATATGCAATCGCAATCACAAAGGTAATTAGTAGATCATTAATGTTTACATATCAACACAGAAAAGAAGTGAAGAAGACAGCAAAGTAAGTAAAACAAAAGAAACAAGAAGTGTAGTAAACAGTCATAACAATAAATTAATAGATAACAGCTGGAATATTTAAGACGTTTTCAAAGCCCAGGAGGTTAGTGAACCTATGGACGAACAATTGTTGTCAAACCACCGGTAACCCACACGTAAGTAGGTTGGTAATGAGTTAGACAATTAACCAATAGGAATATTGTAAAATGAGCTGAATATGTTTGACCGCTGTGTTTCAATGTAACTTGAAGATCCTTTAAATATGTTCAGAGCTTGAATTTTAAAAGAGTTACAAATACCTTGTTTGCAATTTTGAATTTTGCAAATTTTATAACTAACTATAGTTTTAAAATTAAGGATATTCTTTTAAAGTCACTGAAGATTAATATTGATTACTCTTAATAAAATCACTTCACTGTGTAGAAGATGGGTGGTCCTAGAGTCCAAACATCAAACGAAAATAATGATTAAGGGTTTTGGAACTATCTATCTTTGATACAGTCAGATTTAGGAGTGTATATTTATTTGGTCAACCAAATGAAATGAATAATGAACTGTCAGGTGAGGGAGGGATTTAATATTGGTTCAGACAACATGGAGTGAGAACACACATAGTTTAATGAATACCATAAATGGTATTCAGGATTCCTAGTACGAGATTGCAAACTATGTGAATACTGGCATTTTTAGTGAGATAACCTGTCTTTATCTTTCCGGAAAAGTAAGAAGGAGTCACGTATATAACTTCTCACTAGGTTCCCTGGCTCTATTTAATGTTGAAATTATAAATAATGCTTACCTAAAATACATAGATGTTCTAATTTATACTGACATATACAAAACACAAGTAAATGAAAACTTGCTGCCTCTAAAGATAATGGATAGTTATGCAAAACAAAACCAGCGGTGTTTTAGACAAAAAATATTACTAAAAAGCAACTTCATCTAAAAGATCATAAAAATGTGATTTATGGACCATAACTATAAATCAAAAAGCTGCTCTTGCTACCACGAAAAGCTAGAAAGGCCTATTATTTCCATTAAAAATGATAACATCGTTCTGTATTCTAAAATGGCATACAGTATTAAGGTAAAAACTAGTGTAAAGACAAGCGAACCAGGACGAGCGCTACAGTCAACAAGAGCAGCCGCGTGGGAAGCGGGCCGGTGCCTCACCCACTTTAATTGCTTTTCACACAAACCGTACCGTGTAGGGCTGCTAACCGTACTTTATGAACCACGCTGTATAAATATCGATGAGTGATCGCTCACATTCGCACATTTTATTGAGTAAGGTCAGCAAAAAAACCTTGTACTTCAAAAAATCATATTGACCTATATTGACCTGACTATTGTGTTTAGAACTGAATCAAAAGTATAAAAAATCTATTCTTAAATAAGTAATTTATTTAATTAAATTCACAAGAAGTGACAACCATAGCACAATGTTCAAGTTAGTACAGACGGCAAAATCTTATAATTAGTTGCCGTGACTTAAATATCGGTTAACGAGCATGTTATCTGATATAATTGGAAGCAGATTACATTTTTATATGTAGTTATACAAGTTTTATTTGTATTATTACATCAAGAACATCTTATAAAAAAAATCAACTAAGAAAATAATTAAATTAATGATAATTACCATGCGAAAGATAGACATAAAGAAGCTGCTGCCAACAAAGTCAATAAATGTTGATAAATAAATAAAAATGCTGAATAAGAAACTGCTGAATAAGAAAGTCCATTCAGAGACAATGATATCATTGATCAAAATAAAACAACAGCAAAAAAAAAAACTATGAACCTAATGCACCAATAGATATTACAGTTTCGCTACTTTCCATACTTATATCTCAATTTGAAGTCATACTGACAATGTTTCTTGGACAAACTTGAACAACTTTCTCAGCTATACATACATACATACCTATATTACATTATTCCTTGCATTGTAAAAGCATGGTGATAAATGAACGTATGTTTGTTCAACAGATCACGATTAGGATCATTTTAGATAGAATTATATAATTTGATAACAGGCTCTACTAGTGTTTTGTTTGTAGGGACATTGTATATCAATAAACTACTTGTAATAGAGACATCGAGAGATTTTATAGTAACAATTTGAGCTGCAAACAATAGTTAGCCTTAACTTAAGTCATGCTATGATAAGCATGTGTTAGTCATTTGAACTTTGGAATAGTTTTTCCAAATTTCAAATTCTTGACTAACACACTGTCGTTTTTAGATCTAGTCATAAACAAAAAACGCTAGCAAAAGTAACGAGTCAATATTCCAACATTCGTTGATGTTTTGCATCTTTAGTCAATACTGTAATTTCCTACTATGAATTCTTCACATGTCTAATGGACCAACCCAGGTTTCTCTTCATTAAATAAAGTCTTACTTTTAATTTTCTTCTTTTCGCGTTCGTCTTGTGCCTAATTTTACAATACAACATAATTTTAACATTCAAATGGCTACACTGCGATAATAAATATGGCGGCGCCGCCGTTGCAATGCAAATAACTTTGATTGTTTCTGAGAAATATCACATAAGTGGGACGGATTTTATTGGGTTATTTATTTGGTAGGAAATTTAACATTATTTATGCTTAATGCGGTGAACAAAGAAGTAGAACTTCTGGAACAAAAACGGTTTACTTAACACCAAACTAGATAACACCTGAATATCAATTATTTAATCAATGTTTGCAAATAAATGTTACTTAGTTAATTAAAACATCGCTAACAATCCAGCCCGCATAATTCTGCATCATAACGGCATGCCTGCGCGAGCGCCGCATTCCGAAAATTGCCAAAATTCCGCTCAATGTCAAGTTTACATTAGCACACCTCTAAACATTGTGTACTCTGACATAACACACATAACTCCGTGTCAGGCGAGAAAATCGTGATTTACGTCAAGTGGTCTACTTGTAGGGGAAAGTTTGACTAGGTTGATTTCACCAAGCGATGCAAGTTGGGTAATAACCCCGATTGACTGTCCAATTATTTTACATGCTGTTCAGGTTTAGTGACTGAAATGCAATGGTACATAGTAAGTAAGTAAAGTAAAGCAATACTAGATTGACACTCTTATCAATTTTAAAAATAACAAACTTAAAAATGTTCAACAGAATTCTGTGGAACATTTTTAGTTATGTAATAAACGTCCTTAAAGGGCTTACCCCTTTTAAAAATATCCATCCTGATAATACGTGAAATAAAATATAGGTATAACCCCATTCCCCACTTTACAAGGACAAGCCCCCAGACTTTTAAGAAAAATGTGTCATGACTTGGTAGACGTGACGAATTTAATTTTTGAATCTGCGAGTAAAATGGCAGTCACAGTCAGACAGACAGTCAGACATACAAAACCGTAACGATTCCTGGTTTACTACGGAAACCTAATAATACAGTTTTGTACTTTAACATTATACAAAACTTACTGACAGTTCCATCACTCGCAAGTTGGAAAATACATTAAGATGCTCTTCATGGAAAATAACAACGCTAGCAAGGATTTTTTGTTAATAAAAATCGTAATAATATGAATGATAAAAGCCAGTCAGTTTTTGCGATCAGGTTAGGTATATTTGGCAAATTGACGATAATGGTCGAAAGAATATGCCCAACCAATACACCTTTACGTCACAATTCTTCATCAGATAACAAATAGGCACGCACTGGTGACGTCACATAACCTGCTCCCAAATATAATCAGTCACTTTCACTCGCATGCCTGTCCGCGCAAGCGACGTACTGATAATATCTAACACTTTGCATTTTAAATATTATATTCCTATTGGTTTGTTTGCTGACCTTCCCAACAAGAAAATTTTGGATAGCTTCTATTTCTACAAGACCAGTAAGTACCAATATTGTATGAAGTGATTCTACGAAATAATAAAGTGAGATAGGTTTATGTATCATCAGAACCAGGGCCTGCAAGTTATATCAAATAATTAATTTTGTTATATCCTTTCAATCATACTGTAAAAAAATGTATTGTCCTTTTCCAATCTCGATTCTTTTTGTATAATAGTGGCGCTTTATCTTTTTTTAGTTTTGGTTTCATATTCTTCATTTGAAATAATATTTTTTATTATACTTAGCCTAGTGCTAAGGTTTAAAAGCACTAGAGCCTAGAGTAATTAGTCATAGTCCTTTTGGCGAACTGTGTGCCTTTCCTCTTAGAACATACGGATATGGTAATCCAAATGGAACTGTTTCACGCGATGTATCTTTCTCAGGATGGGTCACGTATACTTTACGGGCTGGCTGAAAGCCAAGGGCTTATAAATCGACAACGGACGGCTTCACTAGTTGTTAGAACTCATTGCCTTGGGAAAGTTAAGGAAAGAGATGCTTTAGCAGTTTTATTAAAATTTGGTATCTAATATTATTGGGCAAAAGCCATTTAAATTTTAATTTCAGAACAATAATTTCAAATTACTTATATTCTGTTGTTTCTACCTATTTTAAGGAAAGGTCTGTGACGACATCATTTGCTAGAACTCTTACACTAGGTTGTATCTTATAGACGGATCTGGATCAATTCTCACAAAGAACCTGTCTACCGAAGTCCGAAGTAAAATTAGACCATCAGCTTTCAATTCAACCCACGTCCCATGCCCACTGAAATTTTGATTAAGAATATTTTAAATGTCATCAAAATATTATTGAACGATCCCTGTCAGCATGAGTCATTATTAGTATCAAATCTACCGCGGTATCCGAGATTCTAAGTGAGTTCGCGTGGTTAACATTAACGCACGGCAAATTAATGGTTCCAGCTGAACGGCAGACATAAAAATAAACAAGTTGTAAACTGGTTCGTTTGTACGTAGACGATGGAGTAGCTGGTGGCTGGTAGCAACCTGTCACAACGTGCCTACTGTTACGGTACTCAGTCTAAATGTGGTACTTGAGTCACATAATGATCTGTTTTGATGCCTTTGAAGTTGGTGTCGGGAAATAAGTTTTTTAGCTCCTTAAGTGTATGCTTATTATTGATAATAGACTTGAAAGTAGTCATCTTCTGTTTCTTATTTTCTGTTTTAAATTAATCATTGATAGTTTCAGAAATTTTTTTCTTCCTCATCCCAAAACACACACTTCAGATATTGACTAGAAATTAAATATATTGTTTACATAAATCAAGTCTTTAATCTCTGTAGTTATTAATATCATCATCCTTGATAGAAATTGAATTATTATATAGGATTTCTATTTCTAACATAAGGGACGTTTATGTTAGTTTTTTTTTTGTTATGAAAAATGTGAGTGTTAGGCCACGAACTCACTCACCTAGTGGTAAGCAGTGTTGTCTTTAAATTATGGGGACGGAAGTAGACCAGAAAGGTTTCATCGAGCAATAAACCAGAACACTTGGTGGCAAAGGCTTTGTCCGGTGGGTGGTAAAAAGCGACGGCCGATACTTCCCACCAGATGCAGCTTAGGTGTTGATCGCTGCGAGTTTGTGATCTTAAACCATCATTGTCGACTATTAAGATACGCAAAAGGACAAAAACCTGAATTTATTACAAGAAATCAATTTGGTAAATCCATGTTGGTTACCCTACCGCACTTTGTTTTGTTAACGGTACTGCCGTGCCTACACGTAGCGAATTTTGGGCAAGATCATTGTCATAAACATCTTCATTTCGTTCACAAACGAGGTTAACAAGTCACATTAGGTTGTGTCAGAATTTTTATGGTTCATACAAATGAAAAAGGGATGTTCTGATTAACGATATGGGCCTATTTGATTGAGGATGAAGTACGAGTAAGGATAGCTAAGAGAGGGATACTATCGGCAAGGAAGTTTCACCAACAACGTTTGTGACTCTATTATACTTCTCTCTCTTATGCCAGTCATAAATCAAAGTAGATGATACATTATTAATGGTTGTAAAGAAAACATTATAATACTTTATGATCGCAAGAAAAGTAATTTTAAAAATGATTCAGCCTTTCATATTATTTCTATGACCTATTTGCGCGACGCCCGCGGCCGCCAGCATCGGCAACCACGCTCTTGAAAATGGACTCCGTTTGAGTTCGAAACTAGTAAGGTAATTCCTATAAGAAACCGAAATAATATTAATAAATAAATATGACGCACGAAAGTTATTATTCTAAAATACTTGCGATCTAGCCCTTCGTTAATTAATTCAATTAACAGCTATTAACAGCCAATATCAAAGTACTTTCTAATTGAGCACCTCTTTCGTCGTCTATTACCCACCCATCCATAAATACTGCGACTATAACAGCTGTTGATAATCCTTGCGCAACTCAACCCCTAATAGTAAGTATGTGTACGTGTGCTTGCCGAAGTGTGTAGAAAGTTCAATGCAAAAGTGAAAACGACTAGGATCTTAAGTAAGCGACGTGCGATTGCCCGCGGGTTCGCTCACATCCGTCTGTCAGTATAAGTAGGTAGTTGTTTTGGCCGATACGATGGTTAAAAAGTGTACTTTATAATGATCTTAATGTGGGAGATAAGAGCCACTCAATTCAAATTATAGTGCGTCAGTTCGACGTATGTTTATTCTGACTCTCTCTACATATACATATTTTATTTGTCATCGAAAGTACCTAACTTAAAGTACAAAATAAATAAAGAAAAATAAAACCCTTAATCTAAAAGACTGCTACCAGTACCAAGGCAACGTTCCCAAAATGATGGCCGCATTGCCTCGCTGAATAGCTATACTCAGCCTTTGGGCAAGGTACAGACCAGCATTTTGGTCTAGTCGAGTTGCCTCGACTAGACGCCCAGATCGGTCTTTGTAAACAATAATAATAATACATATTTGTCAATGTCAGTGTTTAAAAATGCTACCTAGAGGTGGAAGTGCCTTTATCGAGTTCCTTGAATGAATGAATATATTAAGCTGCATGGGCCGCGTACGCAACTGTAGTAATTTCTTATGTGTTAACAGATCGTAATGGTAAAATATACTGTTAACCGGTTGCCTACTTCACCTAGTCAGTCTAGTATCTAGTATTAATAGTAAAAATATCAATATACAAGTATATAAATATACTACAGTATTTGTCTAGGTACTTTATATACGATCGCCATCAAATAAATATCATTCTTTTATATTACTAAGGTGGCAATCAAGCATACGCCACGTCTAGGTAAGCGATTACCTTATCAAGCCTCTATAGGTTGTCTATGCATCTAAGGAACAAGAAGAAGAGATTCCTAGCGGTTTTGTCATTCATTTTATTTAAACTTAGTAGTATTTAACAATATGCAATGAGTATGCCACAGGGTTATATCATTGGTCTTATTCTGATAACTCATGATTTCGCTATTATTAACTTAAGTCTTATTTAATGTTTGTTTGTGCAGTGATAGCCTCAGTGTGGTTATGACCGTTGGCAAGTCAGATGCCTTAGGTTCGAAACAAAAATATAATATGACTTTTTGTAGGGTTTTGTACGAGTTATTGTTGTCATCCAAAGATATTTTATTTTATATTTCTGTGTTAGAATAACAACTTTCGTGAGTCATACTAATATACGAAATATTGATACGGCTTTACTCACGTATTGTTTTCGGGAAATGCCCGACTAGTTTCGAACTCAAACGGAGTCCATTTTCAAGAACGGGTGTATACGCGGCGGCATCGCGGACTTCACCGCTCGACTCTTGAAAATGGACTCCGTTTGAGTTCGAAACTAGTCGGGCATTACCCGAAAACAATACGTGAGTAAAGCCGAAAAAATATTTTGTATATTTCTCTGTTGTCATCAATGTTTTTTTGTACACGATATGGCCATGTAATGTAATGCCTTATTATAATTGTCACTTGCTCCATGCTATGCTTCGAAAAGCTTGTATAGTTACTTCAATCTCCAGTCATGTCAGGTTGTTGTTCAACTGGACAATGAGAGTGAAGGAATAGAAAGTGCACCTATGTTTGCGCACACACTTGTGCATTTCCTACTAGTTTACTAAAAAATATATTGGATTAATTCCTGTTCGGAACACAATGTCATAATGTGGAAAATTTTGATAAAATAAAATAACATCTAAAACCAGTTTCTTGAGATATTAAGTAAGCTTTCTCCGACATGGTACGCTCAATGTAAACATCCTTTGAGACTTAAACAGTGATGTCACACTTGACAAATGCGTATTTGAATGAAGAGATAAAGATGCATTTAGTTGTTTTTATAACATGAAACACTTATAAACCAATCTTGTAAAGTTCTACTACCTAAATACTAATTAGGTGCTTGGCTAATGACTCCCCGATTTTAATGAACCTACAGTCAGCAAATGGAGTTAAGTTGCCAGGGGCGCTAGTTAAGGATAAAGTTTTTTGTAGATTGTGATTGTGGAAAATCGTTTAGCTTTGTATAGGTTTCAGTTATTGATTGACTACTGGACGCGACTGAATCGATTCCGTTCCAACTACGGGAAAACTAATCACCACCTCCATAAATGGGTTTCAAGGGAGTCACCACAGTGCAATTGCGGAGTACTTTGCCAGATCCTTTCCCATGTGGTAAACAAATGCCCACTTCGCTGTTTTCCTGGTCTTCTTCTTTCTTATCGTACGGTTGATGAACAACCTGGTGTCAGAGTTTAAACCGCCACATGGCTTTACACACCATTGAAAAATATCTCAGGTGTGCTGGTTTCATCACGATGTTTTTCCTCACCGTTTTAGCAACTGATAATTAATTTATAATAGGCACGTAACTTACGAAAAGTCAGAGGTGCGCGCCTTGGGATCGAACTCGAGACCTCTGACTTGTCAGTCGACGGTCATACCACTAGGCTATCAGTGCTATCGTTGTTCAGTATCAGTGTTTTCCTGGTGGAATATCGGAAGTCCACTAACTCACGTCTGCCGCCGCAGGCTGGCTGAAAAACTTGGATATAGAGATCTGATCCACGCAGGATAAATGCCATACGCAATTAATGCGTTATACCTTTTCAGAAAATATGGTAAAATTAAATTGTATTGATGACATCTTGAAAAAATCACAACCTTATCTAGCGCCCCTGTCCACCTTTGTTTGGCTTTGTATGTACGTGTGGGTATAAAACCATGACGCTTAGAAACTCCAAAAATAATATGCATTTTACCACGCTACTTACCCAAGAAAAGAAATGAATGACGCATGAAAACAATACCGTATTATTATGCCGAATGGTGGGCGTTACTTTCGTTCAGACTGGCAGGTGCTTCACCTACATTCGATGTATTGACAACACAAGGTTCTGTATTGATGAAAGACCATTACCATAAGTAATATTATCAGGTTCAAGAATATGTATGAAACAGGCACTTTTGAATATAATATCAATCAATTCTTGTAGGTATCTTTGTTATTTTAGTAATGGTATCACTGACGTCTATAGTATACAGACAGACAGATTACCTACTATGGTAATTAACAAAGACATTGAAAACTTCTATACTATCTACTGTAGTACAACAGTACTTTGTATCCATCAGGTTGGTATAGGTACCTACTTACCTAGATGATTCAATAATTTTATATTCAGTTTACATTTTAAATTTAATTTAATTTAATAAATATTTACATCGGACCAAATCCATATGAGCGTTGTAACATTTTTCTTAGTTTTAAGAAAAATGTGTTAATAGTAATAGAACAGAATATGTAGGTATAACAAAAATTTTACAATTTCCCCATTTCCCCGTAACGACTCCCACCCGGTGTGCCTGTATGGGACAGTTGTGTATGTTAAACCATCGCTTCAACGTTTTTACCCTACTACTGTTACTAGTTTGTACTACTGTTAGTTTATATGTGATGCAAAGTCGGTTATTCCACTGTAACTCCTAAACTACTCTACCAATTTGATAGATAAATGTGGTATCGTATAGTGATGGTGTCACACTGATCGCCAATCGGGTGTTTTTACCTTTGATTACAAAACACGTGTAGCTAGACTGGCTTCATCTAGTTTTATGGATTAGAGGTAAACATGTAGGTACAATAATCCTCCAACTCAGTCGGTACTCAGTCTTTCGCATCCAGCCTACCTAAACCCCAGCTAAACTCCAGCCGTAGACTACGATTGATTGATTGATTGATATCCTACAGTCATGTTATTCTACCTAGATAAATATGTAAAACTAGTTTATAAGTAAATCTTGCAGGCTACATAATTACGTCATAAAATCTCAACGGTTGCCGAACTAGTACACAACGGTAGTCATAGTTGGAACATGATTTTATATCCATGAATACGTTACGGGCAAACTTCGTAGGGTGTGTCAAGGAGAAGGATTACGCCATAGTGTTAGAATACAATAGGATAGAACATTTTTAGACCTGTCAAATTATTGTACGTCTTACTATGTTTACGAAATATCACGCCATGTCGTAGATCCCGTCTAATTTCACGTCAGTTACTGCGCTAGACTATTAAGTAAGTATATATATTAGTCTATATTAGTCTTTGCCCTAGTATCACTAGAATAGCTCTAATGAGACAGTTAATTTTTCTGTCCCTTTTCAATGGTGTTTAATAAAAAGGGATATCATCATCATCATCAACATCAGTCAGAAGACGTCCACTGTTGAACAAATTCCTCCCCCATAGAATGTCACAACGAGCGACAATTTACCGCTTGCATCCTCCGGTTACCCGGAAAGAAACACAGTGTACAAATGAGTTTAGTGCAAATTAAAAGCAGAATCACAAATTTATAAAACTATGCCTATTAAAATTTCAGGTGACATGGACAGCAGGCCACTGCGCCGGGTTCGACTACGCGTCGGCGTGTGCTCGGCCCAACAGGTCCAGTCGCGGCAGGGGGTTACCTGACGCGCCCTGCGACCTCGGCAAACACAACTACTGCAACACTCCGGGGAAGAACTATCCCTGGCATGCCATCAGGAGATTTGTAAGAGAGAATCAGGTATGGAAAGACTGATTTTCTGTTGCAAAGTCAATGTTTTTTTTTTTGAGAGAGATCATTATGATGTCATTGTGATCTATCTCCGTTTGTTCTGCGAAACTGAGCAAATAGTAGCAAAGGATTAATAGTAAAAGTATCAAGAATTTATTGAGATCGACTATGAATGCCAAAATATATTTGGTTTACCGTGATTGCAATCAAATTTACTGTGAGCGATTTTGTACCTATATGAACGTTTGGTCAAGGCAATGAGCACCAATATCTACAATAAAACCTATTCAACTACATCGTAATGCAAAATAATATTACTGTTAAATGAAAATACCTTGTACACAGTACAGTACTTAACTATTAATAGTTAGGTAACATCAACAGATGTTGACGTTGTTTCTTAATTAGTACCCATTTTAAACATACCATATATTATTTACTCTAAAAAGAAATAAATTGATCCTAATTAATTCCAGGGACTAATGAGAAGAATGTATGGCGAGGAACGTCAAATTTCAATAATAAAAGCAGATTTAGAAAACTTCATTGAAGATGAAGACGACGAAGACTTTGACGGAAAACCAGAAGATTTTGCTGAAGACATCATCAAAACTAAAATGATGTACACCAAGATGAGTCAAGGACGTGCCATGAGAGACAAACCACACTTCAGACCTATCAATAGCGAGAAAAATAAAAAACTAGATAATGACACTCTCAAAGTGAAACCTTTAGAAACAAACCAAACAAAAGTGAGCAACACGGACCACGGCAACAAAACAGAGATGAGCAACGAAACGGTAAATGAAAAAGGTATATCATATAAAACAAAACTTGAAAGCATTGCAAATATAGAAATAAATAACTTAGAGCCTGACGTTATTACTTTAGAAGCTGTTATAAAACAAAGTATAGAGACTAATAGCATATATCCCAAGCTTTCTGGTAATACTAAGGTAGATGCAGTTAGTGAATCAAAGAATAGTACAGACAAAAATACAACAACTACAGAAAGTATTAATACTACAGAGACTACAACTGATGCTTATGACTCGACGACAGAAGCGGGTAAGGATGCGTGGCGACCAATGAACGTTGACACCTCGACGTTACCACCAACCCTTCTGTTCTCAGAGCACGAGAAGGTCAAAATAACCGACCGGATAGATACAAAAGTGTCGGGTATAAAAGAAGAGTTCCACCCGAAGCCTGTTCAGCATCAGGAAACGATGAGGCCCTCAGTTATAAAGTTACGAGGAGCGTAAGTTTTGTTCCATTAATGCTTCTTTACTTTCAAAACTAAATTAACTCTGGAAGCATTGATCTTCGGTAGGTCTATACTTCGAGGAAATAATTGTCTAAGTCGTTTGTTTGTCCTAAGTCCCATCTAGCTTTCTAAACATCTCCATTGAATCTGCTTTCTTTAGTATTAAAAAACTTACACCGAACTAAGCAGTTCATGTCAAATAAAATCCATGTTCATGGCAAAATCCAAAATCATTATAAATTGCTCTCACTATAAATTACCATAGCAATTAATTTGAAGAATCGATTTATAATAAAAACACTCTATAACCTTCCAGCAACGCGTGTGAGTCCAAGGAGCAGATAGCAGCGCCATTTTGGGCCAACAGCACGCGGGGAGAGCAGCTAGCCTTACTCAATATGTACCCGTACGAGCAATACATACACTTGGAGACCTGCGTGCATGAACGGAAGCAGATGTACTGTCGGGAGGGATGCAGGTAACGTAATAGTTTATTGATTCACAGCACAGAGAATCCTTTCTCAGGTTTGATAATGTTTTCAAAAATGATCATCGATTAATTTGGAATTTCGGACTGATCTAAGTAAGGAGAAGTGCTAAACAATACAGCGGTGTTCAAGAACTATAAAGGAACGTAGGGACATTTAGACAAACTTTAACTATGACGATAGGACTGAATAATTACCTAACAAAGGAGAAAGAATTTTCTCCTTTTAATAATAATTAATAATTCAACATTATTGATTAATAATAATTCAACATTATTGTTAATTTCTAGGTGCGAACAACAGTTCCGTCTCCACCGTCTGCTAGCATACGACCCTCGAAACGAATGCCGTGGCATCTTCGCCGAGTGGTTCAAGTTCCCCTCCTGTTGTGTCTGCAAGTGCTACGACGTTCCCCTGGAATTCCGAGCTAGATCCCCCAGGATCTTACACCCTCAGTACGACGAGGAAGTCAAAAGGGTCATCTATGAAGATGTTGCGAGAGATTGGTATTCGATGTCGGCGTATGACGATGAAGACGATTTGTTTTAATGTGAGTTTTTAAATCTCTCAATCCAATTCACTACTTCATCTATAATTTAGACTTTTAAAGGCTGCTAAATATAATCCTAATTCTAACATGATTTCCAAGTTGAATACCAGGGTGTTAACTGTATCTGTTAGAGCCGATTTCACCACTGACACTAAACTAAACGCGATCAATCAAGTTAAACTCGGTTCAAGCATTTATTTGAGTTCAAAAGTGCAATTTTCGTAGGGCTGAACTTAGTTTTATTAAACTCTGTTTTTAAAGTGAATGGTGAAATTGGATCTTAGTCTGGAAATAATTAATGGTGGTTCAAAATCAAAGTTTTGAAAAGGATACGAGTTATCTTCGCTTATTAAGCACCTCTTTACTTGCGACGAAGCTTCATGTAACTTCTTTCATTACAGATCCCACATGCATCGATACTTGCAACAGACTGATGCAGAAAATAGAAAATTGTTATTTTTATTTAAGTACCCACCTGGATTTATTTTAGAAACATTTTCAAACAGGATTTTTTTACGTTGTTGTGCCCATATTATGTTTATTCTCGTTTAAAAAATAATAATTATTATTATTTTATTTGTCATTCTTATATGCCCAGTTAAATTATTTTAATTGTTAATCCTCTTGATAGTTTAATGTTGTAAATAAAAATATTGTAATAAAGAAATAGTTTTATAAAATATAACACTTATTTTGTAAGGCTAGTGAAAATGTTGTAAAGAATGTTAACATAATGATACGCGTTGATTTTATATTAGATATTATTATCATTAAAGTTATATTTTTTTTAGAATTTATTTTATTTCCCAAGTAGGTAACCATATTGGATCTCCGCAATTAAAAAAATCCTAATGGAAGTTGTGATTGTCTAATCAGTGATTCCCAAAGTGGTCCAGGTGGACCCCCAGGGGTCCACGGGAGACTTGCTGGGGGTCTACGTAGGCGGGAACAAAAAATGGGGGTCCATGAGATGTTAATGGGGGTCCACGAAAATTTATCTGCTTGATAGTAAAGAGCAAAAATGTAAGCATAGTTATTATAAGGGCCTACTACCTACATTGTTTTAAGTACCTAACTAAGCAGATAATATTTCAATAAGGCAAGCGACTGTTACTTGTCCAAACTTGCGTATTCGATATTACGTACAATTTCGTGTACAGACTTGCAAAGCGCTATCCGCCCGACAATGCTTAATGCTTGTTCAGATATGAACTTGATCACCACTATAAATACTTGATGCTAAAGGCAAACTCATTCATTTGTTTCCGGAATTTCGAAAAAAAGGTGTGAGAAAATTTATATCAGTGTTTGCTAGTGCCGGAGAAAAGTAAGTACCTAGTTACCTTTTTTTTTGTTTTGTTTACGTGTAATAGTCGGTTGATCACAACTGCTTGTATAGATAGGTAACTTAGTAACTTACAGATATTTTAATTGTCCTCTTTCGATTTGAAGACAAACACAGCACGTTTTATTCAATTGTTTTTTCACGAGAAGAAGCACTGCCTCTCTAAAAAGTCCGAATAAGCAATATTGCAGAGCAATTCATTTTGTAATTTTTCTTGCAAATAACTACTAATTTTATAAAACAGTAATTTCACAATCATTTTAAATTGATTTTGAAGTAACTATTTTATCAAAACTATTCCCTTTCGGAAAGAGCGGGGCTTGAGCTTCGATGCCAGTTTGACACGTTTTAAGAATAAAGCCGCAGACAAAAAAAAAATACGCAAATACACGGAGCGCGTGAACTCATTTATATGAAATTTTAGTTATCGTTTTCGATACAAATCACCCCCAAAATAACTCTACCCCTTTTTAACCCTCTTAGGCGATGAGTTTTAATAAAATACGAAACACGTGTTCCATGAATTCTGTAAAAGAAAATTTTAGCAAAATTTGAAGTAGATTGGACCAAGGAATCACGTTGTCCCATACCAACTTTGCCCCCGTTTTTCACCCCCTTAGAGGTAGTATTTTGAAAAATCCTTTCTTATCGGATCCCTACGTCATACAGAATACACTCTCCAAGTTTCAGGTCTCTACGATCAGCAGTTTAGGCTGTACGTTGATCCGTCAGTCAGTCAGTCATTCAGGACAAAGCATTTTATATAGATTAATTTTTTCTTGTAATTCTATTCTTTTAATAAATAAAGTGTTATAAAATTTACCATTTTTCGTTTTTATTTTACCTATCGGAATAAAGGGACAGAACTCAGAAGCGACACAATTTTTATTTTTTGGTGACTTTAAGAATGTGCTACAAATGTAGCAGCCGGTGAATGCGCAAGCGAAAACTGTATTTCCACCCAGAGGTTCGTGAAGGAACACCGTGTGGTTTTTAGTCCGTGCAAGTCGGACATACTCGTAACCCCATCGCCAGCCCTTAGTGGGTACTCATAAGGAGTTTTCCACACGACAAAAAAAAAGGGGGGGGGGGGTCCACCGAAACCAGTAAAATTTTGAAAGTGGTCCACGAGAAAAATAAGTTTGGGAACTACTGGTCTAATGGAAGTTGTTATTTGTCAAACCTGAACGGGTTTTTGGACATCCTTATAGGTACCTAAATCAATATTGGGAAGTGTACGTTATTGTATTTGTAACATCATCATCTGCCTAACCTTTTCCCAACTATGTTTGGGGTCGGCGTCCAGTCTTACCGGATGTAGCTGAATACTAGTGTTTCACATGGAGCGACTGCCTATCAGACCTCTACAACCAAAGATATTATTTCTATACAAGCTTATTTTAAGTATGACCTAAACCTGAAAGTAGTTTGTTCAGAATCAGTAACTGAATCGATCGCAATAATTTTAAGTAAAATTAAAAAATGTACTTACAAAGTTATAAGCTTATTCTGTTGCATCGTTGTCCTCACGTAAACATTGTCACTGCGAGCGCGGCGCCACCGCGCAGATGGCTCGCCTAGCAGAACCTACTCGGTTGTGTCGATCACAGAGCATTTGTGTAATGTGGTGGTAACGTTTTGATAACGTAATTTCGACAAAATCACTGCACTGTTACGCACTATTCACACTTAAACATAACGCAGTAATTGTTAAAAGTGTCGCCTCTTTGTCAAATGCACAGACGGGCGCGCTTTCGTAAATACCTACTTAGTTTTAGTTAGAAAATTAAAACGCCATTTTCACTCCCAAAAGAAACGAAACAATAATCGACATTCAAACGAAACACGTGATTTGGCAGCAACGCGGGCGCAAGCGACACATGCGCAGTACTCTCTAGCTTTCGGGCGACTGACGCAGCCGCGCGGGCAGCGCGGGGCGACGCACAGTCTGTTGACTCGCTTTATCGATGCCGCCGCCGCGGCCAGCTGGTAGCGGTCATTTAACTGATTTGCGTGTGTCCAAACTTGCACCATTTAAGTAATATTTTTGAACAAAATATAACATGGTGTAAAAATTATTGCGATCGATTCAGTTACTAATTCTGAACAAACTACTTTCAGGTTTAGGTCATACTTAAAATAAGCATGTATACAACTAAGATGCTTGGGTACATGATACGACTGGTTGTCAGACTTTCGGGCTTCTGACTACCCGTAACGACTGTCAAAGATCTACAATTGTCAGCCGGGGTCAACAGCTTAACGTGCTATCCGAGGCACGGCGAGTGATAAATTAATTTATAAAACGCACATAACTTACGAAAAGTCAGAGGTGCGCGCCTTGGGTTCGAGCCTGAGACCTCTGACTTGTCAGTCAACGGTCACCCACCACCAGTGGGCTATCACGACTCGACGTCGACGAGACGACGATGTATTTGTAAGACATCATGATCAAATAAACTACTTAATTTGGAATAGAAAATATTTTACAAAACCAAAACACCAAAGTCCAGTTACTTATAAAAAAATGTTTTTTAAAAGCTTGTCTTTATTCCTAAATGAGCACTACGCATTTTGGGTTTGATTCCCAGGTCGGGTAGTGATGTTGCGATTCTGGAAATTATTGACAGCAGCACAAAGTTTCAAACGCGCAGGTAACAAGTATAAGCTACAGCTTGGCAAAAAAGAGTCTGGAATAATTGGGGGCGCCGTTGGCGCACTTTTCACACTATAATTAAAATTACAAGTTATTTAGAGCTTTCATATTTCTATGACGAGTTTTTTGTCATTAATTATAATCAAATGAATCATTTTTATGTTATTTTAGTACTCACAAACTTAGTTTTTAGAATTTTTATTTTTAATTCCAGCTGTCACCGCCTCAGACTCTTTTTTGCCAAGCTGTACACCCTTACGCCCCTAAAGATGAATAACTCTTATCCCATACTTTGATGACATATGATAATGGTCTGGTGAAGTTAATGGGTAAAGTCTTGGTAAAGTGAATGAACTCTTTTTTTTCTTAATTTTAACCGTTTACATTAATTCAAAAAACCGTCACAAATTTTAATACAACCATCACTACGTTATTTAGTGACGATTTTGTTGTCTCTTTCTTACTAGGCAATAGGACAGCATACTATCCCGCTTTATGGTACTAAGTATTAATCTATTTGTCTCTGGAACACAGCACTTAAAAAATGGCGGGCATGGCACCAACAATCGGCTGTCATTGGCTGTCATCAACCCATCAGTTTGTCAGTCAAGTCAACGGTAACAACGTAGCGTCGCTTTCGATTGTTGAATATTTTTGTTTAGATAATATTTTCAACGAATTAAAAAGTGTTTGGCGTCATTAAATGTAGTTATTTGAATCGGTCTAATTTAAATTATTTAAACATGTCTGGACGGGTTAAAAAGGCCGCTCCAAAGAAAAAAGGTGCTATGTACAAAATGCCAGCTCCAATTCCTACTGGAGAAGTTATAAAAGACAATCTTTTCAAAAAGGAATGGCGCATAGGTCCGTCCATAGGTGTTGGAGGGTTCGGAGAAATATATTCTGCTTGTGACAACACAATTAAGTCCAAAGGGTCCGACTACCCATATGCAATCAAAATTGTAAGTAAACGCTTATTTTTGGTGTAATTTATTGGAATCAAGTACAAGAATTCTGATATGATTTGTTTTTCAACAGGAGCCTCATGAGAATGGGCCACTATTTGTTGAAATTAACTTCTATCTGAGGAATGCCAATAAAGATGATAGTGAGTACCTACCAAACTATTTATTTTTTCTAGTTTTAAGCAGAGTTCTGTATTTTAGAATGATTGTCCTTCATGACACAATTATTGATAGTAGCATGCATTGTTTTGTTTAATGAAGTATTAAATACATACATGTTATATTTCTTACATGTATTTTAAACATTCTTACCTATATCATAAAATTGTTTTTGCAATAACCTCAAAACTGATAAAATTCTCTGATGTCTACATATAAACATTATTTTCCTTGCTAGTAAAATGACATGATTTGGTACGCGGTCCTCTTAAATTCTTTGTCCAATGACCCCATTTACATGTTTGCAAACAGAAGTCAATATTCTGGTACAGTGAAATTAAAACCAGCTGTATCAACTAGCTATAAAATGATTTTTACCTATAAAACAGATGACAGATTCTGACTGACGTATAACCAACCATATATCTTCTTCTTAGCGTGTCGATGACAATCTAAATTGTGTCAGCCCAGAACTGGGCTACGAGATTGGCGCCTTCAGTAGCATCCATCATAAACCAACCAACCATATTAACTATAATAGATAAAAAGCCTATAAATCTTGATTTTAAATTTGGAGGAAATATACCTTAAGTACACTAAAGAAGGATTTTTGGAAATTCTACCCCTAAGCAGAACAATATGAAAACAATATGAGATGAAAAATATGAAATATGTGAATAATTTATTTAACCCTACTTCATTTTGATTCATCATCATCATTATCACTTCAGCCATAAGACGTCTACTGCTGAACATAGGCCTCCCCCAATGACATCCCATTTTGATTAATTTTTCAAAATTAAAAAACGACAAAAAGGCCAGTCATTGTTCTTGTTCCCTTTAGATCTGATTTTTCTTGTACTCTGTTTAAAATCTCCAAACGATTTTTTCTAAATACGATAGCATTTTACAAATAGCTTATGAACATTTATTCATTAAAGATCAACAAATGAGGTACAATGGATAATCCACTCCGCCATTCCCATAGTTATTTTTCTCTAATTTCAGTCACAAAATTCATGCAGAGTAAGAAGTTATCAAGCCTAGGCATGCCTACATTCTTTGGTAAAGGATCCCATGAGTGCAAAGGAATGACTTACAGATATTTAGTCATGGAACGATTTGGGAAAGATGTTTGGAGTCTCTTTACTGAGGCTGGGAAGACATTCCAACCAGCTACTGTCTTTCAATTAGGTTTACAAATGGTAAGTAAACATATTTTTTGAAGAAAAAAAAAAACAAATACCTATAACCATGAGTTATCCATGAAGAAATATTCTCATCATTTTAGTTTCACCATTTTTATAAGGAAGTTGACATAACTTGACGGTATATTTTTATTCTAGTTGGACGTATTAGAGTACATACACAGCCGTGGCTATGTCCATGCAGATATTAAAGGTGCCAATATGCTGTTGGGCCTAAAGAAGGCAAAGAACCAGGTCTATTTGGTAGACTTTGGTCTAGCCACACGACTGAAGGAAGATCAGCCATTCACTCCAGACCCAAAGTGTGCACACAATGGCACTATTGAGTACACAAGTAGAGATGCGCATCTCGGTGGTAAATATTGATATATTTATTTTCTTTTAATCTGTACAAAATCACTATTTAGTATATTTTATCTATATGGTTTTAAAACCCGTAAAAAAAATAACCCGTCTGTCTACAGAAGCAACAATGCGTGGAGACCTGGAGATCTTAGGGTACAACATGTTACAATGGCTTACAGGCGAACTGCCTTGGGAGAAGTCTCTCAAACAGCCCAAGACTGTACAGTCAATGAAGGAAGCCTTCATGAAGAATGTTAGAAGCAACATCAAGAATCAGTTCAGTAATGTACCTGGTAAGTAGATCACTCAGTCAGTGGTTTAATTCTGTCCTTCCTAATGTTGTCTGGGAAAATTTTCCTCATTATCCATTTCTGTATGGTTGTACATAAAATAGATATTGCATCAGTTCAGTTGCTGGATGGATCCAGTAAATATATCTGCTTAAATACTGCTTACTAGGGAGTATGCAAACTTTCAAATGCCTTTTTAGAGTGTAGAGGACATGGAATGGTAAAGAAATCTAAGTAGAATCGAAAGAGGAAATATGTCGCATCTGATCAAGTTATGAAATAGAATTTAATAAAAAGATTAATTTGATCCAGGGCCCTCCCAAACATATAAAGGAGTATGACTATTTTTTTTTTCTTCCATATAATATTAGAAGGAACCCTTTGTGCACAAGTATGACTCTCACTTGACAAAATGGTCTAATACTACCTTTCCTTATTACTTTACAGAAGCTCTTATCAAATTCTTTGAATACATCAACACAATGGAGCCAAAACAAACACCTGACTACAAGAAATGTCGAAAACTATTCGAAGACTTCCTAAAGACTGAAGGTAAAACTAAAAACAGTGCCCTGGACTTCTCGCCAAAATCAAAAACATCCAGTAAAGGCAAAAGACCTGTTATTAATAGTGACGCCTCTGAGGACGAAACTGATGAACCTGTTAAAGTTAAACAAAATGGAAATGTGCCAAAAAAACGGGGCAGGAAACCGAAGGTGAGCCCCGACGTTGTAGAAGTTGACACTGAAAATAAGGTCCCAGAAAGTGAGAAAGACACAAAGAAGAATGTGAAAAGAAAATCGTCAGAGCCAGCGGTGCTGGCCAATGTTAAGAAGACTAAGTTCAACCCTGGAGCGACTCCACCCGCTAAACATAATCACAATAATATTGCCACCCAGACATCTGTAGAGAAACTACGAAATAGTCCCAGGCTAAATGGTCGACACGTGTCTTTTGACAGCCCAATTAGTGAAATAGTCGGCGTCAAAGGAAAAGACAGTAATTCCATAAACTCAAGTGGAGACATTTTTGATGATTCTTTCACTATCAAAGAGGTAAAAGTTAAGCCTAAAAGAAAATTGTTGTCGAAAGAAGAAGTAGTCGTTGTAAAGAGGGTAGTTAAGAAAAAACAGACAGCTGTGAAGAAAGGCAAATCGTGGAAAGACTTACCTACTGTTGTGAATGGACGGTCGCCACCGAAATAACTTGTTGATGATTATTATTGGTTGCATACAATTTATTGACCCGTCGTTGGCTGTGCAAGTAAAGGAGAAGACTTGAGATAGGCTAGTTTCTCAAACATTGAGAAATTTGTAGGCTAAAGAAAAAGAAGGAAAGGATAGAATTATATATCAAAATGTTCACGTTTCTTACGACATAATAATTATGGTTTATATTATGTAAGCAAGTTTTAGAAACTGCATAACCATTAGTGGTTTTCCGAAAAGATACGATACAAAGATTGGAATTGAATTTTGCATAGCCAATGAATCAAGTAACTCAGACCAACAGAATTGACTATAATATAATGTGCCATTGAACAAACAAAACCACTTTCTAGCTTTAAAATACTCTTTATAATCTACCAGATGCCTTGATTTTTACATAATTTTACTAATGAATAGAACTTAATTATTTTAATAATTCAATTGCCATTTAGGTTCTGTCTTCAATGAAATAATGTATTTTTAACGCATATTTTTTAACGGTTCGAGAAGTTTTTATGATTATTTAGTCTTTCCTAGTTTAGTTGACCAAACTACTGAACTGGGATCCCAGAAGTCCGAAAAGTCAAAAAATCCCAGCAGTCCGATAGATCAGTGTACCAGTGATCAGTGATCTGTGTGAACTGTACTTTTGAAAAATCCTGTTACTCTGGTCTCTCTCTATTCTTCTGTTCGCCTGGTACATACATAGACCCAAATCATACTATTGCTGGGTTTACTCTAAAATAAGGTATTCGTAATTCTTCTGAGAGCAGAACGGACGCTAGTAAGCATGAAGGATAGCCAGTGATAGACAGCGACTTGCGTGTAGTATACTTCCAAAAGGCAAAGTTATTGCATACTGGTTACTATTATACTTAGGTTTAAATTTCGACAGATGTTACAATTTTTTTTCTTTCTCATTTCTTTTGGAAATAGATGATTAATGAGTCTTAATTACGTATGTATGAAAATTAGTACCAATATATACAGTGTACGTAACCATGTATTACGTTAGGTGATAAAATAATCATAATAATAAATATATCAAGATTTTCTTAAAAGAATTCACACTTCAATTAATGCTTATCCGAGATTTACATTTTATTAAATTAAGGTTTACTGATTATACGGTAATGATTTCTATACTCCTTTTCTATTTGACTTCCAAATGAACAAGGGGATACAAAGAGCACAAAATGATACAAAATAGTCTAAGACAATTCATAACTCATACTTTCCACCGTAATAATATCAATACTTATTATTTAAGTTTATTTTACGTTCAATTTGTACCTTCCGCTGATGGTTTTAAGAGTTAAAATCCAATGTCGCGACACTGCGTTTAGTAAATTATTTCTTTTAAAAGAAATTTAAGGGATATGGAATAGATGCGTTAGACAAGGAGGTATAATTGATTTGAACAGACGCCTATAGTTTTTTATGTAAATTAGAGCCTGAGCAATCTTCGCTAAGGCCTAAATGACTATTGCGCGATTAAAAACGAACCGTTATGAACTTTCGATAGACTCATACTACGTTCAAAGTACGAAAAATGCGGCCATCTTTACAAATGCTCACAGCAAAAAAAAAATACGTTCGTTCAGAGGTACGTTCAATTTTGGAGTAGGATACAGGCCCCTATCAGTTGTTTCAACTGCCTGCCTGATAATAAATAATAATAATAATTTTGAACGTCGTTGAATAGCGCAGAAAGACAATTTCAAAAAAATCATTTTGCAAGTTGTTTTCTTTTGTGATGATGATGATGTTTCGTCTGCTCAACTTGTGTCAGATTAATCTTTAAAAAAAATGTATCTCCTGACTAGTGTTTTGTAATACTACCTCCCGATGCGAAGTGTCATTGGATTTTAAACCTTATAGTATACTAAAAATAAGGTAATGTTACATAATACATTTTAGTTCAGTCTGTTGACGGTTTGAACACACTGAAACAGTGCTGTGGTTTTGATTATAGGCTTGTTGCAAGAAAGTATACTGGCGATTGATTACCGAATACGATTAGCTGAGCTTTAACTTTAAATTAATGAAAACTCATTGAGATTGTTGTTAATTATTTGATGTTTTTCCTATCTAGTGGTTATTTTGTATATTATGAAACCTGTTGTAATGAGAAATGGTTTAAACAGCAGACTGTTTCAGTGAGCGGGTTGTTTTTATGCATTTGTTTTAGTTGTGTGTAATCAATTTGTAATTATTATGTAAAATAAACAGTATTTCTTTACTTTTGTTTTTTATTTTACATCCATGACTACCAATTTTAGTTGTAGGCGTAAATTTTTGTAGTCATTTTTATCCTAATGCACTATTAGGATAAAAATTACAAAATTACTACAAAATGTCGTTTGTAGCCGCAACATTTGTCACATGAGTTGTGGACATAGTTCTTAAAGGATTTTTTAAATAATAAATAAACAAATTCGCAAATCCAAAGCTTTTATTTTTCTTTTTATTTACAATAATATGAAAGTAAACAAAATTTAATGTACCAAAGAAATTAGATTTAGATATTTTTTTATATAATTTAACGGCAAACACGCCGACCGAGTGGCACGCATCGATCAACGAGTCTATAAACACGATTGACATTGTGATACTTTTAGTGCACTGACTTGTAATTGCGAACTGGGTTCTGACACGTCTACCAGCTGTCTTACTTCGCATAGCACGCGTGGCGTACGCACTGAGCGATTTACCAAATATTTTTCTATTAATTTGTAGTGTAGGTGAATGTTAGTGACCCAGCGCGCAAGACAAGTACAGAGGTCGCGAACAACGTTGCAAGTTACAAAAGCTATGACTACACCTAGTTATATAACGTACGCTGTGTGGTGATGTTCACTATATCTATAACAGATTGTGATGAGCGCGCGCGTCTGACGCGCCACGCAACGATATTTCACTATCTACATGGCAGTAGGAGCGGCTAAGCTATCATCGACTAAAACACAAAACGGTAGCACCATTTGTAAAAATATATTAATATTTTTTTCCATTCCAAAACAACATAATTTGCCTCATCGTGTCGTGATGCGTCGAGCGACGTCGACTGACGTCAGCCAGCGCTCGCTGGCAGCATAGCGTGTTGACTCAACCCCAGGTACTAAACAACTATTTAAAAAACTGTTCTAGACGTTACAATAGTTAAACTTATATTTAAATCTTATAAAACCTTTACGCCGTTTACAGGAACATTTTATGCAAAAATTCTGTTTAACTTGCAATGGGACTAGTATAGATTTCTTAAAAAAAAACAACTCCATCTTGTCATGACCTAACACATGGAGTTTGGTAAATTATTTTGTATATTTTTTATAATTATAAATATATTAAAATAAGGCCGCATTCACACTAGCTTTCGATGTCGCATAATACAAGTCTCACCAATGTAAATGTAGCCAAAAACTCCTTTTAGAATGTGCTTCGACAGATTTTTTTTCTTGTACTCCTGTTTTGTGACCTTGCTATGAATTGGCGAAGAGCGGTATCCACTTGTGACGCTAACATTAGCAGCTTACATAGTAATAACTTCTAAAACATTATTAATAATAACAAAAACATAATATAATTAAAGAATAGATACAGTCAGCTACATAAGCATTAGGCTTAAAATTTTGAAATAATATATTAGTTCAAATCAAATTAATTACAACATTATAATTTTATGGCTTTATCGAGAGGACGATGATTTTGCCAACATCAAGGTTCAATAGAACAAGAAGATATTTTTGAACTTATGAGGATCATATGGTTATGGCAATGTCGATAAGATATCTTTGGTTTCGGAAAATATTTAAAAATTCATCAAATTACAATAAATAATCATTGAATAAATAATGAATTTGATGACAAGTAAAGAAAAGTCTCCTTATTTTATAAATTAATATAAATTTCCTGACAAATAAATCTTAGAATACAGGTTTTTTTTTAGTAACAGCAGTAAATCTGCTTACGTCAGCCAGTAGATACGCCCAATATGTTTGTGCTTTAGTTTTGTGTATCATAGAAAACTGTTGGCATATTTTAAAAGGAGGTTCTCTCATCGTCTACATAACGCAATCGATCGTCTGTACCCGTCTATCCTTAAAGCTGAGTTTCACTGAACACAGGACTTGTGTATTTTGCTTCGAACAGTCATTAAATGTAGGACAAATTTGAACTAAACAAAATCGGGTAAAATTTTTCCTTGAATTTGCGAGACGTAAAAATATTGCTACCAAAAAATTACATTAATACATTTAAATTCCTGTTCCATAGCATTTTAATACAAGTCCTGCAATTTAATATGTCAGCATTACCTAACTTAAACTCAACGCTTCTTACTCTACGTGGAATAAAAGTATAATATACAATATTATAGTGTTACAATATCTAAACATGGTACTACGTAACTGCGAGGTGGCACTCTAGCAATCTGAGAATTGGCTTATCTAATTTAGCTGGTTGAGATATCGTTAAAACTTCATAGGATATGTCATTTATTTGATGTTATTCCTTTCTAGGAAATATAGACTAAAATATATGAAAAAAATCGGCAAACGTAGCGGCCTAACGCTTGATAAAGGAAGCTGAGCTAAGCTAGGATGTATATAGGTATGTATATACATTGATGACACCAGGTACACGGTCCACCCACGAGAACTAAAATGGATAATATAATTTTGACAGACTCCTCCGTCAAATCGCCTAATAGATTTGTAATATTGAAATGCATTGCCCTTCTATTTGAAATACCATAATAAATCTAGTATTAGTAGTAAAATATTTAATACATTTTTTTTTTATTGTTCAACTACTCATATAAGCGGTAAGTAATTTGTCAAAAATTCCGGGCCATTTTTCTTTGGCAATAAAAATTCACCTGTATTTTTTTCATAACTTGACAGTTGCCTCTTTTTATCTTAGTATGTATAACTTTATACCACAATGTATACAGCATGGAGACAAGTATGACCAGCTACAAGATATCGTACATTAAATATTAGTTACGAATCTCAACCAGCACTTCAGACTCGGCTCAAATCAAGAGCGAGTAATTCTTCCTAAAAAATATTAAAATACAAAAATGTAAAACAGTGGCCATGCCAAATTGTACTATACTACTACACGTGTCTTCAACGAGTTAAGTTGATAACAGCGATGAAACGGGACTAATATCGGCCTTTACAAATTAAAAAAATGTTGAAGTTTTCTTTACGTTCATTTTTTTTCGAAACAGTTTTGATGGTGAATGTACAAAATATGCATTTTTTTTTAGTTTGGATATAACCTTTTTATACTTAGGTACAATAATAAAAAAGTTTTCGTATTTTATAGTTCTAACGATGGTATTTCTTTAAACCAGCCTCAGTAGAAAAGACTCCAACATTTTTTCAATTACAAATCCCTAAGCGTACAACTATTAATCTATTTAAAAAAAAACTTGTGCTGATTTTCATCTGGCAATTAAAGCTTACATGTTACAGTACAATCGGAGAGAAAAGTCTAACGTTACACGTTCAACGAGACTTCTCCTCAACGCGGGAATAAATAACATTATTAACACGCTTTTATTAGACTTTTTAAATTAAATCTTAATAATTACTATCCACTTTGAAAAAACTTGGTATCGAAACTCACATCTTATGTCATTTTTATGACGATATAATAAAAGCGTGTTGGTTTATATTTAATCTACATCTTTTAATATAAAAATTTGGTGTTGACTCAGTCACGCATTGTTATACAGGTCCCATTACTTTTTGAATCGAGCGCAGGCAAAGGAAGCTTTGACTATGTCTACGTCACATTGGTTAGGAAATATTTGAACACAGTAGGCTAGTTAAATTGTTTGTAAAGCTGTCACTAAATTGCGGTCAATAACGTCGAGCACTCAAATTAATTCTATATTGTGTTTGCAACCGAGTTCCAACTACGCAAATACGGACAATTTAGTTAAAAATCCTGTCTCGTTTTTATTTTTAAGAAAATGACATAGACGGATATATTGCGTCTCACTAAAGTTGACAGTATTCTATCGATGTTGTACAGCTAAGTTTTCACTCATCTATCGAGACACTCGACGGTCGGTCGACGAGTTGTCAAGTGGCGAAGGCTCCAATGTCACCGTCAGTAGTGTCTACTGACTGTGCCATTGGATTTTCTTCGGTTTGACTCCGAATTACCTGTTACAAATATTGACCCTTCGCCACTGCGAGTTATATTGAGTCGAATAATCTGTTCGACATCGGTTGACTGCAATTTAGTCACATCTTAAGTCGGAATGTAGCACATTCTGGTTTACCTCAATTGAATTTGAGAGGCGTAAGTAATAAGTTGTAGTTTGAGCAGCGTGGTGAGAACAATTTAGTAAATTTTTATACTAAATCTTTTAGAGTAGGTAACTAAGGGGTTTTAGTCGGTATGCAGGTTTGTACGCCGGAGAGCCAGACATAACTGTCTTGCATACCTCGAGCGGGACGGTATGCATAAGGCGCATTTCCCGTCAACACAAAAAAAAATGTAACTAATAATAAACTTTAGTGATTTCTGTATGTAGCTTTGACTCTATCTGCAAAGTTGGACGTGCTAACCGACTAGTACTTACGTAAGTAGAACGCCACTACCCGTCAGACCGTTGCATGTAGAGAAAAATTGATAATGCGAGCGGGATTACGAATAGCAGTTATGTACTAGTGTACAAATCCTGCTTGTCAAAAAATGACTAAATTGTGACTTTAAAAGGTACCTACTTTATAAATTTTTATTTAAAACTGTAGGTACTGTTGTACTTCTGTACTTTTTGAATCATCCTCCTTCAACTAAATAAATATTGTGGAGTGATTCTTCTGCATCCGAACTATCAATTATACTGTGGCCATGAAAAAGGTGGTGGGATAAGAGACTCTCATTACTAGAATTAGCTACGGCACTAGAGAGAGATAAGTGGAAGGGAGGAAGGCGTTTACCCTGCCGTGACTAACAAAAAAGTTGATATTAGTTTTAAATGGTTTTTTTTTCATTGGAAAGCTTTGACTACAATTGTCCCTAACTGTTCTCAGCACGCTGACATAATAATTGCACTTATGAAAACAACGGACATTGAACTATTGTACAGCGATCACCTACAGCTATGACCGTAATAATGTAACGATACAATTTCATCTAGTTATCAACGGATAGCCGTTTTAGTCTTGTTACTGAAGCTTCGCATCGTCATTGAACATACTAATTTAAACCATAGTTGAACTATCATAGATTTCAATTTTCTTTAATACAATCCAATATCTACATATCAATGGTATAACGTATTGTCTTTGATTGTCCTTAGATTAATCACATAAGAGTCATACAGTCACCATAGATTATATAGTACGGTTGTACAGTAAAAAAAACACTAAATTAAACGAAAAAAAAAAAACAAATTATAACTTGAACATTAAATACCCATGTTAACAAAATTAACAATTAAATAATAATTATTATATATTGGTTTCAACATGTTAGCGAAGCCTCGTAACAAGAAAATAATTATTAATAGTTAAAATAATAATAATATCCATCTATGTGTTTAAAATGTCAACGCTTTTATGTTTTTAAAAATATTCCTATAATAATTTTCGGATATAAACAGCAGTCATAAGATAAAAACAGATTTGTATTGAACACATAATTTACGTAGTTATATCACTTGAGCTTGATATTAAGCTTAGTTTACATAAAACAAAAAATGTAAAACGTAAAAACTGTGCATGCCTGTTAGTGACTTATTTATACTTAGTAACTAAATCTAAACATGACACTTAACTTGTAAATATGTAGGTCCTTGGCGTGCCTTATAATCTTATAAATAAAAATGAATGGCTAAATGTGTTGCTAATCGCAAAACTCGAGAAGGACTGGACTGATTTTGAATTTTTTAAGTTTTAAGCGGGTTTCCTGGATGGTTTATATTCGCATTTGGAGCCGGAGTAGATGGCGCTGCGATCGGGTTAATGACAGGGGCGATGCCGCGTGAAAAAACTAGTAAATAGAGAAAATTATATTGTATTGTAAATAATAAATCCCTAAGACTTAGGGTCTAAGTAAAATAAACGAATATTAAGTTGTACGCAGACGAAATCGCGAACTAAAGCTTGTAAATGATTTAAGAAATCGTATTCTGTCTAAATATTAAGCTCAAGTAACATTTTTATGATTGTCTAACTTGACGGCTTGGTAAACAATCGTCTAAGCACGATTATATACCAAGCCTTACAATGTTCCATTCGGGATTACTTTTTTTATAATATTTATTCTCTATGGATTTCATAAATTAATTTGGAATACCATAACATAGTGTACATGAATATATCTATTTAACTCACTCACAATTATATTTTTTTTATGTAAAAAATGTATTTTGTGATTTTGAATATGGAATTTATTTTTGACTAACTCTGAATTCAGATGTCAGCGCTAGAATCGCATTTGGATAAAGATTTCTTACGTATATTACATACAATACGTTCGGTTACAAGCACGAAAGTAGCGCTTTACAGCTGAAATCAGCGTAACTTGGGTTATAATTATTTGTATCGTTATAACCACGAACGGAACACAAAATTGCAGATAACAAACAATAACAGTGTAGAAATAACATTTTATATCGTGAATAAAATTGCACAGAGTATTGTAAGAACACAGTAGGCAGTATGTCACCGGAACATAAATGTGTATTGTACCAACTACTGTTAGGCCTCTCTCACAACCGTGGCATTATAATTATTACAATAAAATTTACTTTCAAATCGTTCACACCGGAACCAACGCGTCAACACTTCTGAACATTCCCTTGCAAGAATTTTATTTTCTCAATGATTTTTTCCGCGATTGTACTAGAGAGATATACTAAGATCTAAACAAATAAATATTTAATTACAAATGAATAAAATAACATGATAATGTAATAATTAATTTAGTGAAAACTTTTGGAGTTAGACTTAGTATAATTTCTTAGTGTCATATTATCATACATTTATAATGTTTGCTACACAAACGTATCACTGAAGTCTCATAACAATAATAATAAAAAAATGTAATAATAATAAAATTAATAACAAAAGTGTTTACTATCATATAGTAACAGAAGCATGCGACATTGAGTCTAATACAGGAGATAGACAAGCCTAGAACCTATATAAACATTGTTTAAAGTAAGGTTCAATTTACATAGCTGCCGAACGGAATGGAAGCGAACTGAATTGGACATAGCATAATGATTTTTATGTCAATCGTGTAACGTACAAACTCCGCTGACGGCAGCTGTTGAAATTCCCGAAAACGCGCGACTTATTTATCTATTTTATTTCGTTGCTGAATTGACTTAAAGTTCATTATGCTTTGGCCAATTCTGTTTGCTTCCATTCCGTTCCGGCAATGTAAATTGAGCCTTATACATTTTCTAGACTTGGCTGGAGAAGGCGTGAAAGACATCGCTCTGCACAATACACTATCAAACCGTCGCTTTAAGATACAGGCTTATGATGAATGATGAAACATCAGTGAACTTAATACTTGGATCTGTTGATGGGCGACATTAATACAAACTGTAAGATTAGATAAGATGCTTATAAGATTTACATACCTACATAATTATGTAAGTAGTTACAATATAGGTACTAAACTCCGTATGTGTATATATAGAATATAATTACTATAATCTAAAAAAAAACAGTACATTTTACCAAAAACAAAATAAGAGTTTTTTTAATAAATTTGAAATCTCATTTTTAATTTATCAGAAAGTATTTACCGTTTGTATAAATGGCGCACATCAACGCTACAGTAGAGTTGTGTGCATAGTGCACGTCCTATTGTCCATCAACTCTGCATCTCTGCAGCGCATAGCGCGCGTTCACGTTCACACTTCTGTTTTATGTCGATAAGTCATCACAACTCTGATGTAAGTCAATATATTGACTTGATGAAAGATTTTGAAAGGTAAAATTTGTCCAAACTATCGACATACAACATCGGCACTGCGACAAGTTTCGGTCTGACACAATAATTTGACACATTCACAGCTTATCCATACGGCAACCGAATTTCACTATCGTCACTACACAGTGTCACTGCGTTTGGCACTACGCCAGTCGCGCTACGCACTACGCACTACGCGGCGCGCACTACGTGGCGTCGGCGTGCAGCTGCTCGCTGCGCACGAAGTCGATCTGCGTGTAGGCGCTGGCGGCCGGCGCCGTGCCCAGCCGCCGCGGCTCCAGGTCCAGCGCCGCGTAGTTGAGCGGCGCGGCCGGCGCGCACGGGGCCGGGGGCGCGGCCGGCGCCGGCGCGGCACACGACGGCGGCGAGCGCTTCTCTTCCAGGCTGAACCGCGCCGGCGCGCCGCCGCCCGCCACCACCAGCGTCGCTGTGCTTGTTGTGTCCGCTACAGTACAGGTAAGGGATTAATAGTAAAGGTGATCTCACATTCATTTATCAACGCGGAATCTAAAAAAACATACAGTAAAACCACGTAAAATTATAGAATGAGCATTTACCTCTAGTTTCCACAGGGTCAGCCACCCTGGCAATAGTCTTGTTAGCGGTGGGGTTGCACGACAGCTCGGCGCCTGCCTCTGAGCCGCCCGGCCGCGCCAGGCGCACGTACACTGGCGACACCGACACCAAGGCAGCCCCGGCCCCGGCCCCCGCGGCGGCCGCAGCCCCCGCCACTACCCCCGCCGCCCCCGCCTCGGGGCTGCGACGACCGTCCTCGGATATCTCCCGGACTGTGCTGAGGGGGTGGTGTGGCAGGTCTTCTTCTAAAACATCGGTTTCGATGTCTTGAGGCGACGCGGGGGAGTCTAACGACATGTCAAAGAGTGTTTGCGAGCCGTGAGGTGTTCTAGGGTCGCGAGCTCGCCGTCTGTCGTCGGGGGACGCAGCCATCGGCGGGGGTGGCCGAGCGGCCCCGATCGCTATCGGCCTAGTAGCCGCGCGCCCGTAGTTCATCTCTACGTAGCCGTCGGGCGTAGCAGGCGTAGGTGCCGCGGGGGGAGGGGCCGGCGTGGCGGGGATTGGCGTAGCGCCGGGCGGCGGAGTGCGGGGGCGGGGCGACCCGGGCCGCATCTCCACGTAGCCGGCGTTGCGCGGCGACATGTCAACGTACTCATCCACGTTAGTCTTGGATCGAGAGTCCACGAAGCATGATGTCGGCGGGGTTTTCGATATCACCTGGAGGCAACATTCCACTTATAACTACGAAGTTTTGATCAGATTGCGATCTAGTTATATGGATCATGATCACCAATTACGAACCATAACCCTTTATTTCCTACGACTACAAGCCATTACTGAATCAGTCTAGTAATAATGAAGATGCCCTTGAAAAATTATACATATTATAATGATTAAATAGTTGCTCCATTGTCATATAATATTGCCATGGCCATAAAAAATATTACTATAAGCGTGCAAACCAAAAACCAGCAAAAGGTACAGCAACCCTTTCTCGGCAGTACATTTATGGACCAAATAAAGGTTTCATCCGGATGCAATTCGAGTAGAATCAACGTAAGTGTATCCCCAAATAAATGAAACGCCTGATAAAAATTTCATCTTTGATTTATTTTATCTTTTAATAATTACGTAATAATATAACAACAATTATAATTATATATCTATAACATGTAATACAGACTTAAATTACATGATTCAGTCAAAATTATTGCGTTTTGCGTATAATACGTATCTATTCGTATAATATAAATAGCTTCTCCTTGATTCTTACCTATCTATATAATAAATATATTATATCTACGTATTGACAGTGAAAAGCTGCTAATTTAAGACCCGTAAACAAACAATAAATATTAATAATAAATCAGCCTGTAACTGTCCCAGAGCAGGACAAACCGCTAACTCTTGCGTGTTCGCGTTTTCAGACTATATAAGACAGTAAACAAAAGAAAATAAAATTGAATACTTGAATCTGCTGCCTAGCATTCAAAATGTTAAATAATCATGTCGACATGCCTAATATCGTATAAATGGAATGTTGACTTAAACTTTTTAAGTTATTAAATCTTATGGAAAAAAAGTAAAAAATATTTAAATATTCCAAAAATATACTAAGTTATGAGGTTTGAACATTCCTATCTCGACAGAGATGGCGCTACAAATAAATGACGTCATTGTTTCCAACGTTGCGGGAAGAGCAACAATCAAACGCCTCTTAAGGCACATTTTGGTGATATAATTATTAAACTTATGATCTTGTTACACCCGAAATTAATGAATAAATGATTTGATTTGAAGAGGACATTAATTACCCCCTCCTCTCTCCTCCAACAGAAGTATTTCCCCTCCATACGACTGATTTAAATATTTTTTAGGCTGTTTATTATACAATATAATGTAAACAATTTGAAAAGTAGACAACTACCCTATTATATTAAAAAAAGATTTACCGAAAATGTTCAGAAAGGAGTAAGGTTCTCTGAGGTTTTCGAGAAATAATAACAATTCAATATTGTCCATCTATGAAGTTATTAGTGTTGTATCTTTTGATTTATTATTATTACTATTATTTGATTTATTACTATTTGGCATCTTTGGCCACCGATCGAGACTGCAGTTCACTAAGCCAGAATTATAGCTTCCTAGGAGGTAAGGACCCTTTTGGAGGTAGCCGCGTCATTGCTGAATTAGTATTTTGTTCATTAATTTTCACAGAATATCTATGAAGATTACCCAGTTCGGCTTCATATAAGATATCATTTATTGCCTTTTCCGCATACAGTCTTTGTTCAGGAGGCAGTTTGTTTAATTTTTCTGCCCAAAGAAATGCTAATGAGTTATTCCGTCTATCGTGAACGTATGTTTTATCTGGAGATAAGGATCCCATAGCTTTTTCAGTTAGAAGTAAGCACGCACGGTCTAATAATTCATTTTGTTGAGTTAATAATGACTTTGTAGTATCATGGTGTTTTGACGGTGGTGATATTGAAGCTGATTGGGTGGATGATTTCATCTGTCTTGTTGATTCGACGGTTAAGCTACATCTCTGTACGATACCAGCAGTTGGTAGGCCCTGCAATGAAATACATTTTATGTATTCTTTGCAATTTTACATTCTAAAAATCATACTATTAGTCAAATATGGTTTTTTATGACATGTTACGGAATGTAATTCCTTAGAAAAATTAGAGAAAATTGAAAAAGAGATAAGTAGGTTACTTTTTTAGCAAAAGGGATTTTTTTTATCATCCAATTAGGTATCCCAACACCAAGTCACTATTTAAAAATATGAAGAAAACAATTTTGGCAAACAACTGAATAGATTAATGTTATTTTAAATCCGTCTGGAATACTGCATTTGTTCCTACTCCCAAATATGACTTTGACGATAATAGATACGTCATATGTGTGTATTGTAAAATTTTAAAATACTTACCAAAATAGTTTTGCTTGTAAACATTTTCTTAACACAATAACATAATCACATGAAGTCTCAAATCCATCTGATATTTAAGGCGTTGCCGAAGTAGCGGACGGCACGGCACACGATTTAAATTGATCTAAGTAATTTATTAGTAATATACCAAATCGGAATAAAGAATACTCTATAATACAGTAATAATAATTATATAATATTTTTTTAATTAATTAATTAATAAATTATAATACAGTATTAATAATAATATATACACAGAGAACGAGCTCGGTAAACACGAACGAACGTAAAAGCTCGAAACGTTACTCGAGGTTGGTCTTCAACAAGTATTTTTATACTGTGTATATTGCTTTTATTAAATCCTGTATCTATCTATTCTGTATAAAATGAATACATACACCCTGTTGCTTTAAAGACCTGCCAAATTTTAGGACTTATTACTTTCTAAAATTTGGCAGGTCTTTAAAGCAACAGTCTGTATATGACATTGTCTTATTTCGAACCCTGTATATGACATTGTTTTATCTAAAGAAATTAAATCAGTCAATTAATTATTACCTAAGTTAAATATAAATAAATTAAAAATCTCTGAGATTCGAGAGTTTGAGGTTACTGGGTAATGACGTCATTTCTATTTAGTACCGTTTTTGCTATAATTTATAATCCTAAAATATTATCATTAATCGAGCGATTTTTCTATAATATGATGTTGATCCATTACGATGACGTCAGTCCTCTTACCTATTAGTGGTAAATAAGTGGATAGTGTAAAGTGGAGTGGTGCGCTCACCCTGTTGGCCGGCGAGTTGTTGGAGAAGTCGATCTCCATGTGGTCGTCCGTGGCGCGCGGGGGGTGCCGCGGGGGCCGCGCGCGCGCCCCCACGCTGTAGGCGCGGTGGCGCGCCTCGGGGGCCGCGACCCCCGCCGGCCGCGACCCCACGCTGTAGGCGCGCGGCGGCCGGCACTCCATGCCGATGTGCGACGTGGCCGGCTCCAGCTGGTACTCACTGCATACGAACATTACTCATTAGGCTGAGGTCATTGACACTAGTTGCACAATGCTGAAGTGGCTGCTCACCTGAACCGGGGGTCGGTGGAGGGCGTGCCGCTGCACAGGCTGCCGCTGGAGGCCGACACGCGGCCGGCCAGCGCCGCCATGGGCAGGTAGCCCGCCTCGCCCAGCGACGACGTGCGCGAGTGCGCCACCGAGCCCGCGCCCGCCAGCGACGCGCTGCTGCAACAACACTGCGTTACAGGACTGCCCCCCACACGCAGCCACTTTGTGATCACGTCACGCATTGTGTGGGAAGGCAGACAAATATTTACATGTTGCAATCATATTATTACGGTTTCATTCTCCATGATAAACGGTCTTCTTCTATCACAAGATAAGATGAAGAAAGGTATAAATAGAAAGCACTAACTTCATGAGGTCTCTGGTAATATCACAGCAGTCAGGTTCCTCGGGTATGCGCGGCGTGCGGTACCAGTCCGCCGAGTCCGCTTCATCACGAGACACCTCCAAACCTGTACATATACGACAGACTACAAAACTGAACAATGGGAGTTGACGACAATAAGATTGCAAGCTTTCGGGCCTATTCCAGTCACAGAATTTATCTCATATGGTCACTAACACTATGAGTCTTTGATACTTAAATAAATATTAATTTATTATTATTGGTCTCATAGGTCATTAATTAACACTTTACCAGTAAGCGATCAAACCGAGCCTAAATAAATTGTAGCTATCATGAATTAAAAAATATATAAATGTGAAGGTTTCTCTGTCACTAACGACTCAGCAGCTGAACAGATTTGGATGAGACAAATCCACACTAAGAAGTTTATATTTCAAGTTAAATAACTAAAACATAAACTACTTTTATCCTGAATAAATACGGACGAAGGGGGCTGTATTTATAAAAATTTAAAAAAATAGCAAAATTTAACAACTAGCTTACCTTCTAGCTCCGTATATCTGGGAGGAGGTCTTTCCACTTCGAAAGACGAGCACGCTCTTGAAGGCATACTGTCACAACGATTGCGAAGCGTACCCGCGTCTGTAGGCAAATGTCATCACTACTTAAACATGCAAAGGAATATAGGTTTTATATCAATAGTGTAAAGTTCATATTGATTTGTGTTTTGTGAATGTTATAGTAGCAACTTCTTGATTGGGAATATATAAATAGATTTGTTTGCATTTTGGTGAAGACATGCTGTTGCAGCGTGCTTGTGTCTTTCACCAGGCTTTGAATTTATGCGGTGTGATAAGGAGTTTTCGACTCAATGAGATGGTGTTAAAATTTAATATCGTCTACATTTAACCTGTAAATGTTTTAACAGAGATATTGTGGGCAAAATATCAGATTTTATTGACCAATATAGGTTTTTGAAAAGAAAAAGCATTGTCAAGAAATTGGATTTTTGTCCATATAAGCTATTTTCTAAATATTAAGTCGGACATGCCGAAATAAATAGGGAAATAATTACGTTAATATAAGCAAAGCACATAATATGGAAACATAAATAAAATAACTATAGATTTTTATCAATAAACAAAAATAAATTAAAATCGCAAAAGAAAAAAAATACAGAGGTATCAGAATAAAACATTTTAAAAGAATATACGGTTCCCATAGAAATAATCGCTAAAATAATAGGACCAAATAATAAAAAATATTTTAAACTTAGGCAGTTTTAAAAGAGTTTTTATATTAAAAACTTACCTTAATTTTCTGTACAGTAGAATATTCTTACCATTACCACAACACAAGAAAGCAGACAGGAAGCCATGCTCACACACAAAATCCGTCTGTCTGTCTGTATGTAAGCGTGCTCACACAACGCAACTCAAACATTCCAACATCCAAGTTGCCAGAACACAAAATATTTTTACTCGAAATAAATGTGGTCTGGCAACTCTAAACGAAACAAGGTTAGTTATGTGCGGTGCAATGTACGGTTAATATGGATTTGCGTGAGATAAGGGAGCGTCCACATTACACGCAACGCTTTTTAAAATACTACAAATTTTAGTAGAAAATCATCTCCAGTTTAATTTTTATCTGAAGAATTCTTCAAATCATACTAAACATCAGTTTTGTGTTTATTAATATCAATCGTGTATGATCTGAGAGTACCTAACTCGGTTCCAAAATCATACATCTAAAAATCACGTCCACAAAAAAACTAAAGCAGTATGGACGCCCCCAAATAATACATACTCTTAGTATGAGCCGGCGACAGTTTATGTAACCGCGTCCCTGTGCTTGCGCGTCGCGACCATTGCGTCTTCTTCACCGACGTATCCGTTCCATTGATGGCTTTACAAGACGAATGCGTTATTTTCTTCTCAACAAGCACGCGATCTACCTCTTCGCCAGTCAGAGGCTCCGATCTTGTCCTCCAATGTGAAATCTTCAATGGCTCTTGGAAAAGAGGGTATCCAGTAGGCAATGACTCCGTACGGTGATGTTTTATCACTCGTACAGGATTCTCTGTTTTATCTGTTAGTGTGTTATTCTGGTTTTCGGCTGCGAAAGATAATGATAAGCGACAAATAAAACATATGGCACCCCGCGACACCCGGTGCAGCGGTTATGATGTTATGTCAAGTGAACGATGTTGATTGCTGATCAAGTCATTTCTCCACATAAGAATTACAATTCGATGAAGGGGCCTATCGATCTAAACCGCAGTCTCGCTCGCACATTAACGATATAAAATTTCTGGAATATAATTATGAAAAAGCCATTAAGTAGAATAACATTACAAAGTTTTAACAAAAAAAATATAATTTGTTCGCAACAAGTTTTCATATCTAATCTAGGGCAATCTTTGTTCAAACTTTGTTGTAATTTAGGTTTAGAGCGATAGGCGTCTTAAGGCCTTCCACTGCGTTATGCGGGACTCACGCGCATATAGCCGCGTATGGGTTTGTATCTGGAAAATAAATTGCGCCTCGAAGCTGTATTTGATTTTTTCCAGAAACAGCACCGGATTTGGTTATCCGCGCTCGAGTCCTGCGTATTGCAACAGACGTGCTTATACCACCACAATATTAATTACCGTAATTTTCAATTATTATCTGTACGCAAGCTAGACAAGCACCATCGTTCACTTCTGGTTATTTATGCATACACAAAAATGTGGCATAAGATTTTTTTTCCATCATATAGTTTCATAGTAAGTATACCAGGAAAAGCTATATTTTTGTTACATCTGTCCGTCTGTATGTCATAGGGATTTTGCACAAGTTTTCAGAGTTGATAAGCTATATTTTGGCTGAAAATAATTATTTACGGATCTTGAAAAATCAAATAATTCTGTCTAGATTAACAAATGATTTTGTACTGTCAATTGTTAAAAAAAAACTATTTACTTAATTAAATATGCATTTATTAATGTAGTGGATAATAAAATGGATTTGTGATACTAAATTAAAAGCCGCAAAATATAACGAATAAGTGTGATCTTGAAAATTTTGATGATGTTTCCCAAGCCAAACTTATGCCACATCTTTACTATGTCATGAAGTAGGTATGTTTGAGTCTGACAAAATAACATCTAGATATGTTATAAACTTTTCTTTTTTCTTACTTGTCTTGTTGTAAACAATTTTAGCACAACTTTTTTTTTAATTCATTTAAAATATAAAAGTAATTTAAATCAATAACAATTTTAAGCCCTAACTTACTAGGATAAAAATTGCTTGTTTTATTTTTTACAATAGTTTCGTATAAAAAATGAGCTGGCGAAACGTGGGTGTACTCTGTCTACTTCATTATAAAAAAATATTTTTACAACATAAGACAGGTAAGATACAATTGAGTATAATGTAAAAAAAAGTGACAGTGACATTTCTAATGTCATTCTGTAAGAGACAGTGACATTTCTAATGTCATTCTGTAATTTTGTCAGACTCCAACATCATCTACACCCATGTGTAATATGTATGACGACAGACAACACGACTTCGTGGCCAACCACCGAGTCATGCAACAACGGACATGATGCTTCGACAATCATGCAAGCAAAATAAAACTTAATTTAAATAGACATTGATTTCCAATTCATACAACTCTATTTATGATTTCTGACCACTATAGCTTTATTTAGAAGGTGGACTACATTTTTTTGGTTGGCTCTACTGAAATGTTAAGTAATAAATTGTAGGCAAAGACTATTCCATTTTATGTATGTTTTTTACATGTTTATGCACATGTTTTGCACACATAACATGTAAAATAATTTCTTTTCATTTCGTTATCTCAGTTGCTTGTGTTGACAGCTAAACTGATCTCAACCTGTCACAACCTTTTCTTTCTCTATACGAAAGAGAAACCAGAGCTACAGTATAATAATCATACAGTATGGAAACAACAAACGCTCGTTAACGGCACACTCACACATACATGCGAAACGACCCGTCGTCGTTGATACTGCGAGTACCGCGACGTTCGCTTAAGAGTCTCGTCATTCGTGTGCCGTTTCGAGCGTTTTTACGTAATTTTCTTACTGTATGATTATTATACTGTGCCAGAGCTATTGGTGACAAATGACTATAATCGTCTCTTCTGAACACGCTATAGTAGACATTAACTTAAATTTAAACATATTAGCACAAGCTTATGAATTTTACAGCATTATTAACCTTAAACAGTATCATTAAGGTTCATATTAGTACAATTTTATATCTATGTTATTATTCATCGGGTAAGCATTCTTTGTACATTCTATTAATAGTAAGCCTTTGATATATGACTGTTATATTAAAAGCCTTTTTTTATAACATATTGTTAATTGTAGCGCTGGTTTTGTATTGGGTCAATGATTTTTAACTTGGGAAAGCAGATAGCTTGTTGGAAACTTTGCCTACTGGTGTCTTTGACACTATGGATTTTGTTTTTACTTAGTTAATTTTACTGATATAGCTTCAAGCTCTAATATATGATTTTTAACATTGTAATCGATTATACAAAATGAAACAACATTTCGATTACATTTCTGTCAGGTGTCAACTGTCACAATGACAAGCTGGCATGGCTTAGTCTAACAACTTTAAAAAAATCTCGGAATAAAAGATTGAATTTGCCTTTGCTCAGCAGTGGGATGATATGGGCTGACAGTAACAGTAAAAATTGAATAAACTATAAAATTATGATTAGGTAATAAGACAGTGCCGATTACTTTATTATTAATCCTAGAAAACATAATTTATTGAAAAAATCTTGATTTTTTTTTAATGACTCATACGTTCAATTTTGACCCTAATTACACAATTAGTAGAGCATATAATTAGTACACTGACTTCGAAAGCGTGGCAAGCAACTGGTTTTAGTTGTTTTGATAATGACAGTTGAATGTTAGAGATACTACAACACACACGAGATTACTTATAAGATTCCTTATTTTTTATTTAAAGAAAATAGTATTAATCCGTTGAATAGTACAGAAAAATATAAAGAAGAACTATGGATAAAGGAATGATGATTGGAGAAGGATTGGAGATTGGAGAACACAATTCGAGTTTTTAGGACGCCACAAGGACATAGGTATTGAAATATGAAGAAGAAAATGAATAATTACAAGGTTTTTATAGAAAAACAATCCACAAAAAATAATTAAAACACAGGATAATCTAAGAGCAAGAGTAAGAGAGTATTTAGTAAGAGAGACAGGAGAAGAGAAGATCACTCACAATTTTCTTAAAGATTGAACCTCGCTTACATACATCCAAGTAACTGTAGATATATGCGTCTCTTTCCGCTTTTAAGTGTTAGAAGAGGACGAAATCCAACCTAATAATTATTTTAAAAAAAACACAAATATCTGCTTGTACTGAAGATGAATGTAAAGACTCGACCCAAGAGTTTTAGTAAAAGAGAATCATTCGAAGGATGTATATCTATCATTCAACGATCAATTATCCAAAACCACACGTCCAGAGTCGTCGACACCTAGCATCATACTAAAAATTTCAGAGCAATACTCATTGTTACCGGAAACACGCACAACTACCGGTTTCGTTAATTATGAACTAGTTTATTTAAGAATATAAAAAATCAAATATATATAATAAGATACATTTTTATAGTCCTGTCTCAGTCACACCAATGCAATGGCCCGATATGACGCGTAAGTGTTAAAAGAGATAGCACTCTATAAAATGTATAGTAGTAGGTACAAGATAAAAGGAACCGTATTAAACAATTGTAAACTTTAAATAAACTAGTTCGAGGCATTCATTTTTCATACATACAAACACCCCTGTATTTACAAATATTTTTAAAAGCAGCTATGGAAGATTCCGTCTCTTACCAATCACAGAATTATTCAAAATTTAAATGCACAAACATTTTTATAAAGGTCTTTCATGTGCTCAGATAAATACAGGGGTAAAACGGAACCAGTAAAAATGTAGGCCCAGTTCCCGCCATGATGAGCAGTCTGACCGACACGTCTGTTTTGACATGTTTAACAAGCCCTCATATTAAAAAAAATATAGTGGCAACAATTTACACGTTGTTCACTTTTTAACTACACACATCAAAAGTGTCTAGGGATATTTCAATTAAACCGAAATAAATAAAATTCTATTAACTTTTTGTTAAGACACCTACACATTAAAATAAACCTTGTTTAATAGCCTATCTAATCTGATAATAAACTTTTAGATAAATTTAAATTTTTAAAAAAACTTAGAAGAAGAGGAAAATCTCAGACAAAATTTCAATCTTAACTTTATTTTTGAAACATCAAAACCTAAACAAAACAACATTTTTTTTTTAAAAACGCATCTCCGGTGTTTATTTAATCATGCCACGTAGACACTTGACCAGGAACGAAATGTTAAGAGCAGTGGGCATGATTCAAGCTGGCGCTAACCAAATTACGGTTTCTGAAGCTATGAGGACCAGTCAGAGCGTTATATCCAGGCTTTGGTCATGTTATCGTGTCACGGGGGAAGTGGTGGAACGGCACCAAGGACCTCAACGCATTACAACACATGTACAGGACCGATTCATAGTAAATACTGCACGAAGTCAACCAAATGTAACGGCGATGCAATTGGTTCAAAGGCTACAGAGAGAGTATGGTTTGCTGGTAAGCGGTCAAAGTTTGAGAAAACGACTGCATGAAGTCAACCTACGTGCTCGTAGGCCACTTCGGGTACCAGCGCTAAGGAGAAGCAATCGAGGAAGAAGATTACAATGGGCTATTGCACACGAAAACTGGAACCTTTCTCAATGGTCACTTGTGCTTTTCTCTGATGAATCCAGGTTTGGATTTCATCTTGATTCGCGAAGAGTACGCCTTTGGAGAGAACCTGGACGTTGGAATCGACTGCAGCACCCACAACAAGTTCATGCATATCAAGGTGACACGATTATGGTTTGGGCAGGAATTCGTCTCGGCGGTAGAACGGACCTCGTTTGGATACAAGGCAATATGACTGCTCTATAATACCGAGATGAGGTGCTAGAGCCTGTAATCTTGCCCCACAGACAGCAAATGGGACAAAATTTCCAGCTAAAGCACGACATTGCCCGTCCACATACGGCGCGTATCGTTGCAAGTTGGTTACAACAGCATGATATCCAAGCTTTAGACTGGTCTGCACAATCCTCTGACTTAAATCCTATTGAGCGTGCATGGAATATGCTTCAGAGAACAGCTCTTAGGAATTTCCCTGAAGATATTGTGCATGAAAACCAGCTTTTCTTGAATCTAAGCAGGACTTGGGGCAGTATTCCACAACAGGATATTGACACCCTTGTTTTGAGTATGCAGAACCGCTGCAGATGTGTCAGGAGAGTCTTAGGTGGATTCACGAATTATTAATTTAAAATTTTCAACAAATTTTTTAAAAAAATAGTTGTTTTGTTTAGGTTTTGATGTTTCAAAAATAAAGTTAAGATTGAAATTTTGTTCGATTTTTTCCTTTTCTTCTAAGTTTTTTTTAAAATTTGACTTTATCTAAAAGTTTATCATCAGATTAGATAGGCTATTAAACAAGGTTTATTTTAATGTGTAGGTGTCTTAACAAAAAGTTAATAGAGTTTTAGTTATTTAGGTTTAATTGAAATATCCCTAGACACTTTTGATGTGTGTATATCGGGGCAAAGTCGACCGTATTGCTATTACGATAAGTGGCAACAGACTACGTCACAGTGGCCCTGGGCCCGCCACGTCCGGTAACATTGTGTATGCGTGTCCGCGTACCGTGGGGCGGCGGCGGCGGCTCGTCGATGGAGTACGTAGCACTGGCGCACACGCACTGCCTAATGCACGACCCAACGCACAGGCCCTTCTCTGCAACCATGCCTCATACTTTAACCCTTATGTCTTACAGGTTAAAGCTCATTTTGCTGTCATAAAATTACACGATACAACGCAGTCAGAAGTCTTCTCATATTATTTTATTTTAGCCCTTACATCTTGAAGTTAAGTTTATTTTCCTATATACTTATTACATTAGAACCAAATAAAATGTAATTGTAAATGTAATTAACATTTTCTCTCTAGGTAAGTAATTAAATAACTAACATGTAATAAAAAGGTTTTTAAAGTTAATAAAGCTTAAATAGAGCTCTATAAAGGCAGTATAAACAGACAGACGGTGTAGACCTAATAGGGTCGCGTTGCCGCCTTTTGGGAATTCAACCCAAAAATGCTGTAATTATAAAAATATTTCTTAACAAATCCAAGAAAAAAATATAGTCTCCAAATTTTATTACAAATCAAATAATATAGATGTAAGGGCTGATTATAACGCTTTTAATTAACTTCTATTCTCTTAAACACATTTGACAAAATTATTGACAGTTATTAAACAAATTGTTAGTCACAACTAAGGTTCTCTAAACTACTCTAAATAACAAGCAACTAACTTCTACAAGTGACATGAATGCAAGCGGAAAGATACTAATCTACTATTTCGAGGAAAAATAGCCCTTGTGCCCATAATGGTAAGGCCTAATTTGACTAACTAGATGAGCGAGATATATGACCACTAGTATGTTGTTTGTATAGGGAGCGATATTCGTAGTAAAAAAAATAGAACATTTTCTATACTCAAGCCAAATTTGGTTTACAATGAACATTTTTATTGTGAATCTTATGGCTTACATGATAAGGTTTAGTTTTCTTGCAAATATTAAATTATACGATTTTTACTCCATTCCAAATGAGTCTAATAACGATTAGCGTTAAGTTGATATTTGTTAGTAGGAAACTGTTTCCCATCCTCTCATTGGCTCGAGTATAACTAAGGGGTCAATTTTAAACGAAATCGGGGCAAAGTCGACCGTATTGTTATAGCGGTTAATTCTAAAAGTACATTATAACTTCTAAACGTTTCTAAAACAATGATTACTAAGAAATCTAAAAAATTCACGCAAATTTGTAGACGGAAGCATTTTTTGAGTTATATGACTCAATTAAAAAATTACAGTTTACAGTCAAAATATAATAGCGCGGTGCAGAAACGCAAAAGTTATAAACTAATCACCGCTCATACTTGCTGTATAAGTATCATCCTTTTCGAATTGACGTAGAACTCAAATTAAGGTGAACACACGATTTCCAGCCCTATGAGCATCTGCATAAAGTCATAGAAACTAGTAACTAGATTTAGTGGATAGAATTTTATTTCAAATCTAAGAAGCTTGTTTTTAGGTTTTAAGTAGTCGGGTTTTAGTTTTTATATTATATTTTTTTTTTATAAACGGATAACTGCCGAATCCATTGACTAAATGATTTAATTTTTCAGATTCGATAATTTTTAACATTATACATGGTCAATATACATTAAAACAGGGCAGTTTTGCGTTCCTGCGCTCACAGTATAGTTTCATATTTGTGACTTACATCACTAGGTAATAACAAAAAAACAATTTTCCCCATAGGACCCCAGATTTTTCTGAACCCCTTCGCATAACTTAATCGCTCCGAATACAAACAAAACATATTCTCAACTTGGCGGTGTAACTCACCATTAGTAAGTCCGGCACGGCCTCGTCCGTCGGAGTAGGTCTGCCGCCGCGCCGGTAACGTGTTCTCTCCCGATTTGGGTAACACGATGTGGTCGCGCTCGTTCTCAGTCTCTTTCGCACAGTTGCGCATCGCACTGTAAGGGTGAAGATTTTAGGTTAATCGGTAATCGATTCGGTAATCGTCACTCATGGTAAGAAACGCGGAAATATAGCGTTAGGTACTATATAGAATCCCGGTAATCCCCCTCTTGCGGCATAAAATTTAAAGGCATAATATTATTTGGCATAACATTTTCGCATAATTTTGTTAGCATAATAATATTTTGTCATAATGCAAAAAATATGCAACTCAACATTTTGCTAAAACAACCTTGTTTTGGCATAATTTTGAATTGCATATTTTTTCATTTGGTTTAAAAAAAAACCAATACCACTTGCGAGCTTGAATAAGAAAATTTAGGAAAAATATCATTATGCATTTATAACATTATGCTTCAATATTATTATGTCAACAGTATTTATGGCAAAACATTTAAGCCTTTTAAAAACATTTAACGATTTTTTGTACCGGTACGATGACCAACCGATTCTCTCACTCCATGATTTGTAAGAGGACTTGGGCCAGCAGTAAATACAGGTTAATTTATACGAAACATACTGGTAGATAGTGGAGTGCATGCTCTGCGCGATGTTGGAGTCGTCAGTGTGCATCCACAACTCGCCCGCGCCTGTCGTGGTCTGCCGCCCCACCTCCATGTAGAAGAAACGCTCGGAATCGCCACATCTGTAACGTTTTACACGCTATTAACCCATTGAAGCAGATACAAATATAAATTTATTGTAAAATAAATCGCATTTATTTAATTTCTTAGAGCCGATTTCACCATTCATTTTAATAACCGAGTTTAATTAAACTAAGTTCAGCCATACACAAATTGCAGTTCTGAACTCAGTTAAACGCTTGAACCGAGTTTAACTCGATTGATCGCGTTTAGTGTCAGTGGTGAAATCGGCTCTTAAATAGAAGTGGAATTAATGGAATTTCACTTATGTTCCTACTGCACCTGTGTCATAAAATTTGAAATTAACGCTATATAACTATCTTTTTGTCTCTGTTGGACAATATGGTGTTGACAAAGACAAAAACACAATTATCGCGCTTTTTACACGTTAAGGTGAAACAGGAGCATAGCAAATCTTAAGCTGGGTATCTACTCCGCGCTCCTTGCAACTGCAATGCAATGGCTTAATTGCAAGAGGCTTAAAACTTTGATAGACATAATTACGTTTATGGCCAGAGACTATAGAGTCAAGAATCATTATAACTTTATAACGTTAGAACAACAACCATCTGCAATCTTTTTATATTCATTAGAGTAACTAACTGGTCGAAATAATAGACAATAATTTTTGTTTTCCAATTTTATTTGTAAAGCGAAATGTCACTAAACAAAAAAAATTAGAATTAAAAAATAAAGCTTCACAAACAAAAGGGAAAATGGCACAGAACTATTTTGTTTGACCTTTTTATACATATAAAAAGAATTACATATGCAGTTTTCAGAAAAACATGATTAATTGTTATTCAAATCCGTGTTTTATTTGTGTAACTGATGACGTACGTTTTCTCAGAAACGAGACGCAGACGTTTTTGTTATTGCATATTTTTCTCACGAGAAGATTCCTTTGCAAATGTTATGATAATTGCACTAAGATTTATATGTTCTACAAATCTACAGTCAACTATGCAAGTCATTTGTTAGCCCGATATTTTAGATTTATATTTTTATTTTAACTTGAAATTGTGTTCTAGTAAAGTAATAAATACTTTACTAGCTTAACAATTTTTAATTTCAATCATGATTCGAAAGACACGTGGCGCCATCTATTAACGTTATTGTTGTTTTTCTCGGGAACAGTACTTTTTTCGGAATAAAAGGTACCCTATGTCCGTTTCTGTACACCTGAAAATGTATATACAAAATTTCAGGTCGATTGGTTCAGTAGTTTAAGCGTGAAAAGCAAGCTTACAAACAAACTTACTTTCGCATTTATAATATTAGTGAGGATTAATGCAAATATTTTAGGACGTGGTTTATGTATGTAGGTCATTAAGACGCTTTGTAACATCTAACTTATTTTTTCATAACTTGTCAAAATTAATTCATATAAATGAATTCTGCAGCCAGGTCACAATGTCAAAAGTTTATGACCAGTCAATGAGCATAATGCGTAGAAGAATGATGATTTTATGCAACGTAAAATAAAAAATACAAAAAAAAGAAAAGTTTTTTGTTAAGTTTTTCCGAAATGAGGTCATTTAACTTATTATGAGGTACAAACAACTTTTACTATGGGACAAAACATGTAATCGCAAAGAAAAACATCTGTTCCATACCACGTGTAAAATTAATAGTGTTGGACCCTTTAGGAGGTCAATTTACCCATCAAACTGAACAACTGGTAGAACATCAGTTTGTGAAATTGAAAAATTACAAAAAAATATTTTTTTTTACAACATTTTTTTTTTACACAGATTTTTATACAAAGTTTTTTATATAAAGAGCGTCAACTGATTGGCAAGTTTGTATGAGAAGTGTTTTTTTTTTCGATTATTATGCAAACTGATTTTCTACAAGTTATTCAATTTCATGAGCACATTGACTTCCTAAAGGGCAGTAAAGTGTCACATACTATTTTTGTTACACGTTATATAACTCAACCAAATGCACTGCAGTTTTTTTTATTAATATTTTATTTATTAAAATTTCAGCGTGTATTGTGTAAGACTTCATCATAAAGCACAAACTTTTGTTCTGTCTATCCCACACAGATTACAAGCGTCATCATCACGTTTGCCATATTAATCACCTTTCCTCAACACAAGATTAGGTTCAACATAGTAAACATCATTCAAGTTATTATTATGCAAGTTATCTCACAATTTATTTATCGGTCAACTATCATTGTACTGATACAATAACCCGCGTCTAACCACATCTATCGGTAATATAATTAATTGCTGTCAGTAATTACACGCATAAATAATGACCACTGTGATAATTACTAAGCTTCAAACTTACTAATCATGTCAGCTTTTGTTACTAATTAGTAATCAACAGTATTTGCGCTGTGGATGCTCTTTCAGCCAAGGTGATACCACTCTAGGCAAAGTTACCATTATTAAATGTGTAAAGTTCTGATAAAAAGCCGGACATTTTGCTAACTGGTTAAGTTTAAAAGTTACAGTCTACGATTGTGAAAGTTGATAATTTCTGCAAATTTTGACGTAGTTCATACGTGTTAAGGTAATATTTATATTTTTTAAATGCAAAAACGTAGCAAACTTCTTGGTTACACAAAAAGCCTGGTCCAAGTTCTGTTTGCAATCATAATCTGACCTTTTTTTTGTCGAGTGGAAAACCCTTTAACCTACTAATAATCACGTAAATAATCCTTGCTCTCTCGATAGCGTTAAGTGACGGTTTTTCTCTAGTTAAGGATAAAACCGCAGCGCTAATAAAATATAAAAATTCCCTGAACCACATTTATCTAACGGTACAAAAGTCACATAAAACAGTTAATTGATTACTTTGTTTTTGTTTAATAGTTCATAAGGATAAATTAAAGTTAAACTTGAATCTATTTTTATTTTCATATAATATACCTACTTACTTACGGGAAAAATCAGCTGGCAAGACCGTCCAGTTAAGTAATGTTTTGACGCAATTTGGAAGTTAAGAGATGCCCAAGAGGGTATGGTTATGGTTAGGAATTATCCAGGATGCGGTGGAATTTTGATAAAATACGTGTAGCTCGAAGATAGGACGATAGATAGAAACTTAGTTGAACCTAATCCGAGGGCCCACTAGGGCGCTCTCTTGTTGCTGTGGCTTTGCCTTAAGCTTAAGGCCTGTTATGCTTCCCTAAAAGTCCTTTTAATCAATCTAAGCTCATCAGCATATCTTCAAAACCAATCACTTAGCCTACGCCAGACTAGTAATAGTTTATACGAACCTCCGAATGTTCTTCAAGGAGTATTCTACACGCTCAAGAATACCAAGGTCGCTGATGACGTTGTTGTGACTCTTGATCTTGACCAGCGTCAGAGTTTTGTCGGTGAGGCATAGGTTGTATAGTCCCTGGATGTTCTTGGTCGCACCCAGGCCTTTCTTCTGGACATTCACTTGCCAAACGTGTTCTGAAAGGAAAATTAACCATTTTGGGAATTTATTTTTATTTAATAATACCTATAGACAAAAATTAATTAAATCAAATATATTTTTATTCATGTAGACCATTAGGCACTTAAATGAGTATTAGAAAGGTGTTGCTATTCTGTAGATGGTATTTAATAAATGACATTTAGTAATTATTTAAGTTGCATAATTCGAATTGCCAGTAATGAATAATTAATTTATCTATTAATTTGAATGTTATTATTGCATGGATATTATTACATTTTATTACTTATTATATTTTTTAGCATGTTTAAATTCAAATACAATTATATATTTTTATTGAATAAATTGAATAGTCATGACACTAATACATGTTGTTTATTGTAAGAGTGACCCTACTTGCCAGTTCCACGGGGAGCCTACCCTTCATGGAGAAGAATCTGGCATAATCTTTTATTCTTATTTGTAGAAAACATTTCGCATGTCACAAACAGGATATTATCCCAAAAAACAGTGTTTTAAGATTTTTTAAGAATTTTTAAACGTGATTATCTCAAAACACTGTTTTTGGAGATAATACCATTTTGTTTACGACGTGCGATTTGTATAATCAAAATTTGTCAGATTTGTCTGTCAGAGATATCGTAAATTTTTGGAATATTCTAAGGGGATTTAAAAATCTTGATCCAATCCCAAGTGTAGTCTCTTTCACAGAGTGTTCCAAACTCAATTTCAATTAAAGACTAACTATTAACTATGAATAATTATCAACTTAAACTTCGTATTTAAGTATAAAGTATGAAGTTGAAGTCATCAAAAGTTAAAATCTATCTAATTTTACAGTGACTTACGTCTACCTATAAATAATTTGACACCCGTAAATAATGCACTTGCAGCAGATAACATTATTTGCCTGTAAACAACATGTTTTCAAAGTAAATATCAAATATGGAAAAAATAATTACAACACTTGGGAATTACAGATTTGTTTACCTACTTCATAAAGTGCATAGTAATAATATTTTTTCCTTAACATTTGGTTTAGGTATTTGGAGAACCATATTAGCCAACATACAATAAATAAACTACCTAATATTGTTATTAAACTATTGTTTGGCATCATTAAAACTATGTAGGTAGGTACTTTTTGGTTTATAAATAATAAATAGTAATTGCGACAGGTATAGTAAGTCAGACGATTACGTTTTGGGGTGTGGAGTGAGGCAGGGGGGTCTGACCTCACCAAAATTATTTAATTTATATATGGACAACCCGATTGGAGAGCTGAGCAGCACCGGCATTGGATGTCACATTAATGGAATTTGCGCAAATAATATTAGCTATGCGGATGACATGGTTCTGCTCAGCCCTTCAATCGGTGCGCTACGGAAGTTACTCCGTATATGTGAAGATTATGCGGTGGCTCATGGGCTCAGATACAATGTGAAAAAGAGTGAGGTTATGGTATTTAAAGCACCTAAAAAAGAGGTCAGAGTGATACCTCCCGTTTCACTCTCTGGTACTCCATTAACCCATGTCACTCATTTCAAGTATCTGGGCCACTGGGTCACCGAGGACCTTAAAGACGATATGGATATGGAGAGAGAACGTAGGGCGTTGTCTGTTCGCTGTAACATGTTGGCACGCAGATTCGCACGGTGTGATGAACAAGTGAAGGTCACACTGTTTAGAGCTTTTTGTCAGACCTTTTACACCTGCAGTTTGTGGACCACATACACGCGGAGGACATACGACGCCCTGCGTGTACAATACAATAACGCGTTCAGGGTGTTGATGGGACTGCCGCGGTACTGCAGCGCGAGTGGTATGTTCGCGGAGGCGCGGGTGGACGGCTTTCACGCTGTCATACGCAAGCGAAGTGCGTCTTTAATGGCGCGGGTGCGCGGCAGCTCCAGCGCCATCCTAACAGCGTGCGCCGGCAGGTGGGACTCATTACTGATGAGGCATTGGATAGGCCTACACGCGAGAGCAGGTGCCTGACACATTATCGTTGTCATTGTTATTACTAATCTATAAATGTTTTCACTAACACTAGGTTAAGAAAATTGTAACTAACAAAATATGGAGACAATTCTGAAATAAATCATTATTATTATTATTTTTAGGTTTATTTATTTTTTCTCCCTTACGGGGTTAGTCTAAACACACGGGCCGTAGCCAAGCGTGAGTAGGTTGAAAATTTAAAAATTAGGTTATGGTGTAAGCAGATGAAACGGATGAAGTGGTAAGAAATTTGCGAGTGAGTCGGCAGGTGTTCAGAATGACAGCTTTTTGCAGAGTATCACGTGTATGCTGTGGGACCTGTAAAATATCTAGGCTTCGTTGTAGGCTCTTGGGTACTACTCCGGTTGATGAAATAACTATTGGGACGATGTGGATGGTTTCAGCTCGCCATTGGCGCTTCAGTTCTATTGCCAAGTCTTGATACTTAGTGAGTTTTTCAGCTATTGTAGATTGGATGTTATGGGTGTTAGGTACAGCTATATCAATGAGACTTACAGTTTTATTAATTTTGTCGTGAAGCGTGATATCGGGTCTATTGAAATGTATGGTTTTATCTGTAATGATAGTTCTATCCCAATATATCCTGTGACTACTGTTTTCCAAGATGGTGTTCGGTTTATATTTATAATATGGAGTCTTTTTTTCAATAAAACTGTATTTATGTGTTAGGTGTTGGTGTACTATGGCAGCCACTTGATCATGCCGATGTTTATAGTCATTTTGCGCTAGAGATCTACAGGCAGATGTAATATGCTGAATGGTTTCTGGGTTAGAATGACAATGTCTGCACATATCTGAAGGAAGGTTTGGTGCTCGTATTATATATTTCTGGTAGTTCCGGGTGTCGATGACTTGGTCCTGAATCGCCAGCATGAAAGCTTCCGTCTCAGGAAAAAGAACGCCACGCCGCAGCCATGCGTTCGACGCTACTTTGTCGACATATGGTTGCTGCAAGTCGTAGCGGTGTCTTCCGTGCAGGGATTTCTGCTGCCATGCTGCAATCTTCTCCTTATTGTCAATTATCCGTTCGCTACGTTGTAGGTTTCGATCTACTAGATTGAGCGGGGTGAGGTGTTTATCTGCGAGTGTAACTGTTTCATGTAAAGAGGAGTGTTCAGAGTGCTTGTGAAAATATTGTCTGAGTGTTGAGATTTGTTTGTTATGTAAATTGACCACGTCTATGATGCCTCGGCCACCCTCATCTCTCGGTAGAGTCATCCTCTGCACACATGATCTAGGGTGGTGTTTTCGGTGGGCTGTTAAAGTAGTATTGATTATACGTTGTAGGTTAAGCAGATCATATTGTGGCCAATTTATTATGCCGAAGGAATAGGTAAGAATAGGAACTGCATAGCTATTGATTGCTTTAGTTAAATTACGGGAATTGAGTTGTGAGCGGAAGAGAGTGTTAAGTCGGTGTTTGAATTTAGCCTTAAGATCTTTTTTGGTTTCTTTTTGATTAATTTGTCGAGCTTGTTGAAATCCTAAGTATTTATAAGTGCTATTTGGGTCTAAGGGTTCGATAGTGTCTCCTGTTACTAAATTAAAGCTATTTGGGGTAATTCTTCCATTTATAACAGAGAATGTTTTGCATTTGTCAATACCGAACTCCATGTGGATGTCATTCGAAAATGTCTGAGTTATGTCTGCAAGGCGGTGTAGTGATTGTGTTGTGTTACTGTATAGTTTAATGTCATCCATATACATGAGGTGTGCAAGTGTTGTGTCTTTGTGAGGTGTGGTGATAGTGTAACCTAGGTTCGTTTTGTTGAGCATGTGGGAGAGAGGGTTAAGTGCTAGACAAAACCACAGTGGGCTTAGTGCGTCTCCTTGGAAGATGCCGCGACGAATTGAAATTTCGGGTGTTTCTATGCTAGTGGGCCCTGTGGTTTTCAGCGTCGTTGACCAATTTTGCATTGAAGTTTCAAGAAAATGTATAAGTTGTGGGTGAATTTTGTATTGTTTTAATATAAATAGAAGCCAGCTATGTGGGACGGAGTCGAAGGCTTTTTTATAATCTATATACATAGTGTTGATGTTCTTCTTTTTAGTGATGGCATGTTTCATAGTAACTGAATCTATTATAAGTTGTTCTTTACAACCTTGACTATATTTTCGGCAACCTTTCTGTTCCTCTGCAAGAATATCATTAACAGCAATATGTTGGTGTATAAGTTCGGTGATGCATCCTGTAAGAATTTTATAAATAGTTTGTAGGCATGTAATGGGTCGATATTTGGCTGGGTTTTGGTGATCTGTGTCTTTCGGTATCATGTAGGTGAGACCTCGTGTAATATAGGGTGGCATTGTTTCTGGTTTCTGAATGAATTCATTGATGTGATTATATAGCAGAGGATGGACATTAGTGAATTTTTTGTACCAATAGTTATGAATGTGGTCACTTCCTGGTGCTTTCCAATTATGAGCTTTTTTAAGAATGTTTGCGAAAATGTCCACAGGTATGTGCTCAAATGGCATTGGTGTGATTGATTCTGTAAGTTCCGATTCAGTCCCAAGCCATGTGGCGTCAGTGTTGTGATGTACTGGATTAGCCCAAATACCGGACCAAAAGCTGTGTATGTCGCTGGCAGCTGGTGATGAGTTTTGGGTGGTTCTGCTTGTATTACTTTGTGTGCCTGACGACAAGATCCTGTAAAACTGTTTTTCGTTATTAGCGAACTGGGAATTTTGCGACTTTCGAAGTGTGCAATTGATATATCTCTTTAATCTACTCGATGCTACGTTAAGTTTTTGTTTAAGGGTGTCAAGAAATTCTTCATTACTTATGTTAGGTTCTTCGTGCTGCGAATGTATTCTGTAAATATTTTTAATTGCTTCTACCATTGAAATGAGTCTGTTACTTCTTCTACCATTTATGTATTCTGTAAGTCTTGCAATGTCTCGCCTAAGGTCCTGTATTTTTTTCTGTAGTCTCCTTTGCCAAGCAGGTACTTTTTTCTGCTTTTGATTAGACGGAGTTATTGAGTCTCTAATTTTGGTCCCATTGCATACCGCAGTTGTGTATGCCGCACAATAAATTATAGTTTGAGTTGTTTCGAAGTCCTGATCTACTGAAATAATTTTAGGTAGTAACACAGTGTTGATGTACTCTACAATTTGGGCTAGTTTTTTGGAGGTTTTTTGTTTAGGTATATAGGGTCGTGTTATTGGGTTTGTATTTCGAAATCTGTTTATTGTAGTCCGGAATAGTTCATCGACTGTGTCCATATCTTGGCAGGCTACTGTTTGGGTTTGTTGTCGTTCTGATGGATTGGGCAATTGTGATTCAAAGCTTCGAGTTTGGGTGGTTGAGGTGGGTGAATGAGAGTGTGTGTTACTGTTTTCTTGCTGCGTATGTGAGTCTGTCTCGTATGTAGTTCCTATTTCTGTGTGTGTTGAATGTGATGCTATCGTGAGTGGTAAACTATTTTCTAGGCGGTTTTGGCATATATTAAGATCTATAGCTATTTCATCGCGTATTTCTTTGAGTCTTTGGTCACTGATCATTTTATTATTGAGTATTACACGAAGCTGATCTGATATTCTCTGTTCACTGACTTCTGATAACTCTGGGTGTTCTGCTATAACTGCTTGATAAAGGGGTTGTCGGTACGCTGATCTATTTTGTTCCAGTTCTGTAATTTTGTAGTAATTTCGAATAACTGATTCGTTATATTCATTTGTCCATCTTCGTCGCTGTCCTACTCCCTTTTGGTTGATTATGTGTGGTGTTTGTGTTGTATTCAGATTATTTGTTTGTTGTAGGTAGTCTCTAACTTCTTCTTTTATGTGGTCTAATTTTTCTTGGGGTAGTAACCTATTCCTGACTATAGCTCTGCATTGATCTCCTAGTCTCTGTTTAGATGCTTGCATTTGCGGATATTTCTGTGAAAATTCGTTGTATAGATGATCTAGATATATCTTACTTGTGTTTAATTTTGTGGCAATGAGGTACGTGCGCCAAATGAATTCGTTCATATCATCGGACCATTTTTTGCGCGCACGATTTGTGACTGTGGCGGGTGCAGGTTCAGAGGCTAGTGCCTTCTGCACAACATCCACAGACGTTGGCGATATACTAGTAAAACGTGTATAAGGTTGGTATGGGGGTGAGGATGAAACAGATGAGCTAGACGCTTTGGGTGAGTTGGATAAACTAGGTGGAATGTGTGAACTGAAAACTGGTGATACGCTGTTGAGCGAGCTTGTAGTGGAAAAAGTGCGTGTTCTTCTTGTCATATATGAAGGGCGAGTCGAAGCGATGGATGAGAACAGTGACTCTGTATCTTCGCCCGAGGAATCGGCTGTAGCATCAACGTCGTGAATCCGCCTGTTCAACTCTCGACGACCGGCTGTAGCATTATTTTCGATGGGGACCCGCCTGCTCAGCCCCTCACCGCCGACGGTTCGCATGCTGTGACACCCAGCATCGGCTCCAGGTGTGCCCCGGCGACCCCCGGGAAGCGGCCGCAAATTATATACTTTCTTGCTCATCTCCATGTTGGGTTACCTACTCGTTTGCTACGTAAGTTTTTTGTATGCTTGTGCATACATACGTGTGTCCGCCCCCACGTGGTCTGATGTTCGACGCGGACGTGAGTAGGGTTTTGGGGGCTTATTATTATTATTATTATAAATCACACGATCGCAGTTTTCAAATATGAATGCCATAAACATAATATACTATACACCCTGTTGCTTAAAAGACCTGCCAAATTTTAGGAGTTAGTAAGGTCCATGAAACTGACCAACTTTCCCGAAGGAACATAGGTCGAAATCTGAAAACGAAAATTTAACTTACGTTAAGTCACGTGGTCACGTGACCAGTCACTTTGTATGAAAGTCAATTTTCGATTTGCAGATTTTGACCTACGTTCCTTGGGGAAAGTTATTTAGTTTTAAGGACCTTATTACCTCCTAAAATTTGGCAGGTCTTTAAAGCAACACCCTGTATAAAACCACCGCCACATTCGCAATCACAAGATTTTTCGCTTGCCGCAAACAATTTAAGATAAGTAATCAGCCCGTGGGAATCTCATTGGAGTGAAGATACAATTACCTACTTGCACTTAATAGCGTTATCTAACTATTATATTTTTGTGCTATTCTTTATCTATTTTGATAAATATTTACTATCTAAAACTAGAGATGGCGCAGTTAAAATTTTTTGTTCGTCTGAATATGATGAATCAAGTTACAGACTTGGCGTAATTATCACTACGGTAACGTTAGAAAAAACAGTACACATTTTAATTAGTAGTAACTCCATAAGATGATTCGCAGATAAACAATTTTTATGACGCAAAATATTTTTATTGTTATAATAATGCTACTGTTTGCTCAGTTTAGCCGGTTATTTTAAGTATTCGCGAGATTGCAATTAGGAACAGTAATGATGTACAAAATCCAATGTTTTTAATTTATTTAATTGTTTATTGCACTCATATCTTATATAATTACATTGCATTTTTAATTTAATGTTTTAATGTAAAATTTAAAAAGACTAGCTTAACTCACAATTGAGTTCTCTACCAGCAAACAGCAAGAATTCAGAGAAAATAACTATAAATTTTAAAACCAGCGACACAATTAGGTAAACCTAATTTTTTTTAGCTAAGAACACACTCTTTCGAGTCACTTTTCAAATAAAAAAACTTAAATCAAAATCGGTCCATTCGTTTAGGAGCTACGATGCCACAGACACTTTAAACTTTTAACACGCCTCTTTTTGTGTCCGGGGTTAAAAAAATCAGTCACAGAAATGAACTAGGTATTTCTTAAAAAATAAAAGTTGGTTTGTATTAGAATCACCATCATACGAGCATAACGCCGACATACGGATCCGACACAACAACGAGGCGAGGAAAGTTTACACCCTAGTCGATGACAGAAAAGTTTTTTGGACTGGTTGGAAGCCCCTAAATGAATGAACTAAGTCAACATTGACCACCCCTACTCGCCCCGCCGGGTGTCGTAAGAAGCGAGCAAGGGAAAGATCCGAAGGATGGGCAGCAACATCCTTCTGTGTAGCAGTAATCATCTGCTACTGCGATCGCCAATCCACTTGCCCAGCGCGCGTGGTGGTTATCGGCAAATACCTCCAATGAACGCACAAAAGTGGCGCGCATTGGAAGAGACCTATGTTCAGCAGTGGACTAATACAGGTTGATAATGATGAGTGGTAGAATTAACTAGGTCAATGTTACGTTAGTCAAAGCCTTACCTGACACAGCAAGAAAGGCATTGTAGAATACAAATCCTAAATGATGAAGGTCTTTTTAAGAACTCTAAAAATTCATACACTAGATACCTACGAAATATGAAGCATCAGCTGATTATACTTGTTCGCAAGGAAATAATTTACCCTTGTGGTTTATGAATCATATCCGTAAATATATTTATGTACCTAGTTTCCTTGAACAATTATTATCGTACCAAGTAATAATAGCACTATACAAGGGCCTTCCCCTAAACCACGGAAAGAATTCAGGGATGTTGCGTACTGAATTGTTGTAATTGTAATGCGCACGCGCTTCGTGAACGAGACTAGTTTGCGAGTCTTTTCATTTATTGGCGTTTCAATTGGTGTTATGCTAAGTATTTAGTACCTAATCTGTGGTTATGCGTTAGTCAGTACTTCAGCAGCAAGAGCTGAACTGACTCACTGGTCTGGCTTTGTGTCCGAAGCGCATAATATATAACAGTCGAACGATCAAAACAATGACGATGCGCACACTTGCAAAGAAAAGATTATTAGTGCGCCAGCTAGAATACAGGGTGATTAAATCGTGAGCATCCCGAAAAGGGGTCATTGAACTCATCATTAAGAACAACTTTTACTATGGGAGGGACCAACCCTGAAATCCAAAAAAAAACAGCTGTTCCATACATTTTGTTGAGTTGCTCATGATTTTAGTTTAACGTAAGTATAGTTTTCAAGTTGTACAGTAGTAATGCCCCTAGAATGGTTGATAAAACAATGTTTTTTATTAAATGTTTCAAAACAGTTTAAATTTTAAAACATGTTTTAAATTATGTTTATAACATCAACAAAAACAGGGTTTAAAACAACTTTTAATTGCGAATGAATGGAAATAAATGAAAACGAAATATTATTTACAACCCAAATAGCACCTAGCCCGGTGGTACATAATATCCGACGAAATTTTACCGGAGCGGGATAAATGCACCACCGGGATAGCTGCTATTTTGAGTCCCTATGTTGTCCGTCGAAAGGATTGAAAAAGTAATTCCCCGGATTATTCGGTTATTCCCCTTATTTGAATATATTTTAAGAGTGTTCCCAGAGCGAGGGTGCGCACTAAACGCAAACGTTTGATCTTAATATGAATGGTACCCAATTAAAATAAATGAAATTTTTTAGATGTGATAATAACCATTAAAATAATTATTTTTACACAAAATTTCATAGCGAACTTCAGAATAGACAATGTGTAAATGATATGATGATTTGAAATTAATAATAAATCTAAATGCAGAAAACAATTATTATTGTTTAAAACATTTTAAACTGTTTGTTTGATTTTTTAAAGTGTTTTTCCATCCCTAGCCCGTAGACTCCGCATTTATCTAAACTTTCGCGTTTTAGGACCAACGCGAAATTACCCTTAATGGTGGCACATGAGGGTTCTGTCCAATAACACGAATAATTGAACAAACAGGTACGCCATGTGTGATATCAGCATTACAACTGTTAATATACATAAAAACTACAGTTTTAATTACTTTTACGGGCGATCTTGTGGTAATTCCGAGAATTTACCGTACTACGTGGAATACCGATAACTAGCTATTTATTGAAACTATTATTTAATTCCTATTAATATTATTCTATTATTTAATACCTAATTATTTATTTAGACGAATTATGTGGTAGTGCTGAATCACCCGTATCATCATAATTCAAAGGATTTTTATATAATTGATTGCCTCATTGGTCGAGTCATTGCAAGCGCGACTACTAAGCACGAGGTCATGGGTTCGATACCCAGGCCGAGCAAAGTGTTATATTGGGTTTTTCCATTGGAAAATTTTCAGTAGCAGCACGGACTCTGGAATTGTACCCGATAAAGGCAATAGACTCACCACCTACTAGTCGGTGAAACGTGGGTGTACTGCATACACCTACCTACCCCCTCTGAGTCACAGACGTGATTCTATGTCTTTATAGAATAAAGGACGTTTATTTTGCCTAATGTTGAAAGCACGGTATGAATAACGTATTAAAATCAAACTTAAACATATTTTTTTTCTTCGTTTACGATTGCACAATACTTCACAATCGTTGGGGATTCACCAGATAAACTGTGGTATTAAAACAAGTAAACACATTGCGCGTTGTCATAGTGACTAAACAGTGAAAAACATGTTTGTTACAAACTTCAATTGCAACAGCAAATTTTACTTACAATACCTATACTGTTTGTAGTTCACGTGATACGATCAGTAAACACGATCATCACAATAAACATTACAATTAATCATTGCAGTTACAACACAAATTAATTAGAAAATAAATATGAGATCATTGTAATGACTATAAGCAGGTCTCCGTGTGGTTTCCGACTTAAGAATAGAACCACCCCTAGTCGTCCTACAAGTGTCGTAAGAAGCGACAAAGGGAAAGATCCGGAGGATGGGCAGCAGCATTCTAACCCGCTTGCCCAGCGCGGTGAATATGGGCAAATACCTCCAATGAGCATTGGGAGAGGCCTAGGTTCAGTAGTGGACTTTATAACCTATAACCTGATTAGGTTGATGATGACGATGATGATAAGCATGTGTCTCTGCAAATGGGGAATACGAGACCCATCCTGTACAGAACGTGATTGCGGAGAGTCGATTTAGTCTATGTCACATCTGCTGGCCTGCCCCTTATGCCTTCCACCTGTACAAAGATTTAGTAGAGACTACAGACGCCGCCATTAGAGTGGCCAAATACTATAGGGACGTAATGTGAAGAACTAAACCGTTGACACGCAAGAAGAAGCAGAAGCAGGTATCTGGTTAGAATCCAATGCGCTTATAAATCAAGGGCATATTATACATTTCTACGACTTGCTTCGATGACCGCCAGCCGTGCCTCAGAGAGCCCGTTAAACTGACGGATCTGCGCTTGATTTCTCTCCGACCGTGTCGAATTGCCGACTGCCGTCCCATCAAACACTGTATTAGTTGGTGCTAGTTTATATGTAGTCTTAATCTCAACGTCAAAAGTTTATGTTCCCTAGTAATTGTAAAAAAAATAACTTAAAGATGCATTCCCATTAATTAAGGTAGGTCCCAGTCTAATCTAGCCTTAACTTAAAGCGTACCAACCCTCTTAACTCAACTAAATACAGGCAGACCGATATACCATAAATAAATCATTAATTCCCGTCAAAGTCAATCTTCCTCCTAAGCTAATTGATACGACGCGCAGAGCGCATGACCGCAATCTGCTGCATGAAAGGAGAGGATTTTCCGCACAATCGCATCGATATCGTCATAGTTCAAGACCACGTGCGTCATTGTTAAGAGCAAGGCCATGTTTGTATTTTAGGGTGACACTCTAAGCGACGAGATTAGGTGACGCAACTTTTCAAACTGCTACGTCACCCATTGTACACGTCTTTTACCTGAAAGACATTGACACTTAACTTTTTTTTTCCACCGATAATTAGGATATCCATTTATTGCTATTATTAATCATCTTAGAAGTGACTGACAGCGAAAACGCGTAATCGGTATAACGACCTATCCTAATTACCACAAACTACGCATTTCGACTTCGGAAACGGAATTTTTCATTCATTCCAAATATGTAGATAGCATCATAGCACTAAAATTCTACCCTGCGGATTTACCGGTTTTGCCTATGCGACGGTAAATTCCCGAATTCCCCATCCGAATGTTAAATTCGGGTTTGTAATTTTCTAAATTTCGGATTTACATAATTCAGCACTGGTGTTTAGTGTTTAGATTAAATTAAAACCAAAAATCGAAACAGATTATGGACCTCTACAATTGTAACGTGTGAAAAGGGCCGTGAGTTCGGAACGTTTCCGACTACGTACTCGTATTAAGATTAATGATTGTATTTGTATGTTTACCCACAGCATCACAATATAACCGTGGGTCAATGACACTGGCTCTTACGTACGCACCTAAATTTCCATAGTAGGTAGGTACTTGATCATACTTTGGGCTTTTTATGAAATGTTAACAATCGCTTATTATTGTCTATTCTTGGGTAGTTTTTTTATTATCGGATTTTTTTTCTATTTCTGCATCGGAAAACTCGGATATCGATCCGAGATTTACGTCATTATAAAATAGAAAGTCTTCTGATTTAATGTTCTAAACTTGTACGCAAAATAATAAGAAAAAAACAAGTTAAAAGTACAAAAAACTTTTATAATTATAATATACCTACTAGCTTTTTCCCGCGGGTTAGCTCCCATTCAATTTTACTTGAATATTTCAGGCAACTTTTCCAATTTTTCTGCCCAAAACTTGAAAAAAAACTAGACAAGTGCGATTCGGACTCACATTTTAATTATTAACTTTATTTTTATTATTTGTTGTTATAGCGGCAACAGAAATACATCCTCAGTGAAAATTTTAACTATCTAGCTATCACGATTCATGAGATACAGCTTGGTAACAGACGGACAGACAGCGGAGTCTTAATAATAGGGTCATAGTCAATAGCATTTTATTTTTATTAATAAGTACAATAGATTATTATATGATGGTCATATGGCAAAAGATTTTCAATACCCATAAATCTCACAAGTTAGTTGTGGTTTCGGTAGTGGTTTTGCGATTTTAAACAACTAGCTTATTTTCCAGTGACGATTAGAAAATAAGGAAAATGTTATTTAAGTACTAATAATAACTACAAAAACAAGTTTTTTGTTATAAATGCAGAATTCTAGGCACTTAAATTTAGTGTTTCATTGTGCCTACTCACATTTTTTTATGATCTTCTTCTTCATATGGTTGATGAACAACCTGGTGTCAAAGTTTAAACCTGTAGGCCTCTGATGTCACTTTACACACTTGGAAAAATTCTCAGGTGTGCTAGTTTCCTCATGATGTTTTCCTTCACTATTTTAATGGGAATCCAGTAAGATTCAAAGATGATTAGCATTTTTATGATTTACTTCATACCTAGAAGATATATTAGACCAGACATACCTATTTGATTATTTTTTCTCAGTGCCATACCGCAGTCTAAATATGATCTGATATGAATCTCTCTTAAAATCAAATTTATATTTGATTAATTTATAAAAAATACTACTGGTAGCTGTTTTTTAGATTAAGGTTTTATTTTTCTTTATTTATTTATTTTAAGGTATAGTAGATTTAAAATTGTTTAAATATTAATAGTTTTATTTAGTTATTTTTTTAAATAATAAACTACTTAAATATAATTTATAAAAAATAGTCTGGTACTCAAGAGATGGTATAGAAACCAATCATGAGAATATGGGAAGACCATCTCGCAAAGGGAAGGGGTATCTGGTATCTTCTGTTAGTGGCTTGTATGGAGGATGTCCAGGAATAATAGTCTGATACTGCAGCTGCCGAGATGTGGTGGGTAATTATGGGTAATATTTTTACTATCTTTGTGTCAACAAAATAAAGACTATTTTTATTTTACTATTTAAAAAAAATTCTTTCTTTGTAAAAAAAGTATAAATAAATAACATAATAATGTTTGAGATAGTTATGCAAATGTGTGCTGTAATGACTGTGCTTATTTTAACTCGGCTCTTAGAATATATTTATCAATAATTTATTTGCAAATTATCATTTATTCCGTAAGTTTGTCTGCTAAACTGCTTGACAGATTGTTTTAAAACCTAGTCCTACTTAAAGAACGAAATTCTAGAACAAAAAGAAAAAATAAATTCCTTTGAACTTGAATAACTGTTCTCAAGTTTCCTAGTACTTACAAAAAAATAATTAATTCTCATAGTTCAATATACTTTTAATGTAAAGCATTAATTTGAGCCAGGAAACATCAATTAATTAGTTAGAATGAAGTTGTTTTTATATCACAGACATTACAGGTATAAGCTAAAAATAAAAAAGGTGCCCAATGAATTTGAAACAAATAAAAGGTAACTTCGTACCTAATTAAGAATTTCAGAAATTGAACCTACTTACTCTACTCATAAAATTTTCAAAATATTGTTTTTAAGAAAGTACCTATTCTACTTAATTTAAATTTTCATAATAGGAATCTAGTTGTATTTAAAAAATATGAAATAGGTAGGTATGTGAAATCCTACAGAATCATTTCTCAGATTTCTCAGTTTATATTAGCCAAGCCAGCCCCACAATAATAAAGTAGGTATCAAATGCTCAAAGGTTTACACTTGAACATGACATTGTTACCTACTTAACCTTAAACATTCCAGCATGTACTCATGTTTTAGTAAACATTGAGAGAAACTTCAATACAAATGTGATTCACACTTACGTATAGGGTGTAGCAGCTCATCACTGGCATCATCAGTGCGGTGCTGCTTCAGGATAGCTGTCAGCCACGCATGCAGGTCCTGTTCATTCTCTGCCACAATACAGAACTGTTCTTCTCTAGTGAAGAGAGCAATGACATGCTTCTGCTTAAGGTCCAGCCGCCGCATGATATTGTAACAGCTCTTCAGCGTAAGCACGCGGCGCGGCGCCGCTCCCGCGCGAAACTTCTTCTCCGACTCATAGTACTCCAGCCGCGCCGAGCACTCGGGCGATTCAGCACGCAGCACGAAGTACTTCTTCTTCATCGTCTTCAACTTCCGCAGGTGCCCTTGGCGCACCAAGGCGCCAGTGCCCCCGCCGCCCGTCGTCGACATCACTCCTGCATCCCAGTCCCACACCTAACGACTCTGGCACATGCCAACCGATAACCTTGAAGTTGTTTACACCAATGATGAAAGTCACCCTAATATACGACGAATAGTAAAACACCGTCGACGGACACGCGCCACGACTAAAAATACTTACAATAATCACCATATAGTGCGTAAATAGTACCTCGTTATAATAAATCGAACAGCGTAACGAATTCGACGTAGTACCATAAGAATTTATTCCGTGGGCAGAGCCGCACCGATTCTTCACTAACACGATAACACTAATGTTAAAAATCTTATCTTTGCGAAATAATCATAATACATCAACAACAAACACTATTTCAATCCATAATTTGGTACGCTCGCTGTTACACTCAGTCATTCACGGACACTCGAGTTTAGAAAGAGATAAAATCATTCATAGTAAACGTAATTTCGCACCGCACGCCCTTCCGTAGGTACGCAGGGCATGGAAGTCATGCCGTGGTCATGCCTCGCGACATCAAAACATTCGATTTTCACGTTATCACACACTGTTAGGTGACACCACTGTTTTGCAAACCGTTACAAATTATATATGAGCAAATGTTTTTGTGTTTGACCACTTAATTTATAAAAAAACACGTATTTGCGCCTCGTTTTTTATTGGTTCTTCACTATTGCGTGTCATTTATTTGTACGACGAAATAGTACTCCTGCTGGTACTCCATCTAACTATGTATAAGCTACGGCTTGTTATCTCTATATGTTTGTCTCGTAACGGCTAACCAATCATGGCGTAGTATTTCTCTACAGAGTAAAACATGTTCTGTATCGTCTAATCGTATCATAGATTTTTCGTGATGTTTCATTATTGGCCAATCACAGTCTACGATTGCCGAGTTGTAGCATCGATTGTGTTGTGTGTGACGGAACCGTATTTCTGCATTTCTGCAAAGTGGATGGATGGATGGACGCAAAGTATATTTTTGTGCAATGAATTGGTTCTTTCCTTTCTAGATATCCTATCCACAAAATTTTATAACAAAATAGGCTAGCTACAAACTGAAATGGTACCATAAAATAGAATTTAAAAAATATTTTAACATAAAATAGCCGTAAAATTATAATTATTAATCTTTTTTTTTCTTATTTAAATTAGTATTCTTTAAAAGTTTAAGAAGCAGTTATTTTATGAAATTTAATAATCTAATTCCATAAAAATAATTAACATTGAATTGTATTCATTTGTTTAATTTATTCCAATTTTATCGTCTTTCTTAAACGGAGAAGGATTTTATCAAAAGTTATTTAGAAAGTTTCAAAATTAATGCTAATAATCTATAGTATAATTATATGGAACGTTTATTTTGACATTTCTTACATTCGGATATTCACCACTCACCATAGACTTCAGAGCAGTACAACTTGGCAAAAGAGTCTGAGGTGGTGACAGCTGGAAAAATCTTCTAAAAACTAAGTTTGTAAATACTAAAATTATCACACTCAGGTACACTAAACTTAAAAGTGATTCATTACACTACACACACCTGACACCAGAAGCGGACTAAGCCTGTCAGGGGTCCGGGGTGACAAAACTAAATGGTCTCCTTAAACATCGGGGTCACCCCCTCCAATCCCACCCCTTAGTCCGATAGGAATACACACGCTGTGATAATTTCAAGTATTTATAACTATTATGATTCAAAAAGTTACAGTCCTAGAGAACAGACGGACGGATGAACCAGAGTTATTAATAAGGTTACGTTGGCACCCTTTATTATTAGAATTCTATTATTATTATCAGCCAAAATTTTCCCACTCCAGGGCAAAGGCCTCCCTTCCCTCTTTCCACTCCTCTCTGTTCGTAGCTTTATCGGCACCCTTTGGGTACCGTTTATTATTTAATAGATCAATAATTCATTTATTAATTGGTTAGTTTTTAATAACCATGCCGTGTTTCCATTTTCCATAGTGCAGCCTGTAAGTACCCTAATGCGTTGTCTCAAAGGCGCCTCTGTCTTTCATTAAAGCACTAGTTCATTCTGTTTTGGAAGAGAGTCTATGAATGAGAGTGACGTCATACATTTGAATATTATTGCATTGCATTTGCAGCAAACGCAAATGATCGTGTCATAATAGTACTTCTGGGATCATCATTGGTCTATTGCTCACAAATTCACAATAATGGTATGATACATTGTCTTGTTATTGTCGCAGCTTTATGAGTTTGTGAGTTGTGACATACGTAGTATCTCTAAGTAGTCTGTGGTTGAGTATGTATCCGAATGCAAGGCAAGGTGGGTGACACTTCGCATTGGTTCAATATGTCCGACGTCCGTCATTCATTCTTGCCTTGCTAAAAAAGGTATAGAAACGAGAAATGTTGGCAAATTAATGACGATTGTACGTGTTATCTTACTTGTCCAAATTAATATTGCTCTTGTTTTACACAAATACTTGTGCATCGGGACGCGCATCGTTGATTATGAGGCGTTTTGGTAATATTCAATATGTTTACATTGTGAAATAAATTTATAGACAGTTCTTTCTTTTGCCGTGAAAACCATATATTCATAGCGAAAGGAGAGTTTTTTGTTGAGCTTGCTGTGTTTGTCAAGTGATTTGGGAGTGCGGCAACGTTGATAGACCGTGTCTGTGTACTGTTAGTCGATAATTGTGTGATGTGAAGGTGTTTCATGTTTCGTTGTTCCTCTGTCGTGTGCAATCGCAACAGTCCCCGCTTTGGTGTGCAGTTTTGTAATAGTCATTAGAGCGTAGAAAATATGTCAAGTGGATTGACCCCAGTAAATATTCTAATTTTACAGTAATCTTGTTTACTAGACAATGCAATCATATGTTTGATATTAGGTTTAGAAGGTGATCATAGTAAATTTTATTTTTAACAGGTCCCAAAGTTTGAAGTGAAGTGGAACAATGGATGTAATTAAGTTCTAATCAATAAGGTAATAATATTTTATTTATATTGATTTGTAATTCTGTTAGTTTACAATACTATGATTGATATATTATATGCATGTAAGAAGTGATTGTCATCAATTTATTACTTAAAATGCTTAGTATGTAAATTCAACTTCAGATTGCAGGAAGTAGGTAAACAACAAGTATAAATAATTAAAATACATTACTGTTGTTTATTTTCTTGTGATTGTTTTCATTCATAACTTTTACATTGTAATTTTGAGAAGTATGAATAATTTAAAATAAGAATAATATTCGCCAGAAAGAGGTGGCACTAAACAGAAATGACATCATTATTCATTTATATCAAAGTAATTCTTAACAAATTTTGGCAACCTTTGTTTTGAGGGACGAACACAACAATAACCTGCTCTAAAATTCTTAATAGCTTAAAAGTTTTGTTTTATTACAAATGAGGTTATATTTATAATGTTTGGTGTATAAGCATTAACAGTTACTTTTCTTGCTGTGTTGCAAAATAAAATGAGTCCTATAGAATTAAAAGCAGATACCTATCTGCATTTTCACTGAATAGTGGTAATAAAAGAAAAACATTTGTACAATAATGCATAATGCTTCACAGAAAGCCGGATTTGTACTAATCTGTGGCTTTTGAAGTTTTCTATGAAAGATAGATATCTCTGATATGGACATTAAAATTAATTGGAAAGTACCTACCTAATTAAAATTTTGAATGTTGTCTTATTCACAGTTTGTTTTTACCAAAAACTTAATTGATTTTATAGGACTTAAATTTAATTGCGAAAACCAAAATAGGTATTGTTTTTTAGCAAACAGTTTTGTTTTTCAGTGTAGCTGATAATTGACCAGTCAGTCTCAGCAGGGAGGGTCTTCTGAAATGTCCAAATGTGCTTATAACCTGGCTAAGATAAATAAGAAAAGAAACGAATATATTATTTTATATTTTAAATTTATTATAATTATACATATATATTTTGTTTATTTTATAATATGTGAGAATGCGAATAGAATCATGGTGCACAGTTGCTTAAGCCAGTTTCTCTTTGTATGTGTGTTGTGATACACGTACATGTGGATAGTTTAGTTAATGCGGTAACTAGATTATTATGAAAATAATTCTGTTTATATTAACATCATTATTGTTTTTAATTCCAGTTATATTATGGCATCTGGGACATCATCTTTAGAGAGTAATGGCAGTAATGGTGAGTTATTCTTTATTGTATAGTTGGTAAATAGCCTGTTAGAGTTTAAACAGCCTGTAATACGGTCTTACGTACAGTTGAAAAATCTCTCAGGTGCGCTGGTTTGTTTTCTTTACCGTTTAAACCGAGTAAAAATTATTAAAATATTGAGTAAGTTGGTAGTGCATTCTTGAGTTCAAACTTGTGACCCTTGATTTGGAATTTGAATGGTTTAACTACTAGACTATCAGTGCTGGTAGTAATGGTGAGTTCTATTATAGTTTAAGTTTGTTGATTATATTATATTGATGTAGATGGTTTTAAATTAAAAAAAAAGAAATATTTTATGTATAAGTACTTAACTGTATAAAGTATACTTAATCGTATAATCAGTCTTGTTATCGTGTGGTTGATGAACAACCTGGTGTCAGAGTTTAGACCGCCCGTAGGCCTCTGACATGGCTTCACACACCATTGAAAAATCTCTCAGGTGTGCTGGTTTCATCACGATGTTTTCCTTCACCGTTTTAGCAACTGATAATTAATTTATAAAACGCACATACCTTACGAAAAGCCAGAGAGTGCGCACCTTGGGTTCGACCCTGAGACCACAGACTTGCCAGTCAATGGTCACCACCACTAGGCTATCACGACTTACTTTATGAAAGTTATAAAGGGGTATAATTTAAACGGCCACCAAAAATATTTTTAAGACTCTAAGCCTAGGCAACAAATATTATTTTTGGTTACCAAAATGGATAAATGGTCACCAAATTCTATCCAACTCAAAGATTAATATTACTACCAAAAATCTTACTCCAAAATAGTAAGACGTCAACTAAAATACATTATTTGATCCCAGACTACTTTATGGTGCTAGCAAACTATTGTTACCAGGAGAAACTGGATGCAATCGAGACTTTAGGGCACCCCGACTCGGACAGGTTAGGTTAGAAGGGGATGGCGGGGTCGAATAGACCCCGCCATTCTCTTCGTGGTTATTTTTTTATAAACCACCCAGAAGTAGGAGCCCCGCGAAGCGGGGCTCCGTCGACCAAGCCAAAAAAGGATTCATTTCATAATATTTTAGGAAACGTTATTTGGTGACCATTTATCCATTTTGGTAACCGTTTAGATTTTTTTTGGTTGTAAAATAGTTACTTTTTTGGGTGGCGTTTAAACACAAGCCGTTATAAAGACCATAATCCTAAGGGAATGTTAGTATTCTCTTATAGATTAGTAGATAGCACAACAGTAGATAGTTTAAAAGTCCCTTATCAGTATCATTTATACAATACAGGTATTAAATCAATTGATAATCAGTCTTATTTTCTACACTGGCAACTCTGGAAATATTATATAAATATTGATACGGCTTTACTCACGTATTGTATTCGGGGAAGGCCCGACTAGTTTCGAACTCATCTCGGCGAACTCTCAACTCGGCGGCGTCGCGGACCTCACTGGTCCGCGACGCCGCCGCGTATACACCCGCTCTTGATAATGGACTCCGTTTGAGTTCGAAACTAGTCGGGCCTTCCCCGAATACAATACGTGAGTAAAGCCGTATCAATATTTATATATTAGTATGTCTCACGAAAGTTATTATTCTGGAAATATTTTTAATATGAGTTTCGTAATTTATTCTGACGTCATTCATATTATGATGCAAATGTTTAGTACTTACAGAATGAAACAGAGGTTTTGCATAAGCAATAAAAGTAGGCACTTTACACAGTAAAAATAAAAACCTAACACATTAAAATATAATATAAAGAAATAAATAAAAACAGCCTGTAACATCCCAATGTTGGGCAAAATTCTCTTCTCATACAGAGAAAGATCTAGCATTAATAACCATGCTAGCTCACTCCGTATTGGCGATTTCAGACTGTTAAGTTCAGGTTTCCTCACGACATTTTCCTTCACCATTAGTCAGTGGTGTCTTAGATTAACTAAGAAAGTATATAATTATGACGTTGAAAAAAGTCACATTGGTACATGCCAGGATCGAACCAACGCCCATGTGCTTGCAAACAAGTCCATAATCAATCTTCTATTCATCGTATGGTTGATGAACAACCTGGTGTCAGAGTTTAAACCGCCGTAGGCCTCTGACATGGCTTTTACACACCGTTGAAAAATCTCTCACCGTGATTTTCCATCACCGTTTTCACATAAATCCGAAAATTCAGAAGTGCGTGCCTGGGTTTTAAACCTTTGACTTGGCAGTCCAACGGTCATACCACTAGGCTATCACTCCATAACCAATGCGCCACCACGACATATCATTAAATTATAAAACAATTTTAAAAAAACCTATTCCAGAATCGATATCACACAATTACGTGAGCACTGAGCGTCACACCACAACCCAACTACCCACAATCCCGATACCCATAGAGTATGAAGTCCTAAGCTCGAACCAGTGCTACGAAAAACAGGTAATAAGGTCTTTTATTTATTTATACTATTATGGCGTTTATCACGCTAAACCCCTATCTCGCTCGCACATTGAAGATATAAAATTACTGAATCAAGTTATGAAAAATCTGAAAAAACCAAGTTAAAAAAAATACAAAGTTTCAATAAAAAAATCAGTTTGATCAAAACAAGTTTTCATACATAAAAATGGCGTAAAAAATATTTGTTTAGGCAATTTTTATATATGAAAGCAGATGGCTGAAGGTGACAAACAAGCTTACCGCCCGTCGCTTTTTGTATCACTTGGGCAGTACGAAAATTTACTATCGTCGTCCTTAAGCGGCTCGGGCTTTGAATGTCCCTTCGATAGTAATTGTGTTCTTACCGCCCTTGTTATTTTATATTATATTTTGTCCAATTTAATAAAGACATTTTTTACTTTTACATTGACTTAGAACTACACGGTAAAATCGCACGGCGCGCACGTAATGAGCGGGCCGTACGAGCCGCTGCAGTATGACGTCATCAATAAACAGACCAATGAGAGCTTGAAGCAACAATGCGAGAAGGCGTTGCACGATCTCAATCAGTTGAGGCGACAGCATACTGAGACGTCGCGGAGGTGTGAACATGTTATGAAGGTAAGCAATAATAATTAAAACTTCTCCCCTAAGACAGGAATAGTAACTGTATTTTTATTTTACCGTATAACAAAAGACTCAAATATGACTGTCTTCTGTATCGCTTCATTACGAACCGCACAGACAGCCGAATTATCAGTTTTGTTGAGATGCAATATACCTGTCTCTGTCCTTCCTCAAGAAAAGAACGAAACAGGTACATTTCGCCGCATCAAAACTGACAGTATTCTCCTGGTGCGCAAGCGCAACGAAGCGGTACTCGTATGTACCTAGGGTTGTACCCTTATATCCTTCTTGACGACTTATATGAAGTTAATAATTTGATATTAGGAGCTGGAGTACTTCCGCGGGCAACACAGAGCAGCTATGAACCAGCTGGATGTGTCGGCGCAGGAGGCCAGCAGCCTCCGCGGCAAGTACGGAGACCTGCTCAATGATAACCAGCGGTAAGACACTTGGAGCAGTTCCTTCCAGGGATGTAGGCCATTTAATTTATCAATACGGTCGACGTTGATGTCATTGATCGATAGAATGAGAGTCGATATTGTTCAATGGTTTTATCGATTACTAAAATATCGATGTCAATGACAACGACGATATCTGTCACTTGGTTTTGTCAGCAAAAATAGACTGTGGTTTTGTGAAATGCAAATGACATTCAGGCTCCACCAAAGCGAAGAAGAGCAGAGAGGAGATATGTTTCCATACAAATGACAACTCGAATGAACTCGAGCGGCGCCGCTTGATCAGTCATTTGTACACATCTCTCCGCTTTGGTGGAGTTTCGGCCTCACTCTAAGGGTGGTAAAATTATTTTATAGTCGACTATACTATTGAGCAGTTAGTAGTAATTTGGTGGTAAGATTTGCGTTTGATGGTCTTGTTGTTACATTTCAATCCGAAACATTGATATTCGATTTTGGGAGTAGGACTCTAAAGATGTATTTTGTCGACTTTACTAAAGTAGTCACTGACAGTATAGTATTTGTGGTGTTGGCTGCAGGTTGGAGCGTGAAGTACAACACCTGCAACAGAGCAGCAACCCTGAAGGCAGTTCGGACGCGCTCGTCCACACGCTCAGGAAGTACGAAGCATTAAAAGAGGAACTCGACTGTTTTCAAAAGAGGTGAGGTTTTTTATACTTTTATACATGATCGTGTAGTACCAGTGGCTGAGGGTGAATTTCTCCAAGGGATAAAAAAAATGGCACAGCCAGTATAGCATTATTGACTGTGCCATTTTTTAATGGGAAGCCGGTAGGAATTGAGTTGGAGCTCCGCCACTGTTTAGTACATATTCTGGTGAATAGTCCATTTTAATTCTACAATTTTATAATTATAACATATCTCATTTCTATTTTTTTTACTAACTACTGCGAAATTAACTCTTTCTGTCTGTCTATTTGTTACCTCATCATGACTAAAGTAATCGTAATGAAATTTCTCAAAAAGGTTGCCTGGAAAATGACATAGGCTACTTTTTCTCTCAAAATAATGCGGTCAAAGTTGAGGGGTACAAAGAAAAACTCTTTGGTTTCAGATATGACGATCTAATAGAAACTCACAATGCCACGTTAGAAAAGCTTCGAATCGTTCAGGAAGAGAACAGCAGACTGAAGACGCAATGTCACGACTTAACTCAAGAAAGAAACGCCGTTGTAAGTTTGAATAATAAATAAAGTAATAATAAAGTAAAAAAAAAAAATAAGTAGTAATAAATAAACGCAAATTTTACACACTTCAAATTCCCTGTATAACGCGTTTTATAGACATGCTACTGTTGTCACAGATCCGCGAGCGCAATGCTCTGAAGCAGCAGGTGGCGCACGTGGTGCGCCAGTGGGAGGGCGGCGCCAGGGAGCGCCAGGACATCAAGCGCCTCACCGACGAGAGGAACGCCGCCATGGCCGAGTACACGCTCATCATGAGCGAGAGGTACACTACACGTCTAACTACTATCTCACAGATCCGCGATCCAACGATTTTTAAAATTTCGTGGGAAGTTATTACTAGACATACTTATATTTGCGGTTAATTTCATTCAGTATACTAGGAACGCGACCGCAAACATAACTATGTTTTGCGAAGTCACCTAACGAAAAATCCTCTACCTTCGATGCGCAAGCCTGACTTGCTTTTCATTGGGATTTATTTCAAAATATGGTTTCTATTTCAGAATTCGACCAACTCGCGATTATGATTCGCCCTGTATAACCCGGTATCTGTAATTTTTAGTGTGCTGTGTTTTCACACTATAAGTAAATTCATTCAAGTTGCGTGGTCTCATTGGCTATAGGTCACACGCATGGCTATTCCCGAACAAATTGACAAATAAAAGGTCTAACAAACATTTAGAAAATAAAAATAAAATCAGTGTGGTGTTTATACAAGGTGTGAGGGACTTGGTAACGAAAACTTAAACCATGGATTTAGTAGATGATGCTGGACTCCTCAGCAGCGTAAAAATTTTTCGTTGGATTTTCTGTATTACTATTTTTGGACTCAAAAGACCAAATTGCGGTTTGTTTAAGTTAGCGAACGAGCAATAAAGTCGTGGCACGTACTTTATTAGCGAATTAGTTGATCTTTTTAATTCTATTCACATTGCAGTTTCTGGTGAAAATATTTTTTTTCTTTCTATCAATAATGCGTTTGTAAAAGAATTAGTAAAAAAACACAAAAAAATAAAACAGGAAATGTTTGACGAAAAATTTCGATGTTGGTGAGTCTAGAATCATATCCTGAGTCTATGTTTAAAGTATTAGTTATGATGTCCCTTACAGCGTGTATTGTAGCTAACTGTGCCTAAATCTGTTTGCCATCTTCTTGTCGTGTTGTTTATTAGTGTCCGACGTGCTCATTATGGCCTAGGCCTTAATTAATGAATATTTCTATATTTTGAATATACAGGGTGTTCGGTCTTGAATAGATAATATTCTATTGACGTAATCCATATGCTTTAAAATCAGGAAGTCTATAATGCCTATGACAACTTACCACCGATCGTGACAGGGAGATCCAAAGTTCAAAGATCCATACCCTAAAGCCAAAGTTCTCGCGTCATGAGGTTTCAGATGAGTTTCCACCTTAGCACGTTCAATTTGTGGAATCGACTCCCCACGGAAGTTTACCCAAAACTCTGTAGTCTCTTAGGAAAACTTCAAAAAGGACGTGAAAAGATTTTTATAGGGTCGTCTTCGACGGAAGTTATACCCTTAGAGTTGCAAACGTTCATTATCTAGGGTAACCGCTTACATGTTTACCTTCTTAGAAGTATATAAAAAAAAATTAAGCTAAATATGTGTTTAAACTTTTTTGGTTCTAGACCTTTCAAAGTTTTTCAAATTGCTTTCAAAGTTTTTCAAACTACAGAAATTCGTTAACCTTTAGATGCTTCAAGGCGGTAAAGCCTCTCCTCCTCATGCTGGATTATCCATGCATTATCGGACACCCTGTATAATATTTCGAAAAATGAATTTTAATTTATTTCATTCTTTTATTAAGTTTAGCTTCTATTGTAACTGTGATTACCATTTCAATAGTTGTAGTCGTTCTAAAATTAACTTAATTTTCATTTTTTTAGAGTTGGTATTTGATTAAACGTAAACAACACTATAATAATAAACTTTTTACAGAGATACGGTTCACAAAGAGATGGAAAAGCTGTCGGATGACCTGCAGGCCGCCCTGAAGCGAGTAGCGGCACTGGAGTCCGCCCTGCAAGCGTCCAGGGAGGAACAGAGGGCCACAGCGTTGCAGGTAAACTACTGTTACATCTGTGGATTGTTCTGAACTTTTTTATTTCAAAGTGTGTATTTTATTTGAGTTCTCAAATGTTAGATAACCAATCATATATCTGATTTTTAAAACGTATTATGGCCATGTAATGTTTTAGACAAATTAGAGATTTTTTTTAAAGTAAAAGAATATACTTGTAAAGTCTAAAACTAAGTTGCTGGTTCAAACTTCGCTCGGATCCTATCTCTTTTTCAATTTCCTCTATTTTTCTAAGATATGCAGGTATGCTCTGATGTTGAATAATCTCTCCGACGCTTTTTTAACCAGCCCATGTTGCCCGTAGCTGCAGCCGTAAAAATGTCCCAAAATACGCAAAAACGCACACTGGCGTTAGTACTGAATCGAATAATCGAATGTGTTTATGTACTGTATGTATTAGTATACACCCTCTTGTTTTAAAGACCTGCCAAATTTTAGGAGGAAATAAAGTCCATGAAACTGAACAACTTTCCCCAAGAAACATAAGTCGAAATCTGAAAGTCGAAAATTGATTTTTCATACAAAGTGACTAGTCACGTGACTCACTTTTGTATGAGAAGTTAAATTTTCGTTTTCACATTTCGACTATGTTCCTTGGGGAAAGTCGTTTAGTTTTGTGGACCTTATTACCTCCTAAAGTTTGGCAGGTCTTTAAAGCAACATCCTGTATAATATCTTAGGCGGAAAGTCTTCGTCGTGAGATCGAGTCGGCGCTAGTGGACAGGGACCGCGCCATCAAAGAGTGCAGCGACCTCAAGACGCCACAGAACACTTCCACACTAGGGAAACCCAGGTACAGGAAAAGGAACTTTAAATCATATACATAAGGTTTAGTTTTCGCAGCAACTTAAATTTTTGTGACTTGTGCCGTATAATCGTTGTTTTACAGGCAAGACACCTCAGCGTACCACCACTTGGGGCTAGCAAGTGGTGTGGGCAATGATGGATTCCTCAATGGTCAACACTCCAATGACCCATCATTGGATAAGTTGCAAGGTAATTTTGTTACAATTCTTCCATGAACGATATACATAAATACATTGTCATTTAAAAATAGCCGTGTATACAGGTTGTTGCTTTGTAAGCCTGCCAAATTTTTGAGGGAATAAGATCCATGAAACTGAACAACTTTACCCAAGGAACCCAAGTCGAAATCTAAAATCGAAAATTTAACTTCTCATACAAAAGTGAGTCACGAGACCAGTCACTTTGTATAAGAAATCTATTTTCTATTTTCAGATTTCGACCTTTGGCAGGTTTATAAAGCAACACCCTGTATTGGACCATGGTTGCTTTTGCTAAGTTCTGTCAAAATGATGCTTATACTAATCTGTACAGGTTTAGTGGGCATGGTGGTAGACGCTGTGGACAAAGAACGAGTGGACAACCTGGAGCAAGCCAACCAAGAGCTGGAGCGGCTCAGGAAACAGATCGACAGGTTACAAGCTGAACTGGCTGATGCGCAGAGAGAAGCTGAGGTGAGTAAAAGACTTGAACCCCTATTAAGGTTGTCGACTCTTTTCTTCTACCAGATTTCGTGTCATAGAGCTAGCTACAGATCGCGGTGGCACGTAAGTGGAACCAAAATGGTGGTCGACCGCGTAGGTATAGATCGTTAAGTTACACATTAAGACATTAAGTTTGAACTATAGGCTCGAATGCGCATTAACACTTGAATTTTGGAATTTAAAAAAAAAATTGTTTCAGGTTTCGAAACGCCGAAGAGATTGGGCGTTCTCGGAAAGAGACAAACTGCTGCAAGAGCGAGAGAGCGTCAAAGCACTCTGTAATCGACTGAGAAAGGTATGGATTTGCAAATACAGGTAGATATTTTAAATAGATGTATTGACTTATCGGGGGAAGTGTCGGGTGTTCTAAACGCTAATAACGCTCATTATTATTATAAATAAATGTTTATGTGTAGGAGCGAGATCAAATGGTGGGTGAGTTAGCGGACGCGCGTCGCCATGGCAACAAGAAGTCGGACGGCAAAGATAGCAAGCGATCAAATATGGCTGACGATGATGATCGTAAGGACTGTAGGAGGCATGGCCATTCTAGAGACTCAGCTGTTGATGCCGATGTACAGGTAGAGTATATTACTATTTATATACAACTGATACTAATATATTATTATTAGTATCAGTTGTTTTTTCAAATTTCTTATTAAATATTTATATTTAATAAGCTAACATGTGCTTAAAACATGTAAAAATTTCACAAAAATATAGAGTATATTACATTTCAAAAGAAATCCATGTTTAAGAATATGAACTTTAATGCGTACATATTGAGTTCAGTTTCCTCTGTAACTCCCATATTTTTATGATCTTTTAAATAGTCAAAACGTCTGTTTTAAAACTTTTAAAACGTCTGTATTATTGTCCTGTCGATATAGTTTTAACGTTGCGTTAATTCGCCTTCACTAATCACAAATTTCTTTTTTTTATCCACTCAGGATTTTGAATGGGAAATAATCGACGTGGAACTACCGGGATTGGGCAAGGATGGTGAACTGGGATTCGAGCTGGCGGGAGGTCGGGAAGAGCCGTATTACCCTAACGATTGCAGCATATACGTCACGGCTGTGAAGAAGGGATCCATTGCTGACGGCAAGATCAAGTAAGTGGATTTCGCACCATCTCAGACTTTTCGTTATAAAAGACGAATTTTATTGGGGATGGAGGAGTTGGGATGGAAAGGGGATTTTTAAGAGCATGAGGGATTTTGGATAAGGAGGGGGATTTTATCCAAACACCGAAATTCGGTTTGAGTGTATGATGCCGCATGGCTTAGACTAACATAATATGTTATTTGATATAAGACTCCAAAGATAAATTACGTCACCTTAGAAAATCGCATGGGATTTTATTAATAGCACTGTATATTATACTGAAAGTACGGACTTTGAATTGTATATTGTATTATTATCCATTATGTTTTAATGAAATAACATATTTTATGGAGTAGTCATTTTATTATAGCATTACTTTTTTAGAGGTCCGTGGTAAAACCAGGAAACCTTATAGTTTTGTCTAGTCCGTATGTATGTATAATTTTAGAAAGCTGAAATTCGGCATGAATACGTATTAGTAACCAACAAAGATCATCATCATCATCATTTCAGCCGGAAACGCCCACTGCGGGGCATAGGCCTCCCCCGAGGAGTTCCATTCATGTCGGCCCCGCGCTGTTCTGAACAAAGATATGAAATAAAATATTAATAAATATATTTTTTGGGAATACATTTATTATTTTTTGAATTAGGTATACTTAAAAATTCGCAAGAAATATCGTTCTCTATTTTCGAAAAAAAAAACTGAAATAATGCTGGCCAAAACATCTTAAATAATTCTTAATAATAGCAGACTTGATATACTCGTACTTTACAAAGAAACTAAAATGAAATTTTAGAGATTTATACTTTTCGTGGCAAAAAATACAAATCTGTAAAATTTATTATTACTGCCTTACTCCACTATTATTATTAGTAATAAATGCTATTCATTGATTAAAACTATTATAATATCATACGGAACTCTTCGTGCGTGAGTCCGACTCGCACTTGCCCGGTTTTATTCTTTTGTTATGAATCTATGGTGTATTTTCTATGTAAATAAAAGTTGTAAGATCACTTAACGCGCGCACTCGGTTATGAAGTGTATGCACGCGCGATGGGTTTAAAAATGATATGCATTTGTTAGAGTTCCTTATAAAAGCTAAATAATTAAAATATCAGGGAAATAGTAAAAGAACTTCCTATTTATTAAAATGTTTATTCGAAGGTGAATAGAAGAAACAATTCGCAGTGTAGTGATACTGGGGTTATTGTCTATGCATAAACGGGGAAACCGCGGTAGTCAACGGTTGTTTTGTATTGAGTCGGTAGTTACGTGAAGTTCCCCCCCGCAGAGCACTGGACCGCGTGGCCGAGGCGTGCGGCGTGTGCGTGTGGGCGAGTGGCGCGGCGTGCGGCGCGGCGCTGCGGGCCGCTCTGACGCGTGCGCCGGCGCAGCTGCGGCTGCAGCGCGCGCGCCCGCCGCGCCACCACGTGCTGCTGGGCGACGCGCGCGGCGTGCTGCTGCAACACGGTGAGAGACCAGGCCTTACTACTTACTTACCTAACTACGAAACATTGTTATCACGTGCGCCGGCGCAGCTGCGTCTAATAAATTAATTAACTTTTTTTTAAATCATGTATAAATCAATTATAGTGTTTTATTACATTAGTTTGTGGCTGCGCTTGCAGCACCTTTGATTTAACTTGCTATCTTTATTTGACTTCACGTCAACTATCCACGCAAAGGTAAAAATCATTTAAGTTTATAATTATTATTGGTGATTTAGTATTTAATTTAAAAAATATTAGTTATAAAAAATATTTTTCACCTTGTTTTCCAAAATTAATTATTTTGGAATAACAGGGGTTTTTTTACATCCTGTATATTCTAGTCACTCATAGTCATGAATGTTTAATTGTTGACAGGTATTTTCATAAGTAAAATAGCGAACGGTAGCGTTGCCGCCAAAGAAGGGAACTTGTACGTCGGCGATCGTATTGTAAGCGTAAGTATCAATTTAAATTTATTCTATAGAATTTATAAATAGTAATGTCTCAAACTTTCTCCAACGCCAAACATAATAAAACTAACTTTAATTGGATTTAATAAATATCTAATTTTGAGATATTATGGAGCTTTAAATGCAATTAAACAAAATTTTGTTTCCTCTGCTGGTTCATATTTTTATAATTTTGACACATAAATTTTTTACAATGTCTACTATGGCCGCTGTATCAACAAATAAAAAAAAAGTTAAAGAAATAGGGGAACTAAAAACGTGTTTTTTTTGGCGATTTTGTATAGAACCCTTTGTGTGCGAGTCCGTCTCGCACTTGGCCAGTTTTTAAGTACTTTGCTTTTGAAAAAAATAAAGAGTTGTATCAAAATTATCGATATAAGAAATATGCATATTTGTTAAACCATCTGTAATTTAAGTCAGAAGCGGATATTGTGTAATATATCATATTTATCATATATAATACTTGTAATATCTTTGGTACAGATAAACAATGTGTCGCTAGAGGGCGTGAAGAGCGTGTCAGAGGCAATGTCGTTGCTCAACGAGTGCCAATACGAATCCGTCGCTCTCACGTTAATCAGACCACTGTATACCTGTTGCAACAATACGAGGGATAGGTGAGTTTATTACAATATTTTTATTAGAAAAATCCTGAATCCTCCCCTAAGGATACGCGAATACCAAATTTTTAATATCATTAACAAATTAATTTCGTTTAGTTTGCCACATGCGAAAATGTACAGTCGGGTCTTTAAAACGTTGTCACTTTTTAAATCCTTTCCTTTATTAAGCCGAAAAAACATAATACCTTTTAAAGCTACGGCCCTGAGCTGACTACTGCATAGAAAAAAATATTTTATGTCTTGATAACAAAGGTCTAAATAGCATACACCTTTCACCAAAAGTAGTTCTCTCATCTACTTGAAACCTTTTCTATGGTCTGGCCGTTAAGAAATTTAAATGTAATCTTTTTTATTTATTTGTCAGTCTGACAGAAAATCGATATTAAGTAAAAAATTAAGGTGAATTTTAAAGAGGATGACATGTAAAATAGGAGATATCTTGTCAAATCAAAGAACGTCATTAAGTAATTCTGTGATAATGACATAACTGACACACTACTGCTGTGTCGGTAAAGCAGATTCTATTTTGCTCTAGCCCGTTCCCTGTAAGTTGTCCATTAGGGATTCACATAGTCGATTCGACACATTCGGTTCGGTAGTTTAGAAGAAATTTCATCGATACTTCTTCGAATATACCGAACCGAATGTGCCGAATCGAATATGTGTAAAGCTACCCTTAGGCATATTGTTGGCACAGAGCTTCTTTGCCTACATTATCTGTGCCAAAAACCTTAGTGGTAACAATATGGCTAAGAGACAACTTTCAGTGAACGGTCTGTAGGCATTAAGGTGACGGACCTTTTAAATCTCCGATTGTACTTTGACTACAAATACCTAGATTTACGTCACAACTTTATTTACCACTTGTATTTCCCTATTTGTCAACATCAACCTTTGTGAACATTTCTCTGAATACAATGGCAAAATATTTCCGTCAAACAAGTACGTGAGATGAAGATCAGCAGAATCATTCGATCTGTAATAATTTGATTACTGCTGGTACGTGATGGTCTAGTGTCTGGTCTTGTGTATACACTCGCGTAAATCAAATAGGTTATTGCTATCAGTTATGCTTCTATTAATCTGTTAACTATTTGTGATTAGTAAATAAGATCGGGGCGTAAACATTTCAAACAAATTAAAAGTAGATAAATGTTGTTTAAATAAAATTATCTATTATAAATTATTGTGTAACGTCAAACGTGATTAAAAATGTCAAATCAAAAAATGCGGAATCGAAGTAAATTAAAATAAAAAAATAAATATAAGATTTTTGCAAGTTGTAAATTGTAACTGTGCATATCTGATACTTGTTCGATTTTTGAAGCAAATTCCTGACCTTGACATCTTTGATAAGTTTAATCTAACATTATCTTTTCGATATAAGATGAATTGTTGTTGCATATCGTGCTCGTTTCTCTGAATTTTAACTTAAATTAAATCAAAGTCTATTTCAATAAAGGCACTTTATACGAATACATAAAGTTTAGTTTCCCCTGAAACTTTTTAATAGATCTTATTATTTTAAAATCAATTAAATTTGCATGTCTGTAGAGTTGATATTTGTATAAGGCCATTAATTTTTATTGGATTGTAACAGATACTTATCTTTTATAATTCCTCAGTTACTTTATTCCATCGTCAATATAGACGAAATCTGGTCACCAGAATATTATATTTCCTTACAGACTGTCGATGTACAACCACTCATTTTCTGACGGCAAGATGGTAAACATCTGCTCGCAGACCGACGAATCATGGTGCCAATTCGTACAACCTCCCCCTGATAGTAAGGTAAGTTTCGAAAATAATAGTATCTGTCGATACATTAGTTTGATGTCTGGTAAAATGTCTAAGTCTAAACCGCTCCCATATTTTGGAATTTGATTGTTTGGAATCAAAAGTAAGTGCAAGTGTAAGTTATCTGCGTTTTATAAATTAATTATCACTCTCCGTGCCTCGGATAGCACGTTAAGCTGTTGGCCCCGGCTGTCAATTGTAGATCTTTGACAGTCGTTACGGGTAGTCAGAAGCCCGAAAGTCTGACAACCAGTCTTACCAAGGGGTATCGTGTAACGTTGTGGAGGTCTGATAGGCAGTCGCTCCATGTAAAACACTGGTAAACAGTGGTATTAGTTGGGAAAAGGCTAGGCAGATGATAGTTCTTTGGAATCAAAACATGGATAGGTAATGCCTTATTAGCTTGTCTATTAAAACAAAACAAGTTATTCAAAAGAACAGTGCGGCTATAAGGGAGACATTTATATCTGTTATTGTAGGTTCACATAGACCATGGCATACCAGATTTCGACAGAAGATATGTGTACCATGTGGCGGCAGGCAGCCACGGCAAAATACCGCAAGAGAGAGGTGAGATAATATAATATTTATAAGTTTTTTGGAATAAAATTATAGAATGGTGAATTGGTCAGTAACAATGATTAATAGTTTTATTCTAAGAGTCTAAATATAGTAGTTATTAAGATCATGCGGTCCTGATTCCAAACTTTTCTATATGCAACCGTGTTGGCTAGTAGGTACATGTACCCGCTGTATCTATCTAACCAGAAGGTCATCTTAGATCGATTAATTCTTACTGTTACTGTTAGCCCATATCATCCCACTGCTGGGCAAAGGCCTCTCCCTCTGATTTCCACGTTTTGACTAAAACGTGGAAACGTTTTGACTACTTCTTGCTACATAAATTTATATAACTATAATTTACGCTTAAGATTACATTGTTGCTTCAGACGGCGCTTTAATCCACTATCTTAACAACAAACCCACAATAAAGTACTCACTCGATGTAATCCATTGACTTCACACGAAAACAAACTCGACTCTTATCTATTCGATTAGATATTGATAGCACTCGATAAGATACTCGATATCAACCCATTGATATTCGCAGGAACGTGGGACATGATCAGAGGGAAAATCGAAGCTGTGACTGGACGGAGCAAGTCGAAGGACAAACAGAATAAGGTCAGGTTTATATATTATTATAAAATAAAGGCTTTTAGTAAGTCACGATATAACTGTTTACAATTTTATGTGAAGTCTTTTAAATATAAAATAGTTTATATCTTATCAGATGTTTATTGTGTTGTTTAATTGTGTTTACCTGTGAGCAATGATTCATAAATTGATATATTGTTTTATTTAAGTGTCACTTATTTTTCATTTATGGTGTGGATAGTAGCACTCGCAGCTGAAGTCTTGTTTTGGATAGAAAACAATGTATCGGATTCTTTTACATTGTGTGCAAACCTTGAGGAGTATTTGTGACATTATTTAAAGCTATATTGAAATTGAAAATGTTTAATACGGTTTAAAAAATACATATTTATTTTAACACAGATATTACTGATACGATTACATACCATATTTTATAACGATTTGAAGATATATTTAGGAATTGTTTTAATCTAAGTTTAATTGTAAAGATGCTGTCCATTACAGGTACCTGAATCTGATGCGATTGCGGAGCTCGACTCCGTTATCGATAGCTATCATGGGAAAACAAGTGAGTGAATTATTTTTGATAATAAGCGTCTATTTCACTACCGTTTGTGCTATTTATGAAAAACCGAAAGTATGTTAATGCTATCTTTTTAAGTCATAAAACAATTATAAATATAAATAATACATTTCCTGTCTAAATGATAATAAGATGATCAAGAAACTAACCAAATTCGTATTATTTTCAGTCAAAGAAACAAGCAGTGTACTAAAACGTTCTCGGCGAAAGAACAAAGAGTCACAGAACGACTCCAAGAATGGTGGCACGTGGCCCAAAGCAAGAGCTAACTTCATTCTAGAAGAGAACTCCACAGGGACCATCGTGCAGCCCAGATCCAGAAAGGAAAGACCTCCTCTCTCCATACTCCTCAGTCCCCCCACAAAGCTACCCCCAGAACCACAAAGATCTAACACCAACCGGAATTCGAATCCCATACCTTTAGGACACGCTCCGCTGACCCAAGTCACCGCACCAGCAAGACATTCAGTGTATAAATCCATAGAATCGTCTCCAGCAATAGAACATTTTCCCAAACCCGCCCCGTTAGCCATTCACAATCCATTTGCGTCTCCAAACAGTATGAACTTCGAGAAAATTCGCACTTTGGAGAAGGACAAGATGTCTATCAGCGATTATTCTGAGCATGACGTCACACCGAACAGACTGAGTTTAGTTCTTAACCCTTCCGACGACTCGTTAGATTACCAGCCAGTGACTCGCAACAGGACCAAAAGCCCCCACTCCTTAGATTTCATGGTCAATAAAGGGCCCAGCTCTCTGGATTTCGTCACTAGGAAATCTCCCAGTTCCTTAGACCATTCGATTAAGAATCACCCAGGAAAAGACTTACTAGAGCAATATTATTCGAATAATAAGAAATCATCATCGCCAAAAACTGTGAATAAATACCCTTCAGATAGTGATAGTTTTGGACCTGACAGCTTGAATAGTAATGCGAACTTCCCCATGACGGGGACATTACCGTCACAGTCCCGGCTTCAAGCGTCTCAGTACTACAGAGGCCCTTTTGTAAACTCGAATCCTACAACGAGTAGGTATCCGCATTTAGCGAGTCCTACGAATATACCCCAAAGCCAGTCTGGTGAAAGCATTGGGACGAGCTACGACATGCATTCTTTCACGTCACATACACACAATATGTCTGATCTCCAACCAGTTCCAAGAACGAATCGGGCAGGAGACTACCATCACACATATGAAGGTGGAACATTTCCTCGTAAGAAAGAAAACCAGAGGTTTCGGATCCCCTCTAACCCGAGCGTCACGTCAAAAAACTCAGCAGGCAAACTCAGCACAGGCTCCATCGAAAGAAGTTCTGAAAGAAACTCTCCAATGCCGACATTTCATGTTGAAGTATTATCACCGGGACGGGGGGCGAAACAACTGACGCACAAAACTCGGAATTCCATGCCTGAATACTCTGGTTTCGGATGGAACAAGCCTTTGCCGGGGGAGTTAAGAAGAGTACATATAGATAAGAGTCAGCAGCCGCTTGGGATCCAGATATACTGTCCGCCGAGCAGTGGAGGTGTGTTCGTGTCCACAGTGAATGACAATTCTCTTGCCAGTCAAGTTGGTCTTCAGGTTGGAGACCAACTCTTAGAGGTGTGTGGTATAAACATGCGCTCAGCTACTTACACGCTGGCCGCTAGAGTTCTGCGTCAGATCGGGAACTCGATAACCATGCTCGTGCAATACAGTCCTGAAAAATATAAAGATGAAGTTGAAGTTCCCGGAAGTTCGTCGTCTGGAGAAAGTTCACACGATGAGGAAGTTTCTTTATCAGGGTCGCCGACACCTAGGAATTCTCCTGGGCCCCAACAGTCGATAAGAATGGAGCCGCCTTCGACTGACGTGGCTACGTTACGGCAGCCGCAGACTAACAAAGACTTGCCAAGGTTTCTTCTGATCGAGATGCGGAATTGTTCAGACCTAGGTATAAGCCTGGTGGGAGGTAATGCGGTGGGTATATTCGTACACAGTGTACAGATCGAGTCACCGGCGTACAACGCGGGGTTGAGGACTGGGGATCAAATTCTGGAGTACAATAATGTGGATCTGAGGAGAGCTACTGCGGAGCAAGCCGCGTTAGAATTAGCCAAACCTGCAGATAAGGTGAGTTTGAATGCATTCTTTTACCGCACGCCATATTTCACTCGTCAAGAAACTTTTTTAACGCTTCAAATTTATTGTAGGTGAGTGTCCTAGTGCGTCATGATCTACAACAGTACCACGACATAAAAGACAAACCTGGTGACGCATTCTACATCCGCGCCGGTTTTGATCGTTGTGCCAAGATCACTTCCATCGGCATGGACACCATAGACGAGTATTCTCTTTGGTTCAGAAAGGATGAGGTCTTATTCGTCGACAATACGTTGTTTAACGGGTCGCCCGGACTTTGGAGGGCGTGGCAGCTCGATTGTAAAGGCGCTAAACGACATTGGGGGACGATTCCTAGTAAATTCAAGTGAGTAACTTTTTGTTTGAAATTTTAGACTAGTTTGATTTTTGGAATCCACTTTTACATAATTGTTGCATTTACACATTTGTGCAACCGGCTGTACCTATACTCATTGATTTAACAACGCTTTCAATATTCAGGGTAGAAGAAATTCTCCGTCGTTCCATGGGTACGCTAGAAGGTGACGCACAACGTCGAGCGTCCACTACGGCGCGAAGATCGTTCTTCCGACGCAAGAAACACCGTGATAGCAAAGAGCTGGCGTCTTTTTCTAACACCGAGCTTGGCTGCTGGAGCGATAGCGGGACGTTAGCTGATGATGTACTGGTGTTATCCTATCAGAGGGTTGAAAGACTGCATTGTGAGTACTGTTTATTGTATGTAGTACCTATCTGTAGTCTGTATTTTCCTTACTATAGGTGAAGTTCTAGTAGAAGACCTGCCGACATCGTAGATATTTTTGCCGTGTGGTGTTGGAGAAATATAACTAAGCCTGTGCTTCTGAGTGTCGTAAAAGCCAAGTAATGATGGGATAAAGGTCACACCGAACTAGCAGCGATCAATAACTAAGCTGCTTCCGGTTGGAGGATTTGATCGTGGCTGGTTACCACTCATCAGACAAAGCATTGCCGCTAAGTGTTTTTTTCGTGTCGGGCATGATGCTCGGTAAAATTTTAGATAGGTGAGGGGCCTGAGAAGAGTACTTACATTTTGATTTTTCTATAACGAGTAACCTAGCCGTGCAGGATAGTAGAATCCGAGCTTTAGTGCGTCGCTGGCTGAACGTCAGCTATATGGCATAAGTTTCCTTGTGTCGCTCACCTTCTCTGACCAGGGGCGTGCATAGACATTTTTGACAGTGTAGGCAGTACATACAAATCCTACTTAGTTTCACTAATTAGTCGCCTGCGTCATAACTGTCAGGATAGGCAGTACTGTGTGTGAGTCCTCCTTGTGGTTGCAGACGGCAGCCGGCGGCCCGTGGTGGTGCTGGGCCCGCTGGCGGGCGCGGTGGGCGCGCGGCTGGCGTCGGACTGGGCGCACGCGTTCGGGCGGGCGCGCGCCGCCGCGCTGCCCGTGGCGGGCGCGGCGCCGGCGCTGCAGCGCGGCACGCACCTGGAGCCGCGCCTGCGCCCCGACTGCACGCACATCGACACCATCCCGCTGCACGCCATCCAGGACCTGGCCGACAAGGTAAGCACCAGCACGCAACCCACCACTTCACTGCCTTATTACTACGTCATTTTTAAAAATTATTTTCCCACAGGGCATCCACTGCATCCTAGACATTAGTGTAGCCACAATAGAGAAGCTGCATAAACAGCAGATCTATCCCATAGTCCTGTTCATCAAATTCAAGTCCTTCAAGCAGATCAAAGAAGTCAAAGACACGAGGCACGCTGACAAAGTGTCCGCTAAAGCTGCTAAAGAAATGTATGAACATGGACTGAAGGTCGAGAATGAATATAGAAATTATATTTCAGGTAAGATTTATACAGTCGGTTGTTGTAGTTGTTCAACTCTAACCAAGCAATTAATTAGACTTTATGTTGCTGATATTTACCTGACGATTTGGCGAAAAATTACTTGTACGACGTTACGTGTAAACAAATTACTGTAAAAACGAATTATGTAATATACATTGAAATAGCGGTTTAGCGACTATCCACCTTAAATAATGTCAAGTTATAGTAGGGCATTTCAATAAAAAAAACCTTTGCTCTTAAATTATCAATTGCTTAATGCATTTTTTGGTGTGATGAATTTTATTTGATCATCATAATACTGTTCGTAGCGGAGATCCCAGCGGGCGTGAACATCGCGTACACGTGCACGCAGATCAAAGCTGCCGTGGAAGAGGAGCAGAATAAGACTTTATGGGTGCCGTCGGTGCAGGCCTGACCCCTGCCGCCCGCCCCGCGCGCGCCCCGCGGCCGGCGCCGCAAGGCCGTGACGTTCTGCGCGCACCGGCCGCGCACGGCCTCGGCCTCGCCGCCCGCCGCCTCGGCCTCGCGGCCCGCGCGCCTCGCCTCCTACTACTCCGACCCGGGCCGCGAGGACCGGCCCGCGCGGAAGAAGGAGCAGCCGCGCTCCGACTCCACGGACTCCGACCTCAGGTACTACTCCGAACCTGACGCCAAATACTTCGAAATTGACTACGAATTTCTTAAAGAATTACGACGCATCGCCCGCAACAACTGCCCGAAGTGTCGACGGAAACGTACTCGTCGGAACGACCGCGGGGATCATAAGGAAAAGTCCTCCAAAGACAAGTCTAAAGCTCCGAGAAGCTCCCGCCTAAAAGAAAACTATGTGTATTGTAACGGTAGGTACCACAGTGATAAAGAACATTGCCAGTTATGCTGTAGGGTTTGTAACCGATCGACTGACACCCTTGACTCTATAATGGATGACGATCAGTACTCACTAGTATCTAAAAGCTATAGCCAACCTAGAGCCAGCTCTCGTTCGAAATCGACACCAAGAAACTCTCGCGAGCGTAAGAACTCGATACAATCCAACAAATCGGTTTCCTTCCTTGAATCGAGTAACGATGAATCGATAAAAGATGAACCGAATTATACGGCTAAGAGCTTCACGAATGATCTGAAGAAATTTTTACTAAAACCTTCGACGCCTCGGCTCAGTTTACGCGATAAATTCATCACGAGTTTTAAACAGGAATTCGAAGCGACAAAAAAGTCGCCCAAACTGAAAGCCATTAAAGGTCTTTGGAAGTCTTACTGAAGTTTCTTGGCATTAGCTAACATACAATGCGTTACAGTGGCGGAGAGTGATTTTTTCCAAGAGTTAAGCCGAAGCCAACCCGAAGAAAAACCAATGGCACAGTCAGTAGGCATTATTGAGTTGTATGGAGCCTCCGCCACTGATGCGTTCTCGAATTTTATTCTTGTGCCAACTTCGAAACATTTTCCGTAAATATTAATCTGTTGATTATAATTCGTCCTGTCACTTGTCGATGTTATAAAGACTGCACATCGAAAAATTTATAAAGAACTCTGTGTTAATCTTTATTTTTTAATTTGTAAGTTTATTTATTTTTCTCTTTGGTGCTCTTCAAATGTTGTATAGCTTGTTTTTATATTGGTCCTGTATTTTCTTCCCGATATTCTTAATGAACTTATTTGATTATTCGGTATCTTCTCTCTTCGTTTATTTCTCTTGAATTCTTTATGATAACCTCATTGTATTTTTCCTTAAACCTCCGCGTCTAACTAATTTGAAAATAAGCTTTACTTTTTTTGTTTTAAAAACGTAAGTGTTCATAATTGGTCTAAAGAAAACTGAAATCCAAGGTTTCGGTGCTAGAGGGAAGCGTTATACAACTTTACAATTTATTATACTTCTCAAATATACTCTATACATAGACAAATATACGTATGTGTGCAATAATATTATATCATCGATCGATTTGTATTACATTAGGTGCTAGTGACTTGAAACATGCGATAAAGTGCGGTTGAGTTAGGAAATGATCACATGACATAATTATTATTGTCTTTATAAAAAAAATAGAAGACTAAAAGGCTTATACTCAAATATTTGGTTGACAATCCACAACCATTTTGAAAAATAAGTATAATCTTATAGAATCTTGTGACATTAACCCACATTGCCTTTTTACCTGATGTAAAAAGTGCGTGACGAAATTACTTATTACTTGAATATAAAATAAAAAATCAAAGTCACTCAGCGATCGATGTAATAAAAATCGATAATTTTATTAAACAGTTTTCCTATACTTACGAATATAAGAAATATCAATTTTACAAATAATATGAAATAATGCACATGATATGAATAATCTTGGCCTAGACGCACCAGTGTTACAATAATTAGGTATTTTGAGAAAAGGGCCTTTTGCATGTCTATCAAGATTGTACAAAAAGTAAAGAGGATTGAAGATGTGATTAAAATGAGGGGAAACAATAAAAAAAAAATTTAGTACATATTTGATTGTAATTATTAGATTGGACGTGGACTAGTACATACTTAGGTACTCCTTATTCACTCAAGGAAAACGCATAGAGTGAAATAAAAATTGAAATGTCAATTTTGGTTAAAAGGCAAGGTTCCAAATTAATGTTCTTCGAGTGAATAAAGACACTGTTAGAGTATAAATAGTAGGTGAATCTTGATAGATGATAAATTGATAACTTAGCGGGCCACTTGTATGCGCAGGCGCCTTTATTATATCATTACAAGTCAGTGAAATGTCATATTGTAAATACGCCATTATATAGAAAGAAGAGAGAATCATTTCTTAAAGCAAAACACGTTTTTATAGTATTTGCTCTAAATGTGCCAAATTAGCACACATTCCTGTAAGCGTTAGTTGTAACATAAACGTCAGTTCTAGATAATACTGAAAAGTAGATATTATGTCAGTAAGACCCTGTAAGAAAGTATGACCCTGCTTGCCACATATTTGTAAAAAAGATTCACAAGTAAATGAAAACAAAAAGAAATCTGAATATTTATTGAACAACTACAGATTTTTTGAATTGGATTTATGAAAAACTACAGTGTCATAATGAATTTTTGTTCACGAATTGGAGAGTAGGTGAGTTTAGTTGAATGATGTTTTACAATATGACATCAAATTGACTTATATATCACAGATATAGTAGTACCTTAGGGATCACTTAGTGACTATAGTTACATTATAAATAAATATTTATACACACTAGTGTCTAAATATATAAATTAAAAGCGGGTGATTCATTAAAATGAGTTGATATGGAAAAATCTTAATCATTATACGCATAAAAATTTAATAATTAAAAAACAAAATTAATATTCTCTTTGGGAAGCTTAATTCCCGAGTCAAGGAAGAGTAATACAAATCTTTTAATGCAGTTTTTTTTCTAAGAACAGATTTATCTACCAATAATGATTACGGATTTTACCACACTGACTCAACTCGATTTATCATGCCTCTATAGCATGTAAAAGTCTATATCTAGCAATTATATTAGACTTATATGCATGAATTAGTACCTATATTAATTGATTTCAAAGTCCTATTTATTTGTAGAAATGTTCTTTTTCGCGGGGTTGTCATCTAAAAATATTGTAAAAAGGATGGTAGAAAATGGTTGTACGATTTTTGTATATTAACATTTCTTTCAGTCAATTTATAAAAACACCATGATTATTAGTTTTGTATACTTACAACAATTTTAATATTATAGTCGGTTGAATTATATAATTTCTCAACCCGACGTTAGTTCAAATATTTTCTTGTATTTAGTTGATTTATTTTGAAGTTAAATCAATTTTTGGTATTTTTTACAATAATACATCTTTAAAAGCTCTTTCACGTTCGATATATGTGCATGAGGGTTGATTTTATTATTATTAATTTGTTTTACAAAAGATCCGAATCAAGTAATTGTTTTTAAAGTAGATTTAACTTCAATGAAGCAATCTATTACGACTTTCTAAGACTGTAGTGCTACATATTTAGTAGTTCGTATTTTAAAGCCGTCTTCTAAGTACATGTTATTTCTTTATAGTTTCAAATATGTACATACTATATTATTATCTCCTATAGAGAATTTATAAATATGTATATTGTATTTTAAAAGTTTTTTGTACTGTATGCTAAATCCCGATTTCAGTATTTTTGTGTTTCTACATATTTGTGATATTTATACTCTATTTTTTCGTAATGTTATAAAAATTCTCACTCAGTTTTTTTTTAAATGTGTCTATCAGGTGACAGAGAAATTTTGGAATGCTAAAAAAAATTACAGCTTTGGGAACGCAAATAGGCTGCGTCGATAATATAATTTGTGCTAACCAAGTGAAGTGAAATCTGGCGTTAGCATACGAATTATACTTGTTTAAGTATTTTTTAGGAAATCAGACCTTATTCAGGTGCCAAATGTTTATTTAATATCGGCCATCAAACTTTATACTCGATTATTGTGTCAATATCTTGTATCCGGGTGTCTACCGCAAGTCTTGAAACGAATCAAGTGAAATTTCACTATTTATTGCGGTTTATATCAACAATATATTTTATTGAGTTATAGAAATACCGCAATGGAATGAAATGCAGCTTTCTTTTGTCGCGCTCGACAAATGTATTGCGATTATTTTTTCTAATATAACTGAGCTGATTACTCCAGTGTTTTGACGCGATAGCGATCTCATTGATATTAATGTGTGATGAGGCTTTTTGACACAGATTTTTAAAGTAATTTTCAGCACATTTTGTAGTTTAAGTTTTTTTGTACAGTTATATATTACGTATTTCAGTGCTGTTTCCTTACGAATGTACTAGGTGTGTGACTGGGCCCCAACTAATAAGGTAACATGAATTTAAGAGAGCTTGTAAAATAGGAGCCGATGATCTCCTTGCACAATTATTGGGATAATAATAAAAAAAATATATAGAAAAGTATTCGTTGAAATAAGTAATATCTAGAATAATAAATTTGCCTTTCTTATTATTTAATTAAATGTTAATAAATAAATTTAATTGCAATTATCAACCCTAGTACATTCGTAATAAGTTTGCTTTTTGCAGTTTTTATTAAATTCCAGCTTCAAGCTTATAGTTTCAAAGCCTAAGGGGCAGCTTACACCGAGAGACGACACGGAGATGCGATAAAATATAAATACGCGACTCAACGCGGTTTAATGTGTAGCGCGCCGCGTCGCGTCTCAGTGTAAGCTGACTCTAACGGCATTTTTATAGAATATATTTTATATCTAACCCTGATTGAAATAAGGTCGCAGTTACTGGTTACTGACTGTCGAGTTGATTTTGACTGGAGTTCCCCGTACAGACTTAGCTGAAATGTTTACTACAGCTGCATATATGACGGGCGTAGAGTTAATATTCTCAATTTTATTGTACGCGTGAGGAGTTAGCTTACCATTTCTTATTTATTTGAGAAAGTAAGGTTTATTCGAACTGATTAATTTGCTGATTGTTAATACATTACCTGTGTGTCCTTGTTGTTACTTTCTAAAGCTTTTAAAAGAAACATATTACTCACAATGACAGGCAATTTATTAAGGTTTAATTTTAAAATCATTACAGATGATATTGTTTGAATCGTCAGCTATATCTCTTGATGATTTTTATGTCTGACTTTCTCTAACAATTCTTTACAATTTTTAAATATCAAAACTTAAAAAAAAAACATATTATAAAAAAAGAAGTTTTTATAGAATGGTGCGTGCGACGATCTTTACATAGTCTTTTTTTTCTGTATTCATGCATCTCGTCAAACTCAAGCGCAGATTGCGAGTTCTCCGCACGTTGTTGAAAGATAATATCATCAATAGGATATTTGATTATTCTTGGGAAATTATTTTATATTACATTAAATGTACACAAAATCAATATTGTCGGAATATCTGTTGTATTTTTGCCGAAAATCAACGTTAAAGTTTATTATTTTTTTAAATTATTGAAATACCCGCAGTATACAACTGTGACGTCAAAAACTGCAGGCATGTGACGTCATCAGATGTCTGGTCGTTTCTCATCACGTGATCGCTTGATTTAGAAACAATTAATAATTTTGTAATGTATTTTCAATGTAGTTATATAGCCTATTGTATCAGTTTGTCTTTGGGCGTGGCGTGTGTGCGTGTGTGTCTTTTAAATAAGAAATTGTAAGTTAACTCTTTAAATAATTTTGGTGTTGATAACTGTTGAACGGATTTTTGAGTTGGTTTTAAAGAAATAGTTACCATATTATAATTTGTTTACAAAAACGCATTGCACAAAAGTAACAGTTCAATTTATTAAGTTTTATAGTTAACTATAATTTTGATCTGATTAAGTTAAACGTTAGTTGGTTGCTATGTTGCTAACATATTATTTTTAAATATATACATTATACAATATTTGTAAATTTAAATAAATTATACATATTATAGTAGTGATGTTAATTGTATTTTAAAAATTTGACAATAAAATAAAATCAGTATTTAAATTATTGAACTTGAATGTAAATTTTATGGTGTGGGTACTTCGCAAAGATTAGGTACTTGTGTATAGTACCACCATTTATCCGTTAGGTTGACTGTGTCGCTAGTGGTGGGTATCTTACAACACTAAGGAAATAAGTTAGTTCTAATTTTGCCCACCAGGTTTTGATTTTTCGTTGTCAATTTTTTTTGCGAACTACCCACATTTTTAATTAAATTTTCTTGTTTTGGAGATATATTTATATTATCTGTTGATGTTTGACTATTCTGTATTTGCATTGGTATTATTTTTTGTTTTAATTTTTAAGCCCATGTATATTTCTACGGCCAAGTAGGTGATTAAGAGATAATTCAACGAATTGTTTACAATATAAAACGAAGCAATAAATAATTGAAACTAGCGACTGGTGTTGGTTTTTTTGTAACGCTTTCTAATTTTCAAATACTTTGGTTTCTTCAGCAAGCCGATGTAAGTATGTTGACTAATTATAATGATAAAAAGATCGCAATAATGAATAGGTATGCACCTACTGAAATTTTATAAACCTAAAATTACCGAAACAAATATTTGCAAAGAACACATGTTTCTTCTATGCGGGAATCGAATCTACGATAGCAAGCGCAGAATTCGAATCGCTTAACCGCAACGCCATTATTTTTAATAGCCGCAAAAATAACTAGCGGTCTTTGTCGATGCCTTTAAAGATGTGGATTCATCTTTAAATTTGATCATTAGGTGATTTTTTATAATTTTATAAAAGGTAGAGAAAAAAGGCCACACTAATATACATGTTACATGCAATGGTACCGGCAGTTTATCTTCGTCGTATGCGCATGCGCAATGTAGGTACAGTTTACGGCAAACTGTAGTAATGCACCTTAATTTAATACAAATAAGAACGATTTTTCAATAACAATTTGATACCTCTGATGTGCTGCCCATACTCTTAATGATAGTGTAATGACTTAAGATGATCTTGTACATACTTAAGTACGTATACTGCACGCATGTAGTTTACATATATCTATCTACAGCTGCGTGCGCAGCATGTAATCATATAGTTTATAATTATGTTGTTTCACTTTCTTTAGTATTGTTCCTCATAAGTATGAATAAGTATTTGCCATTCGTGGTTTTAAGTAATTTTGTGGTAGGTATCTATCTACTACTGAATGTCATGTCGTATCAAGAAGTTAAAGAATTGACAGAGAATAGAGAAACTTGGAGGAAGCTCTACCGACAAGAGAAAAGCTCTTAAATAAAATAAAAAAAAAACTATCTATCTACTACGCGTCTGTGAGGTAGTCCCAGATAGAATCCGTGACGTCGAAAAATAACCCATGAGAAAACCTAGTTTACACGCATATTTCTGTTACCTTACATTACCTATATGGTAGAAAATTTTATACAAATCCTGTTTCATTTATCTGCAAAATAGGGCCAAAAATACACGTGGTGCTTTTACTTTTCAGAAACTATTAGGTACATTTCCTAATTAATAATAATTAATAATTGTTTTTCGCTATTAACTTAAGCACCTATTCATTATGTTTTAACTAAATAATAACTGTCGAGTTTTCATTCATAAAACACTAGAAACTTCGAAGAATGTTAATCTACATATGTTGCTGCATTCCAAGATGGAGATTATGAAATTATCTCAACCATCAAGAATTCAACATATGGTTAGGGTCATTCCCCTGCATTCTACATAAGGTACCGGCCTATACTACTGCATTTGATGCAAATGCTTAACTCATCTATCTAGGTAATGACGGACCTAACTATTTAATAGTTTCGCTCCACAAATGTAAACTGCCGCATCCTGTGAACGCGACTTGCCGATGTAATTAGAGAAAGCGTACGGAGAGAACATAGTGCATGCAATAGGAAAAATAAAACCAATAGCTACCATGAGTCTATTCTCTGTTAGTATGAAAATGTGATGGACGAATCCGAAAAAATAAAAAAAGGAGTAGGTACCTATTGATTTTTGTTTCGAGTAAACTAAGCTTAGCTACATAATTATGTGTGCTTAGGTATATGCCTCCTACCTTAGAGCATATTATAGGTATCTTTCTGCGCTATTACAGTAGGTAGGTACCTAATTACGCCTCGGAGCTCTAAATGTCGTATCTATATTTACAGAACCTAACTCAGAACTCAAGCATTACTTGAAATTAGTCAAACAAAAACTATAATCAAGTAATTCTTGAGTCTTGCTTTATGTTGTGTAATACGACCGTTAAGTCTGTGAAGTTAGCTGCGGGATGATTTTTCTCATGGTAGGTATAGTGATGACAGTAACAGTAACAGTAACAGTAGGTATAGTATACCTATATTGTTTAACAAAAGTTACATTTTGTTATTATTTCATTTAAATTAGTTTGCTACATTTATGTCTAAATGTTAACTAACAAACATTTATAACTGCAGTGTGTTGTGTGGCAGCTCCATTAACAGTGTCGCATAAAAGTTCTAAAGAGCTCAATGAGCGTGAAAAAAATATGTAAGTAGGTATACTTATGACGCAATGACTAATTAGTATGTAAAAATATGGAAGTAGGTAGTTTATCTGAAGTGTAGAGAATCATTGTTGAAGTTTACAGTAGCGATAGCCGAGTGGCATAACCATTGGACCAAGTGGGAGAGCCTTTAAAGCCATCGGTCTTGGGCCTATGTTCTCACTCATGTCATGTCGGATTGCAGTCCTAGGTATAGGACTACGAGATAATCACGGTCTCTGTTTGCGCACTCACTTTTCTCCAATCAAAATTAGGTACTTAAGTACTTTAGGTGGAAATTAGAGTCAGCCAGGGAGAGTAGAGTTCTGATGCCTTTTGAAAAATTAAAAAGCTTGGAATAATATTTTTTTTATTGGGTGGCCACTAAATAAGTTCTCATAGTAGAAAAAAATCTAGAATTCTATGTATCTAGTTTTAATACTGTAATATCCAATGGCCATAAGTTTTAATAATTCTACTAAAATATTTATGATAAGGATTGTATCTCATTTTTGTTAAAAATTGTAGAGTGCCAATCAATTGGTAAAGTGCCAAAATTAGGTTGTTTTGCATTTGCATTTGACTGAGTGCCCATCCAAGTGCCTACTAACACAAAATATATTCGACTGCGTGAACTTGAAGAAAACGGGATAAGCAGGTTTTGTGCAGTTGTGGGGCATCCTCATTTATATTACAGTGGTTATCATTCCATATTCAGGTTTAAACCACATAAACAACAATCACGACCACACACAATCATGTTGTTTGTATTAAGTAGGCTTTCACTGGTATTTAAACTACAGTAAAAACGAGAGCGGAAAGATATACGATAAGACAAGAATTTGAAGCCTCCGTTTGGTTCCTCAACATAGTATATTTTACCTAATCATCATTTTAAATAACATTTTCAAGGCCACTAAAATAAACAAAAATGAAGATGCCTATCTCCAACACGTTTCAGCATTTCTGTGGTCAGTTCTGAACTTGAACGTGAGCGCGCGCATCCAATCGACAGTGCGACCGTCGACACCACGCATGCGCCGCGCGTGCCGCGAAAATGGCTGGTGCGAATTTCACGCGCGAAACGAAAAATTTATTTTTCAAAAATAAAAGTTTAAATAGTTTTAGAAAATAAATATACTTAATTATAGTTTAATAATAATACATTTTGCCAAAGATTCGTTCTTTTACAATTATGAAAAGATTAAAATGTGCTCACAATCGGATTTTTACAAAGTGTTATTTGTAGTGATATTAGTTTTGGTACAGAATGTTGGTTGTAGGGGTGCAATTAGTAAATTTAGGAAAAATGTTGGTGTGCAAAATGCATGGAACCGCTTGCCTAATGGAGAGAAAAACTCTACCAAGGAACAAGGCAGAGGATTTTTCTTGGGTGGTAAGTCTCAATAATAATTACCATATTACCCTAAATTTTGCCTTCAACGCCCAAACACAATAAAAAACAAATACACATTTCATGTACTTACCGTTACTGTCAGCCCATATCATTCCACAGCTGGGCAAAGGGTTCTCCCCTGTTTTCCTAGTCTTTCGATCCAGAGCCTAGCCGGTGTGGTCTGTCGCGACGTCTACAGATTTCTGTATCAGAACAAATTGGTATTTTGTAAGAGACAACATTTGTGATCCAAGATTTTTTAAAGATTTTTATTATAAAAGGTAAAACGAAGATAGCAGTGGCCAAAGTAAGGGTCGGTATCCACCGAAGCGGAAAGATCTATTTCATACTAGAGAACATAGACAGACAAAGAGTTGCCGTTCCAGCTGTCATTTTTAAAAAAACATTCAAATGACAAGACAAGAACATAGATCTCCGCTCTGATGGATATCGACCCTAATTCTTCTAGGACTACGAATAATTGAGAGTTAGTTAATATTCTTTGTCGGTAGGCAGCGCGGCGGCACTGCTTTTACTAAACCTGTGTTGCTGTGACTAATAGACCGCACGCGATACTCTCTATCTATTTTATCAATGAAAATAAAGTTTGACTGTCTCGGTTATCTAGAGATAGCAAGCGCAATTGCCGAGCAGGAGGATTCAATCCCCGGGGCGGGCTGTAGTGTTATTGGGTTATTCCATTAGGAGATTCTCAGTAGCAACACGGAGTCTGGAATATGCGCGGTTAATGGTAACAGGCTCGCTCCTTATTACATGTGACTTATAACATCTACACCTCTGCCTACCTCCTCTAGGGAATTAATCGGACATCGGAAGTCGTTGTCTGAGGCACGGAGCAAGTGATAACTTGTAATACGCACATAACATACGAAAAGTCAGAAGTGCGCGCCTTGGGTTCGAATCTGAAACTTCTGACTTGCCAGTCAACGGTCAGACCACAAGGCTATCATGACTCTCGGTTTTATTAACTACCTACCTGATAAGTAGGTACAACGCGATAAATTTCTTAAAAAATAAACAACTCCGATAAAAAAGAAATGAAGATGCTTCATGCTATCTTCGTAAACTTTCCAACCAACTTGATTTCCCTTTGTCCCGAATACGGCAAGGCTTTTAAAGCCTTTAAATTACCGGCCAGGCCTCTGTTACTGTGCTATAGGGTCAAAGAGATGAGACAACGCCCACTGGTTTTAGGGGCAACCTTAATGGACAGATAAATTGGATGCACAAGTCTTACTTACGAAAAAGAGGGTTTTGATGTTGCTTGATTGTAGATTTTTATCTCCATTTAAATATACTAGAGGTCGCCTATTCTTCTAATGCAACTGTAGTTTTTGTTTTATTAAAAAAAATAGACTACTTTTTTGTGAAATTTTTACATGTTTTAGCACATGTTTAAAAATTTCACAAAAAAGTATTAAGAAAATTGGTTGTATCGCATCGGTGCCTTCTAAAAACTGCAAAGTTTGGAACACTGAGTCGGATACGTAATGTATTCCGATAGATATTACCAGACGCCCTAGGCGTATAAAGAGATTTGAAATTTCGACTGATTCTGATGGGATACGGTGGCTCAGCGGTTAGAGCGTCGGCACGGAACGCCGAAGATCGTGGGTTCGAATCCCATCCGTATCAGTTGTTTTTTCAAATTTCTTATTAAATATTTATAAAAAAAATATAGTATAAAAACTAAAACCCGACTACTTAAAATCTAAAAACAAGCTTCTTAGATTTGAAATAAAATTCTGTAGCCGGAGGCCACCAAATTACAAAGTATTTACCCTTGGAAGATTATCTAGTACTTACCTATTTACCTATAATACATTAAGGCCTCCGACTACAGAATTTTATTTCAAATCTAAGAAGCTTGTTTTTAGATTTTAAGTAGTCGGGTTTTAGTTTTTATACTATATTTTTTTTCAATGATTTTTAGTGGTAAAGAAACCAATAAAATTCATTTTAATCACAATTTTTTAGAATGTGGTAGTTCTTAAATAGGTAGATTTCTTTAACTATCAACTTCGGTTCAAACCTTTAGTCAATGTCATGTATTTTTTAAATTAAATTTTTTCAAAGGTGTCGTCCGCGACTTCGAGCTATTAAAACATGGCCTCATATATTTCTTACAAGTATACATGAAAAGTAGTAAGAAGTACAGCTTGGCAAAAAAGAGTCTGGAAAAATTGGGGGCGCCGCTGTCGCACTTTTCACACTACAATTCAAATTACAAGTTATTAAGTGCTTACATATTTCTATGACGAGTTTTTTGTCATTAATTATAATCAAATGAATCATTTTTATGTTATTTTAGTACTCACAAACGTAGTTATTTAAGATTTTTATTTTTAGTTCCAGCTGTCACCGCCTCAGACTCTTTTTTGCCAAGCTGTATAAAACCTTTTTTGTGGGATATCATCATAAAAAGAGTACATTTACCTAAAGTTCGAGGAAGTAAGTAACATGGAGTTGATAATACCTGCTCTAAAATCCCGAAATCATAAACATTACAATTAATTCCCGGGAAATTAGAAATTAATTTTACGTATAATTATTTAATAAGAAATTTGAAAAAACAACTGATACGGATGGGATTCGAATCCACGATCTCCGGTGTACCGTGCCGACGCTCTAACCGCTAAGCTACCGTATCCCATCAGAATCAGTCGAAATTTCAAATCTCTTTCTACGCCTTAGGCGTGTGGTAATATCGAACGGAATACATTAATTATCCGACTCAGTGTTCTAAACTTTGCAGTTTTTAGAAGGCACCGATAGATATTACCACACGCCCTAGGCGTAGAAAGAGATTTGAAATTTCGACTGATTTTGATGGGATACGGTGGCTCAGCGGTTAGAGCGTCGGCACGGTACGTCGGAGATCGTGGGTTCGAATCCCTTCCGTATCAGTTGTTTTTCAAATTTCTTATTAAATAATTTATTATATTTAATAAGCAAACATGTGTTAAAACATGTAATAAATTCTCCAAAATATTAATTTAACGTTTTAAATACATATGAACTAAATTATTATAATAAAAAGTCTTTATTATGTTTTTAGACATCGGTAACAGATAATGTAATACTTAAGTAGTTCGGTACTAAAACTGTTAAATTAATGAGTTTTATTTTACATACAAAATTAATTCTAATAAAAACTATAGGTCAAAATCCAGTACATATTAATAAAATCCCGGGATTTAATTGTTATGTTTACGATTCCGGGATTTTTGAGGAGGTATTTTTAACTCTATGTTACTTACTTCCACAAAACCGCAAACCAACGCCATCTAGTTACGAAAAAGAAATCTCAATTTAATTAACATTATTTTAAAATATAATCATAATTTAATAGGCAGTGATGTGTAGAAACTTTAATTTAAGTAGTAAATATTTATTGTTATCACGTTTTCACATTGTATGCAGTGTTATAATCACATATATTTATGATAGTCGTAACGGGTAGTTAGAAGCCTGATATTCTAAGAAGTGGTCCAGAATATGTAGATAATATATACATATTCTGAATGTGCTCATCAAGACCTTCCATTTGATATCAAACACGATAAATTTACCTTAACTTTTTTTTTTTCGAGCTGACTAATTTATTTTTAAAATCCACCTTATTTGATTTTACGAAATTTCATAAATCCTATAACCCGCAGACCATTAAGACGCATCGATAGACACCTTATTTATTGAATTACAACAAATAGTTTAGGAGCTAGGAGGGAACAGATGAACAAACTTACATACATACATACATACATACATACATACATAGACTGCTAAAATCATAACCCTCCTTTTTTTGTAGTCGGGTAAAAATAGACTCTTAAACAGAGGGGTGAAAATGGTACTGAAACATTTGTTATACCTACCTGTATACCCATTGACTTTATTAACCCATGTTTACAAATAAATAGATTTGATTTGATTTGTTTTTGCCATTTATGTGAGATGAATAGGGTGATGAATAATATAGTCCTATCTATTCGTTAATAAATTAATTATCACTCTCCGTGCCTCGGATAGCACGTTAAGCTGTTGGCCCCGGCTGTCAATTGTAGATGTTTGACTGTCGTCACGGGTAGTTAAACGCCCAAAATCTGACAACCAGTCTTACCAAGGGTATCGTGTAACCCAGTATCTGGGTTGTGGTATTCAGCTGCATCCGGGAAGACTGGAAGCCGACCCCAACATAGCTGGGAAAAGGCTAGGCAGATGATGATCTATTTGTTAAGTGTTCGATTTTTTAAACATTACACTATCGTTTAAAAAAGTACTTATTTACTAAAGAGGTCTAAATACTATTTTGCTTTTATGGTAATAGAGAAATTGATCTTTATGCAGGCAGTCTAGTTGCTTTAACTTATTGACAACACACCGCGCTTTTTGTCGCTGATGCGATTTCTGCTCTGGACAATTAATATTTATGAGATCCGCACATATTTGTTACGGTCTAGATGTATATGCATGTAATATGATATATCTGTAAATTGTGTCCACTACTTACAAGAAAATCAGTTTATTACAAAAAATCCTAAAAAGATACATTTTAGTATAAAAAAAAACATTCATCCATACGTAAGTCATTTTTTAAAACACCAATTCAAAAAAGCTGCAAAAATCCATTAATAGTCCAGTCAATAAAGTAGTTATAGAGTGCGTGAGAGGGAACCTAAGTAATTTCTTCAGGAACGTATTTGGGGTGCTTAGGTGGAAAAAATACTAAAAGTCCTGACGTCTAGGAGGGGAGCCGGAGGGGGGAGGGGGGGACAAAGGTCCCAATTTTAGGTTTTTCGCAAATATCTCAAAAATGGTGCGTCGTAGCGAAAAACGTTCTTAGATGAAATGAAAGCTTATAAAATTCTCTACAACTTTGATCCTATACACTTTTTCCATACTCCAACCGTTTTCGAACTACATGCTCCAGAAATGTTGAAATTTGAGTTATTCAGCGTGATGACCATTACCTGATGCGAAAATTATCTTAAAAAAATATTGTAACATAAGCTGGGAGTACCTCCACGTGGTAAAGGCGGTAACAGTAAGAAATAATAATAATTTAATAATAATTATTATTATTCCTATCCATATTCGAACTACACGCTCTGAAAAAGTGATTTTTAACCAAAATTTTTTTCTTATTCTAATCATATTTTACCCTCTTAGATCGTGAGGGTCCCGGTCGTCCCGGCAAAAATTCGAACTCTGTGGTTGGACCTTTTTCCTCGCCCTTCTCAGGGGTAGGTGGTTCTTGCTGAGAGGGCTCTAAATCATCCTCACTGTCTTTTTCGATGTAAGTCATGCTGTTAAAACATTTTCCTTGGCAATGAAGGCATGCAACAGAACATTTTAGCATTGCTTTTCAGCATCCACATTTGCCACAGCTACAATCCTTGGTTCAGCGACAAAATATTGTTTTTAGTAAAACTTCGGGTGCTGGTAAATCGTCTGTTGTTGTTGGCGCTCAAGATATTGTCTTCATTCTTCCACCCCCACTCTTGAGGGCGCAGCTCATTCCCGAGCCAATGCTGCACTTGGTAGTATGAATGATAGCCAAGAATGATATTTAGCGGTACACGTGGAGGTAACGTGGTGAAGGCGGTAACAGTAAGAAATCGCGTTTTTTATAACAGTGGATGACTGAGCTGAGGCGGGAAAAGCAATCATTATATTGATAAGGATTGCTTTTCGCTCAACATCTCTAATGCTCATTGTAGGAAATGCGATCTTACTGGCTAAAACTCCCATTAATATAGTTTACATGCCTTCGGGCTTATGTTATTACAGGTTTTCGTATTTTGTTTGGCACGGTAGCCTACCGGTAACGCAGGGGAGCAGCCACAAAATGTTATTTACAACTTTATTAGTAACTTGATTGAGTTATCCAAAATGAATAATACTAATACTGTATGTGACGAGGATGTCGAAGAGTGGGGGTGGAAGAATGAAGACGATATCTTGAGCGCCAATAACAACAGACGGTTTATCAGCACCCGAAGTTTTACTAAAAACAATATTTTGTCGCTGCACCAAGGATTGTAGCAGTGGCAAATGTGGATGCTGAAAAGCAATGCTAAAATGTTCTGTTGCATGCCTTCATTGCCAAGGAAAATGTTTTAACAGCATGACTTACATCGAGAAAGACAGTGAGGATGATTTAGAGCCCTCTCAGCAAGAACCACCTACCCCTGAGAAGGGCGAGGAAAAAGGTCCAACCACAGAGTTGGAATTTTTGCCGGGACCCTCACGATCTAAGAGGTTAAAATATGATTAGAATAAGAAAAATTTTTTGGTTAAAAATCACTTTTTCAGAGCGTGTAGTTCGAATATGGATAGGAATAATAATAATTATTATTAAATTATTATTATTTCTTACTGTTACCGCCTTTACCACGTGGAGGTACTCCCAGCTTATGTTACAATATTTTTTTAAGATAATTTTCGCATCAGGTAATGGTCATCACGCTGAATAACTCAAATTTCAACATTTCTGGAGCATGTAGTTCGAAAACGGTTGGAGTATGGAAAAAGTGTATAGGATCAAAGTTGTAGAGAATTTTATAAGCTTTCATTTCATCTAAGAACATTTTTCGCTACGACGCACCATTTTTGAGATATTTGCGAAAAACCTAAAATTGGGGCCTTTGTCCCCCCCTCCCCCCTCCGGCTCCCCTCCTAGACGTCAGGACTTTTAGTATTTTTTCCGCCTAAGCACCCCAAATACATTCCTGAAGAAATTACTTAGGTTCCCTCTCACGCACTCTATACCCCCTTTTTAGACATTCGTTGACTGGACTATAAGTAATTGAATATCTGATGACAGCGACAAGTAAAAAACAAGTTAAATTTAAGTAGGCAGTTACGACTGAGTAATTTATTATTGTCACATTATAAGTAACTTAAAGATTGTAAACTTGTTTGCCGAAACCTGGGTCTGGATTTTGCATTGAACAAATACAATAGACAAAGAGAATGTTCTTTAAAATGCAAATGTTAGTTACAGGCATAGCTAATGAAAGCTTTTAGAGTGATAATAACTTTGAACGGGTGCTAATTAGTACAACAAATGTAATTTCCACCAATGCGGAAAGGACCATATTTTACTTTCGCGTAATGTGTAGGTAACCTCTATGCCTACTCAATATACCTAAGGAGATTAAAATATCAACGCCATTTTATGACGTCATTTTATATGATCACTGTTTATAATTTTATTTTTCTGTCATATTATGACGTCACAAAATGGCGCCCAGAGTTGCACCTTCTTTATTTAAATAGCTTACAAGTAGGTACTTACATCGCGACTGACATTTATTATCTCTTTGTATTTTGACCACCTATCTATCACAGCTGTTATAGTGTAATAGCAGGTAGTGACTATCAAGTCAAAGGTCATAGGATAAGAAGATAAATAAACATAACATAGACTCACGCCTGTATTCCCTAGAGGGGTAGGCAGAGGTGTATGCAGTACGCCCACGTTTCGCCAGCTATATTGTAAGTCCCATGTTAGGTGACCCTATTGCCATTAATCGTGCACAATCCTAGAGTTCGTGCTCCTAATGGAAAAACCCAATAACACTTCGTTTGCTACTAGACATGAGGCAGTCAAATCAAGTCCAATGAAGAAAAATCTTGACTATAATCTTGTCTGGCACTATAATGAGCAATGACACCGATACACCAATTAGTTACTTACAAAATGACAAAAGCATTGGAGAAAGATACACAAAAAGGGCGCAGGATTTTAGCTAGGCGCGTCTGATATAAGCACCTAAAAAATAAATAAAACATAGCTACTTCTGATTATATTAAACTAGCGACCCGCCCCGGCTTCGCACGGTGCAATATACATATAAACCTTCCTTAAGAATCACTCTATCTATTAAAAAAAACCGCATCAAAATCCGTTGCGTAGTTTTAAAGATCTAAGCATACATAGGGACAGACAGACGGCGGATAGCGACTTTGTTTTATACTATGTAGTGAAGATTTACATATAAAATTGGAGCCAACAAGCAACTAATACCCCAGTAATTTGCTTTTAATAATAGATCAGCATGAAAGTGAAATTCTAAGACATGATAAAAACAGAAAATAAAGAAATTGAATCGAATACGTTCACTATCTAAGCCACTTTCAAAAGTTTTTAAATCAAATACAATGAGTTGCATTTCAAGCGCTCTATTCAGACGAAGTTCAACATTTATCTATTTATGAAAAAATATATTAAGTAAATAATATTATTTACAGGATAAAATTTACTAACTTTTAGCTTATCTAGTCAGTATCAGCCTGTATTAGTTGACTGCTGAACATAAGCCTCTCCTAATGCGCGCCACTTTTGTGCGCTTATTGGAGGTATTTTGGGCATAATCGCCAATCTGAGCAAGCTGGTTGCAGTAGCAGATGATAGCTGTTACACAGAAGGATTCTGCTGCCCATCCTTTGGATCTTTCCCTTTGTCGCTTCTTACGACACCCACGGGACCAGTAGGGGTGGTTCTATTCTAAGGCCGGAAACCACACGGCACTATTATTAGCTTAAGTAAACCTAACGAATTCAACTAAAATATATTTTCAAATGATTGTAGTTGAGTTTCTGAGAATAAAATACAAAACTTCTTAATCATTCATGTTGACAATACTGCAAGCGATATCTTGTTGCTTTTTTTCCCACCTATTTTTTGCACTATTCTTCAGTCGCTAGATAAGCTTGTTCTTTAGAACAAGCCTCAGGGAATCCTTAAGTGGCTACCTCGTTTGAAACAGCAAACCGGTTTGTCATCACAGAACAAAACTTAGTCAGTGAGCATGGTACTAACTTGGTTTACTGTTAAAAAAGCTACTGTGTCATATAAGATTAAAAAACGGTACCTACTTAGTATGCTACCTGTATTTCTCTGGCGGGTTCAGCGTGAGTATTTGAATCTAATTTTTTACTAATTATGTTACCTATCCTATATTCAGTTATGTTACCTTTTAATCTCCGTATCATGTGCATCTGTCAAATCCTCGCGGTTAGTGTCATCTTAGGAGCGGGGAGTAGGAATTGGACTATAGGTAACCTGGGCTCTATGAGCAATTAAGAAAAATAATATTGATAGCGACCTAGAAAATATTTGCAGCATCGGATTGTAATCATTTCTAAATAGTTAAATCATTTCTGAGAAGAATGATCCTACTATATACAGTGTCTGAAATATAGGGCTTCTGAAATATTATCTTGGAAATTTTAGACGCTGGAAAATTTTTTCGCCACAGAATAGCAGAAAAACTGTCAATGTTTCGAAATAAAAATATTCAAGGCCCCATATGGGGCTACCTACAAACCCTCCGCGATGATACTGAGGACTTTGTCATGGAAAAAACCATTGTAATATTAGAAGAAACCATTTTAACATCCTAAAACAAAACCCAAGTCTAGTGCTTGGTTGCAAGCCACACCAAAGTATGTAAGTACTACCTATAAAGTAAGTCGGTCTTATGAAATTTTCTAGAAATGTGGAACAGGAAAGCTTAGTCATAAATTATAATAATTTGTATAAGTACGTACGAGTATGTGTCCACTCTTAGTGCAAACCACGAGCTTTCGTGCAGACCGCAAGTTTGTTAAAAATATATTGAAAAAAAAAAACAAATCTCTAAAAGCTTGCAATTTAAAATGCTTGGTCATTTAATTTTGTAAGTAATAGAAATTAATAGAGTCAAAAAAAAAGACAAGTAGGTACCTAGGTGTATACTTATAATTGACAGGTGTTACTGATCATTCTTTAGAAATGTGAATGATAATGATTTCTAAGGATAAATGACTATGTGCTTAGTAGGTAAGGTTTTAAAAACATATTTTTATATTTAAGCTTGCGTTAGTCAGAAAGTTCGATTGGATTCTTATTATTCACAGACTTCTAGAAACCGAATCTAATCGAACCAGATGCAGCTGAGTATCAGTCCCCCGCAATCCAAAGGGATAATTATTTATTAATACCTATTTGTCTTAATCAATATTACCTGGATTTTATTTTATTTAAATTGTGTTGTGCGCTGTTATTCTGATGTCATGTAAGTATAAGCTACATTACTGTAAAGTTTCATCAAAATCCGTTCAGTAGATTTTGCGTGAAAGAGTAACAAATATCCACCCACAAACTTTCATATTTGTAATATTAGTAGGATTACATCGAGGTATAAAGAGAGGATAAATCACGCTCCAAGAGCGATATTTAGAATGCATACCGTCTGCCAAATACGTAACCAAGCCTTATCACGGGTGGGAGGCTGTAGTCTGTCAATAAATCTCTAACTTAACGAACACCCTGTCGCCATAACTCACAGCCGCAACTGATATGTGTACGACCCGTTCCCACCCAAGATTAGTATTCCCAACTCGTCCTGAAAGTGACACAAGCACAAATAAAAAATCGAAACCTGCAAGTATCGAGGTTTCGGGGTTGTCCAGCAACTTACACGCTCATAAATAAATACGATTTACCGAAAATGTATTGGAGTGTCAAATAAATTATATCTGTAATGTTAAGGTGGGTTCGTAATATTGGAATGGAACTTATCATTTCATATCTTTCGATAAATGGTAATCATCGGTAAGAAAAATGTATCTTATTATGTTGTTGGGATTTAATTCCTTTCCATGAGATATCTATCTATCTATATTATATCTTCCTGGCTCTTCTGACACCGCAAACCATTCGTTGAGGTATAAATAAATACAGATTCCAATTAATACTTATCATTAGTAACATTTGCTATTGCATTGATATTCAATATACCTAGTTTTGCATTTTCTTCTCATAAGCTTAAACACATAAACGTTTTAAAAAAGAATTCATGCATACTATGTTTAACATTAAAGTTAGAAATTTTGTAGAAATTTACGAATAGCTTAGCGGCAGAGCAACTGGAGAGCTTTACCCAATATATCGCAGGTTCAAATCCCGCTCGTAATCGATTATTAACCCAAATAATATTACCCATATATTGTAAATATCCAATATAGGTAGATATTTTATTCAACGTCACATGTTAAAACACCGAACGTCGTAGATTACAGAATGTTGCATGTTTCATAATATGCAATCCGGATATAATGTGTACGGGCCTTTAAATATTTTAAAAGAGAGTAGGTACAAAGCTTGAGTTCATAACAAAATATATTACACGGCTTTTGTGTGGACGTGTAATTTAACGATATTGATTCTACATATAATGTTATATTGTTATTTGCTTTTAAGGGTTTTATGGGGTTTTGGAGAGATTTTTATTATTATGTTTTACCCATAAATGGTCGTTGGTCATGGGTCAAGTGAAAAATGGTGACCCGATTACCTTACTGAGAATAGAATACTGAGAAAGAAAGAAACTTATGCACAGAATAATTATTATTCATTCGAATTTAAGATCCTCAAATTATAGTATTTTGTGAAATGTTTTGTTGCTCTTTTACTGAATCGTAGGCCTTATATACTTACAATCTAACATATTTAGCACACATATTTAGTTCACTAGCAAAATTATGTAGGTACTTACATGATATAGCCGAATTTTAGTGATTTGCTTCTAAAATATACCTAGGTTGACATTTTTACAAAACATATCATGTATTTACTACCCAAGTATTGGTCTACAGATGAGAGGGGTACCGTAAATATATTTACACATTTAAAATAAAAATGTTTTTGCTAGTAATTGCCTTTTAAAAATTCAACATGTTAATATAATTTTGTTCAGACTATACGTAATTATATACAATTAACAAAAAATACATGATGTTTAAGTGTAAGTACCATTGTTGTTCATTAAAAAATGCATGTTCTTAATCTATTTCCCTTCAGTCCGACTCCACACCACAATGACATTTTCCCATAATTCTTCGTAAACCTTACCATATTTTTAGTTCTACCTAAAAGATAATAAGATGTTTATCATGATACGATGCATTTTGTTTGTGTTTGAGAAGTAGTACACCCTTTATTTATAGCTAGCTTCAACACGCGACTTTGTCTGCGTGGATGTCAGCTTTTGGCTTAGCAGACGGGGGGATCCGAAACTTTTAGGTCTAGAGGAATCTAAAGGAGCTTCGCTCGTGTGGATCAAAAGGATAAAAAAAATTCCTACTTCCTACGCCCTAATTCAGATTTTGCAATGACCTGTGTATCAGTTTCGTCAAAATCCGTTCAGCCATATCGTTTCTTAGTAATTTCATTAAAAGTCGGTGGCGCATTAGTTACAGACCGGCTTTGCAAGCACGAGGGTGTAGGTTTGAACCTGGTATGTACCAATGTGACTTCTTCAATGTTTCTATGTACTTTCTTTGTTAATTTAAGGCATCAATGATTAACTGTAAATGAAAATAAATCGTGAGAAAACCTGGTCTGAATCTGAAATCGTCCACATAGGTTCATTGAGTTAAATCACCACGCTAGGGTGATTTAACCTCGATCCTTCTCTGTATGAGAAGAGGCCTTTGCCCTGCAGTGGGACAGTTACATTAAAGTTTCTTTATTTTACTATCATTTCAACATCAATCATTGTTTGTTTTTATGGTTCCTTGGTGTAACTGTAATGGTTACTTATTACGGTAAAAAAAAACCACAACACCATACCTATATAACGATACAGAAAGGAAACATGAATTTGGTTTTATCTATATTTATTTACTGTGGATTTTGTGGATGTATTAAGAGGTCGTGTCTGACCCAAATTGCAATTCAAATTAAGTAGTACTCCTTTGGCAAAACATTATGATTATTCAATTTAATCACCAACACGCTATCGTGGTGATTAATGCTCGATTCTCACAGCGTCAGTCTCTTACAGTGGAACAGTTACAAGCTGATATTTTTATTTATTAATTTTATTCAATTGAACACCTTGTGTGTGTACGCACGGGTACATATCAAGCTATACATTTCCAGTGTAAGCTGACATCTTGTTGTACGAAGAGCTTTATATATAATGCAAGGTCAGTTCAAACTGGTTTTTAGTAAGCTTGAAAAGTGCACTGTGGTGCATAAACAGTATGAAAAAATGTATTTGGTCTTGTGTTTTTGTCTCATTTTAAATACAAACAAAATCAATGATATGCGAATTACAATACAATCTCTTAATCTCTATCGCATATCTTAGATTTTTATATGTAATTCATACTGTCCAAGAACTTTTGACGCCAACGTGACGTTTGACAAATAAAATTTCTGCCGCATTTGTACCTAAAAAAATTTTTGAGCGAAACTTGACTCCGAATTTGAAGTGGTCTACTGGGTTTCGGAAAGTAACTAGTCTATGTATCGTCACGCCCTCATTCGCAAAAGGTTTAGGTAGAGTACACATCATGTTCTGTTTAAAACAAGAATCTTTTTTGATTTTGGATTTCAATGTAAAAGTCTTTGTCTCTTAATGTCGATGTTAATATCTATAAAAAGAGGTTCAAGACATGAGTCGTAATAGCCCAGTGGTATGGCCGTTGACTGGCAAGTCAGAGATGTCAAGTTCAAACACAAGGCACCACTGACTATTCGTAAGTTATGTACTAATTTAAAATAATTATTACTTACTCCGTGCCTCGGAAAACACGTTAAGCTGTTGGTTCTTTGCCTGATCTTTTTTGGCCCTGTCGGATTGCGGTCCAATCGGACTATGAGAGTGAGGGAATATAGAGTACACCTGAGTTTGCGCTCACACTTGTGCACTATAATATCTCCTGCGAGATTGGCTAATCTCTTAATTAACAGTTGGATTGGGAATTAATAAACAAAACTGATCATTCCAAAAGTATACTTACAAAGTCAAAAATTAAATGTAATGTAGTTGTAAATGGAGACATAACTATATGGACATAACCATATATGGTACATAAACAGATCCACTGATTGAATTATTTTTTTAATTTAATACTGTTATATTAGACTTTACAAAACTGCTATCGGTTTTCTTCGTAGATTAAAAAAAAATTGTGTACGGAACTTCGTCGTGCATGCGACCGAGACGGTTTTGTTAACTTTTCTTTCAATTAATTGTAGAAAACCGGTTCAAGTACAACAAGATAATCTTTATGTCTAATAAGTTGCCATGCACCGCCGCGTTACGTTTTCACTATCGTAAAATGTAACAACAACTTATAATTGTTTACTAGAAGACGAGAGTGGTGGTAATTAATTTTAACATAGCACTATTATTTATTACTTTGGTTTGGTACGCTGGGTAACACAGGGCAATAGTAACGTAAGCAATTTTTTAATAATTAAACAGCGGAAGGATCTTAAGTACAAATAGACAATTTCTTGTAAGTGCTTGGACCTGTTTAGCAATTAACCAAAGACACAGAGTAGAGAGGCGTGGTTACATTTTTCCGAAGCCCGGCTGTAAAAACATAGTAATAAAACAATTCAATCTAACTTTTAAAAAAAAGGTTGTTGGGCTTGCATTGTGGGTAGGTAGCAGGCACGCTACTGCTTCGATGCATAATTTTTATGCTTTATCGCTGTAACTACAAGTATCATTGATCATGTCATTGTTACTCCAAAAATAATGTATGTTTTACGCAGATTTTACTACTGTTAATTACCCCCATACAAATAGAAAATGGCACCGGTAATAATCTGTGTAAGTATAATATCTATTAATTTGTTTATTTTTAATTTTATAGCGAGAAAACGCAACATTGTGTTATTGTATTATATGGTATTAACAAAAAAAGAGGTATTATAGGTTTAATATGTGTATCTGTATCTGGCACCGTTCCCGAACGGATAAATGGATTAGCGAAAAAAGATATTTAGAGGTTTTTTCTGTAGTTTTATATAGATATATCTATATAAATATATCTACATAAAACTACGGACTTTATTAAGGACATGTCATTTTCCTCTCTTTCTCTCTAATTTTTCTCATTTAATTTCCTTCTTATCTTTGAAGAATTATTGAAAATGACATACCTTTTGCCTTTCAGCGGCAGCTAGCAAGCTGCCAATGAGGTCTTGCAATCATTGACTAGATTGGAAAGTACAGATTGTTTCAAATTACCTATGTACTGATCCTGATTCAGGTGATTGACAATAAACTAGCCAATAGTTAGTGAGTTTATACGTTAATTATAGTTTATTATTTTGTTATATTAATTTATTATTTGTAGTTTATACGTTTTTGAAACGTTAGTTGGAAGAAATTATATTATCGTGACTTAGATTACCCGTTTCAAAGATAATATTATCTATCATTAAATTGCCACTGGTTAGAAATAATTATGTTGTTTACTGACTTAGTGTCGTGGGTTTGATTCCCGGATGAGGCAAATATTTGTGTGATCAATAGATATTTGTTTCGTCATAGTTCGTGTATTATATAGTTTGTGCATGTTATAGTTTGTGTTTATTGAAAATTTGTCTGTAACTGCACCCATGTTACAAGGAGAAATTCCTAGTATAGGGCTATACGTTTGAAACGAATTTGACTTACTTACCGCCATGATTTTTTTAAAACTCAATTCTAGAAAAATGCGTAGCCTTAGGTATATAAAATGTAAAAATATTGCAATTAATGCTTTTTATATAAATTACTTATACTACAGTTTAGAAATGAGACACTTAAATTCCGTTACAATGTACTTATACATAAATTTACTTGTCTTGTCCGGTCATAAACTTTGATAGCTGGTAGGATAGTATAATGAAATCTATTGCTAAGCAAAATATTTCCTATAAAGCTGTGCTAGAACAGAACCGCTAAAATTTTAAAACTAACTTTTCTTCGTAAAATTGCGAAACAAAGCAAGACTGTAAATAGTAAGATAGATAGGTATGTACTATTTTTAACCCCCGACGAAAAAAGAGGGGTGTAATAAGTTTAATGTGTGTATTTGCAAGTCTGTGGCGTAGCTCCCAGTTTGTTTTTTTTTGTTTGAAAGGTGACATGATCAAGACAAACTTTTTCAAACTTTTAAGAGACATATTTAATAGCTTAAATTACACCGATTTACAATGTATATCATTGGAAATTTACCGGTTCAAATCGGCCAACTACCAATAGATAAGAATCTGCAATGTTGAACCACAGTATAATAAGCATACAGTACGGAAACTACGTACAAATGCTCGAAAACGGCACACTCACAAACATGCGCAATGACGCGTCGTTGATACTGCGACTACCACCGTTCGCTTACAAGTCTCGTCGTTACGCAATATTACGCATTTGAGTGAGTGTGCCATTTCGAGCGTTTGTACGTAGTTTCCATATAGACTCACGCTTGTATTTCCCAGAGGGGGTAGGCAGAGGTGTGCAGTACACCCACGTTTCGCTGGCTATTTTATAAGTCCCATGTAATAGGGGGCGAGCCTATTGCCATTAACCGGGCACAATTCCAGACTCCGTGCTGCTACTGAGAATTTCCTAAAGGAAAAACCCAATAACACTTTTGCCCGACCCGGGGATCGAACCCAGGACCTCGTGCTCAGCAATCGCGCTTGCTACCACTAGACCAACGAGGCAGTTTCCATACTGTATGTTTATTATACTGTGGTTGAACGGTGCATAGCGCTGGTTGATGAGTCAGGTGTACACTCTCTTTCAATGATGCTGCGATTTCATGCCTTCGAGCTAAATTATCATCGTTAAATGAATAGGTATATAATAAGATTGACGAGAGCTTTTATGACATTTGTAAAAGCTGTAAAAAATAAATTGACGTATCATCGGAACTATTTGTTTCAAGAAAGTCATTTTCACTCTCTGAGTCATTTACTGTGATTATGTTAGGTCTGCTACTTAGAGTAATATACTCTAAGGACTGCTATGTCTTGAGTTTATCATCTTGTTTGTTTTAACATCCGAACCAAAGGGCTGAGAATGGGCCCAAGGTTGATGTCTGTCTGTCCAGACTGAGGCCTCCATTTCTTTGAACGATTTTTGAAAGATTCTACCCGGCTTTCAGGGTTAAATCTTCATATTTAATTTACTAATATACTTTTATAATTGATTAGTTATTAGGTAAGATTTATTAAGATTACGGAAGAATAGTGTCTTCGTGGCGTATTGGTTTACGGACCCACTTTGCAAGCGCGTGTGTGGGTTCGAACCTGGCATGTACCAATATGTACTTTCTTAGTTAATCTAAGACACCACTGTCTAACGGTGAAGGAAAACATCGTAAGTTAACCTGAACAAACACGCAGTGAGCTAGCGTGATGATTAATGCTCATTCCTTCTCTGTACGAGAAGAGGCTTTTTCCCTGCAGTGGGACAGTTATAGGCTGATTTATTTATTAAGATTATATCATATTAGCAATGAGAATACCTACATCCTCGAATGAAGCTGTTCAAGTAATTATGATTGAACTTCACGTACAGGTAAGTTCGTTTAATCGCTACTTTATTTTTCTAAACTCTTATAGAAAGCTGTTTGCCATAGAGCGCTATTATTCCTAGAATTTTTTTTAGACACGTTTTCCTCGTTCACATTTTAAAATAGTGTTATTTATATTTTCTTGTTATATTTTTTGCAGGGTCACGTTTTTATTTTTTTGTTCCTGTCCTAGTTTCCACAGTACTTTACTAGTATAAAGAGAAAGTGCTAGGAGTGAGAGGTCAGGAACGGTCGAGTTGGGTACAGAAATTACTCTATTTATTATCTATGCTAGCCAACAAGCAATGATAGCCGCGGTACGGCACGACAGTTAGACTTTCTTTATTTTCGTTTACGAAATGTGGAAAACCTGTACTAGCTCTACATATTGAGCAAATTACTCCATGATTGAGAAGTATGAAGTGGCCGAATTAAACAAAAGAAACAATAGTTATTTGCTTTGTTGGGCCATTGGCCGAAGCGCGGCTCTCGGCTTGATCTGTGCCAAATGTGCTAAATGTGTGCCCCGCTACTAATTTTGCCCATCTTTCCCATTTTTCCGGTTACTTTGGTAAATGAGATTAAGTCAAAATTGCCTATCTAGGATTGATTTTTGAATGTATATGAATACGTACACGAAAACTGTAAAAGCATCTTAAGTACCTATACGCTTATGATATGGGTAACGAAGGTCCTTTCCACTCGAATTCTAATTTCTACACAGATTATTTAATTTGTTTTTTGCTACTGCAACTATTTGTTGCAATGGTTGCGAATTAGCGATAGCTACATTATCGATTCATAATTAAATTCATTCATAATCGTAATCAACATTTATTTGTTTACGCTTTTCAATTTACAAATTTATGTGAAATAAAGAAAATATAATATTTTATAAATGATTCAAAATTACAAGAAAACATGACTACGAAATTCACGTAGAAAATATTTCGTATGCGAATTTGAAAAGTTACCACCGAAATTATTAATCGACTGACCCTAAATGACGTCATCTAGTACCTATTTCTTAGAATGTATTAGGAGTGTATACCTATATGTACTACGTCATCACCACCATTTATGTCACCGTGTCATCTTCAAGGAAAAACAGGCATAAAATCTTCAAGTGGCCATAAAAATCCACACAAACCGGTACTGGTACACGGATTCACCAGATAAGTAGACCACGGGGTGAGGTGGAACCTGTCTGTGGTATAATAATGTAGGAATGCCGCTCCATGGCCTTAACCGCAAACAGGATGGGGTCCCGGTCCCTCACGTGGTGGTGTTCGGGAAGGGAGGGGGCGACGCGGATAGCGGACGAGGAGTTGATTTGTGAAGTGAATATTCATTTATATCGAATATGTATGCGTAGAGTAAGAAAAAAAAAACTGGCCAAGTCTGACTCGCAATCATAGCTTCCGTATAATAAGGCTGAAAAGAAAAACTCAATTCTTGTGTAAGAACCCCCATTAATTTTTAATTTATATTATTTTATTTTCAGACATAATTCACGATATAAAAGAGCCGAATATTTCAAGTGTCTACCTATTACGATTCAAAAGATTCGGTCCTAGGTCAGATCGAGCTAAAAACGGCAAAAAAAATATTTTTTTGTCGGGGACTGCCTTTAGTTTTTAACTTTATTTTGATTTTATTATTTGTTGTTAAAGCGGTCACAGCTACACATTCTGAAAATTTCAAGTATTTACAACTTAATTTACTTAGAGTTCAAAAGATACACTCCTGGGATAGACGTGGGAAAAGAATTCTTACTTAGAAATAAATGAAACCGCCTTTGCTTATACCATGTAACATATAGGTAACTTAGAGCAGACATGTCTTGTACTTTATTATTTTTGCTGCGAAATGAGGCTTAGATAAAAAAAATTGGTGGCTAGGGATAAAATATATTTTGTTGATAATTTTATAATTAGTTTTGAGTATAGAAACAAATAAACTTTTATAAGTATTTAATTGAAATGAATATTAGGCAAAAAAATAAAATAATAATAGAATCAGGTGTATTTGGCGGCAATACTTCACTACATAGTATAAAACAAAGTCGCTTCCCGCGTCTGTCTGTCCCTATGTATGCTTAGATCTTTAAAACTACGCAACGGATTTTGATGCGGTTTTTTTTAATAGATAGAGTGATTCAAGAGGAAGGTTTATATGTATAATACATGCATATTAGCGTAACCGTGCGAAGCCGGGGCGGGTCGCTAGTATTTTAATATTTAAAATAAGAAATTCAGTCAGGAGGACATTTTGTGACCATCTTAATGTGTTATAATTAAGGTCATAGCTACAGGCTACGGTCCAGTAACTTGAGCAATTATACGCCATTAAGCTAACTATCATTAGTTACTATATAATAATACGGTGTCATCGTTCGCTGAAGCTATTATTATCTAGGTACATGTCTCTAGTCTGAATAATCGTCTTGGACGTCTAGACTTTTTGTAAGTATTAAAAAATATATAGGTAGTATTAATGACTCATTAGGTAGACATGTTGTTAAGTATTAATAGTTAGGGAATTAATTAGGTACTTTTTTTATTTATTTAAGAGCCTTGCTCTTGTTGGTGGAGTCCTCCAAGGTAGGTAAAATAAGAAGTAATATACCGATAGTTCAAAGCCTGCTTGTAATTGTATTTACTACAAATGATAACATAGACTCACACCTGTATTCCCCAGAGGGGGTAGGCAGAGGTTTATGCAGTACACACTGGTTCACCCACGTTACGCAGGCTATGTTATAAGTCCCATGTATCTAATAGGGGGCGAGCCTATTACCATTAACCGGTCACAATTCCAGACTTCCTTCCTTTCATTATGCTTATATGCTTATTCCTTGTTGCTACTGAGAATTTTCTAATGGACAAACCCAATAACACTTTGCCCGACCGGGGGATCGGAGCCTTCTCGTGTTCAGCAATCGCGCTACCATTAGACCAACAAGACAGTCATAGAAATGTAATATAAAGAAACTGATGTTAATAATACACATCAAACAAAACTACCACACATCTACACCACTGTATAACGACCAACAACCGCGATGGCATCAGCCAGCTAAAGTATGCTTTACACAACTTTTTCCTTATAAGTCCCAAGTGGGCTATAATGAGATAACGCCGCCGGTCGGGTCGGGAACTCGGGCACTCGGGTACACGTCCCAGATACCTATGCAGACTAAAGTTTTGGGATCCAGTCGTGGGTAGACTGTAAAATAAGTACTGTTAGCGGTAATCCGTATTGAAATACTTTCTGACGGAATCGGTGATGATAAAAAAAATTAGTTTTTTCTTTTTAAGCCTTTTACCCAAATGGGGTTATATAAGGTTTACGTCAGTTTGTTTGTGTGATAGGAGCATAGGAGTAACTTTAGTTATGTAATAAGCAAAACATCCTTCTTATAATCCATCACTTTATTTTTTTAATGGATGGAGCCCAAACCCCACCATTAGGTACGTCAATGACTGTATGGTATCAAAAATTGAAGTAATAGGCATTGACTTTTACGTTTCCGACTTCGCCAGCTATGTAACCTCGTGAAGTCGTGAGTCGTGACGTCAACAGTCACTTGTCATTTCGGGAAGCCTCATTCGTTAATGTCACGAAATAATTAATATTTTTTATATTCAATTAATCGCGCGATCGCATCTGTCGTTTGGATTTCATGTCTTGTCCTGTCCAAATCGTCTACAAGATTAATAATTACAGCCACGCAGATTTTTAATTCAATTATGGCTTAAACTTCAATCTTTATTAAACGATCTGGCACACAGTCCCTTGTAAAATCCAAGTAATAATAATAAAATCTTCCTGACCGAATTTCGGTCACAGCGGCCAATCTCAACGAAAATTGGCCTTTGATCCAGGTGATATTAGTCACTCTCATAGTCCTCTGGGATGGCAATCCGACACGATTGAAGAGAGTGCTCTTTCTTTGCGGACTAACAGCTTTATGTGCTTTCCAGAGCACAGAGCTAGTGATAATTAATTTTTAATACGTACTAAACTGCACAAAAACTGATATTCAGCTGCATCCAGTTAGATTAGAAGCCAATCCCAACAAAGTTTTGGAATAATAAGGCAAGTACGATGAATTTACCCTCGAGTAAGATATACTTCATCTTGATGAAATTGTGTCTTAAAAAGACAACTTTCAAAGTAAACTTAAACTTGTTATAATTAAATTGGTGGTATGAACATCAAATAATAATACATACCTACGTCAAACTATCAAAGTTTTACGACATTAAGTTATCATTTATTTACCGATGCTCCGATTCCCGCGGGATTTCAACGGCAAACTTGAATTAGGGCTGCCAGTAACAGTATTACCCACGGCGAACAAAAACTTAAAAAAACCCAGAACATTTGGGTGAAATTGAATGTCCAAAGGGTTTGAACCAGACGATTTTTGAAATACCCTCCCAAAAGACCACTCAGAAGACCTTTAAAATAGGACAAATCCGGTGGATTCTGGACGGTTGCCAGCCCTAATTTTTAACTATGTAACTTGAATTGGTATCATATTTTCCGATCCGAAAAGAAGCAACGCGGCCGAATTAGCTATTGGTACAGACAAGTTGAATGACTGTGTAAATAGTGTGCATAATTTTAGAATATTCCAAATATTATGCAATCATATTCTAAGTGGTATGGTAAGGTTTCCAGGAATGTACCATTGACTTTGCGTATTGTACATTTGTACCTAAATTAACTACACTTTCTCCGTGCCTCGGACAGCACGTACAGACGTTGGTCCTGCACCTGATCTCGTTCCTGTCGTGGCAGACTAGCATCCCGTCAAAAATATGAGAGTGTGGTAATAAATAGTGCATGTGTGTTTGCGCACACGCTAGTTTTATAATAATATTATATACTTTAAAGCTTATTATCTAATTATTATTAGAGGGAGGCCTTTACCTTTATAATAATACTATTATTATCTCGAATCAAATAGATATTTAGAAGAATTTCTCTCAGAGATACATAAATAATATGTACCTATTTATAATTCGTCAGGGAGTACTTAAAATCAAATTAGTCTTTACAAACTAACTTTGCGGTTTCCACTCTGTATTACCTCGCTCGTAATTGCCTGGGGGGACGTGTAATTGTATAAAAACGAGATGCGATTCAGACGTGAGTGATTAATGTACCTACTACTACGTTACTCTTGTTACTGTGTAACTAGTGCTAGTGTACTTATAATTATGTACACTGGTAAATACTTGGGTACCTACACTTTTAGCACTGGCATGGCGTAAGGTTTAATTTATAATGTTCTCCTGACCGATTTTCGGTCACAGCGGCAAATCTCAACGGAGATTAGCCAACGCACGAGATATTAAAGTGCACAAGTGTGTGCGCAAACATAAGTGCACTCTGTATCACTCACGCTCATAGTCCGAAGGGACGGCAATCTAACACGACCGGAGAGAAATTAGGAGCAGGACCATCTTTACGCTTTACTTTCTACTTTGAAGGCTTTACGTGCTTGTCGAGGCACGGAGTAAGAGATAATTAATTTATACTTCTTCTGCTACTACTACTTACGAAAAGTCAAGGAGGATTGTCAAGGTGTGCCATCCGCTGTTATTGTTAAAATTATTTGTACATTGCCCAAAGGGAATATAGTTTCCAGTCAATTTATATTATAAGGGATGAGATGATTGATTGATGATGATTTTAGGTCTTGTAAATTGCATATTTAATTTTATTTTCATTGGGCAATGAATCTAGTCTATTCCATGAAGGACCTGTACATCTTATATTTCCTTACATACATGAAATAATATTTATATGTACATACATATATAGATCTAGTTATGTCTCATTTCCGGGAAAATTCATTATCCCGTGTTTTCACGTTTTAAGTATGTCATGAGCAGAGATACTGTCGCAAAAACAGGGTAGCGTACCTTTCCGAGAATTTCTCGAGAATTTGCCCGGCGTACATTGCCGATACGGTCGTTACGCAATAAAGATAAACATTATGCAATGTACAAATGATATCAAACCAGTACCAACACTTCAACCTCAACTTCAGCTTGACTTTATTTTGTGACGTATTTTAGGCTAAAATTGCACTGTACTTGTTACCGTTAATATGTGACCGAAAGATCAACGTTTAAAAGTTTTCGTTGTGTGTGTGCTTCCCTTCTGGGAATTGACCCTTAGTACCCATTCTCACTTACATTCAAAGTTTTTTTTTTAACTTTTACTTACACTAGAGGTTAAAGTTTAGTTGCTGCTTAAATTCTTAAAACAATGGAGGAAATTGTCCCTCTAAAGTTTTGAATATTTTGTCTACTAAGGCGTGGTCTGTAAAAAACCCTTTACAAATGAGCCTGTAACTGTCCCAATGCAAGGCAAAGGCCTCTTCTCATACAGAGAAGGATCGAACATTACCTCGCTAGCTCACTAATTTTTTTCGTCACCGTTAGTCAGTGGTGTTTTACATTAACTAAGAAACTCCATATGACATTAAAAAAGTCACATTGCTACATGCTAGGTTTGAACCCACACCTGCATGGTTGCAAAGCAGGTTCGTAATCAATGCACCACCGACCTTTATAATGAAGCAATTTATAATTCGATTAACTGATTTGAATTATATTTAGATTTCAAATTGGGATTAGTTAAATTATATGCGCATAGCATTTCTTCCAAGCTCACGGTTCCTACTTGCGGGCTGGCAAATACGAAATACCGAATACTTTATTTCCCCTTTGTAATTTACGAGTATATCCAGATGTTGCGTAACTCACATCAACTGCAAAGGAAAATAGAAACAAAAATATTTCATAAACAGCAGGTAATTTGATGTACTACTCCCACGCATAGGGTTGCCAGGTCGCCAAACGTTATAGCCGGACAGATCATCCAGTTTGGCCGGACATTTGGGCAAAAAATCCGGACACCCTACATTATTGAGGATTTTGTATCGCAGTAAAATGGGTACGACAAAAAATTGTATGTAAAATCAAGCTTATTTGATTATCAACGCTCGGCGCTCGCTCGTTTGTGAAATGTAACAAGCTTAATAAAAGCCGGACACCGTTTATTTTAGCCGGACACGCAATCAAAAAGCCTATGTCCGGCTTTATCCGGACGCCTGGCAACGCTATCTACGCATCTGCGTTTTGCACGTATCTCTAATACACCACGTTCGTCTTATATTTCTTAAAGACACGTACAAAAATAATGTATTAAGGTCCACTTCGGAATATGCGCCAATCGCCCATAAAAATGACAGGATGGGTACTCTCTAACTTTGATGAGATATGTTAGGTAACGCGATACCTTCTGCTTCTTTGGATAATTTTATTGCATTTCAATGCTTGTATGAAGAAGCGATTTTGTGGAATAGAAATTACTTTTGGATGGATTCTCAATATATTCTATAAACAATACCCAACTAATATTCTATAGTTATATAAGATTTAGGTATATAACCTACCTACATTACATTTATATGACATATACATTTCAATATCCGCTGTATATTGTTACATACATAATTGTGTAACCTACTACTTTGAGTTGAGGCTGTTGGGATAGATTTCACGATATGTATAGATAATATCTAACGACATTTCATTTTTTATAAATTGCTATATGATACTCTGTGTTGATAATACTTAAGAAGGATTCATACTACAGTATACTATTAATTATAAACACATAAATGAACCAGCCTGTAACTGTCCCACTGCAGAGCAAAGGCCTCTTCTCGTAACGAGAAGGATCGAGTATTAAAGTCCAAGTTTTCTTATGATGTCTTCCTTCACCGTTAGTCAATAGCTAACTAAACTAAAGTTAACTAAAGAAGTATATATGACATTGAAAAAGTCACATTTGTACATGCAAATTCGAATTCACACCAACATGTTTAAACATTTAACATTTAAAATTATTCACTCTTAGTATTTTGTTTCCTCTTTGATACTTGCGGATTACATTGTGATAACGATAAGATCAAGACCGCTAGTCTATTTATTGGTGCTGATTCTCTTATAAATCTCGCTAAACTAATTTTAGTCCATCTATATCTCTTTCTATTAAACACCTTAGAAAAAGGACAGCAAATTGAACTATCAAATTAGAGCTGTCAAATTAGACAAGACCGATGACATGCCGACTAAATTCTCGTTGATATCACGCGCAATGGACTAGTTTGATAGCTCTAAAAATGTAATCCTTTTCTAATGATCTCTGTTAGATAGAGAGATAGTGAGTCTAAATTAGTTTAGAGTGTGTGCAAGAGAATTAGCACCATTATCACGAATATTAGATAGAACTAACACTGTTCACCAACAAATCCACTTTAATTCTAGCCAAAGGCGTTAGCTAGACCTGTCATCACACGGCAGTCTACCACTTCCCAGTAATAATACATTGCTTGCAAGTAACTCGCATGCTACTTTCCTATTAATGTCGCTTTGGGCTTTGCTTTGTGAAAGAACATTGATTATGCAGTAGATGTTGCAGCTTCTCCGAGATTAATATGGCAATTACGAGGAAAATTTAAGGTTGGTTCGGGATGTAATTGCCATTTTCCTAAAAGAGGGCTGATTTTATAATCGCGGTAGCTGCAGGATTCAGTTAGTGCGATGTTTTTTGCAAGTAACAAGAATTATGTGAGTTTAGTAAAATAAAATATTATTATTCATTAACATCGCCTTAGAAACACTCAATGACGTGGCTGATAGAATTGACATTTTTTCTTGTACTCTGGGTGAATTCACAAAAGTCACATTTTAAATAATATGTAATAGGTAGATAATTAATATAGATACATACAATGTAATGAATAAGTAATTAGTATAAATGTAATTAATATAAGTATAGAAGGACCGCGCTAACGCATTGGAATATCCTGTAATGTTAGTGATGATGTAGAAATAAATAAAATAAAACATTATCCCAATACTTCCTTCACAGCGATCTTGTGCGTATTCAATTATTATAAGTTTATAATTTAAACGTTTCTCTTGGTGTGTTTAATTTCTTTTTGAGTACATTTACCTACATTTATACTGTCGTCTAATTGAATGACATGCTAGCCCTCTAAGTACTCCGTACAAGGGGTGAATGTAGCTACCATCTGAGATGGTTAACTGTAGAAGAGAATTAAGAATATATAACTTGGAAAAGCGGCTAAGGGCTTTACCAGTGCATATACGTGTCGCGGGAATAAATGCTGTTAGTTATTATTCGATCGATTATTCCTTACTACAAAAATTTGAAACTAACTTGCATAGCTTTCCAGAAATAAAAACAGATGCAAGTTTTACTGATTCCTTAAAAAGCGTGAATATTCAACGGAACGTATTCCAATATTCTTACGTTCACTCTATTCGTAGGCAGCCAATTTTCCATTCAATATCTACGTAGGTAGTATAAACCAGACATATGTGATTTCTACCTAGTACCTGGCATCTTAGCGCTATGTATTTCGTTCCAGGTCATTACACATGCCGCATTTCATTGGGAGCGTGTGGTTTCCTCTCGACTTAGTCTTCAGTGGAATATTTAAACTTCATGTATGAGATGGGGTGTGAATATGTACTTTTTAAAGTTTATAAGAGCCAAAGTGTTTAAAAAAAATTGAAACCAGGGTTTAGAACAGTTTTAAACGAAATGGAATCAATTAATTCTCAATCGCCAGCGAATTTTTATCGATATTTTTTCTTTTCATTCCGAATATATAGAGCAGACATAATGCTCTATATATTGTTGTAAATAATTCATAAAGATTGTAGAATATATACCAACAACGTGTACGAAACACCACGGTCCAGTGACCACGACAAAACATAAAAATAAATTACAATTTAAACGCGACCTCACAAAGATAAAGTATTCCATTACTGATCTCATCATATATGTATTGCATATTGAATGTTATGAGCTGAACCTTTAAGTTATACCGTGTCATTTACAGGAATGTTGCTTGACGAGAAAATAAAACTGAATTTTAACATTGGAAAAGATGATCAAATACCATTGCTTGTATACATATAGGTGATGAATAGCATCAACGCGTCTCTATGAGTCGACCAATAAAAAAAATAAAAATTCGGTCTAAATTCGACCAATAGGTGATCTCTAGTTTATTTTGATACGTGCACAAAAACAAAACTTACGAAAAGTCAGAGGTGCGTGCTTAGGTTCGATCCTGTGACCTTTGACATACTATTCCAAATCATCTAGGCTATGACAGCTATCAGACAGAGAAAATAATATTAGAACATAGGTACCTATTTATTTTTATGGTATACGTATAAAAAATTTATATCAAGTTTTTTTATATTCAAATCGCAAAAAAAACAGCTGTTCCATACATTTTGTTGAGTCATTTTATATTTTCATACATTTATGTTCACATGACTCAGCAAAATCTGATTTTGTTCTGCGATTTCAGGATTGGTTCCATAGTAAAAGTTGTTCATAAGGTTTGAGGGTATTTTACAAATAGCCCTGTATAAGGTCGGCGACAATAATAAAGTAAAAGTATGTAATAAAGCAAGTCTGGTATAAAGACATCCTTGCCTAAATTAACATATTTTTAAAAGGAAAAACAATCGAGCCGAAATCTATGGTCGTATTCTGTTATTTTAACGTCTTATTCGAAGCGTTAAGCTTGATGGAACTGCGGCAATTTGGCCTGAACGATGTGGTGTATCAAAACACCCATGTTATTATTTATTACTAAAGAGAATATTGGAAATTCTACTTAAGGTTTTAGAGCAAATTATTGCCTAAGTTCGTTGTATGAAAATGTAAAAAGTAGGTTCTAAAAAATGACAACGTAAAGTTTTAACAGCGCTTAGTGTTTTGATTTTATTAATTAACTAGCTGCCCCGCGCGACTTTGTACGCGTGATTATTTTACCTCTACGCTTTTTCTACCCAACCCTACACTACTCTACCCTACCCTAGCATTCTCTAACCCTACCCTACCCCTACTCTACCCCTACCCTACCCTACGCTACCCCTAACCTACCCTACGCTACCCCTACCCTACCCTACGCTACCCCTACCCTACCCCTACCCTACCCTACTCTACTCTACCCCTACCCTACCCCTCTATTCCTACCCTACCCTACTCTACCTCTACCCTACCCTACCCATACCCTACCATACCCAAGGGGTATATGACCTTTTTTTTTCTTCGATTCTTCTATTATAGGCGGAGACTAATCTAACAAATTAAATACCATGAAAATCGGTCCAGCAGTTCTCGTGTGTGCCTACTAATTTTCATATTTAAAAATGGCAGAATTTCATTCAAACTTTTATCTTCTATATTTTCTCCCCAAAGTGATTGAATATCGAGATATACGTGCATAGTTATGCCACTTTGATGTCTCATACTAATACCGAATTTCTTACACAAAATATTCGCGCTTTTTGATAACTCTACCCGTTAGGGGGAAAGGGGGGGGGGCTTTCCCTCTAATGGGTAGAGTTATCAAAAAGCTAAAACACGTCTTATTTGTTAACCGAAAAGCTAATTTATCGAGTTTAATGACGGATTTTCATAACTACAAACTTTAGTCCCCTTTTATATCTCCTCAGGGGTAAAAAAATCCAAATTTTTTGATACACGTCTTTCTTATTTTTAGCGCATAAGCTAAATACTTATTTTTACATCTGTAACTTAAAAAATAACGAATCTCCCATACAAACTTTCACCTCCTTTTTTATCCACTCAAGGGTAGTTTTTTAAAAAAAAAACAATGCTCGTCCTTTTATTTATCAACCGAAAAGCTGAATACCAAGTTTCGTACATTTAACGTCAAAAATGACGGATTTACATACAAACTGTTTCCCCCTTTTTTACCTACTTAGGGGGGGAATTTCAGAAAATCCTTCCTTAGTGCACCCCTACGGTACTTAAAAAATATTGTCTCAAAATTTCAAGTCTCTAGGTCTACCGGTTTAGGCTGTGCGTTGTCTGTCAGTCAGTCACGTTACCATTTTATAAGTATAGATTAAGCATTTGAAAATAGAAAATGTTGATTTCGAGCAGGATTCGAATCTGCGCCCTTCTGGGTTAGATGCATCCGCCACTCTGTCGATTAAACTATTTGTAGATCGCTCGCGGCGAGTCTCATTGTTTCATAGTTTTGCATGCACTTTTCTGGACCGAACTCCTTATTCCAACTTAAAATTATGAGATAGAGAAAACGGACGCGGGAATCGAAGCCGGGACTTTAAGTTACTAATAGGCTTGCAAACACTAGATGGACAATGTGCTCATTGTTTTTATTTCTTATCTAATTAATAATGATGGATGATCAACTCTACATTTTCTTAGACAGTCTATATAGACTATACATTTAAAAAAAAACTATCTCAAATCTCAGAACACATTCTTAGACATTATCAAGTGTTTAAGTGAAGGTAACAGTGAACTTAATACTTCTGTCATGTTGTAGTGAAAGTGTGACTAAGCAGATGAGCTCAGCGGTCGGCACGATCGGGAAAATAAGAAAAAGTCTAAACATTATGTTGCTTGGTTCTGTAGTTAATATCGATAAATATTTTATATCTTTTTAGAAGATCGCGTTATAAAGGTCTTTATAAAGGATGTCTGGCCATCAATACTTGCTATTAATAAACAAACATAGACTTTTTTACGTTTAGATTTTATTTTATCGCGGGCTTTGAGCGCGGCGACCGAATCAAGAAATTCCGTAACGAAAATAAAAAACCTAACACCCTTTTTTGCAGAAGTGTTTAAAACCATATTAACTAGCAAATAAGGTATATTTTATGTTGACATATTAAAAACAAAACATTTAGAAATATAAACATCTGTGTGTAAATACCTATATTCTATAGAAATAAATAATATTCTATTCTAATTTATTTTAAGGCAATTTATCAATGCAATAATTTGCTTCACAAAAAAGTAATTACCTCCCTTAATCTCAGACTGACAGCAAGCACTAAAGCCTACCTACTTAATTTTTTAAATCCACTCCAATATAAGTTTGACATTTGTAATTTGAGATAAAACATCAAACTAAGCTGATTTTAATTATAGCAATCGCAATGCATGACTCAGCTATATCTGACTTTAAACTGAGAGGAGGTAATTAAAAAAGTTTTAAGCTTAACTGTGATGGGTAAAAATCTCTCCTTAATACGTAACCCGACTGGTCAACACGGAGATAACGAATGACGTAACCATACAGGAGATAAAGTACCGTTTTCACCACGCCTGTATTCACCAGAGGAGGTAGGCAGAGGTGTATGTAGTACACCCACGTTTCGCCGGATATGTTATAAAGTCCCATGTAATAAAAAGCGAGCCTATTGCCATTAACCGGGCACAATTCCAGACTCCGTGTTGCTACTGAGAATTTCCCAATGGACAAACCAAATAGTACCGACCCGGGAATTGGACCCAGGACCTTGTGCTTATTAGTCGCGTTTGCTACTACTCAAATATTACAATTTAATACTATCACGCTATACCATGGAAATCAGCAAAATAGTGGGTACTAAGTAGTGCTTGGTAGTGCTCAACAAAAATAATTGTACCCTTATACTTTTTATTACTCTGGAGCTCCTGGCTTTAGTTATAATTCTTCTAGTGTATGCTTAAAACGTGCTTAAAATGTATGAGATTTTGCATAGCACCGGCACTATTTTATAAAATGTATACCAACTTGAAGGGTTTTAAACACTTTTAAACTTACATGGTTAAAAAAAACGTGTGGCACTCGGGGACTGCCGCGGTAAAGCTATTGCATAGCATTTTTTATCAACTTATGCAATTATAATTATTTATTAATTTTTTATTGCAGTCAATAGCTTAAAAACTTAATACAAAATCATGTTTTGAAAAATCTAAGCAAATAATTAGTTTTCGAAATTCGAATGTTTACCTATATTTCTAAATGGTGTAAGGTTTTTATTTTCATTACGGAATTTCTTGATTCGGTCGGTCTCAAAGCCCGCGATAAAATCTATGCAATAGCTTAAAAGAAAAAAACAATTTAGAAAAATCTATAAAAAGTCTGTTTCTTTATTAATAGTAAGTATTGATGGTCAGACCTCTAACCTTTATAACGCGATCTTCTAAAAAGAAATAAAATATTTATCGATATTAACTACAGAACCAAGCAATATAAAAACCAACTCACTCACTCATAAAAAAAGAACTCACTTAATAAGTCTCTTACTAAATAATATCCTCCTTGATTTTATTACGAACGGAATGAAATTCCATACATTTTGGATACGGAACCCTGAAGACAGCCACAGCGAGACTATAGCAGATAACAGAGTCCAACGCTTTTTTTTTGTTTTTTTGTGATCCAATTTCGTTTACTGATAGGGGTGTGCCTAATTAAAAATTATTTCAAACTTTTATTAGGTAATACCTTACGTGATACTGACTGTCAAGTCTGAGGTCTCAGGTCTAACCCTAGCGCACTTCTGACTTTTAAGTTATGTGCTAAATATACCTAAATTAATTATCACTTGTTCCATGCCTCGGAAAACACGTAAAGTGCTGGTCCTGCGCCTGATCTCCGGTGGTGTTGGATTGCCGTCCCATCGGACTAAGCGAGTGAGGGAATAGAGAGTGCACCTGTTTGAAACAATTAATAAATTTATCCTCCTATTATTCCTAAACTTTGTTAGGGTCGACTGCATCTAATTAGATTATAAGATAGAAAAAAAAAAATTTTTTTTAATCATTCATTTGATAAGGTTTTACTATTAAATAAAAAGAGAATAATAAATAAGCTAAAATGACTTTTTTTTCTTCTCTTTTTTTAAATATTCAAGACAATAATAATATTGGTTTTCCAGTGAAGTTAATTCAAAGGTAACCCAAGTAACGTAATAAACAAAACTGACAAGACCTTATTCTACCCGTGTCTCAGATAGTGACAACCCTATTTCACAATATGTTATCGCTCGGCCGCGCAATTGGCCAAAAGTTAAAATAAAACTAAAAACAACTGTTAACAGTTTTATCTAACTGTCAGTTTAGATTGGAAATTTCACTTTAGGTAAATATTTTAACTGCGAATAAATTGCTATGTCGATTGTTGTGGAATTTTGTAAAAGCTTTTCGTTGTTAGTGGATATAGTCTATTTTAGATTATAATATCGATTTTTATGTAGCTCTGTCTCTTCTAGTAATTAATATAAAAATAACGTATCATAGACTCACGCCTTTGTTTCCCACAGAGGGTAGGTAGGTGTTACGCAATACACGTTTCGCCGGCTATGTTTTAATCTGAATTCCCAAATGAAAAGAACCCAATAACACTTTTCCCGACCCGGGGATCGAACCCAGGACCTCGTGCTAGCAATCGCGCTTGCTATATCAATAGACCAACAGGACAGTAAAATTTAAAGGTGTGCAAAACCATGTCAGAGGCTTAAACTCTGACACCAGGTTGTTCATCAACTATACAATAAGAAGATAATATAATATAAGATAAGAAGAAGATTGTTATTATACTTAATCACAATAACACATGATCTTAAACACTAATTTCCAAAACAAATGCCCTAAAGGCATACAAATAAAGTGTATTGAAGCACCTCATAAATATTTGGGTATACCGAAAACATAATAATATAAATTATCCATCATTAACATTTTAGCAGCTTTTAGCTAACAAACCGCGGCCATTAGAGCGGTGGTAATTTTATGGATAAATTATAATACTTAACCTGAATCGATGTGTTTCGTACTCCATTTAATTTTAACCTATTTTGTGGCTTGGCAGTCCTTTGATATAACAAAATAAAAAGTTCCTACTATTTGAAGAATGTGAAAATGAAATTTTATTATTATTTAATTATATTATTAAGAAAAATACATCAGCATGTTCCTAGCTTTACTATTAGGACTCCTAAACTTTATTGGCGTCGGCGTCTAATCTAACCAGATGCAACTGAATATCAGTTTTTAATGGAGCGACTGCCTATAGGACCCCCGCAACCTCAAAGGCCCCTCAACCTAAATTTATACCTATGTTTATATATTATAACCTATATTATTCTACAGTTAGATCAGCTTGGTCTGCAAAGTGAAAGATCGTTGGACTGCAAAGTGAAAGATCGTAGGTTCGAAACCCTCGCACGCAACTTTCACTTTTCGGATTCATGTGCGTTTTAAAAATGAATCCGAAAAGTATCATAAAAATGAATCCGGTGAAGGATTTGCTAATTTGAAAAACGGAGTCCATTTTCAAAAGAAACACTCGCTCTTGAAAATGGACTCCGTTTGAGTTCGAAACTAGTCGAGCATTCCCCGGAATCAATGCGTAAGTAAAACCGTATTCATATTTAATCATATTTGAAAAATGTGGTACGAAAGTGCAACACATTTTTTTTTATAAGTATTATGCATGATAAGCAAAAATCCAACCAAGTTTCAAGAATATAAAGCTGGAATTTAAACTCCGTTTTCTATGTGCTGAATCCGAAGTACGTTGCGTCGGTAATGTAGTAGCTAAAATCCGTGTATACTTGTATGAATTTTCCGTCGAGTCGACATGCATTGGCAAGGAGTACCTCGAAGCATTACTTGCATGAAAACAGGGACGAACTTTGGTATTTAGGAGGTGCAACTGGTGCATTGCAGGGGGCGTTCTGTAGGTGCAGGTTGTTTTCTCTACATAAAGAAAAAAATATTTGATTCTGATTTTAACATCCTTCTTTGATGGTAGTTAAAAAATTGTCTTTATTTTATAGTAGGCCGATAGAGGAAATTTATTGAAAAAGAGATAGGATACGAGCGATGTTTAAACCTACAACACTTGCCGTAGCGTGTCAATGCTGGCAATTTACCTATCAAATTTCTAGTTCCATTTCTATTTCATATTCAGTAGTAGTTGTAGTACATTCTGGGTTATTGTTTTACTGTCATTTAACCTACAATACAACGACGTGTATATTTTTTTCGGTCAGTAAGAAAAAATATTGCAAAAAATTATTATTGTAGACAATTGTTACCAATTATCTAGCTATTCGTGTGTTTCATAAGAACGTGACCGGCAAAAAAAATTTTTTTTGAGTGATTTTTGCAAAACAAAAAATACCAGCAGGTAGCCCTATATTTTGCCTAAGACGCTACTAAAAAACAAAATAATGTTTAGCGTTCGTTTCGTTCAGAGCGCAAGTTTCCCGAGATGAGTACCGCGTATCCTTCCAGTTTCGATGCAGTGTTTCTTTGTATGCATACCCCTTTGGTCCTACAACCTAAAATGTCGCACGATCGGGCTGCAATGTATTTGAATAAATCTAAGACGTTCCGGATCAAGTTGGTTAACTGATATTTAGAAGCTTAACACGCCGATAACTTACCAGAACGAGGTGAAACGTGGAAGACGACACTCATCAAGAAAAAACGGATTCCGCAACTGTTTTAAAAAAATCTACGTCTATTTTTGCGATCTGCACATGAAAAATTATTAAAAAAAGAATAAACTATATCTCTAGCTATAATTATAAGATGTTTAGCTGAGATCAAGTTGAAAAACCGAAGCATAGTGAAGAAATCGTTCCTTTCAGAAAAGCACGTGGAAAAAATTATGGCCTGGGCGCGACACAACAAAGACCATGACTGGACCAAGATTATATTTTCAGACGAAGCTTAATTTTGGGCAAGTAGTATCTTACCTCGTGCTTGGTATACTAATGATACCAAACTTTTCGAACGCACTGTCAAACACCCAATAAAGGTGCATTTTTGAAGATGCTACTCAAAAAGGAGATTTGTCAATTTATGGTTGTTTACTGACTCTCCGAATGCTTTGAAGATAAACCTAAAATACCTAAAAGCATCGTTGCTCTCTGCCAAAAGGCTGTTTCCAAGGCCAAATGAATAATCGCTATTATAAGATTACAACGACCCCAAACACTGATGAAGTCTGGGCACCGCCTAGAACCAAGAAAATGGCACCCAGGTATTGGACTGTCCCTCACAATCGCCTAAAGCAAACCCTATTCAAACATTTGTTGCGTTGATGTAGCTTAAACTTCAAAGGAAAAAAACGCCTTACCCCCACCGAGCTTACTCGCAATATAAACTTCATATGAAGGTCATTATCCCCTGATTACACTAAAAAATTTGTCAAAAATAATCATCGAAGATGCTAGGCCATTATTAATAACAGAGAAGACTGGACAAATTATTAATAACAAAGCATCTAAGTGCACATGATGAACTACGTGTTTAAATAATATCAAGCCATAGACTTAATTTTTTTTATTAATTTTGCCGGTCACGCTCTTGTGTTACATAGTGTACCTACTTGAATTTGAAAATCGAAATTGTGCCCAAACTATGAACGGAATACAGTTTCAGTCCATTCATTTACGTCACGCTTCATTAAAGCGCCGAACAGAGAAAATTCACTTTTTGTGAGTTTCCGTAAAAGCCGTTAATCTTTTTCGTCGTATATACATCCAATCAGTAAAAACATATTTACTTAATTAGAATTAGAGTACTCACTTAAGAATAGATAGTAAAGTTCCATATTATTTTGTACCCAATTAACTGTATTGTTGCTAGTTTTATTCTGTTAGTAACCGGAATAAAAGTAAATCTCATTTATAATAATTAATTACAATGAAGAGCTAGCCGTAATTAGTTATTTAATATCAGCGCCAAATTAAGCCCAAGGCTATTTGATATTAAGTTGATATTTGTGTCATGTCTATTTTATTTGTGGAGAAATAATCTTATAAAAATATGGTCTAGAAATGTCCGAGTATTTTAGTGTGGACCTTAGCGGAATAATAAATTTATAAACTTTTATATTTATATCCGAAGATCCTCTTCGTAATCATATCTTTCTATTTAAAATTTTAACTAGAATTCGCTTTCCATAGGTTAATATGCAATAAAACAATTTTTAATGAACAAATAAAAATAAAGTTACCATTTCTTTAACACAGCTTACCACAAAATCAAGTTTAATTTATTTTAAATTAAATTTCTTTGCTTATTTTCACAAAAAACATAAAACATAAACCACGTAGATTTTATTTCCTTTTCAAACCAAGCTACAGGTGCGTAAGAATAAAAATATTTTACGACAACACGGTGTTTGTTTATTTTGCGTTGACGCATTTGCTCCTCGTCTTTCTACCTTAATCCGGCCCTGCAAACACCCATATTTTTCGCGAATGCTCCGCTCACAGCGAAGCACGCGCCCCAGTATCTCCCAAGGGCCTTAAGTGTTGTTTTTTATTTAAAACAAGGTCTTACTTTGGCTCCCAAGGAGATATTTTTCTTATGCAAATTTTAAAGAGGTGTGAATTAAATACTTGTTTCAAGATGTTCCCTTTCTTTAGTTTATGAAGATTACCGTTCAAACTTGTTAAAGTGTAAAGTTTAATAGTTACTTGGAAATTTCTATAGTTAAGGATGATTGTTAGCTGTAAATAATACTGGACCTAATACCTATTTTATCTTTGGAGTTTATTGCTAAATCATTAAAGATATATTTTACAACGGGTTGTTACCAAAGTATTCAATTCTTTTGTTTTAAAAAGATAAGAAACCCATTAATTCCCATACTAGTACAAAGAATTATATGAGGTCATTTTTGGAGTACTTTGGGAATAACTTTTTACAACATGTAGAGTCTATACCTGAATAGTTCTGTTTTTTTATTTTATTTTGAAGTCATTACCACTATCATTTACCACTTCAGTACAGCTTTTAATGTTTAACCGTGTTTAATGTTTAACTTTTTATATGTTTGTACCATTTTATGCCACCAGCATTGATGGAGGCGATACTAAAGCTACTTTTTGTAGAAAGAAAAATTTGATTTTGATCAAAATTTGGGACTTTAGTGTTCGCTTTGTTCGTTATTCGCTTTACGCGTATCTCTGGCGCTCAAAAGATTAAATTAACGCCTTTTTAAAATAGAAATAGTACTGTGAGTACCTATTTGTACATTGTTGTCGGTCAGTGAGTACAGCGGCAGTGTGCCAACCTCTTCCTTCCATAATCCCTTTTACCAAGTCTCCCCTCCCCTTCTCGCATAGGGTCGGCAACGCGTTAGTGATACCTTTGGCAAGCGTCTGTAAGTTATGGTAACTAGTTAGAATTGTTCAAAGTACAACTTCCAAATAAATAGTGACTGGAACACTGGCTCTGGATCGAAAGACGTGGCAATCAGGGCCTAGCCTTTGCCCAACAGTGGAATGATATGGGCTGACAGTAACAGTAACGACTTCCATGAAACAAAGTCCAGGCAGGTATTTTAATGAGTATTTTTTCTTTTCAGGAGGTCTGTTCACCCTCGGCAAAGTGCTCAACTTCTTCCCAGTGGGGGGCGAGCGGGAGTGCCAGCCTGAAGGACACAACATCGCGAAGTCTGGCATCTGCGTCAACCCTTACGACTGCCGGCAGAGGGATGGCAGAGCTGCGGGGGACTGTGCGCATGGGCTTGGCGTTTGCTGTGTGTGTAAGTATTTCCATAGAAACAGGTTTTTCCACGTTATCAGACGTTAGGTTGCCAGCCTTCTGGGCACGCTGCCTGCAGACAACGGTGATGGGGAGGAATTCTTTGACGCCTTCGCGTGACTTTTGTATAATTCTAAATTGTAAATATAGTTATATTATTATTTAGTTTATTAATATTTGTACATATTGTTGAATCAAAATGTAAATAAATACTAATAATACGTTTGAAGTTATAACTTAGGCCAGCTCCGCATAACACGGAGATTTTGTCTTCACGGAGACTTATGGTCGTTGGTTTGTATTTTTAACCGACTTCAAAAAGGAGGAGGTTCTATATTCGGCTGTATGTACGTTTGTATGTACTAGAGTTGCGATTTCTTTACAGAGAATACGTATTCCTTTCAAACAATTCGTAGTGAGACAACGATAAGAGGCAATAATTAAGACCCGATGGCCTACTTGAAAAAACTTTGTGTCGGGACTCGGGAACAGAGTTACAATACTTTAGTTTGAAACTTGAACACGATCGGAGATTCTATGTAACGAAGAGGGACATAATTATTGATAGAACGTTAATTAAACAAAATGTGAGTTCGAAGTCTCTATACTGCTGGTAATAATATGGAAGTTTTTCGGAACGATATTAGTCTTCTTTTTCATTGTATGGTTGATGAACAACCTGGTGTTAGAGTTTAAACCGCCCATACGCCTCTGACATGGCTTTACACACCGTTGAAAAATCTCTCAGGTGTGCTGGTTTCATCACGATAATTGTTTTCCTTTACTCAAAAAACAAAATCAAAATCAAAACGTTTTTGATCATGTAGACCATTAGGCACTTATGAATAGTCATAATTCTACTTTTGTTGCCAGTTCCAAGGGCAGCCTACCCTTCATGGAGAAGAATTTGGCAAGAAACTCCATGGTTGCTCTTTTAAATATAATGGCTTACTATTTTAGCAAGTGATAATTAATTTATAATACGCACATTATTAACGAAAAGTCAGAGGTGCGCGCCTCGGGATCGAACTCGAGACCTCTGAGACTTGTCGGTCGACGGTCATACCACTAGGCTATCAGTGCTATAAAGGTGTGTAAGGTGTGTTTGTATAAAGTGCTATAATATCAGGTGTGCTGGGGTTCCTTCACGATTTTTTTCCTCACCGTTTTAGCAAGTGATATTTAATTTATAAAACGCACATGTATCCGAAAAGTCAGAGGTACGGGTCCTACTCTCAAAATCGAAAGAAGATGTTTCAGATCAAAACGTAATAATGAAGACTATCAAACACAAATCTTAGGCACCAAATTACTACTGTTTTATTGCACTTAGTGCTTTCGTTTGTAGTGTCGTTTCAAATCCATAAAAAAAATTGAATTAAAACGCGAACAAAAATGAACAAACGTGCGATCAGTCAGTAGAAGCTTCGTCGTTCGAATTTAAGAGTAGAGCCCCTGGATTTCGAACGGCCTTTGACCTGGCAGTCCAACGGTCATACCACTAGGCTATCAATGCATGTCACGTTAAGTGTCACAGCACGTTACGTCTTTTACGTTAAGTGGTCTAGAGAAGTTACTACGATACTAAACTGTCTCCTCTCAGTTTTAGTGCTTCAGGAAGACGTATTTAAAGCGAATATTGTCTTTTAGTTTTTATTCGTCACGAAACTACAAATGGTTGAGGACATCTAAACGAGTTCAGTCATGACCACAAATACTATCCTCTTTCGTTTTTAAATAATTAATACATGTTTATTAAATATAATTATTTAATAAGAAATTTGAAAAAACAACTGACACGAAAGGGATTCGAACCCACGACCTTCGTCGTACCGTGCCGACGCTCTGATCGCTAAGCCACCGTATCGCATCAGAATCAGTTGCAAACCTTTTTCTACGCCTAGGGCGTGTAGTAATATCTATCGCAATTCGCAATACGTTACGTATTCGACTCAGTGTTCCAAACCTTACAGTTTTCGTCAGAAGGTCGGTCGTGGGTTCAATCCCACCCGTGTCATGTTTCTTCAAATTACTTATTAAATAATTATATTTAAATTCATAAAGAAAAACATGTTTATTATTTATTTATGTTACTAATCTTGTGAAAAACTAAATCATAATCGGTCCATTCGTTTAAGAGCTACGATGCTATAGACACACAGATACTTCAAACTAATAACACCCCTCTTTTAGCGTAGGGGGATAATAAATAGAACATCAATTACATACAAGTACATATTTATCGTTACTGTTTAAAAACAATGTGATGTCTTAATCCTATACGTTTTTACACTGTGTCCCGCTTTCCCGACGACGATGATCAAACTTACTGACGTGCAGACTTTATGGCACATTGTTATATCTGAGACTTTACCTGCTTTCTGAGACTTCTCCCGGATTTAAATTATGATGAAGTGGTTAGCTTGATAGCAGTCTGTAAAGTGGCGTGCGCGCTGTGGCCAAATATAATAAACATACAGTACGAAAATTACGTACAAACGTTCGAAAACGGCACACTCACACAAACATAGACGCCGCGTCGTTGTTACTGCAAGCACCGCGACGTTCGTCTCGTAGTTTCGCAGTATTACATGTTTGTGTGAGTGTGCCGTTTCGAGCTTTTGTACGTAGTTTCTATACTGTTTATTAAGCTGTGCAATGGTTTTGGCAATTAATAGACGAACAATAAAGAATAATGGTGCTGATTCTCTTGTCCATTCTGCTAAATTAATTTCGTCCTTGCATTTGACGCAAAATTAGACGAAACCTATGACATGTCGACTTAATTCGGCTTGATGGGCATGTGGACAAAAGGATTAGTTTGACAGCTCTAAAAATTTTCTATTATTTTCTAATGATCTCTTTAAGAAAGAGAGATTGGGAGTCTAAATTTTTTAGAGTTTAGAACGTTTAGAGCGTGTGCAAGGGACAGCACAAATGTTGTGATTTCTTAAAAAAACATCATTTTTTTTATTGACTGCCTCGTTGGTCTAGTGGTAGCAAGCGCGACTGCTAAGCACGAGGTGCTGGTTCCGATCTCCGGGTCGGGCAAAGTTTTATTGGGATTTTCCAATGGGAAATTCTTAGTATCAGCACGGAGCCTAGAATTGGAACCACGGAGGCGAAGCCGCGTGAGAGTCAGCTAGTAAAGCAAAAAATTTATGACAATATTCCCCATCACCTACAAGCTTCTTAAACGTTTAGTAGTTAACTAACTATAAACAAAGGAATTGACATAAAAACCAAATTACGAGTAAGTAAATAATAATTAACTTGACAGACTTTCAGGTAACTAGTAAAGTTGTTTCCGTTACTTGAATAGTCTTGAATATATTGTAGTTGTAAGCGTTTCGAGTATTGTTCTATGAGGTTCTAACACAATCATTCGGTTGTGCTGTTCCTATCGTTAAGTATAACTTGGTTAAATGGAAGGCTATTATTAAGCAGTGATAGCTAATTATATGACTGTTGGACTGCCAGGTAAAAAGTCGTACGTTCAAAACCCAGTCACCCCTGACTTTTCGGATTTACGTGCGTTTTAGAAATTAATGATCACTTGCTAAAACGGTGAAGGAAAACATCGTAAGAAAACCTCACCTGAGAGATTTTTCAACGGTGTATTAGAGGCCTACGGGTGGTTTAAACTCTGACACCGGGTTGTTTATCAACAATACGATAAAGGTAGAAAGCATTATTTTTAGAAATTTATAAAGCTCAAATTCCTTGACTAGTTATCATTACAAATCATCTTTATCATGTAATGTTAACCCTTCTGAGGCTTTTTTTATCATTGCTATTGCAGTCCGAAATAACTGGCATAAATTGTAGCTGACATAAGCCATTACTGTCGGAAGTCTGACGTTAACTTCCGCCACTATTTCAGAGTGCTTAACTTTAAGTTACTTCTGCGGTAAAAGAAAAATTGATGGTACGTGTTGCTATACACAGGGAGAATATTATGGTGAATATGGAAAAATGGTGTAAAAAAAACTTCGATAGTGCTATTTTTTTATCCTAGTCCTATTCTATTTTGGTAATAGATACGTTTCGGCTGAGTTACATCAGCCGTGGTCACGGGGCGACCCGTGGAGTGTGGTGTGGGAGACGGAAACGTCGAGAAAATGTCAGAAAACGTCGGGAAAATATAATTACAAAGTAATAACGCGATTAATACCCGTTTCATTTTAATTTAATCATGAGTTCGAGTCGCGAATGTTTGAAAAAAAAAGCACTTTTATATTTCTAAGGTAATGTTATGTGTAGTAAATGTGGTCCAGGTTTTAACTACAACTGCAAGCCATGCATAGTTTTTTGTAACATCAAAATGACGGGTCACGGTCACATAACGGTCATTTAATGTGTAACACGTAGGTATAAGTGACAGATAGTCACAAACTAGTTGCAATTTAGTACACTTCACTTGTTCTATGTAACCAACTTTCTCTGTGTACGTTTTGTAATTTTAATAAGTGACAAGACGTTGATGTGCATTTTGTTGTGTTATTTAAGTTTATAATTTTTTAAATTAATATTCTTTGGGATTAAGGTTACCGGTGTCTAAAATAAAAATCAATTAACACGAATGTTTGTCCGCGCATCACTTTAAATTAACAACGAAATTGTTTTGTGTAAGTTTCTGATAATTGGAACTGCGATCGGGTTTAAATTAAAACCACGAGCCGCGTAGGGGTTAGCTAGTTTTTCATAAAACATTTTAAAAAATAACCCGCGTTGCGTGCGTGCATGCATATTGACCGAGGTCATTCGCTGATACTAGCTATGGCCGAAATATGTATGTTATATTTATGACTGCCTCGTTAGTCTAGCAAGCGCAACTGCTGAGCACGGGGTCCTGGGTTCGATCCCCGGGTCGGGCAAAGTGTTGTCTAGTTTTTCCATTAGGAAATTCTCAGTAGCAGCAGCAAGCAGTAGCAACAGCAAGTCTGGAACAATAGGCTCGCCCCGTATTACATAGGATTTATAACATAGCCGGTGAAACGTGGGTGTACTGCCTACCCTTTGGGAAATAGTTCTATGAGTCTATGTTATATTTATGAACATATTTACATAACACCTAGTAATACATAATGTCATTAACAACTACAATAGCAATGGGAGCGTGACTCATCCCTTAATTACTTCATAAATAATAAAATGAAAAATACACAAAATTAAATCTACTTTTGCACTGTTTGAAGTAAAAAGCGTGTCGCCTCATAAATTATGCTAATCAACACAGTGCAAAAAATACGCTATTATACCTATTGGCCTACTGCGAAATAGGTTTGTGTGACGACGTTATTAATCATATTTATATCTTCATTAATTTGTCTGTCTAGGGTGATTGGAAATACTAGCAGGTTTCCATGATTTCAGTACTTTACCTGACTTTAACGATAGGCGTTATAGGCGTTTGCGGTTGTCGGATTTAGGTGCAGTCGCAAGTTTAGGTGCCTCTCCCAATCATTGTCGCCCCGTGTTCCAAGCAAAGGATTCGGCGAATTGACCCTCCTAAATTGGTGGGTTAAAACCTGGTTCCGCGCAGTGAATCCTATACTCGCGTCCAGACGTCTGTTGACGAACACAGTGTGGTTTTTAGTCCGTGCGAGTCAGACATAACCCCATCGCGTCCATGGTGATAGGGTACTCATAAAGAGTTTTCCACACAACAAAAAAAAGCTTATTTCATCTCTACGTTTAGAGAATGCAATGATTTTAGAATCCCAGTCTGGCGAATTTTAGTACATTGCAAAACCTATTTGTGGTTAAATGGGCAGGGAAGCGGTGTTATCAATCAGGCGTTGGTTTTCCTCGAATAAAGAAGCAAATAAATTCGCTTTCTTTACTGCAGTGATCCAAAGATCAATTTTATTAGAATTGAATTGCTTAGATGTGATTGAAAGACAACCATCTAAACAAACAAATTGTCACATTTCGACGATGAAGTGTCAATAACTATCATTTTTTTGAAAGTAATTTACGTTTTTGCGGTTATGAACATAAAAATTAAATTAGCTTGTTTTAATAAAAACTGATAAGAGGTACTTATGGATACTTTACCGTCGATTTGTAATAACTAGTTGAGTTTATTTGTAATAACTACTAGTTAGTCTGCCTGCGACCACGAGTGCTGCAAAGTACTCGAAACGTCAGGATTGTATTATCAAAATAAAAACGCGAATTATATCCGTTAAAAGTTGTTTCATTATTGTTTCATTAGTTGAGATTATTTTGTAGGTAAGAATATTGGACTTTATACGACCGGTGACCGTACCATACCATTTGCTGTTAAAGGTTAAATTATCTGTGATTATGATAAATTACGTCATTAGTTATAAGAAGATTAAGTTTTGTGTCATCATAAATCGCCAATCATTTAGTAATATTATCTTGATTTTGCTTTAATGTTTTTCAAAATAATTATAAGCATATTTACAAAAAAAAAAAATTTAGGAGGTAATCAGGTCAGTGAAACTTTCCCCAAGGCACATAGTTCAAAATCAAAAATTGACTTTTCATACTGTCATAGGTCTCGTGACACGTTTGTATGAGAAGTTGCATTTTCGTTTTCAGATTTCGACCTATGTTCCTTGGAGAAAGTTGTTCATTTTCATGATTATTACCTCCTAAATTTTGGCTGGTTCCTGAAAATTTAGATTGTCATTGTCAATAACTCATATTGGAACTAGATATTTTTAATTATTTTGACATTAATCTCTTTTAAACTGACTTTAAAAAAAGGGGGATGAAATTGAAGGGTTTTTTTTGTTGCTCTTATTTGCTAACAAATCTTCTCTGGCCGGCTAGGGATGTAGTTACTGCGATCCACGACAGTCATCAACAGGCTTTGAGACAAAGTGCAATGCTCACATAAACCATTTTCAGCGTAGTAGTATGACCGTTGACTAGCAAGTTTTAGGTTTAAACTCAAGGCACGCATCTCTAAATTTTCGCAAGTTGTGTGCGAATTATAAATTAATGATCGCTTGGTTCATGCTTCGAAGAGCACGAAAACGGTGCTGCGCTTAATCTCTGTGTTGAATTACCGTGTTATCGGACTATGAGAGTGAGGGAATAGTGTGTTCACTTGTATTTGCACACACTTATGCACTATAATATCTTTAGCGTAAGTACCTATACTAAACGCCATTTGCCATTATAGGTATACTACTGCCATTATATTAGCTATTTGGCTAACCTCCATTAAGATGGCCGTTGTGATCGATCTTCGGCAGAAGTTTCTTAAGTTTAAAAGATATAATATTAGCAGGTTTAGATTTGGTAATTATAAACCCTCTTTGCTTCTTAACCAGCATTTATAATGAACTCACTAATTAGTTACTTAGTAAAAGTTTGTGCGGAAAGTTATAAACCTTATGTCATTATTTAGCTGCGCCGAAATCAGCGTTTCTGTAACTAAATTACTGAGTGCTAAGTTTCCTCGTTGTGGCAGCCATTTTGTATGCTCTGCGTACATAAAATGTTCATGTTCGTTATTAAGTAAAGCAAAGACTTTTTAACTTTTTTTTGTTAGAAACCTTTGCGGGTACGACAACTCACGATATCATTGCACTCACGATTTCATCGTAATTAATATTTAAAATGAATTTATAATCTGGTATTCTGCACAATGTCTCAGTATTTACAGAGGCAATTACAGTTTCAATGGAAATTAATATATTCAAGAGATATTATAGTGTACGAGTGCGTGTGCGAACCCAGGTGCTCTCTCTATTCCCTCACTCTCATTATTTGATGCAGCGGCGATCCGACACAACCGGAGAGAGGCACATCAGGCGCAGGACTAACGGCTTTACGCGCTTTCCGAGGTACGGAGCAAGTGATAATTAATTTATAATACTTACATAATATCTTTCGAAAAGTCAGAGGATGTACTTAATATATCGAAAATACTCTATCACATTATATGTGATGTGATTCTATAAAATCCAAGGACGAGGCCAAAAATGTAGAATATATTACGAGTAAAAATATAATAAATTTTAATTCATAATAATTTATTCTACATTTTCCTTTGTATCAAGCTTACATCCCACCCTATTTTAATTGAATGAAAATAAACGAAGCCTCAAAGCTGACGTCATAACAATACGTAATGACATACAGGGGTTGTTATGAAAAACACAGATTCGATTATACGTATTCAGTCATGACTTCACGAGCAAAAATAAATGTGAATTTGTAGAATTTTTCATCTTCATCATCATCATTTCAGCCATAAAACGTCCACTGCTGAACATAGGCCTCCCCCAATGACTCCCATTTTTTTTAGAAAAGTCAATTTAAGAAACCTCCTATTTATATAGACATAGACTCACGCCTGTATCCCCCAGAGGGGGTAGACAGAGGTGTATGCATTACACCCACGTTTTGCCGGCTATGTTATAGGTCCCATGTAATATAGGGCGAGCCTATTAACCGGACATAATTCCAGACTCCGAGCTGCTACTGAGAATTTTGTAATGGAAAAACCCTAAAACACTTTGCCCGACCCGTGGATCGTACCCAAGACCTCGTGCTCAGCAGTCGCGCTCGCTAACACTAGACCAACGAGGCAGTCTAAACTTAACCTATATTAAATAAAACTTCACAAGACAACACATCCACCCCTTTTCCGGAGTATAAATATATTATACCTATCTATAGTATAGTACAGTTATAATTTAATTACCACGTAAAATACTCTTTCCTTTTACCAGTTGAGGTATCCTGCGGTGGGGCGGTGCAGAATAACCTGACGTACTTCATGTCTCCTGGCTTCCCCGAACTGTGGAGCGGCGAGGAGGACTGCAACATTACCATTGAGAAGACCCACGCCGGGATCATGCAGCTCAGGATTGACTTCTTGCATTTTACTATTGTAAGACATGCAGCAGGATGGATCTAAAATCAAAATATTTTTATTCATGTAGACCATTTTAGCCGTTTTGCCGTGTGGTTTCCGGCACAAGAAAAAATGGTTGATAAACAACCTGGTGTCAGAGTTTTAAACCTCCCGTAGGCCTCTGAAATACTTTACAGACCATAGAAAAAAAATTGTTCATGGTACTGCTTGTTAATGGTCGCTGGTACGAACTTACAAACGCGCCACTGAGTTTTTAAAATTGAGTTGTTTATGATGTAGAAATATCTAGCTCTAAGGCAAGCATATTAAGAATACTGCGCCTTCAAATCCTGCGACGGTTCTCTGTCCGAACAGACTATAGATACGAGCCTTTTCTACTTATGGGGTTTGGTCCAGGCTTTTTGTAAAACGTCATTTGCTTTTTAATTTCAGGGTCAACCAAACAGAACAACAGGTGACTGTGATGAGGATGCCATGATCTTGGGTGACGGAGAGAAAAAGTTCACGCTATGTGGACAAAACCATGGACAGCATGGTAAGACTTCTGAGAAATGAGTCTAAAAACATGTCAGGGATAGTTCTTCTGAAAGCGATCTTATGTAGAAGTAAATTTAGCCTATTTTCAATCCTTTTATCTAATTGAATTGGTATACCATTTCATACAATTCGGCAACTAAGAATGCGGTTTATATATAAAGGAAAATCATTTTTCCTGTCCCACAGCTGGGCAAAGGTCTCTCAAATCTTCCACTTTTTTCTTTCCTTATCAATCTCCCTCCAGACATTCTTAAAAGATCGTCACGCCATCGCAGCCGACCTATACGTCGCTTCATGTCTTAAGCCACCCAAGATGCAGAGTTGTAGCCCATCTAACCGAAGGCATCAGGCTGAGGTGCCCATTCTCATTTGAGGTTGTTTTGTTTTCCACATGGCAATTCCGGTTAAAAATTAGAACAAGAACAATTAATGTTCAGGACAGGGAGGGGGGGGGGGAGGGGGTTAAAGGGTTTTGTCATTTTTGCATTTTCTAGGGAGGGAGGGTAATGTAAGTATAAATTGCTGAAAGTGCAAATAATACAAAGCTCGCTAGATGTTCTTGGTGAACTCAAACATAATTTATTTTCCAGTATACTACACGTTATCAACAGCCAGCGAGAAGCGTGAAGCCGGCGACCTGCCAGGCACTAAAACCATCAACCTCTCAATGCGCATGCGTGGAGGCGACATGCCGCGATTATGGCTCATGCGCCTTGCACAGATGCCGCTGGCATACACCGCGCCGCATGGCTGTCTACAATACCATACCAGTGATAATGGTGATTATTTTTATAAGTCCTTTTAGACCTTTTTATCTACGTATCAGAATATAAAAGAATATTATTCCGTGCAGCGTGTAGGGAGAGCACACCTCTGGGCATCGAGAGTGGCCTATGGTCAAACGCACCATGACAGTCTAAATAAAAATGTGTACGCCAAATTATTTACAGTAAATCTTAAATGAAGAACCTCACACGGCATAATATTATGACATTCGAAATGATGCCTGTGTGAAATGTGAAAAAATAGGACAATATCTTAAAATATAATAATTAGCTTAGTGGCAGAGCGACTGGGGGCTTTACCCAGTAGGTGGCGGGTTCAAATCCCGCTCGTAACGTTTATTTTTTATCTACAAAATTTCGAACTTTACGATACGAACAAGTACGAGGTTTATTGTCTTCTGTGTCACGAACGCCGTTTTAATCCTAGCAAAATATGGACAAAACTGAACTTAAAATTAATTCCACCTGTTGTGTTGTGAATACAAAACTTTCATTGCATCTGGTTAGATTATAAACCGACCCCGACATGATGAAGTTGATGGAAGGTTATGTATAAAAGAGAAAACTATTATTGGTGTTCTATGAATTCTTAGTTTGTTTGAATCTGGTTTTCACTTTATATCAAGGTTTTTTTTAATAGGTACAATAAAAACCTTCAACTTTGCTTCAAACGGGCGCCATCTTGCAAATCAAGACTATAAAGCGTGTATAAGAAGAAACAAGCGCTCCTGTGCCGTTAGGTACTCTCCTTGCGATCACCGCTCCTTCAGAATAGGACCTGGAAGTGGCGAGCCGCTAGTTATGGACCCAGCAGGTAAGTGGATGGCCCTGGGGCTTTGCCCGCATGGTATGTTCATAAATTGTAGCCTATGTGTTATTCTGATGTAATTATAAGCTTTATTTTTGTAAAGTTTCATCAAAATCTGTTCAGGTGTTTTTGCGTGAAAGAGTCACAAACATCCATCCATGCTTAATTAAATTCTCACAAACTTTCGCATTTATAATATTAGTAGGATTATTATTTAACACTTGCTAATTTATTTATTTATTAAAACTTCATGTCACAAAAGTGTATATTGCTGGACTTACGAGTAATTACGGCTAATCGGTGAGGGAAAACATCGTGATTTTTAATTTAGATTTTTAACGGTGTGTAAAGCCATCCATGTCAGAGGCATACGGTTTAAACTCTGACACCTGGTTGTTTATCAACCATACGAAAAAAAGAAGCCAAATCCTATTACGCGATTGATAACACTAACAATAAAAAAAACATACAATCGAATTCAGAACCTGCTCCTTTTTTAAAGTCGGTTAATAAATAATGTCTTTCCTAGATGTCCAACAAGATGAAATGATGCCAGCTGACGAAATGATGCCCGCAGACGATACACAGACCCAAGATGATGAGATGGAAGGATCTGGTGACCCAGAGATGACTGACCCTGAAACGCCGTCACAGCCTAGCCTGATCTCCCGGGTATGAACAAAATGTATAAGACTTCAAAATTATTGTAGAAACGAGCGGGATTTGAACCCGCTTACTAGGTAAAGGTCCTTCCTAGTCGCTCTGCCACTAAGCTATTCGTAATTTTTTTTTCGTAATTAGTGGCAGAGCGACTGGAGACTGACTTTACTCATCGGTTCAAAATCCCGTTCGTAATCGATTTTTTCTTTTTACAAAGATTTCGAACTTTAGTATCAGCATAGTTTGCATAAATATTTTATTCAAACTTTAGAGTTTGCATAATTCGCATAAATATTTTGTAAAAATGTTTATTAATTACTTTAGATATTGACGTTGACATTGGACACACAAGAAATACAAAATCCCTGTCCGATACCTACCTACCTTTAATAATAAATCATCTAATTAGAAGAACATATTCCGACGCAAATGTGTATTCGTAAAATAATATAGCATAAAATATTTTGGTCATTTGCCTGGGGCGAGACATGCCCTTATACCGGCCAAACATTTATATCTTCTCGTTTATTATTAGTACCTACACGGTAATTTTATATATTACCTATTGCTTGGGTAAACAGTGGCGAAGGGTGAATTTTTCCATGAGGTAAGCCGGAGCACAGTTGGTAGCATTATTGATTGTGCCATTTTTCAATGGGAAGTCGGTAGGAATCGAGTTGTATGGAGCCTCCGCCATTAGTAAACAGCTTATATGTAAATAAAAAATCACTTTGTGTAAAAGGCATATCTTACTAATATTATATAAACTAGCTTACGCCCGCGGCGTCTCCCGCGTTGTTTAATGACAATTCAATCATGATTCAAATTGTTTTCCTCGAGAACAGTTATTTTTTTCGGGATGATGGGTCCTTTCTGTACTTTTTCTACTACTTTCTGACAACAAAATTTCAGGATGATCGGTTTAGTGGTTCATGCGTGAAAAAGTAACAAACAAAAAAAATATAGTATAAAAACTAAAACCCGACTACTTAAAATCTAAAAACAAGCTTCTTAGATTTGAAATAAAATTCTGTAGTCGGAGGCCACCAAATTACAAAGTATTTACCATTGGAAGATTATCTAGTACCTATTTACCTATAATACATTAAGGCCTCCGACTACAGAATTTTATTTCAAATCTAAGAAGCTTGTTTTTAGATTTTAAGTAGTCGGGTTTTAGTTTTTATACTATATTTTTTTTCAATGATTTTTAGTGGTAAAGAAACCAATAAAATTCATTTAAATCACAATTTTTTAAGAATGTGGTAGTTCTTAAATAGGTAGATTTCTTCAACTGTCAACTTCGGTTCAAACCTTTAGTCAATGTCATGTATTTTTTAAATTAAATTTATTTCAAAGGTGTCGTCCGCGACTTTGAGCTATTAAAACATGGCCTCATATATTTCTTAGAAGTATACATGAAAAGTAGTAAGAAGTACAGCTTGGCAAAAAAGAGTCTGGAAAAATTGGGGGCGCCGCTGTCGCACTTTTCACACTACAATTCAAAATTACAAGTTATTAAGTGCTTACATATTTCTATGACGAGTTTTTTGTCATTAATTATAATCAAATGAATCATTATTATGTTATTTTAGTACTCACAAACGTAGTTATTTAAGATTTTTATTTTTAGTTCCAGCTGTCACCGCATCAGACTCTTTTTTGCCAAGCTGTAGGTATAAGTACACATGAAACCTTTTTTGTGGGATATCATCATAGATAGAGTACATTTACCTAAAGTTCGAGGAAGTAAGTAATATGGAGTTGATAATACCTGCTCTAAAATCCCGAAATCATAAACATTACAATTAATTCCCGGGAAATAAGAAATTAATTTTACGTATAATTATTTAATAAGAAATTTGAAAAACAACTGATACGGATGGGATTCGAATCCACGATCTCCGGTGTACCGTGCCGACGCTCTAACCGCTAAGCTACCGTATCCCATCAGAATCAGTCGAAATTTCAAATCTCTTTCTACGCCTTAGGCGTGTGGTATAATATCGATCGGAATACATTAATTATCCGACTCAGTGTTCTAAACTTTGCAGTTTTTAGAAGGCACCGATAGATATTACCACACGCCCTAGGCGTAGAAAGAGATTTGAAATTTCGACTGATTTTGATGGGATACGGTGGCTCAGCGGTTAGAGCGTCGGCACGGTACGTCGGAGATCGTGGGTTCGAATCCCTTCCGTATCAGTTGTTTTTCAAATTTCTAATTAAATAATTTATTATATTTAATAAGCAAACATGTGTTGAAACATGTAATAAATTCTCCAAAATATTAATTTAACGTTTTAAATACATATGAACTAAATTATTATAATAAAAAGTCTTTATTATGTTTTTAGACATCGGTAACAGATAATGTAATACTTAAGTAGTTCGGTACTAAAACTGTTAAATTAATGAGTTTTATTTTACATACAAAATTAATTCTAATAAAAACTATAGGTCAAAATCCAGTCCATATTAATAAAATCCCGGGATTTAATTGTTATGTTTACGATTCCGGGATTTTTGAGCAGGTATTTTTAACTCTATGTTACTTACTTCCACAAAACCGCAAACCAACGCCATCTAGTTACGAAAAAGAAATCTCAATTTAATTAACATTATTTTAAAATATAATCATAATTTAATAGGCAGTGATGTGTAGAAACTTTAATTTAATTAGTAAATATTTATTGTTATCACGTTTTCACATTGTATGCAGTGTTATAATCACATATATTTATGATAGTCGTAACGGGTAGTTAGAAGCCTGATATTCTAAGAAGTGGTCCAGAATATATAGATAATATATACATATTCTGTATGTGCTCATCAAGACCTTCCATTTGATATCAAATACGATAAATTTACCTTAACTTTATTTTTTTCGAGCTGACTAATTTATTTTTAAAATCCACCTTATTTGATTTTACGAAATTTCATAAATCCTATAACCCGCAGACCATTAAGACGCATCGATAGACACCTTATTTATTGAATTACAACAAATAGTTTAGGAGCTACGAGGGTACAGATGAACAAACTTACATACATACATACATACATACATACATACATAGACTGCTAAAATCATAACCCTCCTTTTTTTTGTAGTCGGGTAATAAACCGATAAAGCTAATTTCTGCACTGACACTAAACGCGATCAATAAACTCGGTATAAGCGTTTAACTGAGTTCAGAACTTCAATTTGCGTAGAGCAGAACTTAGTTTTACTAAACACGCTTTATAAAGTGAATAGAGAAATCGGGCTTTAATAATATAAACAAATTGCGTTTTTATAACTGATTTTTATTAAATTAGCATTCAAAAAAAGCTGAGGATAAAGACATACACGTATTTTTCCATCGTTTTTAAAATCCAAAGACACCTACAATTTTTACTAACTTAGCTTCGTAAACACTAGCTCCGCTTTAACGCTGTCCCTGCAGAGCTATAAATTTTAAAAACTCTGCAAAATGCAACTCTGCTGTTGACTCACTTTTTGATTTGCTGACTACTAACTTACTTTAGTGGATAAACAGGAAATATCTTGAGTAAGTGAGTTTTTAGTTTGGCTAAGTAAATTTTGCTGTCGGGAAGGATATTACTTATTTTACTGCTCATAAACTTGAGGTAGGTACCTACTACATTTTCTGGTTAGCCGTTTAAAGTTCAATTTAAGTTTCAATCAGCTTTTTATCGTCACAGCTTAATTTCGCCATTTGTAATGTGATTAGATAATTTTTAACTATGTTTACGAAATAGTTAATTTTGTAACAAGGGCGGTAAATACATGATTACCATTGAAGGGATGTTGAAAGCTTAAGCCGCAGGCGAGAGATGTAATGGCCCGACGTTAGTAATTTTCTAACCGCCCAAGTGACATACCTACAATGTTATTTATTATAACTTGTAAAGAAAAAATAAAGCTAGTAAACAATGTACAAAATAAATATTCATGTATTTAAATAAAATACAACAATGGCGGGCTCGTACCGCGCATTACCGCCCGCTTTTCCTACATGTAATAAGTAGCACTGTTTCCGAACAAGTATGATGAAAAAGTTTAAAGCGTTCTATTATAACTGTAGAAATATTTTTGTGATTTTCATAGTTTTTGTTAAGATTTTATGCAGTTTTAGGGTTAAAGTTACCCAACGCTTAGGTGAGGAACTGCACTTGTAAAGCGATTGCAACTCGACTGCAATTCCGTTTAAACAAACCCTTATAAACATATAGGGTTATCCACTTAATCAAAGCGACGCAAAATAAAGATTGTCTTAAAAAAATATTTGTGTCGCGTCGAGTCGCAAACGCCTTACCGTGCGTCGACGTACCTTATTTTATAACACTTGTATAATAAATTATAATTATAATCACTTATATATATATTACAGGTTTATTATTGCAATCCAAACATGTGAAAATACTATAATATTTATTAACTAAGTCGTAAATATTTTATACTTGCCCATTTAATTATATAATTATTCTTATTTAATACAAATTACCTAATTACCATAATATCAAATAGAGTAATTATTGGAGTATTGGTTTCCCGTAACATTTATAATTTAACGGTGAAACGGAAGTTATTTTAATTAATTATTTACACAAATTATAATTAAATTACATCATTTAATTTAATACCCCTAATGGAGAAGTTCGTTGGTTTTGTTAATAAAATATCAGCTTTTAATTATTTAAACATTAATTACAAAATCACTATTTAACGTTTTTTTTTGTCATAAAAGTATCCGTGCTGGTTTTGGCTGCCATTTTGTGACGTAATAGCTTTTACTTATGTTTATTGTATTGTATTTCTACCCTCAATACAGGAGACAATCTTATTGTGGGGCAATGTTAAAAAAAAATGTTGCAATCCTGTTATTAGGTTTAAGGAACTACAAAATTTTTCGCTATACGGGCTACATACGTTTAGTTTGAACTTACAGTTCTAACTGTTCAGTTTAGAGCCGCTTTCAGATAAACGCGATAAAGCGTTTGTCTGAGTTTAGAACTGCAATTTGCGTAGAGCTGAACTAAGTTTTATTAAACTCGGTTTTTAAAGTGAATGGTGAAATTGGGCCTTCATTCTAGACTTGGAAGGATAAAGTACTTAAGTCTTTCGAATGACTTAAGTTCTTCGTTATGTAAAGCGAGTAGTAAAAGCTGATAATTGTACAGTTACAGAATCTACCACCTACTGACAAATTCGTAATTCGTACTCTCTGCAACTGATATACATGACACATTCATAAATCATAATAGATCATAGAGGACACAATTTTATTCATTTCAAATTTAGAAGTCTTAATCTGCCTTTTTTTTGTGGCCGGGGGGGGAGTAAAAAAGAATGCCTTCCGCATACCGCACGTCCGACCACGTACGGTTATAATACTTAATCGCCACCGAACTTCTCCATCGCATATTTAATATGTAGGTATAATGTATGTATACCCAACCTTCCCCGTAGCTAGTTTAACCATCACTAACCACATCTAGATCTGGGAGTATATCTCATCTTGGATGTGGGGTCAGGCCAGAGCTTCGTCGTGGTCACGCTGGTCGCCGTACACGCAGCACTACCCGAATGAAGACGACAGGTTCCGGTACTTCGGCTACGGGAACTACGGGGTAGGCCTCACCGGCTTCGGAAGACAGCGCTGTAAAGATAGGATCACAATACCATGTGAGAACGAGTATTTTATATCGGTGAGTTTGATAGTTGCTACTTTTATAGTGTTTTAATAATTTCCTCCTGATCAAACTTTGGTTACAGCGGCTAATTTCAACGGAAATGAGGCAAATACGTCAATTCTATTCTCTACACTCTCTATTCCCTCTCATAATTTGATGGCAATTCGACATGACCGTATAGAGATCAGGCGTAGGACTGACGGCTTTTCGAGACAAAAAGCAAGTGATAATTGATTCATTTCCCTCTATTATCATCATTGTTATCATCAACCTGTCCACTGCTGAACATAAGCCTCTCCCAATGCGCGCCACTATTGAGCATTCTTGGAGGTATTTGCCCTTAATTTATTAATCACAGTAGCAGATGATTGCTGTTAAACAGAAGGGTGCCTGCCTATTATCCGGATCTATCCTTTTGTCGCTTCTTACGACACCCGCGCGGGAAGAGTAGGAGTGGTTCTATTCTTGGGCCGGAAACTACACGGCATGTTTCCTTTAAGTACCTATGCTAAAATATTCCAATTTCTTTAATATTTCATATCTTCAGAGCAAAACTTGAGAACTAACTTCGAAGAACTAATTATAATAGTATTAAAGCTTAGGATTTGAATTAAATCCTGAAATATAAAAGCGGAACTTCCAAGGGTCCTTGTGAGTTAATAATCGGGGTGGGAGAAGTAATATTGTTAAAGTTCTCTAAGAATCGCTCGGTTTATACTGTGCTGTTTTACACTTGGATAATACTGAGCAATAGAGTTAGTTGGAAAACTTTTAAAATAGTGAACTTAGTCTTTTGAGTTATAATCCTTGAATTATTTAAAAGTGAACAGTATAGTGCAGGGTTAGTTAGAAAATAATGAAGCACGGAATATTTGGTGTATCAATTTTGTCGGTGCCTTAAAAGCGTATAACGATTTTCTAATGGATGGTAGTGGGAAGTATATTAATTGGGCAAAAATATTCGTATTTTCGATATCTGCAAAATATTTTGATCTAAAATAATTAAAAACAAAAGCTGGTATACTTTACAACAGAATTATATTAAGTTTCAGATATTGCCAGGATTCGTATAAAAATTACTTCACCTAAATTAGACTACGGGACTTTTTATTGCGGAACTTGGCCGGTTTTTTAATACCTATATTTTTGAGTCTAACATAAAGCTTTATTTTTCTAGAGCCTGTACTACGGCGCAGGAGTATGTGACCCCCACCACTGCGGCAGCACCTTTTGTCCAGGACAACAAAACCGGGACTGCCACGTCGAGACCTCCATTACACCGTTTGCGGTTTCTGTCCACTTTGGACCTCCAACACCGAAGAGGAGTCCAGAGGAAAATATCGGCGCATGTCTGAAGTACATGCAGTTACCTTGTGATTCGTAAAAAGCTGTTTCTAAATCTATTTTTTAAATCTTGTCCATACGGCTACAATTTGCTTCATGGTTACGCAGTTGCGTTTATTCGCGCTCCTAGCGCCATCTATTATCGAGTGGCGACACTAAATTCTCGAGTAAAAGAGTCTAGAAGTGACTAGAACTTTGTAGACTCTTCAAGTAATTTCTAGTTTGTTCGAGAATGTTCGAAGATGGGAACCTACAGAAATTACTAGAACCTTGTCGAACCTTCTAGTAACTTCTAATGTTGTTCGGGAATATTCGAACGAGCATTTAATTATTATTCGGTTCGTGGAGGGTGACACTCTAATGTGTAATCACCTTTAGACAGATTATAAGTGTTTCATATTTATTAAAATAGTCAGGTTTCAAAATAAAATTAGGTAACAAGTATAAATTAAAAATTTAAAAACCCTTGATATAAAAAAACCTATTTTTTAATAGCTTCACACTCGATCAAGTCGCCTTTCAAATAAAAAAGACTTAACCACTCCTGGTTACTCCATTTAGGATACAAAATACCCATCTTTTTGCATCGGGGGTTACCAAGGACAAGAAACACATTTAGCCAGAATTGAAATATACCTACGTAGCTGAAGTTCACAATCAAAATGTTTTGATATTAAATGATATGGAGCGTAAAATTGCCCTCCATCTCCCCATAAGTGTTGACGCAACACTCCCTCGGGTGTCACGGGGCAAATGTAATGACAAGACATATTAAGACGAAACATTTTCAACTTCAGCAAACGTTTTTCTTCAATATAAACAAACGTCTGTCATCATTTTATTAAAGGGCTCTTTGAACAGAATACCGACAGCAGCTGGAAATTGTTTAAATATAATTAGATTTCGGGGAAAATACATAATTATTATATTAGACGGTTACTGTAGCTGTTATCAGAATTGGGGTGTTACTATTTGCCAAGGGTATGGGTTGGATGAAATTGATGGTGCTGTGAAGGAAATTAAAGTAGATCTAACCTTTTCTAATGACACACAAAGGAAATAGAGAGCATGTGTTTTTGTATTAGATTGACGTGGTTGACTTAATTCTTATTTTTTTTATAAATCTAATCCTATTTTTAATATAATAATAATTATACTATGCAAAAGTCGCAAATTCTTTAATCAGCTAGGTGTTCAGGAAGGGAACAAACAAGACTAGTAAAATTTAAAAATAAATTAAAAAGCCCCGATCCAAAAACCCTTTATTTTTTTTAATTCAAAAACTGTTTCGATCAAGTTTATTTCAAATAAATAAAACCTAAATTGGTTCATCGGTTTGGGAGCTACGGTGCCACAGATACATAGATACTTAACTTACTAAGGATGGGATTATACTTAAGGATTATATCGAAGTATTTTCAAACTACAGAACAAAAAAACAATTTACTTTAAAGCAACTGTATAGAACACATGAATACTGTTAATTTTACAAAGTTTAACATAGTTCCCTAAATCTTAAACTAGACTATTCATAGAAACTCCTCAATATAGGCTTCGAATAATTAAGGTAAAACTCAATTCAAGTTGATTATTGGCATCGTTCGTAAATCTGGTTTAGATATTAACCCCAACTACAGTCGAATTGTTTACAAAACTATTAATTAAATTAAATCAAAATTGAAAGTTTAGTTTTAACTAAAACCGAATTAGATTTATAGAACGATACAACTTAGAAGAGCATTAATTTATTTGATATTAATCAGTTCTAAATTGACTGACTAATATAGTAAAAGTTTCTAAACATTCGCGAATTGGGTCGTGTTTATGATTGTTATTTTAGGTCTATTTGCGCATAGATAATTTAAAATAACTGAAATAGCCAAATATTGACTGTGGTCTTCCGGTAACTACCTTCGAACTACGAATAGACCTGAAATAATAATGAAATTGATTCTAAAATAGTATTAGTCACAGATAAACAATTATTTGTATGTAACAGATGAATTTGGCAATCATGATTGGGTGTTTTTTTTTGCAATCCAAAATATCCATGTGATTCTTAATTGTGTCGTTCTGTATACTGTGAGAGGCTTAGTAAAATAGATATTTCAGATATTAATGGAATTTTGAATTGTTTGTCTTGTAAATATATTTATAGAAATAAAAGTATTTTGTATATTAAAATGTTGTTAGGTATAAAATTAGTATATAATTATCATAAGTTAATAATTTATTGAATAAACTGCTCTTAGGTCAAAGATATATCTCGAGTACCAGAGAAGCCGTACAATGGTTGTTTTAGGAATAAAATAGTCAAATGTGCACCCTTTATGTTGTTTTTTAGTTCCTATTTTATTTTTGGTTTTTGTATAAAATATTATTAATTATTGCCATTATTATCATTTTTTACTATAAAAATTATGTAACGTAATTACAAATAATGAACATTATATTTTATTTATTTAATTGTATTAGGTAGTTGTGCCATCTTAGAAAAATAAATTAAATTACCAAAAAAATAAAGTAAAACGTTTTGATGTGTCAGTAAAGTTAATTGTAATTGTTTTGTAAATAATTTTCAATACTAGGTACTGTAAGTTTTGTTTATAGTATTTTTAACAATTGCATTTATAAAAAGTGAGTCTATTAATAATAAATATTTATTTTCTACAAGTTGTATGAGTGAGTTTTATTTATGCGACTTTGTTTGCGTAATGTTTTTCTTTATTGTCCAACCCAGTGGGATTTTCCGATTTTTGTTGGTCCACTGGAAAGGTCATAATAATAATGTCCTTCTGACTAAATTTTGTTCAAGTTCAAACAGAGATTGGCCATCGAGATATTATAATTTACAGGATATACTCGTACCTAATAACCACCGATAGCTGCTGACCTAATGTGTCTTATTGCAGTGATAATCGTTCCAGGCGTTGCAATGTAACGGTTACAAATTGAAACCGATATTGAGAACGAAGTGGAGTACCTACCTAAAAGCTTTTGTCACTCTTCGGGCCATAAATTATCTCTTTTATATTATAAAAAAAACATTTTTTACATACGTATTCCCTTTGTGTTGCGGGGCTAAGATAGGCAGTCGGTCCGTAGAAAATTGACATTCAGCTGCATCTGGTTGGATTAGAAGTCGACCCCAACGAAGTTTGGCAACAATAAGGAATAATAAAGGCTAATCAAAAAAGAATAAACTTACAAACGTTTTGTATTAAAATTAAAATTATTAGTAAGGATAATCGGGATTAAACAAAGCAAATCTACATCATAAACGTATTCTCGCTAGCCTAGCAATCGGTACAATAATCTTATGCCTATTGGTGTCGTAACAATGGCCGCCGCGCGCCGTATCGAGATGTAACTTGTGATCAAGTTATTGTTTAAATGTAGGACAAGTCGATATTAGTAGCGAGTGTTTGTAGAGGGATAGTTAATTAAATGGAGATAGAACTAGATAATGTTAGTTATATAATGTTGGAATGGCTTTTCGCTGAAAAGGTAAGCAGAGTTGATGTCTTTAATGGTTTTCCTGATAGTAAACAATCATAGGAGTTGCAGTGGTATGACTGTTGACTGGAAAGACAGACATTTTAGGTTTGAGCCCAAGGTTTCGTAAGTTATGTGCGTATTATAAACTAATTATTACAGCTCCTAGCCTCGGAAAGCATGCTAAGCCGTTGACCCCGGCTGTCATGAATATCGCTGACAGCTGTTAAAGGGAGTCAGTACCTGACAACTAATCGAATTTTTAGAAAATCTTATCTCTTTGGGTTGCGGAGGTCAGATAGACAATCGCTCCGTAGAAAACTGATATTCAGCTGCAGTTAGAAAATAAGCCGACAGCAAAATTTGGGAATAATAAGGCTTAACGTGCTCCCCGAGGCACAGAGCAGTTGTTAATTCACTTATTTTATAGTATGCGCATAATTTACGAAAAATCAGAGCGTACCTCTTTTTTTTCGTAAATTGTATCGTGTCGTTTCGTCTTGGGTTCGAATCTGAGAGCTCTGACTTGCTAGTCAACAGTCAAATTACTAACTACACACCTTGCTACAATACTGCTCCAAAATGATATCTAATATTACAAACCTGCCCAGAACTACAAACTAATATTATTTTAATTTCTAATTTCAATATTCATCAACAAAATCAAGATATATCTCAAATCTAATAAGTAATCAAATCAGAAACAGATCACCTGATTCTCCTTGTTCAGTACGCAATCACGTTGCAATAATCTAATGGATATTGGATCGTTACAATAGACGGGGAAATGCCTCAGATAGCATTGTTTGATTACATGGTACAGATATCTAAATTAAGGTATAGATATAATAAATTAAGGAATTATAATTAATTAAGGAATGCTGAGGTGGTTTGGATAGGATTTGGAAAGGATGGATGAAAGAAGACTAACAAAACAAGTGTACATGGGTAGGGTGAATGGTACAGTTGGAAGGGGAAGACTTAGACGAACATTCTATGACCAAGTCGGGGATGTCCTTGAGAAAGGTCAGGTCAGGAGTACCCTAAACCGACGAGCATGTATGAAGAACGTGATGAGAGTGAATGAGGCAAAAGAGGTATGCAAGGATCGTATCAAGTGGAAATCCGTTGTCTCTGCCTACCCCTCTGGGAAACAGGCGTGAGTCTATGTATGTATGTATGTATATATATAATAAATTAGATAACAAATAATATTAATATGACTGACTACTTAACTTTATTTACCGTTTGTACTATTGATTTTTTCATCATCATCATGATCAGACTGTGTTAGTCCTCTGCTGAACATATGCCTCTCCTAATACGAGAGTATTATTAGGAGAGTATCATTGGAGGTATTTGCCTATAATTGCCACGCTGAGCAAGCGGGTTGGTGATCGCAGTAGCAGATGATTACTGTTACACAGGATGCTGACATGCACGAGGCGTCGAAATTTCAACTGATTCTGGTGGGATACGGTGGTTTAGCGGTCAGAGCGTTGACACAGTACGATGAAGATCGTGGGTTCAAATCCCATCCGTATCATCATCATCATCATCAGCCAGAAAACGTCCACTGTTGAACAAATGCCATCCGTATCAATTGCTTTTTATTTTATTTTTTTCTTATTAAATACTCGTATTTATGTTTCAAGACTTGACCTAAAGCTATTGAAAAGAAAACAAACAAGTTAAATACTCGTAAAAGCTTGTAATAATAAAAAGTACATAGATCTATTCGAGCCAAAGCTTAGTATTGTAACGAAATTTTCTACTACTGCAGATAATTTAAACAATTTTAATTCTAGAAACGTAGAATCTTTTCAAAATCACGTTCATATTTTCACAAAATCTAAAGTTATAATTAACTGTAGGTATCACACGGAGACAGTCAAAATAACTTCGTCTAAAATTAATGAATCAGACGGCATGATTTATATAGATGCATAACTGATACGCAGCTACGAACGTACCTACTTAATTGAATTAGCTTCATCAATAATTACTGGCTCACTCTGACAGTTTCAGGCACTGTACGCCATTAGTTAATAGTTAGTTGATGTTCATTTGGCTAATTAGTTATTAAATTTAATTTTCGTGTTTATCTGAGGCAGTCTTAAAAGATATTTCTGTTAAAACGTAGCTTAGGTATCTCGAATTTAGATTTACTTGACGAGTAGGCTACTTATACAAAATATATTTTTATAAAAGAAAAGTACTATTAGTAGCTTAATATTATATTGTGTCGTATGGATCACTCGTCCCGCGGGTGTAGTAAGAAGTGACAAAGAGAAAGATCTGGAGGATGGGCAGCAGCATCTTTCTGTGTAATAGCAATCATCTGCTACTGCGATCGCCAACCCGCTTGATTATGGGCAATGAGCGCACAATAGTGCCGCGTCATCCACTACCAAAATGTCACAATTCAGTCAGGCATGTCCTTTTGTCATTACGTCTCTTTTTATACCGTCAGTGGAACTAAACAAATATCCGAAACTATTCATTACTCTAGAAATTTTTCTTACAACATAATTTGAACGGGTAAATATTCCATTATTTACTTGACTTCAGTACTTTTGCTTGTCCTTTCGTTTTTAGTATGTATATTTACATTGTCTGATATTGAGTTAAATATAAATTGAGACTGATTCAATCGTTTGTTTCTTTGGGAGTTTATTTTGTAACAATCAAATTGAGTATAGGGATTATATTTGTATAATTCAATAGTTTACCTACCTACTAGAAGAATTTTATATCTATTTCATCAGTTAATATAGCCAAATATTTATCATAAACATAAAAGTACTACAATGATAAGAAGAATTGAAAACTGGAAGTGGATAGAAAAATAGGTGAAACAGTTTAAAGCAATTTAGAAAGAGAAAAACCCAACCAAGAAAAAGAAGAATAATAGAGTATTCAAATCTTACATAATAGGAAAGTTCAATGATGAGCGATTTCAGTAAACAAAAAAGTATTAAGCAAATAATTTATGCAACAGCAGCTAAAAAAATGAAAACCACCACTATTTTGCAATATAATTAGGATATAATTTTCCTGGCTTAGTTAGATATTTTCTCAATCTTGTATCCAAAGAATATATATATATATATATATATATATATATATATGTATATTACGTCGCATTACATAACACGCAAGTCGTTGGCTTACGTAGATCCATCAACTCGGTCCTTATCAACGGATATTTCCACTTCAACGGAGATATTAGATAAGATCCTAGGTACTGTGTATAAAACAGTACGTTTATCTTAACAAGATGACAGTAGTTATCGCAAACTTGTTGCTAAACAACTTGAATTGAAAACAATTCACGATTCTAGTGACACTCCATTGGAATAATGAAGTTAGTGCAATTTGTATATAAAGATAACCCGAAAGAAATTCGGGTTGGTTATTTAACCGGTGATGATGTTCTCGATATAAATAAAGCTGACCCTACAATACCTAGCACTCTTATAGAAATATTAAAGAACGGAGATTTGGAAAAGATAAACAATCTCCAAAATACTAACAGAGCTACAATTCCTCTATCATCCGTGACTCTAAAAGCACCAATTAGTGGAGGTGACAAAGTTTTATGCGTTGGATTGAACTACAAAGACCATTGTGAAGAACAGAAATTCCCACCACCAGAAATCCCATTTATCTTCACCAAATTTCCGAGCACCATTATTGGACCTGAGGATGTCATCAAACTAAAATCTGAAGTTACTGAGAAAGTAGTTTGTGAAGTAGAATTGACAATTGTTATTGGAAAAACAGCTTCGAAAGTAAAAGCAGAAGATGCTTATGATTATGTTTTGGGATATACTATTGCTCAAGATATAGGAGCTACTGATTGGGAAAAGAACAAAAGTATGGGGCAATTGTTGCTTGGGAAAGCTATGGATACCTTCTGCCCTGTAGGTCCTTGCATAACAACCAGTGATGAGATTGGTGATCCCCAAAATCTGAGCATCAGATGTATTGTTAATGGAGTACAGAAGCAAAAAAGCAATACAAACCAGTTTATCCATAAGATACCTGACGTCATTGAAAGGTTGTCGAATCTATTTACTTTGTACCCTGGTGACATTATCTTAACTGGTACTCCTGGTGGTGTGGGGGTGTATAGAGATCCCCCAGAGTTTCTTCAAGCTGGTGATGTGATTGTGAGTGAAGTAGAGAAGATTGGAGTCATGATCAATAGAGTTGAGAATTTTTTATAATTTTAATGAATTCCACGTCTGATTTTTGTTTGTAAATGAAATTAAGAATGTTTTTAACGTAATAAGAACAACGTAATACCGAATATTGATATTTAAAGAGAAAATTGAATTTACTGTAATGAAATACTTTCATTAAAATTGTTTATCATGAAAATTGATATTCGTTCTGAAATACAAATGTGTATCTTCGTGTCGCAACATTACATGATACACTAATTAATACGAGATATTTTCTCGGCATGGAATATTGCGAGAATTTTCTTTGCCAGAATATATTAGTTATTATAATTGGACAAGTCTGTATTATATTAAGAGCAAATTAATCTGTATATGAAAAAAGAATATATAAATAAATAAAGTAATAACTTCTTTGATTTTTGGTATAATAAAGAAACATCATGGATAATTCATGAAGAAAAAAGAAAATACATACCAAAGACATTTACCTTACAGGCTTAGTAGAATGACATCACAAATAAACGTATTCTATTCACTGAATAATAACTACATGGAGAAAATTTTTGGTAAGAATGACGGCTGCTGAGCACGAGGTCCTGGGTTTGATCACCGGGTCGGGCAAATTATTATTGGGTTTTTCCATTAGGAAATACTCAGTAGCAGCATGGAGTCTGGAATTGTGCCCGGTTAATGGCAATAGGCTCGCCCGCTATTACATGGGATTTATAGCCGGCGAAACGTTGGTATACTGCATACACCTCTGTCTACCCTCTCTGGGAAATATAGGCGTCAGTCTATAAAAAAAATAACTTTGAGAACTACTATATTTTTTATGTGGAATTCAGGTAGTAAAAAAGTGAATGCTACCAAATTGAGAGTGTCACGAAATTTGATGAGGTAGCTAAACTCATTTTATAATAATATTTTGGCCTGCTAGTTACAAATGCATTTGGAGAAAATTGAAAAGGAAATAGATACGAGTAGGGCTCGAATCCGCGACACTCGACGAATCATGGCAATGTTTTAACAAACCAATTTCATGTTTTTTTCCATATCATCTGTTACTGACGGTGTGTAACGAATGAAACGAATAAGGCGCTGGAATTGATTAACCACAGTTTATTTTAAAATATTCTTAATACAAATGTGAACCCGCATGAACTCAGTTTCACCGTTGTCATTACTTTTTGAATTTAGAATACAAAATAGAAATCCAAAAAGGTGATGTTCAAATGAGTTTGTAACATCATCTTTAAGGAGACGCCTGGGTAATGTCTGTGAGCAATTGTTACAATTTACAACTTTTGCAGTTGTAAAGCCACCGACACGACATCACCAATCTATACTTATAAAACAGTACCGTGACTGACTGACTGACAGACAACGCACAGCCTAAACCAGTGGACCTAGAGACTTGAATTTTTTGGACGATATTCTTTAAGTACCTTAGGGGTGCACTAAGGAAGGATTTTTGGAAATTCCTCCCCTAAGTGGGTAAAAAAGGGGATAAGGGTTTGTATGAAAGTCCGTCGTTTTTAAAGTTAAATGTACAAAACTTGGTATTCAGCTTTTCGGCGGTTAGATGAAAGACGAGCATAGGTTTTTTTTTTCAAATCTGCCACTGAGTGGATAAAAAAGGGGGTGAAAGTTTGTATGGAAAATTCCTTATTTTTTAAGTTACAAGTGTAAAAATGAGTATTAAGCTTATGTTCTGAATATAAGTAAGACGTGTATCAAAAAATTTTAATTTTTTCCCCCTTAGGAGATATAAAGGGGGATGAAAGATTTTAATGAAAATTCATCATTTTATAAGTTAAACCAATTAATCTAACTTGGTGTTTAGCTTTTCGGTTAACAAATAAGACGTGTTTCAGCTTTTTGAAAACTACCCATGGGGGGGAAAGGGGGGCGAGGGTGAAAGTTTGTGTAGGAAATTCGATATTAGAAAGAGACATCAAAGTAGCATAATCAATGAACGAGGTAGGGTAGAGTAGGGTAGGGTAGGGGTAGAGTAGGGTAGGGTAGAGTAGGGTAGGGTAGAGTAGAGTAGGGTAGGGTAGGGGTAGAGTAGGGTAGGAGTAGAGTAGGGTAGGGGTAGATTAGGGTAGGGTAGGGATAGAGTAGGGGTTGGGTAGGATAGGGGTAGAAAAGGGTAGGGTATGGTAGAGTAGCGTAGGGTAGTGTAAGGTAGGGTAGAAAAAGTGTAGAGGTAGAATAATCACGCGTACAAAGTCGCGCGGGGCAGCTAGTTCTGTATATTACAATATTTTTTTAAACATGTTATATATAGCCATGTATTATCCTTAAGAGATACGAGGTTAAAGTACAAACATTCGTAGAACTTTTGCATTTCTAACATAACGATTGCCTATAATCATACTTACGCTTATATTAACGAATATAATCTTCGAGCTATACAAACTGATTTTGTAGACACCAACAAAATTTTAGGAGAAAATAAGGTACATGAAACTGAACAACTTTCCCTAAGAAACAAAGGTCGAAGACTAAAAATCGAAAATTGACTTTTTTACAAAGTGACTGGTCACGTGAAACACTTTTGTATGGGAAGTAAAATTTTCGTTTTCAAATTTGGACCTATAGATATAGTTATTAAGTTTTATGGACCTTATTAGCTTCTACAATTTGGCAGGTCTTCAAAGCAACACCCTGTATATGAACACGTGCTTATTATCGGTTCTAAACTAAAAGCTCTATATCGAGCGGAACTAACAGAGCTTTACACGGAGCGTGAACAGAAGTTTTAACTCCCTTTAGCTTCGCGATGGCTTATAGCGAGTTGGAAAGTGTATGCTATAGTGATGCCTTTAACTTAAAATGCCTTTAACGGAAACCTAGACTTAACTTTTTACACTTTTGACTTAACTTTTTTTTTCTTAATATTTTTGTGAATTTTTTTTACATGCACCTGATAGCTTATTAAATATAATTATTTAATAAGAATTTCTTCCTGTGAGTCTAAAGACACTGTTAGCATTGTGTGTCGTGATTGTCACAGTTACGTTTCACAAAATCAAACGCGGGTAGTTGAGAAAACCACCCGCAGTTCAAGACGATGACACCCGCATACAGCAGTCTTCTCGTGACCACGGTCAATGCAACTTGACCGAAACGTCGAGGTTAGTTCAATAATGAATATTTTGAATTATCTGTGCGCGAATAGACCCGAAATAATATTTGAAAGCGTCAATACGCAGTGAGCTAGCGCCTTCTCTGTATGAGAAGAGGCTTTTGGCCTACAGTGGGACAGTTACAGTTATATAAATATAGCCAGAGGTACGTTCTTTGGATTCTTGGAATTTTAGACCTTGGAATTTGATTTGCCAGGTAAAGGATATCACTGTGCTGTATCTTAAGAGTATTTTCATAGTCATCATCTGCCTAGCCTTTTCCCAACTATGTTGGGGTCGGCTTCCAGTCTTACCGGATGCAACTGAATACCAGTGTTTTACACGGAGCGACTGCCTATCAGACCTCACAACCCAGATACTGGGTGACACGATACCCCTTGGTAAGACTGGTTGTCAGACTTTCGGGCTTCTGACTACCCGTAACGACTGTCAAAGATTTACAATTGACAGCTAGGGCGAACAGCTTAACGTGCTATCCGAGGCACGGAGAGTGATAATTAATTTATAAAACGCACACAACCTACGAAAAGTCAGAGGTGCGCGCCTTGGGTTCGAACCCGAGACCACTGACTTGCCAGTCAATGGTCACCACCTCTAGGCTGTCACGACTCAAGAGTATTTTCATAGTGTGTGAAGAAAATTTTGATGGCTCTTGGACTCTGACGTCAGATTCCAAACCAAAAGGCACGAAAGCTACGAAAAATAAAAAGCGCCAATTTACAAATTACCATATCGTACCCAAAGTATATTCGCGAATTTATTTGACGCGTCCCACTTTTTGTCACTAATATTTCAAGTGGTGTAATGTTCGGGGGTGCGTCCCCGCGGGAAATCATAACTGTGCCAGTGTTATGTGGCTTTATCTTTGGGGCTTATGTTAAATTGTTGCAAGTTTTAAGAAAAAAATGAAGAGGGAAATTGTTTTATATATTTCTTAGGCTGTTACTACACAAACTTGATTGATTATTTTATGTTGTAGGGTATTTTTTTATTGTGTGTAACCCCTTAATTGGTGCGGTGCAGGTGGTGCCACATGAGCAAGGGCTGGCGAGGTGGTTGTGTCCGACTTGCACGGACTAAAAATCACATCGCGTTCCTCCATGAAACTTTGGGCAGAAGTAAAGGTTATACTAGCGCATTCACCGTTCTTCCGCCAGGTTTCTACTCGCCCTCGTGAGCATCCTGCCATCATCAGCGGCCTGGCCACCGCGACCGTCGAATCTGTCTGGTAAGTGCTAGAACCCTAGTATCAGTACCAGGTAGGCATTTCTGTTCTAAATTCGCAAAGAAAATGTACGGGTCTGTATCAAGTGCTGCCGCACTAAATATTGTTTTTATTTTTAATGTTATTTAAAATGATTGCCGTTGTTTTTGGTTTTGGTTTTTATGTGTTTCTGCCCAAAAGGGACAAAATGGTTTTTCTTTTTTCTTTCACGAGACTCTAACCATTTGTAAGTTATAGTTAGATCAAATTTCTCTTACTTTCCTTTCATATTGTTAAACAACAACAACAACACCATTGCAATAAAATCATGCAAACATTCAGACAAAGCTACTTTCTCATATTACAGTATATTAACAAGGATATCACGGTAATATCATAAGATACGCAGCACACGTACGAAGATCTGATTGCAGTTTAATAATGAACGTGATCGGAATCATTCATTCACAGTTCATTCCATGTTCATTCAATTGCGTTCAATAATATATGTAATGAAATTTGTTCTTTTAAAAAAATACACGTAGGGTACCCTCCGTGATATTGGAAGTACTTAATGTATTGGATATTGTAACAAGATTTTTTATTTAAGTACTATTTTGGGTTATTCTAACCCTATGCAGTAAATAAAATTATACTAATTTAAAAAAGAAAAAGGATTCAGTGTGGTTTCCGGCCCAAGAACCACCCGCGGGTGTCGTAAGATGCGACTAAGGGAAAGATCCGGAGGGTGGGTAGAAGCAGCCTTCTGTGTAACAGTAATCATCTGCTACTGCGATCGCCAACCCGCTTCCCCAGCGTGGCGATTATGGGCAAATATTTCCAATGAGCGCACAATAGTGGCGCGCATTGGAGAGGCCTATGTTCAGCAGTGGATTAATCAGGCCGATGATGATGAAAAGGGAAAAGCTTTTTTTTGCCATTTAACAACGATCTGGGTAATCTTAGCCATTTGGTATTTGAGACGCTACCGAGTCCCGCCCGCTTAGTTGGTAAAGCCATGGCACAGCACGCTAGGGTTCAAGTCCCACCCGTTTTTGCGATTTTTTTATTGAATAATGTAATTTAATAAGTAGAACATGTGCATAAAACATACATAAAAATATATTTTTGCATTTAAATGTCATTGAATCCTCATGTCCTCATTTTCCCGAGTGTTTCCAACTATGGTCGTAATGTATACTAGACAAGTTTTCAACACTTAACTCGCTACTCAAACGCAATGAAAACTTGAGACCACATTATGAATAAAGTTGGTTATTCAACGTGTCTTTTAATACTGTTGGATAAGCGGTGGATTTGAAAACATATAATCAAGTTTTATACAGCTATGTGTTATAGTATCCAACTAATATTATGAATGTGAAAGTATACAGGCTGACTGGTGAGACACGTTCAATACTGCAGGAGGGTACTCGTTACTCTATTCTCGTTATATTTACACTTTACAAAGTTTTTTTTGTGTTTTTTACATATTTATACACATGTTTTGCTTATTAAATAATTTCAATTTACAATTTATTTACAGTTACCGTTAAATTATGAATTCATTGTTGAATCTTAAGGGACTAATTGATAGTTGAAAGAAATATATCATATCTAGAACTATAAAACTACCAAAGTGAACATCTGGCTATAGCATGACAAACGGCAATGCTTGGCAGCACGAGCATGCAATGCGTTAGAGCGATGTATATGCCTGACAATGTTCACGACGTCGACGTGACGACTTGCATGTTGTGTGTAAGGAATGAAGTCTTTTTACGCGATCATTTAAATAAGGCTGTCCTGTTAAACTTATGTAAAGCCTATTGGTGACTATCTCAGGCAATTAATTTTCATTGTAACAGTGCTTCGGAAAGAATCTTAAATATCTTAATCAACTGGCATACACAATACAATACAATCTACGTGTATTTAATACCTGAAGAGAAAACTTTGAACCCTTCTTTTAAGCATATTGCGCGCATTGTGGAGTATGGGATTTGGCATAATTAAAGTTTAGATAGAGGAGATGTGCATAATGCAAAAAATTATTTAAATAGGTATGTATTTTTTTATTTATCTAATTTATACGTATTTAATGCATTAAGCAGTGGTAAAATTTGACTACTGTTTGGACCACTAGTACAAAATTTTCTACCAAGAGAAATTTTGAGACGAATTTGCGCACCTAGGTACCGTTTGCACTCATACTCAGAGATACTCATTAACGCTTTAAAAGTTTTACACCCATCTCGGTACAGGGGAGGTCAGACAATTAATGAATTAACAATGCCAGTGAATAAAATCCTTATAAAAAGTATTTTTCTATATAGGTAATCTTGAATGTACTTACATTCATTTAAAAATCTTTTTACCCACCTACTCTTACTTTTTCTTTTAATATATCAGTTACGCGAAAAACAACAACAACCTTTATCTCTGATATATCCCTTTACTGCATTCCTAGGGTTACAACAAAAGATTTCGACTGAAATAAGATATTCAGCTTCTTTGATTTATTGTTCTAAATAAAAACGTAGAGTTCCAAAACGTTCAGAAATGTTGTGAAAATGTGATTTTATTTGACAGTCTATTTCGCTTCGAGAGAATGGCTTTAGTTGTTTTCAGATAAGAGATTTAGACGCTGTGCCTATCACTTATAATTTAGAAGCATATTAATCCTAGACAAACATTTTTATTACAATCTTTTATTCAACTTGTAATGTATTAGAGTCAATTTTGCAAGCTGAATTAGAACCGCTTTTAACCGCATTTGCTTAACCCGTCCGAGAATACAGACGAGATGTTTACCAAATCATTTAACTAATCGACTGCATATTATGACTTGTACTGCGAGACGTCCCGTTTTTAGCCCTCTCAGAACACGTCCCGCCAGCACCCTGTACGGGACGCCCAAAATCCCGCTTTTTTATCTAAGCCATTCAGCGTAGTCGGTACCTACTTTTAAACAATAACCAACTAATTGAGAACTTTACAATCCATTTAGGATTGCAAAGTTCCCCCATTTTTCCATCCTTGTCCCACTTTATTTTCATTCGAGTACATATATAATTACATATAAGGAAAATCGGATCTGGCTACACTATTCGTGACCACACACATCACACTACACACCACAGCATATTTGAACCTGTATTTAGTACTATTTCCTTTGCTGTGGTTTTACCTACGTTCCGGTTAAAATACACCACAATTAAGCCTTATCTATCGGCACAGGACTAAACCCTAAGCGTGACTGCCAAATATGCATAATTTGGCAAATACTGTAGGTAAGAAGTTTGCCTGCACCATCGTATGCGTTCCGCATGGGTATGTACATAATTATATTTTGTACGTCAACAAAATATAATTATGTACATACCCATGCGGACGTAGCAAGGTACTTTATTTTTTGAATGAATACATGATAGGACAAGTTTGAAAAAAACAAATTATATTTAACAAAAAATAGAGTAGAAAAATAACATTAAAATATACTAAACTGTTACTATTATAATAACATACAGATCGACTAAATCATTCACCTAGTTTAATGAAGAAGGCTCGTTAGTTCACCAACCACGGAGGCCAGTTCTATCCTCCGTTCAACAAACCCACCTGGTGTTGTGATGAAGCACATATTCTAACTTCAAAACAAGAAGATGATGGTTGGATGGTATCGTCCAGACCCTTGTGGCTGGTCCAGCCTCGGCCAAAGCATCCCACCAGAAGCAGTTTGGATGTTAATCGCTGCTAGTTTGTGAACTGTACCATTATTAATCCACTTTAACGAAATAAATTAATTTAAAAACTGTAAAAATATACCTAGTAATTATGTAATACTGCATAAAATTTACGAAGAAATTTACGAGTGTTCGCGAAAGTTAGAGACTATATTAGATGTTATTAATTTAATTGTATAATTTAATGACAAAAAAATCGCCATAAAAATTTGTGCCAAATAAGATTAAGAAACTCAAGATTAAGAGACGAGGCACAAGCCTGTAACTGTTGCTATTTCATTGATATAATACTAAACCGACTGGACCCGACGTCAAAACAAAAAGCATTACGCGCCACCGCAACCGAATTGGAGGGGTCCACTAATTGGTACTCTTGAATAACCCATAAAAAAATAAAAGCGTAAAAGAAAAAAAGAAATTGCGCAAATTTCGCCCCACTCCCCGTCACTCAGTTTAGCAAAATTTAATATTTATGAAAGTACGCATGAGGCGTATTCACGTCAAATAAATAACATTTTGTTCAGTACATTGAAAGTAGGCGTGTATTATATTTCTTATGAAATACGTAACAGTAATTTGATGACAGAAAGGCGTAGCGGGTAGGTTATTCTTCTATGCGTGGTGTCGCGACCCGCGGGTTCGATTCCTGCATGGAACAAACATTACGTGATCTATAGATAATAAATAAATAGGCCTGTAACTGTCCCACTGCAAGGCAAAGGCCTCTTCTCATACAGAGAAGGATCGAGCATTAATCACACGTTAGCTCACAGCGTGTGCTAACACAAATCCTGACTTGAAGTCTAGCACACAGAGATTACATACCTACTAACAGAAAAATTGCGGTAGGAACAAAATATGTTTATGTCTATCGAGAGCTTTAACAACATTGAGAAATTTCTTTAAAAGTAGGCCGTGATCCAAATTTTAACAGTACAAAACTAAACGTTGCAGGCGAATGAAACAGAACAAAAAAAAACTTTTGTTTTTAAACATGCCATGTAGCTGTGCTGCGTTTTTTGCTCAAAAATATCCCGCCAATATATATTTTTGATGGCAGCCTGTGGTCACGCTTGTGCGTTTAAAATAAAAAACGCGCGTGTCATTCGTGACGTTGAATAGAATGACGTAGATTATTCAGTGGCTATGGAATTAATACGGATTTTTTCCGGATTTTGGTGTGAGGTTTTTTGGTATATTGCATTTTGTAAACGTAATTATTTTATACATTGTTAGCGCGGCTACATTGCTCTATGGCCTTTATTACATTTTTCTGGTTAAAAATTCTGACAATGTTACAGGTTGAAACTGTGCAATCCCTTTATTACAGCAAATTCTTTTTTTTATTCTTTATTGTACAAAATACTAGACTGATAGTACTATTAGCCAAGTGGTATGACCGTCGACTAACAAGTCAGAGGTCTCGAGTTCGATCCCAAGTCAGAGGTGCGCTTCTTTCTAAATTAATTGTCACTCTCCGTGCCTCGGATAGCACATTAAGCTGTTGGCCCCGGCGCGCCTTGGGTTCGAACCCGATACCTCTGACTTACCAGTCAACGGTCACCACCACTAGACTATCACGACTCTAAAGATGATAACATATTATGATATCGCAGTCTTGCAGCAATGTTTATAGTAATATTTGCTTAAAATACCACAACAACGGGTTGTTAAAATAGTGTCCACAGTCGACTGCTCGCAGTTGATAGAGCGTAGCATTGCTTTTACGACTTCGGGGAAGGTTTAAACCGAGCTGTTGTAAACTGTACTAGAATAGAAATGTCTAGGATTTACGCTGCAGAACGCTAGGTATGGTAAATATAATAAGATCTAAGGTTGACCCTAATTGTAAGTTGCTAAGATCCTTATAAGAAAAAAAAAATATCTAAAATAGTGTAATGGTGGCGCATTGGTTACGGACGGACCCATAGAAATATTAATAAGACCCGTTTTGAATGTACACATAGCAAAGCTATTAGGTTGGCAGGGGTACTCACTCAGTACTACTAATAGATAAGGTTATACATTTTTTCAAGATGTCATCAATACAATTTCATTTTACAATATTTTCTGCAAAGGTATAGCTGAAACCTATACAAAACTAAACGACTTTTTACAATCACAATGCAAACTTCTACAAAAAACTTTATTCTTAACTTGCGGCCCTGCCAACCTAGCTTTGCTGTACGTGGGTGTAAGTTCGAACCTGAAAACCAACGAGATTTTTTCAATATTATAGTTAGTTGTTTTTTTTTTTACTTTTTTAGCTAATCTATCCTACCTAAGAAACCTGGACTGGGCAACTCTGACCTTTTCTAAGAGACCAGCAGTTAAAGACCACGTCTCTGTGCCATAAGTCATCACTGCAACACATACTGGTTATAAACCCTCGTCTTTTATAACTCGTCGATTTATAACGGGGGCAGCAAATCTCAATGCAGTTTGCGGTGTCACAAATCAAGTCCTTAAAAAGATTTTATGGACTTAACCCGGATTGTGGCCTCTTTGATTTACTGATGCACTTATTTTAAAGTGGCCTTCCGAATTGGGGTTAATTTCAAAGAGTTATCAAGCATCGTTTTCCTCCGTTCATATTGGAAGAGAGGCGACGAGTTTTTTGGACCATGCATTGCAAACTGAATTATATTTTCACTGTACGAAGGTACAATGTCCAAATTATTAATGTAATCAAAGCGTGTATAGTGAAGATCCTAGGCTTTAAAATACTTTTTAGGGTCTTATATCCAAAGCATCATTGTAGCTTTACACGTGGAAATCTATATGTGGGTACCGCCTACCATTGAAGGCAGGTCTTGGGGTTATGATACGCACGTACTAGGCTTGCCGTATGCTTGTTTGTCACTTTAGTAGTAGAAAATATTAAAACCACACAGACCTCTGGAAGCACGGGATTTACTTGGGTAATTGCCTCGCTTATTCAAAGTGTTCTATCAGGGCACTATAACAATACATCATCCGTTTGTCCACCATAATGTTGTATCTTTTTAACCATATTGTTAACTAGAACGTAACCAAATATCTGATACAACAACAATATTTGTTTCAACAACAAAGCGCTGCCTATATTTATACCTACTTTAGTAGATGGATAAATTAATTTATTCGAAAGAAACTTTTCGAAATCTGACATCGTTAAGCAAAGATATTCGTATTTGGTTTCAAGTGTAAATACGAGACCTCTAACTTCGAAATCAGCTTGGATAAGAAGCCAACTAAGCATTTATATTTAAAATACATCCCTGGAGCTTCATAGAAACAGACCATGCATATACAAAATTGTGAATAATATTGTAGATTTGAATAATTTGCGCGAACCCACCGTCCGAGCAGATGCTTGCGGACTCAAAGGGAATAGGGAGAAAGGTTTTTAGTACAACCTAGTTTTATTTGATGTAGTTTTAGTAAAAAGGCAGACCTTAGACTATAAAAAGTATAATAATAATGTCCTCCTGACCGAATTTCGGTCACAGATTAGTGAACTACGCAGGAGATTATATTGCACAAGTGTGTACGCTAACACAGGCGCACTCTGTATTCCCTCACTCTCATAGTCCGATGGACGCTAATCCGATACGATCGAAGAGAGATCAGGCGCAGGGCCACCGGCTTTTGTACGTGCATTCCCAGGCACGGAGTTAGTGATAATTCATTTATAATACGCACATAACTTACGAAAAGTCAGAGGTGTGTGCCTTGGGTTCAAACCTTTTATTTTTTTTTTGAGATTTTAATTTGCCAGTCCACGCCCCACGGTTATATCACCATTCTATCACATAGTTCGTATATAAATTAGGATTGGTATTGGCCCCGTAGTTCAAGTTTCGTAACCGTAACAGATTCGATTTGAACTAAATTATTGATTCGCACAAGATTCGCACAGAAGCGATAGGGTTGTAAAGAGGTCGTATATTTCTTCTATCCCTGAAAGCCTTCGTTCGGATGAAAAAGTCAGTCATTTATTACCAGTCGACATACTATTCTGTGGCCCATTTTTCATTTTTACACCGATTCCCACTTCCATGCGAGAATCTATAGTTGTAGTAAATTATTGGCGCGAGGTCTTGGCTGAGTTTTTTTACAGGTAAGGTTTTTTAGAAGTTAGTTAATTTCTATGAAAATAAATAATAAATCAGCCTGTAACTGTCCTACTGTAGGGAATAGGTGTCTCATACAGAGAAGAATCGAGCATTGATCACGATGCTAGCTCACTGCCGGTTGCCCATTGCAGATGATTATAGTCCAGGTTTCCTAACGTTTTTTTTAATGCCGTTTAATTGAAAGATATTTAATCTTTTATTAAACGGCATTAAAAAAAACGTAAGACTAAAATTTTTTTTGTGCAGTGTGCAAAAAAAATATTTTATTTATTATTAATGAAGGAAATTTTGTAAACAAGTAATATTAATTTTCTGAAAACAAGAATCATTTTATTATGTCACACGCTTAGGGTTTAAACTCTGACACCAGGTTGCTTATCAACCATACGATGAAAAAAGAATCTTTATTAAACATAAGTGATTCTTCGTACCTTAAAACGCTTTTGATAGATTAGATGGTGTGTTTATATACCACTGCTGCACGGTCTCAGCTGCACCTGTAGCCCTGAGGCAGTGAGTTTGTATGAGTATTATATGTATGTATCTATTGTATTGTATACTATTACTAACATAGATTTAAGATCCATTGTTACCTAAGTGAGTCTTTGTTACTTAAAATTAAATAAATTACTAACTATTCTAGCTTCCCGGCGCGACTTCGTACGCGTGATTATCCAACTTCAACTCCTATTCTACCCTACCCATCTACCCCTACCCCTTTTTCTCAATTTTTAAACCTTCCCTGGACTTTCACACATATTTTAAAACCAAAATTATCCAAATCGGTCAAGCCGTTTTGAGTTTTAGCGAGACTAACGAATAGCAATTCATTTTTATAAATATAGATAGATTATTATAATTAAAAAACGATGTGGCATACATTATTTGGAATTTAAAAGTGTATTGATGCTTTACCATTGAATTTACTTTCCTCTTTGCCTCTCCCAACTGTGCTTTGCTGATCAATACCCTAATTCGACATCGAACCTCACAAAATACATCTTATTTATTTATTTTTTCTTCGTACAGTAACTTATGTACAAGGTGGACTTAATGCCTTAGGCATTTTCTGCCAGTCGACCTTTGGGTGATGCAGAGATAACATGGTAGATGCACTAAATATATTATTAAGATAATTTAAGTACCATTTAATAAAGGTAACTATTATAAACTACACAAATACCTTCTACATAAACTAAAATAATTAGAAAGTTCATTAGTTAAATACTGACTGAGACTAATCTGCCAAAATTTACCCGAGAAGGTGCTCACGTACTTTGATTTTGAACGAGTACCTATTGGTGGCCATTCTGATTTCAATGACAATCCTGATGATATCTTCTTCAAATCTGAGACCGGACCATCTTATTTGAACATGTAATATCCATTCAATAAGAGTTTCAAATAAAATTCAATCGGCTGCTAATAATTCTATTGAACACGTCCGGTTTATTGTGAGTCGGTATTACTTTGCCGTCGGACGCCACCGACGATATAATCCGATTAGCTTGCACACAAGCCTTCTGCCATATTATGTGGTAAAATTACTTACAGCTGATGGAGAAGATAGTTTAACTTATGGTTTTATTGAAACATGTTCCCCCACGTTTTCTCTCTCGTCTTTCTCTTTGATTATCTCAGACAGTGAGTTCCGTGGGTTTGAAACGCACCTCTAATGTACGGATTAATATGTGCGTGCGAAAAGTCAGCGGTGAGTTTCTTTCGCGGCAGTGTCTCTCACGCTAGTGTCTTTCGCGCGAGTGTCTTTCGCGCTAGTGTCTTTTGCGCCAATGTCTTTCGCGCGAGTGTCTTTCGCGCTAGTGTCTTTTGCGCCAATGTCTTTCGCGCTAGTGTCTTTTGCGCAAATGTCTTTCGCGCGAGTGTCTTTCGCGCTAGTGTCTTTTGCACCAGTGTCCTTCACGCAAGTGTCTTTCACGTAAGTGTCTTTTGCGTATCTTTTCAAGCAAATGGCTTTTCACGCAAATGGTTTTTCGTTAAAATGGCTTTTTGTGTAGAAGTAGAAATATCTTACGAATACTTATCCCAAGCACTAAAGGCTAATGACTTAAGCTGCACAATTGTGACGTCACAATCACAATGTATCTAAATTATATTGTACGAAGGCTTCGTTTAATCCATAGCTAAATGTCCTGTATAGTCATTAGTTCCAATGCTAGGCGTAAGCTAAGATCGAGGGCTTACCTGACCGTCACATGTCGGCGTCCGCGTCGTAACGTTGCATGGTGGATTACGTTGGATTAAAAGGCATGCAGCTTCGTGACTGTGTAATAAGTCGTACCTGCATAATTATGTAGATGAAATATACTATCGTAGACAAAGCCGGTGCACCGGGTGAATTTAGGCAGGTTTTTGCCGAATACTTATATCTGGCAATATATATAAAATATGTATACGTATAGATATTCGGCAGAATCCACATTCCCTTCGTCACTATAAATAACACGAGACGCACTTACTTAAAAATAATTTCATCATCCCAGGCATCATAATGTCGGCTCTGAGACCTTTTGAAAAACCGTTTTAATTATTTAATGCGACCAGTAGCTAATTGAAGTGAAATAGGAACCTCATTAGGGATTCAAATCCGAATCACTTTATTCTGTCTTTTTGCGAATCACATAATTTATTTATCGTATCGTAATTAATTTTAAACAATTTAGTGTTAGTGTTTAAACCGTAGGCTTCTGACATGGCTTTATATAGCTTAGAAACATTTCTCACGTGTGCTGATTTTGTCACGATGTTGTCCCTCCGTTGTTAGTTGCTGTTGATGATGTCCCTTCTGACCGAATTTCGTTCACAGCGGCCAATCTCAATAGAAAGAAGCCAACACAAGAGCCACAAGTAGGTGCGCAAACACAGGTACCTCTATATTCCTTCACTAACAATGGCTTTTACTTGCTTTCCGAGGCACGGATTAAGTGATAATTAATTATAATACGCAATTACAAAAAAATAAATAAATTAGCCTTGTGTTTGAACCTAAGACCTCTGACTTGCCAGTCAACCGTCATACCTAGGCTATCATGACTCAAATAGTTATCGTGTTGTGGCCGTTGATACCTTCTCAGTTAGTTACCTTTCAACTAGAAGGTAAGTGAAAAGGTATCAACACCATTTACATTCGACTAATAACACTACTGCCAAATTCTCTACCTACCCCTTCAGGGCTCAGGCGTGATGTTAAGTACCATACGAGTATTACACAAACAAGAATAAACGCTAGCTATGCAGATAGATATTTATACATTCCACGCCATTTCCTATATTCTATTTTCTTTATTGATGTTCGTACGTTTTCAATTGTGTGCTTTGAAAAGCCCAGTGGTGCATGCGTCCCGTTTCTTAGCTTAGTAGGGTTGTCACTGAAATGTTGGAAAATATTTTTTGGTTGAGGAAAATGGAATACGAGATTTAGATACGTATTCGAAATTTCTATCTCTCTATTTCCTCATTTTATAAAGACATTATATGGTCGTATTACAGTTTAATACGACTAAACGACGACGACGAATAAAATAAATACAAGTAATCAATATTATTTAAAATTTACATACAATTATTGCAGTTTTTAAGCACTTACGCGCGCACTGCGGGTGCTCAACGCAGTGTCACAACACATTGCTTTGTTTTAACTCTATGAATGAATGCACAGTTGCATACAGGCTATTTACTCATTGTGAAATATCTTGTAGTTATGCGTATAATACATGTTTGTTTATTATTATCGTTGTTGAGATAGTAACTACACTATTGTATTAAGTCACATCTGTGATGATAGATATATGTAGTAGTATATAGGTAGTAAATAAATAAATGTGTTTTGTACTATAGGCTAATCCTCCCCCTTCCATAATTCTCTCTTGCGTAATACCTCCCCCCTTTACTTAACCCCCCACAAAGGGGTAATTTTTTGTTAAAATAAATCTTTTATTTAAATAGGTAGTATGTCTGACATCTTAGTTTGCACAACCTTACAATTCCACATTGTCATGCGCCAACATACAGTTCTTTGTCCAATCGTCCGTTAACGCATGAATCTCTACTGTAACTTCTAAGTTGTGTCGTTTTCTAACCATTTGCCTGTGCGATGCGGCTGTCGTTCCGATGAAATTACGCGTGCTACGCGGCTGCGGGCTACGCGATACTACGTGGTGCTACGCGGAACTACGCCGAGTAAGGGCCCGCAATCGTACGGACGGACGTGACCGTGCTACTTAATGTTTTTTTGGTTACAGAGTGGGATAGAATAGGTCAATATGTTAAAAATGTATTAAATTTATTTTTACCGTTGTAAAATAAAACTTTAATTATAAAAATTGTGTTTTTTTTAATGATAAATATAATTAATTAATAAGATATTGAAAACACAGTTATACTAACTACGTAAAAGATCGTGGGATCATGATATAGCACATATTATATTATAATTAATTAATAAGAATATTGAAAACACAATTATACTAACTAGGTAAAAGATCGTAAGTACAAATCGCATCCGTATCAGTTTTTTTTTCAAATTTCTTATTAAATTATTATATTTATTTGATAAAACCTCGACACAAAGTTAGCTCAACATTTTTAATATTTTTTTAGCTAACAATACTCGTTCTAGTCACCATCCGTTTGGGAGTTACGATGCCACAGACACACATAAACACAATGTAAACTTAAAACACCCCTCTGCGTTTGTCGTTAAAAATATAACCTACTAATTGTGACTTCTATTAATTATTTCGCATTGCAGCGTTACAATGGTGCAATGTTATATACAGGCGGTAATTTAGTATTTGACGGGCGGTAATTTAGTATTTGACGGGCGGTAATTTAGTAAGTATTTGACGGGCGGTACTTTGCAACTAGGTTTGTTATTAAAATTTATTTATGTTATTATTCTTTTATTTTTAAGTAATAGATTTTTTTTTCTACAGTATTTTTTTTTCAACCCTATAATATAATACACGTAGATAAAAATTAATTAAATCATCACCATAACTTTTAAGTACACACCATCTGTACAGTTTCTAACAAAAAGGCTTCGTCATGGTGTTTTAATTAAACGGCACTCGTTAATATAAAAATTTATTACTACCCTCATTTGTAAGGACCGTCCAACATACGGTTCTTATGATAGGTATTAAAAATTATGTTTGAGTACTTAAAGTTATTTAAAATATATTTTGAATTATGTTTTAGAACCATATTTTTGAAATATATTTTTAAATTTCGTTTTTGAAACATAATTTTGAAATATATTTCAAATTATGTTTTAGAACCATATTTAAAAAAAAAATCGTTTTTTAAACATAATTTTGAATATATTATTTCTGAATTTTGTTTTTGAAATATATTTTTTAATTTTGTTTTAGAAAAATAATTTTGAAATATTTATGAATTATAATTTTGAAATAATATATTTATTATTATAATATGGTGATGTACCTATAATGATATCTTCGTATGTATAATAAGTCGAAATCTAAGAACTAATTCATTATTATCCTTTTTTTGCGGGATGAGGATAGTAGTAATCCCTCCAAAATATTTGAAAGCTTACAACTTTGATATAATTTTTTTTACGTCATGATATTTTAAAAACGTTTTGTATGGTGAAATCAAATGTGTATACTTTTTTATCAATCGGCAACTCGCCGTGATGTCGCCGTACCGGCGCCGTAGCGTTACCGTATTCGTTTAAGATAGTATACTTACGTGGGTGTCGAAGTAAATGTTATTTTTGTATGCCCAAAGGATGAAGCACGCACTCTGTCTACAAATGCGACTGGAAGTGAAAATTCCCAGAGCACTTTGTGGCCGAAGTGTTTGGGTATCCTTATTATTAGATTTCCAGTTTAGATTACCATAAGTTCGATAAAGAAAGTTCAAGTTTAAGTATTGCAGAGACAATACAAGTTGTTGATTTGTAACCGTGCCATATACAAGGAGGTGACTATTATCGTTGATATTGAACACGAATTAATTTAAAAAAATACCAAAGTAAGAATTAAAAAAACCGACTTCAAACACAAAAAGCTAGAAATAACACAAATACATTAGATTTGGTGTCATTGCTAAGTTCTAGGTTTCAGAATAAAATATTTCATTCTATCTACCTTGGAACTGACTCTAAAACGAACGTTTTTGTGTTATTTCGAGATTTTTTGTATTATTTCTAGATTTTTTGTGTTTGAAGTCCGTTTTATTTTTTAGTAAAAATTGATTTTTTGGTATAAATTTTTTTACTTGTTAGGTCCAGGTTTCCTTACGATGTTTTTTCACCGTTAGCCAGTGATGTCTTAGATTAACTAAGAAAGTACATATGATATTGAAAAAATCACGTTAGTACATGCCAGGTTTGAACCCACACCCACACCGTTACAAAGTGGGTGACCAATTCGCCACCACGACATTTTTTTATTTTATTCAAGTTATTATACCCAACAAAATGAATACATACAGATCGTTGGCCCCTCAAATGTTAACAGCAATCAAAATATTAACAGAAATAATTATCTATCAGGCAAAAGCTTACTAAAATCAGTGAGAGCATGGTTCTATACAGTAACTATGTATATTTTGTCGAACATTCATGATTGTTTGTTCATATTTAAACAATATTGATACTCATAATATAACTTCATGTTTGTTTGTTGTGTTAAACATTCGCATATTTTACCAATAATGTTTCAAATCACACTAGCTTTTACTTGCGGTTTAGCCTGCGTAGAGGTAGCACCGAGATTTAAAGCATCCAATTTGTTAATCCAGGACATGGTCTATCTGTGTTCCAAGTTTCATCCAAAACCGTTTGACCATTTACGCGTGATTGAGCAACAAACATCTTCAACTCATCATCTTCATCTTAACTTTCACGTTTGAATTTATAAAACCTATAATATTAGAATACGCGCTAAGACGTGGACCTGCGGAAAACAGCCCGTTATACCAATACCAATAATATTATTAAGTAAGTCGCGGCGGCGTGTGTCGCGGATCATACTCGCTCTTGAAAATGGACTCCGTTGGAGTCCGAAACTAGTCGGGCATTCCCGAAATCAATCCTTGAGTAAAGCCTTTATAGTATCACTATTACTACGTACTACATATTATAAAACAAAGTCCTCCGTCGTGTCTGTCTATCTGTGTCTGCTGTTTTCAACAATGGATAGAGTGGTTCTTGAGGAAGGTTTTAATATATAATTTGTCAAGATTTGATATACATTGGCTAAAATATAATGATATTTTTTGAAGGTGTTGGAAAAAAATAAGTCGGGTTGCGGGAACGAGATAAAAAATTTCATGATTACTTTTGGTCGCGATAACCGAATCCGCGCGGACAAAGCCGCGGGCATCAGCTAGTTTAACAATATATTAGTATGACTTACGAAAGTAATTATTCTAAGACCGGTATTTATTTATTAATTAAATTCTTTATTGTACACCAATATACAAAGCATACAAAGAAATAATTGTTACAAAAGTCGTACAGAGGGCGGTCTTATCAGTTATAAGTTATCACAGCAATCTCTTCGAGAAAATATTTGGAAGGAAAAAAGTATACTGGACTAGTCTGGTACTCAGTATTAAAGAATGTACCGTATTTAATTTAGTCCTCCGACCTGGCAAGGAACTTTATTAATGAAATACCTGAACGTATCTGAGTACTCTTCGATTTTCATGTACTGCATTCCAAAGCGGACGGACAGGGAAATGAATTAAATGAAAATATGATTTTTTTCTTTTTAACCCCCGAGGAAAAAAGAGGGGTGCTATTTAACGTGTGTATCTGTGTGTGTGGTATTGTAGCTCACAAACGAATAGGTTACTCACACTTTACCGCCTCGTTTGTTGACACTGGCCGCGGAACCCTAAAACGTCTAGGACGTCTAGCATTTTTGTTCCATACGTTATATATATATATTTAAAAAAATCTGCTGTTCCATACATTTATGTTCACTTGACTCAACAAAATGTATGGAACAGCTGATTTTTTTTTGCTATTTCAGATTTGGTCCCATAGTAAAAGTTGTTCATAATGATGAGTTTAATGACCCCTTTTAAGGATGCTGGTGCTTTACAAATAACCCTGTATATGAATATTAGTTTAGTCCGTGAATACTTGAATAGCCACATCAACACCTGTTATGCAAACATTTGGTATAAATATGTTATTGTTTAACTAGTATAACTACTGTTTAGTAGTAGGGAATGGTTAGAATCTATGTTTATAAAACAAAGTCCTTCGCCGCGTTTGTCTGTTCACGATAAACTTAAAAACTACATCACCGATTTTCATGTTGTTTTCACCAATAGATAAAAAGTGGTATAGAAAAGTTTTAGTATATAATTTGTCAAGTTTTTGTATACATTGGCTAAAATATAATGATATTTGTTGGAGGTTTCGGAAAAAATCAAGCCGGGTTACGGGAACGGGATCAATATTTCATGATTATTTTTGGTAGCGATAAGCGACACTCACGCGAGCGAAGCTGCGGGCATCAGCTAGTGTAATATATTATATAATTATTTTATAAATATCGGGTCGTGTAGTAAGAGTTTTAGTAAACAAACTGACAGTTAAATTAAACAATGACGTAGAAATACGATAGTTATTAGAAACTAAATTTTCAATTCCCACGCTCAGTATTATAAATAAAAACTTCAGAAGAATAATACATAGTATGTTTAATTTTATGACCAGATTTATTTTCTGTGTTTTATGATGTGACATAGACCGTTTTTATATTTTTACTTGTGCCACATGAGTCTACTAAGGGCTGGTAAGTATGTCTAATACGCACGGGCTAAAAACCACACGGTGTTCCTCCACTAACAACTTCCTCAGCGGCCTGGGGGCTTAGCCAAGTTGACTATCTACAATCGCTAACGAATAGAAAACGAAAGAAATGTATAGGATTAGATGCTATTCGTTTGTTTTGACCACGCGACATAACGATAAAAGTAATGTCATCCTATACATTTCTTTCGTTTTCTATAGCGTTAGCGATTGTAGATAGTCAACTTGGCTAAGCCCCCAACTTCCTCAGCGGCCTGGCCACTGCCTAATCGGCGACGGACTATCTAAGCTCTCCACTCACAGGTCGGCTACTCATGGAGGCCAGAGGTCATTGGTCTCTCTCCGCCCCCCCGGTGCGTCTCCTGGGAGAGGAATCTGTCGTGTGGCTACGAGCGCAGGTGGTTTGAACTGTGTCCTTTATATTTTACTAGCTGCCCCGCGCGACTTTGTACGCGTGATTATTTTACCACTACGCTTTTTCTACTCTACTATACTTTACCCTACACTACTCTACGCTACCCTACCCTTCTCTACCCCTACCCTACTCAACCCCTACTCTACCCTTACCCTACCCCTACCCTACCCTACTCTACGCTACCCTACCCTACTCTACGCTACCCTACCCTACCCATACCCTACCATACCCTAGAGGTATAATTTCATTTTTTTTTCTTGTATTCTTCTATGGAGAAAAATCCAACAAATCAAAGATCAACCTACAAATTTTCATGACTTCAACTTTGAAAAGGGCAGAATATAATCAAAACACGTCTTATTTGTTAACCGAAAAGCTAAACACCAAGTTTGATTAATTTAACTTAAAAAGTGACGGATTTTCATACAAACTTTCATCCCTCTTTCCATCTCCTAAGGGGGAAAAATCCAAATTTTTTGATACACGTCTCATTTATTTTGAGCACATTAGCTTAATACTCATTTTTACATCTGTAACTTAAAAAATAACGAATTTTCCATACAAACTTTCACCCCCTTTTTTATCCACTCAATGGTAGATTTGAAAAAAATAAACTATGCTCGTCTTTCATCTAACAACCGAAAGGCTGAATACCAAGTTTCGTACATATAACTTTAAAAACGACGGACTTTCATACAAACTCTTATCCCCCTTTTTACCCACTTAGGGGTGGAATTTCCAAAAATCCTTCCTTAGTGCACCCCTAGGGTACCTAAAGAATATTGTTTCAAAATTTCAAGTCTCTAGGTCCTCCGGTTTAGGCTGTGCGTTGTCTGTCAGTCAGTCAGTCACGGTACTGTTTTATAAGTATAGATTAGCTGATCGTGATGTGGCTTTTCCCCCGTGGTTGTAACTTAAAATGGCATGAATATATCTTTTCAACCATTAAAAGACCATAATAGGATATACTTCTGTGTCGTGAGTACAATCTACAGACATATAATTTATCAATGTGCAAACACCCAGACCGAAACAAATCTGTGGATTAGACAAATATTTGTCCCGTGCGGGATCCGAATCCGCGACGCTTTTCGCCAGAATTATCGATTTGGTAACGCATATTTTATCTGTTAAAGAAGTCTAAGACTAACCTATATAATACACGAGGTAGGTACTTAAGCAAGAAAACTATATATTTTAAAAGATAGATTTATTGTTACTTGCATTGAGTTTAAACTATGTTAATATAAACACTTACTTTAAGTTACTACTTATTGTTACTTTCCATTTTTATATTCATACTGAGTGTCCTTAGCCACTGGTAGTAATCGAACAATCTCATGAGAATCTGAATAAATTATAAAATTAGATTTATCAAAGGTTAATCCCAATACTCCTTGTACATTGATGACTTTCTTCACCTTCTGAACCATTTTTGTGACGACAAAAATACCATCTTCACTACAAACGTGTACATCTCCATTATTATCTGTCGCTATTCCAAGAAACCTGGGATGATCTCTCAGCAAAATGGGCTTATAGTGCTCATGTTTAATTCCATATAATCCCGTACCATTTATAAAGAAAATATTATCTTCCTTGTCCAAAACAAACTGATGAACGATATCACCTTTCAATTCCGGTACAGCTCTGATCGTCCTATTCCCATAATAAAACGCACTGAGACTCGGAAACTTGATGAAGTAAATGTTCTTCTTGATAAACAACCACCAGATATCCAAATTATTTATATTTAATCTTTGCAGACTTCTGTGTGATGCACTGTATTTGTAAATGCCGTGACTGCCTCCGAAATACATATCTCCTGTATTAGGATCGTTGGCTATAGCGAAAGCATCTTTGACTCCTTTCAAAACACTGAGACTTTTGTTGTCAATATTGAGTATAGCCGGCACGTATTCCCCCTGGCCGAAATCGAAGCTAAAGTACAACGTGTTGGTGGTTCTGTCCACTGAAAGTTGGTTCGGGCTGTGTGCTATAGACGTCAAAGTTTCCTTCACGTAACAATGCTTTGAGGGATCCTCCCCAACTATGTCGCAGTATTTGCCTCGAGATTTCGCTTGAATACTTACTATCAGAAAGATGAATCGGTACAGTCTCATCTTAAATCCGATATTGTGCTCCAAGAAATTTAATCCATTAGAAATTGGTTTCATATAAAATTGCACTATCACTTTACTGAAAATAGTCCAAGCGGTAACTAGCTTGAAATTATATTCTTTTGAAACAATATCGTTGCCAGAATTTTAGTTTTAACTTTTTTGCACTTTATAAATTCTATTTAGAAACTAGTCTGGAACGCTGCAGTTTTAATTACTTAAAATTTCTAACATTAGTTTCTTCAGTAATTTTTTTAATGTCTATATTTAAATTATTAGTTTTATAAGTTATACCAAACGTTCTGTACTGCTTGAATAACGATCGCACAATATGAGTTTAAGTGGTTGATTCAAGATTATTACTGTTCACATAAACAATGAAAGTATTTGTAAATATGGAAGTTAATAATATACGTTTGGTAATATTTATATTGTTTGAGCGACAGCGACGATGATATGAAATGTCTTCAATGGAAATGATTCAACGAAGTTATTATATTGCAATCGCTAACGGATGCGGGCCAGTGGCATAATTATAACCTTTGTATTATCTCTTATGGTATGTACACAGCATAATACATTACAACCAACTCAGACATTCCAACATGAACACTCGATATCATCTGCAATTCTGGATTGGTGTTTAGGAATTACTAGATGAGATATATTTTGCAATTCCGGGTGGCGGTTTGTGCCCGATGCGACGTAACAATGTATTTCCTATTTTGACTCATTTTTCGACCTTTGATGAATAAACGTTATTTAAATGTATGGACCGGAATGATTTTTTTGGGGTTTTTGGGGGTCGTATTTTTTTTTTTAATATTACCTACTTAAAATCTTTCCTCTGATTCGATATAACTTTTTAGTTTGTGGCACAAAATAAATTTTGTTGTATTTTCGAACGTCTTATAAATTAAACTAATTATTATTTAATACACGTTTGCAAGAAAATTTCTTATTTGCTTCCAAAGTCTTAAAAATGTTTTTAATGTATGAAAAATTACAAATAAAAAAATAATTAAAAGCCATTGTGACCTTTATTTAAAAAACTTTAAAACGTACAACGTAGGTATGTCAGGCCTTTCATACCCTAAATAGGTTATTCAACAATGATGAATAACGGTGATGAATTATCACCAATACATACTACACTATATTATTAGGGCTATGAATTCGAACAGAACTTCCGCTTTCCGCACACGACACAGATTAATAAATAGTTAATTAGGTTGCGTTAGAATTTGATAAAATATTTCATTGTTATTACTCATTCACTGTTTACTTATTCATTGTTAACTTATTTCATTGTTCAAATTCAATTCAGTATACAAATGCTAATCATAACTATTATTATGTTACACAAATCGTTCATTCGTTGCTAAATAAATGTTAAAAATGTTTAACTTATTTCAAAGATAGGTAATCATTACCGATACTTATTCATACCCCATATAAAACATCGTAACGTCTTATACGATGATTTATTCATAATATTTCAAATAAAAAAGACGTAATACATAATCTAAGTGATATAAAATCATCGTAAACAATAAACTACGCCGGGGTAGCTGTCAAAAATCGCGCCGTAAAAACTGGTTCATGGAATTTAATGGGTGGAAGCAGGGGTGAAGAACCGTTTGGTTTAAAGGTGCAAAGTTTAAAAATGTGAGGAAGGTAGGGGTCTTCACTTGAAAGATTGATTTAATAGAACGAAATGATGTCACTCTCTCAAAGAGTCAAATCTCAGAGATTTTACGATCGATTCACTACGTGAAAAAAATAATAGAATTTTAACTATACCCAGTTGCTATAAAAACCTGCATAAATTTTAGGAGGTAATAAGGTCCAAGGTCCAAACTGAATAACCTTCCCCAAGGAAAATAGGTTGAAATCTCAAAACGAAAATTTAACTTCTCATACAAAAGTGAGTCATGTGACCAGTCCCTTCGTATAAAAAGTTTATGATTTTCTAATTTCTGTTACTTAACCGAAAGATTTATGTTACCTAAGCATTTTGCTTTAACCTTTGGGGAAACAAGAGTGATGTAAGGTATATTAAGTTAAGTACAGCTTTACCTATGGCGTGCCAAAATCACCACACACGCGTCCCAAAGGTTCGTCATCCCTGACTTAAAGGATTAGGTAGGGGGAATATTTTATTTTTATGTTACTTAAGTCATGTTACGTGAACCCTGAAGGTGGCGAATAATGGGCCCTTTACGATGCGTGGGTGTTGTATGGCGACTTAGTGATTATTTTAAAAGCATTAAGTATAACTGTTCAATCTGTAATGTTGTAGTTTAAAAGCAAGTAAATAAAATTACTGGACTTGTAGAATACAGTGCCTTGTGGTCTCCGGCCTAAGAATAGAACCATCCCTACTCATCCCGCGGGTGTCGTAAACAGCGACAAAGGAAAAAATCTGGAAGATCGGCAGCAGCTACTGTGTAATAGCAACCATCTGCTACAGTGATCGCTAACCAGCTTGCCCAGAGTAGCGATTAAGGGCAAATACTTTCTAATGAGCGCACAAAATAAGCGATGCGTATGAGAAGAGGCCTATGTCCAGCAGTGGACTGATATAGGCTGTGTAGGTAGAATACAGCAAGTAATTTAAGGTCTGCCCACACAATATATCAGTGGTTCGTCAGGGGCATTTTATAACAACATGTTCACACACGTCTGTGTACAAGGCAACTAAGTTTCAGTCCTAAGCCAGGCATCAGACCACGGCCCCTTACATGTATGGCTAGACCATTTTCACTGCCCTGAATTATACGAATGCCTGCCTCGTTGATCTAGTGGTAGCAAGCGCGACTGCTGAGCACGAGGTCCCGGGTCGGGCAAAGTGTTTTTGGGTTTTTCCATTAGGAAATTCTCAGTAGCAGCACGGAGTCTGGAATTGTGCCCGGTTAAAGGCAATAGGCTCGCCCCCTTTTACATGGGACTTATAACATAGCCGGCGAAACGAAGGTGTACTGGCACACCTCTGGCTACCCCCTCTGGGGAATACAGGCGTGAGTCTATAAATAAAATTATACGGATGTATTAAGCAAAAAAAAAATACAAAAAATTGTACTGAGAGGATTCAAATTGTATTTTTTAAACGTTGACCTACATTTATTGTGTGCAAGTGAGAGATACTACTTTCTCACAAAATGTCAGTGTCATAATATACCATTGTTCGTAAAGTTCCAATTTTTTTCTAGAAAGACAAACTTGATCCACTCTGCAAACTGATTCGTAACAATAACAATCATTGATTGATTGATTGATTGACAAATGGCTCAGTAGTAGTATGTAGTAATAGTATTTTATAATTCTTTGGTAGTAGGCAGAACAGCTGATGGCATTTACCAGTTAGGTCGCAGGTACAAATCTTTTTCGTTATCGATTTTTACTTTGTACTTACAATTTTTTAAATTTAGTGTTCGCTTAGCAGCAAACATTTTTTTATTAAAAATGATAAGTAGGTATTCTATTTAACATTCGTACTTGTGTTTTTCATACGGTCAGTGAGAGCGCCGGAGGGCTATTCCCCTAAAGTAAGTAGTCATTAACCCTATTACCGTCTACTGGTTACCGTTGATTGGCAAGTCAGAGGTCTCAGGTTCAAAGCCAAGGCACGCACCTCTGACTTTTTGGAAGAAGAGAAAATAATGTATCACTTGCTACGTGCCTCGCAAAGCACGTTAGTAAATACGTTGGTCCTGCGCCTGATCTCTCTCCGGTCGTGTCGGATTGCCGTCCCATCGGATAATGAGTGTGAGGGAATAAAGAGTGCACCTGTGTTTGCGCACACACTTGTGCACAATAATATATATTGCGCAGTTGGCTAATGTCCGTTGAGATTGGCAGCTGTGACCGAAATTTGGTCAGGAGAATACCTTATTACATTTCGTTTTAATCCTCGATTTCCAGAGAATTTATTTTCCGCTAGTTATCTTTAAATAGCAGTGTGAGCCCCTTTTAGGCCCTCTTAGGCCCTTATTACCCGCCCAGAGGACCCGTAACTCACATCAGAATTATATTGGGAAATTTAATTATCACTCTCGAAAGTAAACCTGCATGCTTGAGGAAATGTAACAAGATTAGAAAGGTTTGTGTATAACATTAATGTTATTATTGTTATATTGTTATAAAGCATGTTTCTCGTTAAAGGAAATCCTTTGTCAGTTTATTTTGTGTACTCAATTTAGTTCAATTTATATCTATTAATAATATTATTTTATTTGTATTGTTGAGTTGGAAATTTTATCTAAATGTTGGGTTGAGTGTATTATTATTTGAAAACAAGTATAAATTTTAAATCTAATAAACTCTTAATATATTTTATAGTTAAAAACATTCTCGATATTCGACCTTTCAAATAAAAAAAACTAAAACAAAATCGGTTTATCCTGTTAAGAGCTATGATGCCACAGACACAAAGATACCCAAATACACACATTAAACTTATAGTACCCCTCTTTTTTCGTCGGAGGTAAATAAGAGTTTGAACGAATATTATTTAAAAAAAAGTTTAATGCTGGTCACGTAACTATGCAGTACAGTGTGAATGAAAGAACCTAATATCTACATTAGAACAGAACCACGAGTTCTCTATTAATTTCGAGCAAAAGGTATCCTTTGAATAAGAAATATTGTCTAATCTAATAGACAGTATGAATTAAATTCTAAGCGCGTAGTGCAATTTGTATCCAAAATACTTGCAGTTCATTTGGTAAACTGTTAGGTCTTGATAGAATAGCATTCAAAGTGGATTGCACTAACACGGCTTTGTAACAAATGCTTAGGATTTATTTTATTGATTAGGGATTGTATTTTTTTGTAGCTATCTCAGATAACTTCTATGGCGCGTATTTTATAAAGGATTATTAAAATTTCATAAATCATTAGTATAAGTACGGAATACCACGGAATAGTAGTAGCAAGCAGTTCATAGAGCGTGAGAGCTAGTGCGGCTAAGTGGGACTAACGCTTAAGGTTATTTTTTGTATCCTTAAAACCGACAACATTTGGCTGTATGGACAAAATCCGAAGCCGTTAAAATAATAAAAAAAGAAATGTCAAAGTTGATTGATTGAACCATTGAATTTAAGTTGAACTAAACTTCGAAGAGGGAATGGCTTTCATCAACTATCAATCCGCGGCTTTGTCTACATAAAAATAAACACAAATAATCATGCTTAAACGAATAAAATATTTTTGATAAGGTTAGTTGTCTTACGAAACTAAATAAAACGGAATATAATGTATAAAGACCCAAGTAACAAAAATATGAAATACATTAGACTGATGCGTTAAGGAAAATAAGAAATATGAACAAAACTGAGAAGGCAGCCATGCAAATTGACGACACATTTGCGGCACGTTTTGTCTGTTTTGTTTTTACTTTTTACACAGAGCACGTTTTCTTCTGGCCTGACCCGTGAGAATTATTCTCATGTTTCATGTTGAGTTAAATGTTTTTTAGCAGAAGTTGGTACAAAAATTGTATTCATTTGTTTCAAATCTCGCTTTCTCTCTGAATGTTTGCTCTGGGATCGCTAATGTGAGGTAGATTTTTAATCAGGATTTGTGATATTCAGTAGTTCAACTTGTAAAGAGCCGTGATAGCATTGACTGGCGAATAAGAAGTCTCAGGTTCGAACCCAAGGCGGTTCACAACGATTATTCAAAAGTTATGTGTAAATGAATTATCACCTGTTCCGCGCCTCGGAAATCATGTTAAGCCTTTGGCCCTGGCTGTCATGAAGATCTTTGACAGTCGATATAGCGTGTCAGTACCCTGATAAAACTCTGGTCATTGATCTAACATTAGTATATCGTATCCCTTTGGGTTGCGGGGGTCAGATAGGCAGTCGCTCCATAGAAAATATGATATTTAGCTAGAAGGATAGTAGTTCGGTAGACGGTAGTTCAAATTGTTGGAGCTGACAATTGAACATGCTGGGAAAATTGGGTGGAGTTGCCAGTACCAATGGCAAAATACCTCTTCAAGGAGAATACTCTGATAAGAATCTCCATTATATTTTTGTGACCTTATTCGTTAGTGAGTCGACTAAACATAGGAATGCTTAAAACTTATTATTTTTTATTAAATTTAAAGTTATTTTGATATGATTGCTCTAATATCCATTATTATTTCTTTGTTGTAAACATAAAATTAATTTAATACAATAATTATACACTAAGTACCTATTCAAATGTTTAAATAATGCTATGAGCTAATTAGTTATAATTTAGTTGGCATCCGTTCATAGTTATGACGCATGCTTAAACTATAAGAGTTATGATACAAGCAAAAAGAAGAATGTTGATTGTAGCAAACTATGATCAGTATAAAGGTAATTGAAAGTATTATCGACAAAACTCACACAAACAATAGACGCAATCACATTCAACACGCACTTAAACAACAGAAACATACATAAGTATAGTAAAAATAAAAATATACATTTAAAAATATAAAATATAGTAGCCCACCGGTATCGGGAACATTATTTCCATTTATTTATTATTATTATGAAAATTGTTCAGTGTAATTTAAATTGTAATTAATCCTATTGCATGCCTATTTAGGTAGTTTGTGCTGTACTATATATAAGTTTATATTTAAGGCCACATTTATTGTAAAACCACAAAAATGCAATAAAGATTTTTGAATTTGAATTTGAAGTAATTTACTTTAATTTCTGCAATGCGCCCAGTATTTTGGGAACGTTGCTAGGTAGCGGTCTTTTAGATCAAGGGTTTTATTTTTCTTTGTTTATTTTTAAGGTAGTTAGATTTGTATATATACATAGTTTTATTTAGTATTGTATATTTGTATTTTCTGCCCCATGGGGCAGAAAGGTTCTAGAATGGAGGCCACGTACCGGCAAGTGCAGCTTAGAACGTCCACCCACAAGGTGGTCAGACGACCTAATAAAGGTCACAGGAAGCTGCTGGATGCAGGTTGCTTCCAACCGGCCAATCTGGAAGTCATTGAGGGAAGCCTATGTTCAGCAGTGGATGTCTTATGGCTAAAATGATGATGATGATGATTTGTGTTTTAAGTTACTTTCGATAAATAAATGAGTTCTTTAATTTCTTAAAGTTGTATTGCTTTAAATTATATTTTATTAGTTGGAACACTGTCTCCGGAGTTGGACTTTGACGTTAATGGCTGCGGCACAGTTTTTTTAATGCAGTTATCAACGAGCAAAGTTATTGTACACCTGCTTATTGTAATAAATAAAATAAAATAAATATTACGCTTTGGTGTAATAGACGTCCAACCGTCGTCGTCGTGTTGAACAAGTTAAATTGGTTAGTTTGGCATATAACCGTCTCCAATGCGTTGAAAACTAGAATAGTAATGTTCCAAATATAGGTTTTTGTATTGAAAAGATAAATTTGAAAATATATCTAATTCTTACTTATTCTGACTTACGTAATTTGGTAGTGTAATACTACTAAATTAAGAGTGTCACGGAATTAGATGGGTTTGTATACCAAAGTTGATATTTAATCGATGATGTTTTTCAGCAGTTTTTTTCATGGATCATTTTAATTGAAATATAAAATTTTGTTCTTTAAAGTCAAAGCGACTCAGAGACGACGCGACGCGGTGGCAAAGTGATCACATGCTACCGTGCACAGCAAAGCTCGGGGGAGTCCCTTTTACAGTTTCCCCGGGGATGTACCTAACAAGCATTGAATAGGGGAGGTTTCGGAGCTGGTCTCTTAAAACAACCTGGGACCTCCCTTTATGTGCTGATGATGAACACCGAGGTGATTTTGGATAGGTAAAAATCCCATACTCCCCAGTCTCTTCTTCGGAAGTCGGGAGTCTTTTTAAGGTTTCCCCCGTTATAAAAAAAAACTTTAAAAAATATACTGTGTTTGGATAATATAATAATACGTAGGTACTTACAATTTAGTTGCCTTTCAACCACTGCATGTTAAAGTTTATTTATATTACTTAGTATTTATTACATAACTTTCATATTCGTATATGTTGTCATGATGAAATATATAGCATTTCACTTCAAAAGTAATCTTGTGTCGCTGGACTCAATTTAAAAATATTAAATTTTAATATCAATAAGGACTGTGTATATTACACATGCGTTAAAAAAAGTGCACCAGTAAACATCAGCTATATTTATTTAATTGTGAATGTTTAATTTGTTAAATCAACAGTGACGTGAAGTTCATAGATAATGCCTCAGCATTGCTTTTTAATAGGTAAATTAATTCCTGACTGGGTTAAATATGTAGGGTTTTTTTGCTAGGTCGAAATTTTTGTGACCCTCAAGGTTAGTGGTAAGAAACCCAAGGTTATTATTAACAAGACAGTGGTTTATTTCCTGATTGGGTTAAAAGTTAGGGTTATTTTTGCCAGGTCGAAATTTTTATTACGCTCAAGATTTGAGGTAAAAAACCCAAGATTACAATTCAATATTCCGATTAAGCATTATTCAAAAAATACTGCCTTGATTTTAGTCAAAACATTGTTCTTGCCGAACAGTTGTGCATACATTGTTATCTTCCCTAAATTACCATTAAATTTCCCATACACACACACAAGAATAACCAAACCACGCAAAAGCAAACAAAAGGCAAAAGACGAATTTTCATGTGAAAGATTCTTTCTTTTTTATCGTGTGGTTGATTAATAATCTGATGTCAGAGTTCAGCCACTTGTAGGCCTCTGACACGGCGTTACACACCTTTTGAAAAGGTGTATAACGCCTTTACAAATCTATTAGTTGTGCTTGTTTCCTCACGATGTTTTTCCTCACCGATTTACCAAGTGATAATTTATTTCTAATACACACATGAATTCGAAAAGTCAAAAGTGCCTGTGCTTTATATGCCTGTGTATATTAATCGAATGTTCAGCCCATAAAACGAACTGTAACCGAATATTCGAAATCGGTACAGACCTCCGAATTTTAATATTACCGAATTTGAAACTAATTTCAGTCTATCTCTTGTCAGATACCATAAAAGTACACACTTTTGTCTATGTCCACTCATGTTTAAATTTTATTTTCACCTCACGTATATTGTTGTAAATGGTGACTTTCGCAAGCTGAGGGAGAACATTTTGTGTTTCAAGATGTCTCACTCACTTCCTGGTATCCAGTAGTAAATTCTGCTGCATTTTTCTAAATATTTTTCTAGAACACTTAGATTTCTGCGGCAATTTCGCGAGCGTTATCGGTTTATGTATGAAGTTTGCCAAGAGTGTGACTCGATTTCCCGAAGGATTAGGCACGGTGTCTGATATACGACTTTAGTGGTGATATGGTTACAGTTTGTGTGCGACTCTTATAGGTAGATTTATGCAACACAATTTAGATGAAATGCACGACATGGCGACGTGTTGCCGCATGTCTGATGTTATCAGTACACTAATATTCGACAGACACACAGCGACATTGTGTGGAATGGAACTCAGACATAAGGCATTACTCCGACAATTTCGAGACAAATGCGACGTCGATACTGTCTTAGGGGTCATTTTCGATGGTTGAAGTCTTTTAGTATAATAGTGTCAAAGTTCTATAATTGTTGGATTAGCAATGTCTGTGGTCCATTATGTCACAAGAGTGTCGAGTGCAATTTAAGTCTTTGAGTCAGGTATTTGCTCAATCGTAAAAAAACATAAAATAATAAATAATAGTAAATCAGTCTGTAATTAACCCACAGCAGGGCAAATGCTTATTTTCATCAAGCATTAATCACTCCGCTAGCTCACTGCGTTTTGGCGATTTCAGACTATTAAATCCAGGTTTCCTTACAATGTTCTGCACCGATAATCAGTAGTGTCTATGACTAACTAAGAAAGTACATATTATGTAAATATCATACTGGTACATGCCAGGTTCAAATGCTGGCAAAGTGGCAAAGACATACAAAAAATAAGCTTGGTCAAAATAAATAAGTGTACCACTTTTAATTGTCCGCCATTGTACAGAGTAATGTAAAATACATTTTGTTTGTAAATTTTTGAGTAGCTGCATTCTGGCTTCAGTAATCTGCACGTATTAATGAAACATGGCAGAGTGCTACACTGTTGACTCTACCAGGTATGCACTTTAAAACATAATACACTCAACTCAGCACACACAAAGAAAAATCTACTTTGTAATGGAGACAATAAAGTGTATTTTACAATGTAAATGTACAGATTTGCAAAGTATTTACTGTTGTACAGAGCCCGTAAGAATTTTCATTATTAAAAGTAGTTTTCAAAAAAAGGTTTAAAAGTTTTTTTTAAACAGTTTTTGAACTGTTTTTAAGCGAATGTTTTGTTTTTGTAACGGTAGAAGTCTCGGCGGTACCTATTCTGAAAGAATTAAGTATATTTGTACTTACTTTATTCATGTTTATTTGTGTAAAGAGTTTACGGAAAATGTTTTAGGGGCTTAAATGTCCCAAACGTAGAAATAAATAACCCTCCTTTTTGGCTTCGCCGCAGTCGGGTAACAAATAAATGTTTATTTTTGAGAAAGAAGCAGTGAAAGACGCTTGATGTTGGATGTTGTCTAGAATATTGATGACGAGAGATGTTGATTCTGCTGAAGAACTCTGCATTACAACAACATTACGACGACTTTTCCTTAATTGGCTCATAAATTCCTTATAGAGAATTTTTATTTATTTTTTGCGGCCGGAGGGAGTAAAAAATGTACTTACTGCATACCGTAGTCCTCGGACGTACGGTTATGTGGGGCTCACACTCACTTAAAACATCTGGGACCCTGCGTGTTCCTCGCACTGTATCAGAAGAGGCCGGATACTGCTAGCGATTTCATCAACTTCATCAAGTCTGTTACCTACTAATATTATCATATCATATCGCCCTGCAGTGGGACGGTATAGGCTAAATAATAATAATAACATTTCATCCCCTATTTTCTACTGCTAGCAACGTCAAGGTACAGTCTTTTCAATTAAAAATAAATCGTAAAAAATAACATATGTAAAATTTTTTGTTTTTTAAGTATTGTCATCAAAACTTAAGGTGTGTACCAAATATCAGATCAATCTGACAACAGAAAGGGGGTGAAATATTGATTACTAAATTTGAACCAAATAATAAACAGGTCAAGCTAAATAAAACCGTTTAAAAAAGAATAAGAGAGAAATTGAAAAGTTGACTAAGGAACCATCTTTTTGAATACATAAACATTTTTATGAAGTATTTATGCATACTATGCGAACATTAAAGATCAATATTTTGTAGAAAAAAAAATCCCGCTTGTAACGATTTTTTCTTTATACAAAATTTCGATATTTTTTTTATCACTTAAAAAAAATCAAATTTATTTATGCCACACCGTATTCTCCGAGTAAAGCAGGTGAGACAGTACCTACTATCTTTCATCCCCGACCCAATGAAACGTAATCCTTATCTCCGTAACCTTACATTATCTAAAACAAGAACACCTCATGTACAATACCTTATAAGTCATTTATTATACACGCAACACGTCAAATTAGGACATTTTAATTCAAAATGGCGTCGGGCCGGGGGTCCTTTGTGCCCCAATTACATCCTATTTTAGATTTAATTTTACAACAGAGGATGAAATTCTCAATTGTTTATAGTAGGGTTAAAGGGATAACGTTCTATCGTAAAATGGAGTTTGGAAAAAGTAAAAAGTTCTTAATCGGTGTGTGTGTGTGTCTTGGTGTTGGCGTAAGGGTGGACTGGAGATTTATGATAATATCCATGGTGGCCGTTAAAGTACACAGTCTATGATAATACTTTGGTGTTAGAAAAAGACATTTAGGTGGATGGAACTACTAATTTAAAAATAAAAACTTTTTAATAAAATTAATAAATGTATTAAAAATGCTAGAAACAATACTATCGTCGTTTTGGGAGTCGGTGCCAAGCCATAGGATTAGATGCTTGATTCAAACCACCTATTTATTATTGTATTATTATTTCTGTATTCCATTTAAGTATATAAAAAGAAAAATGCATTTTTCTTGTATTTGATACAACCTAATATTAAACGATTAACCGTAAACCTAATATATTCCCTAATAATAAAATATTAACAAATTTTTCAACCACCGATACAATTAGAGGGGTGTTATAAAGTTTTATATGTCTGTGGCAGCATGTGACTGATTTTGTTTGAGTTTTTTTTCAAGAATGTCTTCCCCGCGGTCAATTTCAACGGACTCCGTGGCCGCCATAGGATAAAAAATTAACTCTTTTTAATACCTACGTTTCAAAGCTCAAGCTTTTAAGAAATAATATTCTCCCGACCGAATTTCGGTCACAGCGGCCAATCTCAACGGAGACTAGCCAATTACGCAGTAGATATTATAGTGCACAAGTGTGTGCGCAAACACAGGTGCACTCTCTATTCCCTCACTCTCATTGTCCGATGGGACGGCCTTCCGACACGATCGGAGAGAGATCAGGCGCAGGGCCAACAGCTTTACGTGCTTTCCGAGGCACGGAGTAAGTGATAATTAATTTATAAAACGCACATAACTTACGAAAAGTCAGAGGTGCGCGCCTTGGGTTCGAACCCGAGACCACTGACTTGCCAGTCAACGGTCACCACCACTAGGCTATCACGACTCACTTTTAAGATTTTAAGATTTGTATAATGTATAATTATGAATGTGTGTATACAGCAAAAAGCTATTATATCAGAGTTTTGCGAAGTATTCTAAACAGAGTAGTCGATTAATATGCTTGCGAACTGTCGGTACTTTTAGGTAAAGATGTTAAGTTAGCAGCAAAAGGCAGAGCAGAAGGTCATCTCTGCCTAGCTTTTTCCCAACTATGTTAGGGTCGGCTTCCAGTCTTACTGGATGCAACTGAATATCAGTGTTTTACATGGAGCGACTGCCTATCAGACCTCCACAACCCAGATGCTGAGTTACACGATACCCCTTGGTAAGACTAGATGTCAGACTTTCGGGTTTCTGACTACCCGTAACGATTGTCAAAGATCTACAATTGACAGCCGGGGCCAACAGCTTAACGTGTTATCCGAGGCACGGAAAGTGATAATTAATTTATAAAACGCACATAAATTACGAAAAGTCAGAGGTTCGAACGTTCCTTGGGTTTGAACCCAAGACCACTGACTTGCCAGTCAAACGGTCATACCATTAGGGCAGGCTATCACGACTACCAAAATGTCATCTATCATACTTTTAAAAATTAAAACATATTAAAATATTGTGATTTTTTTACATGTTAATGCACATGTTATTTTGCATATAGCACATGCTTATTAAATATAATTATTTAATAAAAAATTTGAAAAAATAACTGAAACAATAACTTCGACACGGTACGTCAAACATTATGGGTTCGAATCACACCCGTATCAGTTGTTTTTTCAAATTTCTTATTAAATTATTATATTAAATTTTTTATGACCTTAGGAATGCTATAATGATCATAATGTCGTCTTTTCACTTTTCTGTTTAAGAAGAGAATCTGTGTGATCGCAAATACTCTCGCAAAAATATTTTTTAAGTAGTCCTTCTGCACCATTCTACGAAACGATGTTAACCAAATTTAATGAAAACGCAGCGTCAAAATAATTCATCTTTTCAGCAGCTGCCTTCTTGAACGATGTGCCTCAAGATTTTGATTGATTAATTGTTGTAATTTTGCTTTCATTTGGTAAAATGGTAATTAGTGTTGCCTTGTTTAACGGTAAATGTGTCTATTGAAGATGTTTTTGTTTTTAAAAAGTGTTTAGTCAAATAATAATATTGAACTGAATGTTTCATATGGTGGCAAACGAGATGACAATGCGCATATTATTTATTGACTGAATTTTTTGCACTCCTGCTTGCAGCGTCCAATTTTTCTGTTACTTTTGATAATGTCTCAGTGTTCGAATTTCAAAATCAAAATATTTTTAAACATGTAGACCATTAGGCACTTATGAATAGTCATAATTCTTATATTGTTTATTTTAAGAGTGGCTTTAGTTGCCTAGTTGTAGTGATTTTTTCATTGACAAAAATATTTAATCACAAGAGATTTATTAATGAGAGATAGTTAATGGATATATTGTAATAGCAATACGCATTCAAGACTTCTGAAGGGTTAAACAATCGACTCGATGTACAAACAACTAGTAAAATAATCGCTTTTGATCTTAAAAAATATTCTTACTGTTAGCATCTTATCGCATTACTTCATACATTCAGACTGATCAAACTAAAAGCGACCGTAATATCACTACACTAATAGCGATTTTACTCTTTTAAAAATTCTGCTCTGAATTCGCCTTATTTTCCTTAATTTTCCACGTGCTTTAATTAGAACTCTGGACGCAAAGATTTTTATAAAGAGTATTTTAAAACACGTTTCTACCTATTCATTTTTTTTCTGTAAGCCAACATGGCAGTCTATTTTTAAGTAGCAAAGTCTTGTAATGCACTGAAAAAGAAAATGTGTGGTAAATAGTTTAGTTAAATTAAGTTAATTACGTTTGCTGTTCTTTATAAGAGTTAAAAAAGGGTAAAAAATCTATTAACCTTTTGTAAGCTGAGTCTTCTTTGGACATACCATGACTTTGTCAGAGTGCTACTGCAACTGGACACTACTTTGTCAGAACATTACTTCGATAGAACACTACTTCGATGAACACTTAATTAGCCAGAATACTATTTCGAAAGAACCTAACTTCGACAGAACACTGCTTCGATAGAATACTTAATTAGCCAGAATACTATTTCGACAGAACCTTACTTCGACAGAACACTACTTCGATAGAACACTTAATTTGCAAGAATACTACTTCGACAAAACATTACTTCGACTTCGACACAATACTATCTACTCTTTGGCATCAATCGAAAACGTATTGATATTCTAAAAACCCTCTCGAGCTGTCCGAAAAAAAAACTGGAAATAGTTGCGTATTTCAATTTGTAGTTCTTCCAAAAATGAAGACTAACACATTCACATCATTTATGGTTTACCTAGGCTCAAACTCGACCAATATTGGCCAAACATATTAGAATGCGCCAGCGAATCTCAACGAGAACCAGACTCGCTCAATATTCCTACCACAACCGGGATCAGCAAACTTAATAGCTCAGATTGAGCCGGTAGTGGTTGATTTGTTAACTTGGAGTTAGTGGTATAGCCTAGACTACCAAATTAACCTGGGATTTGTGGTCCTGTGGGCTTTGAAAACATGAAGTACCTACATAACTAGTTTACTTTAGACCTTTCAAATATTGACACGTTAAGATTTGGAATAATAATTTTCGAGTGATATATTATATTATATTAATGCGGCTTTACTCAGGCATTGATTACGGGGAACGCCCGACTAGTTTGTATGCTCTTAAAAATGGACTCCGTTTGAGTTCGAAACTAGTCGGGCATTTTCCGAAATCAATGCGTGAGTAAAGTCGTATTAATATTTAATAATACCGTTAAATTTAGTTGGTAGTAGGGCAACAAGGCCCTTCAAGGTGGACTGTTGAGCTCGAGAGAGTCGCGGGGAGATGAGAATAGCGCAGGACCGACATGTATAAAAAACCTTGTGGAGGCCTATGCCCAGCAGTGGGCGTCTTTCGGCTGAAATGATGATGATGACGGCAGCAAGAATGGACCGGCTTGACTTTACTTCGAAAGAACACTACTTTGACATTACTTAAACAACAAAACTTATACCACCCTCTCACATAATATCTGTTTGAAATAACAGTATTTATACTATTCTGTGTTACGTACGGTCAGTGAGAGCACCGGAAGCAAAATCCGCCTTACACAATGATGTATAAGGTCGGTTATAATAATTTGTTGCAAATATCTATAAGTTTATTAGGTGGGCCGTATGTGTACTGATTACCTTACTAGTGTAAAAAATTGAAATAACAAAAAACAAAATCCAAAATATCTAGTCGTTACGTCACTTAAAAGGTTGACGCATACAAACATCGGTACGTAAGTAACGTAAACGCACCCATTACCGCCAGTTTAAGCGTAGTTCAGATTGATATCCAAAAAATAAGCACATTCTTAATATGTGGCTTCAATAAAAATATTTTTCAAGTACTAAAATTATCAATTTTTTTAGTTATGTATAAGAACAATAAGCAGAGAATTACTTAAAAAAATAAAAATTAAATAAAAGGAAAAAGGGTCATGTCCCTATTACCGACTCAATATATCGGGCGATTACCTAATACCGTTTATGTGACACCTAATACCGACCACTAAATAAATAGAACCGTTAAAGTTAAATAAAAATTCTTGTGTATATTGAACTGTTTATATAAATGCTCCAACACGGTACAGAATGCTATCAACACTGAACAATTATATGTATTCTTATAATAGTATATTCTTAACAGCGTTAAATCAATAAAAAATATCATATTTATACGAATTATGTATAACAAATTACCAAAGGCCAGCATTGATTATTACTACTATAATAATATAACCAATGGTAATTTGGTATTATACAAGAGTAAATGGCATTATAGAATCTTAGTAAAAATGTAACATAGTCATATAAAATTACAATAACATTTATGAGGCGGTTTGCCGTCTACTAGTGCCGCTAATTGAAAAAGTATCATAACTCGTAAATAGAATAAAAAATTCAAAATGTGGTCTATCAAAACAGTAGAAAAGGCATTTGACTGTAAACCGCCTCTTAAGTTTAGTAGTCATGTCAAATCAAAAATCAAATCTTGGATTAAGATTGACAAAGAGGTTTCATAGATACTTGCTCCATTAGTGATAGCCATCAGTGCAACGTCAAGTTGATTAACTGTATAATATTGTTTACGTTTTAGTCAATCCATGTTTCTGAAACAAAATTTATTTACTAAGTCTAGGATATACTATTAACGGATACCAAAATTACCATATGACTTCCACATATAAATGTTAGCTAAGTATTACTATAATATAATAAAGCTTATGTTAAATCTGTATGTTTATTATGGAATACTATAATGTCTATTAAATAACTTGAATATATAATAAATATCAAATAAAAAAAACATGTAGTATGGGGTGCGTCGTAAATGTACAAGTAGATCGGTAATAGGTTTTCTTAAAGGAAATCGTATAACCTATTACCGACCCAAGGGAATGTGTATGAATTGTGTAAATACATGTGATTTTTGTACATGTATGATTTTAGAGGTGCGGTTGCTAAAAATATTTAATAATAATGATATTTCAACTATAAAAATACACTATTTAAAAATTATACCTCCTTTAATCATTAAAATATTTACGTAAGAACAAAGTTAGTGTATACGGCTACTAAAGCTCTTGAATATATGGCGTTAATAGCTCAAATATAAGTTAACATACTAAGAAACTGAGTTAGTATAGCCTCCTGCCTATTAATTTACGCATTTTAACAAAAATCATGGCACACAAAATATACGACAAGTACTTATCAGCGACATGGGTCGGTAATAGGAATAAAATTGTGATTTTTGTTCCTATTACCGCCTATTTTTAATATTGAATTTTAAGCAAAATAAAATAGTAACTCATTAAAATGAATCATTACTTGTGTTCCTGAAAGTATCAAAAATGCATTAAAAGAACTAGAAGTTACATTAAAATGTTTGACAATATAATTTTCTGCTAAAAAAGAAACGAGAATACTTACGCCATCGGGAATGCCACACTATGGAAAATGCACTAAGTTGCCGCGTCCACGGACGAACTGAGCAATTATTACATAAATCGTCGAGTTACGCACACAAACAAGAGATGAACATTTGCAATACAAATACATCTACATTTTTTTTAAAGCAACCAATTGTGTAGCTTTAATACTTAACATAAAAATGATAGTTTTCTGAATAGGGCGGTAATGAGCGCAGATTTTAACGGGTCGTTATTAGGTGCGTTTACGTTACACTAATTGAATCAAGTTCATGCGAAGCTACAAAAGTCGTGGCCTCGTGACCGTTCGGAAAACTTCGACATACTTCGGCAAAGTTCGGACGATTGGGGCACAATAAAAGTTGTTAGACTAATTTCTAGACGCTTCAATGTTTTGTAGTGTTAGTATTTATTGGTAGCGTTGTTCTCTTGAACTTTGCTTCATTGTCTTAAAAGTACTTTGATCTTTGGATAAGACTTGAAAATAAACTGAAGTGGTGGATCCATTTTCCCTATTGAGGTAAAATGTATTACATTTTAGACAACAAATGTTTTTGTTAGAGTCAATGAAGGGTTGTTCTTTGTTCCCCGAGGGGTTATACGGACGGGTACCTTTTAATACATTTACTACGCATGAAGGTATCCATGCGAAGCGAATACAGTTATTATCTACATCTTTAATATTATTAACAAGTAAATTTGTTTATTTTAAGGGTAATCTCATTTTTAGGTTCCGTTCAGTAACAGAATCTAAAAAATAGGTCAAGTGTGAGTCAGACTCACATAGTAAGAGTTCCGAAAACTTCCGTAATCTAGGTTATGCTATTTAAAATAAAAATAAATCTGAATAAAAAATGTACTTTAATCCTAAATATTCTACATTATAAAAAAAAAATATTCTATTAACAGTTTATTCATATAGATACCGTTTTTTGACCAGCAGATTTCGTATAAAAGGGAGTAGGGAGGGGCTGGATTTTACGGACACTGTTACGGACCCCTTAAATATCTTTCACTAATTATTAAAAAAGGGATCCTAAATCCAGGAGGTGAATGTTCTCCTTGCTCAGCGCTTAGTTATCTCCCACATCCCTGGTCAGACAGCCTTAAACTTGCTCATAAGAGACCCGATCGGACATAATATTTGATTATAAATTATCGTATCTGTATCCACAAATTACAGGATGAATGCGAATCAAGACACCTTGCATGTCGAAACTACTAGAAGTCACGTTCAAACAATCCTATTAGGCAGAGAGTTCGCAAGTGCTGTTAGCAACTAATTGCACTTGTCTGCATACAGCCTAGGAATTAGAGAGGCTAACGACCTAAAGTTAAGAGGAAACTGAAAAGCTATAGATAGTTAATTGAACCCGTGACATTCGCTGAACCGTAGCAAATTAGCAATGCTCCACCAACAAGTGTCTTCCTGAACGAATTTTATCACAATGGAGATATTACATAGCCTAGTGGTGGTCACCGTTGACTGGCAAGTCAGAGGTCTTGGGTTCGAACCCAAGGCGCGCACCTTTGGCGGGCCTTCCCTGCCTGTTAAGCGTAATCCCCGGAGATACTATAAAAGGGGTTCCCCTGAGCCCCGCTGTGCTGGGTAGCACGTGAACACTTTGCCACCTTCGTGACTGGGGTCGTTCAGTGGACGGAGCGATCCCTAATCTGAGCGTCCCCGGAGACTATGAACAGGTTTCCTATGAGCCCCGCTGAGCTGAGTCTGTAGCGCGTGACCACTTTGCCACCGTTCGTCTCAAGAGTCGCTCAGTAGACGGACAGATCCTTAATCTGATCGCCCTCCACCCCAATGGCCCGTTTGATGCAGGTTAGCTTTCAGCGTAAACTTTCTTAGACTAAACCATGTTACATCACAATTAACCTAGACTTGTAAAATCTTGTAGTAACTTTTACATTGTATTCTTATAGTAAGTTTATACAATGTGGCAGTTACGTTAGCTTACGGCGACATTAACCTAGCAACGTACCTCATAACCGTTCTAACTTGTGTACAAGAGAGTGAGGTTGCAGGAGAGTGTGAGGTGATACCTTGTGAAATATCTGAAAGAAATACATACCTAATTATTACTGTAGCTTTAAGATGCGCCGATGATGATTGATCATACATATATCAATAATCTATACTAATATTATAAAGAGGTAAAGTTTGTATGTTTGTATGTATGTATGTATGTATGTATGTCGGGGGTAATCTCCAGATCTACTGGTCCGATTCAAAATATTATTTCAGTAATAGAAAGCTACATTCTTCCTGACTGCTACAGGCTATCTTTTATTCTGATAAAGATAAGTTATCAGCAAGAAATAACAATATCCGTGATCCAAGTCAGAAAAAAATGCTTTCTGGCTGCTTTATTGACGTGCGCTATCTAAACGGCTTAAAATAAGTGACTATAATGTTTAGCAAAAATATTAGCCTTTATTAGTTTTATAAAAAAGTCCGTGACACCATATATCTATCTTTAATATTTAAAGTAAAATAACGGTTTTATTTTAAAAGTGTAAGAAATCTATATTAATAATTTCGTCAAGGGGTACGGTAGACTCGATCGAAACCTCACCAGAATAATAAAATATGAAAAAATAAAGATTTCGAGTCGACAACATATATCCGCAAAATTAGGATTGTCGAGTATTTTGTTAAATTTTAATGATGCTGACAGACAAATCGTAGTTGCCATATTGGCCACTTTAGCACGGCACTGACACCGGATGACATCTTGAGTAGTTAATAAACGTTCCGTTTGTAATTGGCTCCATGTATCCTATTCCACTGTAATTATACATATGAAAAGCTGTTGGTTTTCCATCCGTAAATAAATAAATAAATACTAGCGCACATACGCCTCACCACTCAACACGTCGCGCCATTCATTTTAAAAACAAAGTAAAACGAAACGTCTTGCCATAAACATTGAGCGTATCAAAAAAATATATACAGTCATACTTTTCAGTCGTTTCGCAAAGGTGTTATGGAAACTTTTTTATCGGAAATAAAAGAGTCTGCAAAATTGGGGGCGCCACTAGCGCGATTCGCATATTACACAAGTCATTTGGTTCTTACATATTTTTATGATGATTTTTTTGTCATTAAATATAATCAATTGAATTACTTTTATGTTATTCTAATACTCACAAACTTAGTATTTAAGATTTTTATTTTTAGTTCTAGCTGTCACCGCCTCATTCTTTTTTGCCAAGCTGTACCTACTCTGTGTTATGTGTTTTTTATTAAATATTATATTTTATGTATATTTTTGCCTGTTTAGACACATGTTTTGCTTATTAAATTATATTATTTTAATAAGAAACTCGCAAAAACAACTGACTCGGGCGGGACTTGAACCCGCAATCCCCGGCGTGCCATCGCTTTACCAACTAAGCTACCGAGCCCTGCCCGATTCCTGCCATGTCATGTTCAGGTCATGGGACCAGCAGTGCAGCAGTACTCTGGTAGATGTCATCACAAGTGATTAAACCGTTAAAAAAGAGATTCGTAATTTCAAATGAAGTTGTTATTGTACCTTTTTTTCTTTTTTGTTTACGGGGGGAAACCGTACGAAAAGGCACCCGGCTTCCAGGGGAAGAGACCGGGGAGTATGGGATTTTTACCTCACTAAAACCACCCTGGTGATCACCATCAGCACATGAGGGGAGATCCCGGGTCCTCTTAAGAGACCAGCTCCGGAACCTCCCCTGCGCAACGCCTGTTAGGCAAATCCCCGGAGAGACTGTAAAGGGGTCTCTCCTGAGCCTCGCTGTGCACGGTAGCATGTTACCATTTTGCCACCGTCTTCTCTGGGGTCGCTCAGTGGGCGCACAAACTCCCCAATCTGAGCGCCCGCGACCCCAAAGGCCCCGCCTGCTGCTGCTGCTGTTTCTGCGTATTAGACGCCGAGGCGGTTGCGTCGTCGACGCCTCCTTCTCCTCCGAGCGGGATTGGTTCTCTCTCGCTCCCGCTTAGCGGCTTCCTTCTGAGTCATTACGGTCTCACAGAAGGAGGCTACTTCTCTCCAGTTATCTGTCTCTGCCAACATAGCCCTCACTACTACGGGCAGAGACAAATCCCTGCCGATCCGGTCCGTCAGGACTCGTCGCTCGGAGACCCACGCAGGGCACTCCTCGAGCGTGTGTTGTGCAGAATCAACACTGCATCCACACACGGCAACTTGCCGTAGCTTCTCGACCAATCCAGTTTAGGTACTCACCGAAGCAACCGTGCCCGGTGAGCACCTGAGTCAGCCTATACCTGCGCTCCTTTCTGTTCAGCCAGGTTTCGAAGAGCGGCAGGACGGCTTCAACATAGACGATAAATACTTTTTGGGTAGGTACCTAAGAATCGCAATGAAACCTTCTAGCTTAAAAACGAAGGTACGTTTTATAAGATCCTCTAAGAGTTCCATATTTTCCTTTTGAGGAACGGAATGAGATCCGCGTCATCCCAATATGTTTTTAAATTTGAATTTGGTGCCATCTCGATCAAAGTCAATCGGTTCCTAGGCGAGTGCGGGCAGCACGAACGGGACGGGAGGCGTTGTCATCGGGAAACTTTGCATCGGTGATTAGTACAATAAATTCAATGTGATTAGTACATTGCACGAAGGTGTCCTGTTGGTTTTTTATGAGTTTAGGCTTGCATTCTATTTAATTTAAATTTTATACCCCTAGGTGATAAGAGTGGTTCACGCGGACGAAGTCGCGGGCAACAGCTAGTTATAAATAAAATAAATAAATCAGCCTGTAACTGTCCCAATGTAGGGCAAAGACTTCTTCTCGTACAGAGAAGGATTGAGCATTAATCACCACGCTAGCTCACTGCGGGTTGGCTATTTCAGATTTTTGAGTCCAGGTTTCACCGTTAGTCAGTGGTGGTTTTTTTTAGAAAAGTGATGTTTTTTTCATGTTCCCTAGACTTGTAGGTTTTTCAGTATTTTAAGTTAATTAAAATTTTTCCTCGAAGAAATGGTTATTCTGAAAAAAAAAACAAACAAAAACGAAATTTAAATACCTTGAACACTACATATCCTCTTTACTCTATACACTCACGTAAGAGGTTTACTACCGCGAAAATTATCACTATCCTTAACCACGCAATACTATATCTTACTCCTGGGATATAGAGTTTAATATTCTATGACAGGTTTCAGATGTTTTGTGCATTTTATGACACTAGTCACCAGATGGCGCTGAGAATGCAAGCTGTCCCAAAAGCTTCACTTGTCCACTTTACAGCTCAAATGTTGTTTACGGTTGAAGGTTCGAGAAGCGTGTGACTATGTTTTTAATTTTGTTGAGAATTTGAAACATTGTAATGGGTTCCTGATGACCTTTTATCTTGTAATTTGACATATTTTGACATTTAATTAAATTTATGGATAAAGGATAAACCTAACATTTCTTTGTAATTTGGCATAAGGTATATTGTATATTTGGCTTTTTGTATAAACAAGAAAGAAATAAAACTAAAAATTACGAAATTCTAAATTTAAAAGAGTGCTGACCATGTAAAAAAATCTTTACTAAAAGAAAACCATTAAAAAAACAAAATAAAAACAGCCTTGCAGGGCATATAGGCCTCCTTTCATATAAAGAAGGATCGAGCATTAATCACCACGCTAGATCACTGCGGGTTGGCGATTACAGACTATTAAGTCCAGGTTTCTTCTCGTTGTTTTTCATCACCGTTAGTCAGTATTGTCTTGGATTAATTAAGATACCAGAGAACCCGGGATCGCGGATTCAAGTCCCGTTGGAGTCAGTTATTTTTGCGAGTTTTCTTAACGTATGATATTTAAAAAATTAACATGGGTACAAACCAAGTTCAAACCCCCCTCCACGTGTTTGTAAAGCAGGTCTGTAATCAATGCTAGTGTGTAGTAGTAGGTACGACTAAAAACTCACCTTTGCACCTAAAAATGAATTACTCCAGGAAAACATTTTTGGATGTAGACAACTTTTCTCAAACGAAGAAAAATGTAAGCTGCTTCAAGTGGAAAATAGTATGTTTTAGACAAAATAATCTTACACATTTTAAAATATCCTCGCGATGCTGTCTTCACCTGAAGTGATAAATTGTATACGCGTTGTTATAACAAAACTCCTCCGAGAACAGAATGCGATACAGCTTTCTGTACATCTGTAACTATTCTTTAAGAAATTATGTTGTACTTTTAAAGATTACATACACCATATTAAGTTTTTTTGTTTACGAGGTTTCCAACCCTCAAAAAAAGGCACCCAGCCTACGGGGGAACAGACCGGGGAGTGTGGGATTCTTACCTCACTAAAACCACCCCGGTGATCACTATTAGCACATGGAGGGATCCCGGGTCCTTTTAAGAGACCAGATCCACGCTTCTTTCGAAAGTTATGTGCGTATTATAAATTAAGCCTTTGTACGCCACCGCGATCACCGGTAACCGCGAACAATAAATATTGCATTGTGTCTGCGGCGTGGCAGTCAAAGTGTTAATTATCACCTGCTCCATGCCTCAAAAGCATACAAAAGCCGTTGGCCCCGGCTGTCATGAGGTCTTTGGCAATCAATATAGGGATTTAGAACCTTATAAAATCCTGACAATATGATCTACTTTATATTATCGTATCGTATCTACTTTTGTGGAGGTTAGACAGGCAATCGCTTTGTAGAAAACTGATATTCAGTATTAGCAGCATCCAGTTAGATTTGTAGTAGACCTCAACAAAGTTTGGAAATAATAATAACTTTGGATAGTAATAACTATATGCATTTGGATGGTAATAACTATATGATTTTGGTTGGTAATAACTATATGGAATTATTATAATATGGTGCATTATGGCTGTGTTTATACACTCGTATTTCCGTAAGACATTTTGTCTTAACCAAGGGTTGCCAGGCATTTTATTTGGATGTTTCCGAGTTCTGGAAGGGTTAAATTGGGCCGTCAATCCATGCTGCCCCTAATGTGTCAGTCATTAAGGCACGGTTCAGATAACTCTTTTTCTGAGAAATAAATACTTAAGGGCAGTTATTGAATGAAGAAATGTCAAAACGACGAATATCGTAGCTGAAAGACGAATAAAAAAGTTTTCAATCAATTAAGAATTATCTACATAATAATATTTAAAGAAGTTTGAGCATGTCTTTTCTAGCCTTATAGCTTAAACGGGTGAACATAACCATTTAATTTTTACGGTTCCTTGCTTTGCGCTCATTAAACAGTTATTTCCAATTACTAAAAGCAAATGGAAGCTAAAAGTAAATCATTACTAACTTAAATAATAATAAAAGAACATAGAACCTCCTCCTTTTTGAAGTCGGTTAACAATGCCGATGATATCAATCCTAACTTAATATTATAAATTCAAAAGTAAGTTTGTTTGTTTCCTTTTCAGACCTAAACCACTGAAACGATCATCATGTAAATTTTCATATACATACATATTTGTCAGGTGTAAAGAAACGGACACACAAGGTACTTTTCAACCCAAAAAAAGTTAATACTGTTCCCGAGTAAAACAACAATAACTTTCTTATAGATGGCGCCACATATTGGCTACAACTTATCAACATAACGCGAGGGAAAATCTTGAGTAGAAGCTAATTAATCATAACATTTAAATTGATTGAATTACTAAATTTAAAGTCAGTGACAACCCTAATTTCTGTTACAAGGCAATTAGTAGATTATTCTCTAAACGGTTGCTATAGCTTCGACAAATTAGTGCCAGCTCGGTACCAACTAGATTTATTACTTTAACTGCACTGTGCACTTTCAAACTACTAATGGTTTCTAATGGGAATCGGAAGGTATAAGTGAGGGAAGTACGGTGATCGATTAGGCACGATTGCTGTCAAATAAGACTTGGGAGGTATGTTTGCTGCATGTCATCTGTCATAAGGAAGCACCATCATCGTCGTCATCATCAACCCGTATTAACTGCCTATTAGCGAAGATATTAATAATTTACAGGGTTATTTGTAGAACATCAGCATCCTTAAAAGGGGTCATTAAACTCATCATTATGAACAACTTTTACTATGGAACCAACACTGAAATTGCAAAAAAAACCAGCTGTTTCATACATTTTGTTGAGTCATGTGAACATAAATGTATGGAACCGCAGATTTTGAAAAAAATTAATTACTTAGAATAATTAAGAAAGTACATATTGGTTCATGCTAGCTTCGAACCCACACCAACGTGCTTGAATAGCGACGACCACGACCACATGTTCGTACGCTTGCTTCTTTTATAATGAACTCAATACTACGATTAACACTATATATTGATTTCATAGAACCAGTTCAGCAACACCATTGAAAACTCTTTAGAATAAGATATTAACTATTAAGTTATTAACAATCTGTTACAAACGAAATTGTCAATAACAATTTTCTACCTGGCTCTGCTCAATCTAGCTAACATAATTTCAGTGTAATTATGTTTAAAATCAATATCTCACAAACACCTTCAGATGACAAAGGCTCACATCCTACATACTGACGTCTAGAATAACCTCATTAGTATCTGAATATTAATGAGACTCTTACTATAAAAGCTGTGCAAACCATGGTAGCATCACATTCGAAGCTCACCCCTTGAAACAGTCACACCTGAAGGTTTAATCATGAAGTTCAACGTGTTGTTTGTTCTGATGATGACTTGTCTGGCTTGTTTCGCGGCTCAAGATGGCACGAACTTCTACTGCGGGAGGCAGCTGTCGAGAGCTCTGGCTGTGGTGTGCTGGGGAGCGGAGTCCAAGCGGGATGCTGGCTGGTGGATGCCGCCGCAGAGAGCGCAGGCGCTGGGTGGCATGCGCGGCAAACGTGGCCCCGTCGACGAATGCTGCGACAAAGCATGCTCCATCGAAGAATTGATGACTTACTGTTAACTTAAAATGGTTTTACTGAATTATGCTTATTGTTAAAAAACTACTGTTATAGGCGGCGAAACGTGAGTGTACTGTATATACCTCTGCCTTCTCCCTCTAGGGGATATAGGAGTCTATGTTTATATTATTTTTACTGTTAGCTAACTGAATTATGGTGCGTTTAGAATTATGACGTAAAAGTAATGTTGTTAATAATATTATGTATTTACTAGTTGGTATATTTTGTTAATCTTTTCAATCTTTCATTTGGTACTATACCTGTATTTTGTGGAAGTTTTGACTGGTTTGTGCCGCGGTCGGGTCGGTCGGCTGTGTTTGGTAAAAAAGTTGGTGAAACAAAAGTACTTTACCTTATTATAAAAGTTTTCGAATGCAATTTAATTCAGTTATAATACAAATATAATGCATATTAGGTCCTTACTTTTATGTTAAAACCTTGTTATTTTTGCCTGTATCAAGTAACATGTATAATACCTAAAAGTCGAAGATAGAAAAAATCCTTACGAGCGGGATTTGAACCCACTACAGACGTAGGTACCGCGATCCTCTAGTCCTCAGTACAGAGGTGGTACATCTACCTACCTACTACCATCTAAGATGGTTGCATGTAGAAGAGAATTTCGATAGCACGAGCGGGGTTACGTTAATTGCTTTCCCAAAAGTGGCGCGCATTGGGCGAGGCCTAAGTTCAGCAGTGGACTAATACAGGCTGATGATGATGATGAGTGAGGTTACGAATGGCTTAGTGGCAAAGTTACTTGGGGCTTTACCCAATAGGTCCCGCTCGTAAAGATTTTTCATTCTACAAAATTTCAAACTTTAGTGTTTGCTTATAATATAATATCTACTACATTATAAAAATGTTTCTGTATTATAAAATTAAATTAAACTTCTTGAAATAAGATTCTATTTTTCTTCTTCAATTAGCTTACCTTTGAAGAAAACACGGCAAAGGTCTCGGCTAAGCCGATATTCAGCCGATACCAAGTATAACTCTATTGCCGCAGGCGTTCAACAAAATGAACAAAAAATCACCCGGAGTCGAGTTTACTTTTTACTAACTTGAAGCCTTGACGAAAAGTGGGGTAGAGATGGTGTTGTTTTTTATTCCCGTCACAAAAAGAAAGAAAGAAAGAAAAGACGTTTATTTGGACACAGCATTTAGAGACACAAACAAAATAATATGAAAAACGAAAAATCTAAACTTATAGGGTGTTATACGTATCGAGAGGAGAGTTGGACGTATCTGTTATCTGTGTGTTTTTCTGTGACATTGTATTTGGCAACTACTAATATTATAGTGCACGAGTTAGGGCGTAAACACAGGTACCCTTTCTATTCCGGACGGCAATCTGACATGACCGGAGAGAGATCAGGCGCAGGGCCAACGGCTTTATATGCTTTCCAAGGCCCGGAGTAAGTGATAATGAATATATAATACGCACATAACTTACAAAAAGTCAAGGGTTGGATTCGAACCTGAGACCTCTGACTTGCCAGTCAACGGTCACCACCTATCACGGCTATCACGACTCAAAAACGTCTTATTTAGCGGAGCCATTAATATTTATGTATATTATACAGATTATAATAAATTATACTCAGACACACGATACTCTACAGTTTTCTTTAACCAGAACATAAAGTTTAAAATCCATTGAATACAATTGCGATGCTTTTTAAAAATGCGTTTGACTTCTCGTTTCAGTAAAAATTATATTCGAAAAGTAATTTTTATTCGAAGAAAGTTGCTTCAAGAGTTTTCGAGACGTTCTTGAGTACTTAGAAGATGTTATTGGGTTAATCGCAACGAGTGATATATTTTATAATGCTTTTCAATTCTTTTGCTTGCTGAATAAACCTGCTAGATTTTAAATAACTATCAAATCAATCAATCTTTCTGGATTTGTCTCCTCCGAGAATAGCAGAATAAATATTAAAAACAATGGAATTATACACCTAGGGAAGGATAGGGGTAAAGTAGTGGTATGGTAGGGTAGGGATAGAGTAGGGTAGGGAATGTAGGGGTAGAGTAGGGTACGGTAAGGTAGGCATAGAGTAGGATACGGTAAGGTAGGGGTAGAGTAGGGTAGGGTAGGTTAGGAGTAGGTTATGGATTGTAAATAAATTAATGATAATTTTACGAGGAAGACTTATTTTCAGCAGTGGACGTCCACTGACTGTTATTTTTAATGTTAAATAATAATTAACGTAAATAATTCTACTAGATTTTTTTTTATCTAGCAGTGGTTACCTACCGGTTGTTGATCTTAATAAAAAAAACCGTTTAATATCTAACACAAACCTTGTAATACTTAACACATTTCAGCTTATTTTGTCCTGAATTTTAATTGTGAATGATTCAATGGTTGGTCTGTTTTTTAATATTTCTTAGCGTTTTAGTAGCGAGTTCGAGTGAAGAATCCATAAAAATAATAGTACAGTTGGAGCACGTGTCGGCTACACGTGGCGCCCTCCTTACATCTCTGACCTTTAGCATTTCACCTCTTATTTATTAAAGATCTCCTTTTCACGTCGATTGTTTTAAAGACCTGCCAAATTTTAGGAGATAATCTCTCTCTTATCGTGTGATTCATGAAGAACCTGGTGTCAGAGTTTAAGTCGCCCGTAGGCCCCTGACATGGCATGGCAAATTTTTTATACGCATATAAATTCGAAAAGAGTTATTAGGAATTATTTGAATTAAAATTAGTATTATCAGGAATATATTGTGCTATCGAAATTATAAAATTAATATTGATATTAAGCTTGGAATGAATTACTGTCTTTTTTAAGCGTATTCATTTATTCTCAAATTTTTTACCGAATTTACATATGAAATTCGACAGTTAATCAAAGCTTCGAGCTTCTTTGATTGGAAAAGACTCAAGCATAAATCTGAGAGCAGATGATAAAAATCTTAGATTAAGTGACCTAAGATTGGTAATATTATAATATCAAGTGAAAAATTAAAGGAGGTCGACTGTTTGCGACCCAATTTTCATTTCTTAATCATAGGAGTAAGTTATTCCATTAAATGTTCAGATTTCTTACATTATATTTTTTATCTGAACGAATATTTGATTAGATATTGAATCTTTTGCTTTGAAATAAGATATTTGTCATTTGAGGCGTAATAAAAGCTTTACATTACCTTTGATTAAATAAAAAAAGATTTCTTTTTATCTGATTCTTTGCCGTATGTCGTTATACGAGAAAGTATCTTGTTTGTTTAAAATTGATAAAAATCTAGGTACCAATTATGAGTTTTACTTTAATTCCCTGATGCAGACAACATCAGACAAGTAGCTGGAGAAAAGAAGGCGCAAAAAGACGTTTTGGAACTGAGAAACTGGGAAAGGCACCTTGGAATAGAAAAAGTCGGTAAAATAGGTTTCCCTATTCTGTAGCGCGAGCATGGATCTATTTAGCGAATTCTTATCGAAAATATATCAATATTAAACGTCAAATTTGACATAATTTAATTAACTTACGTTACCCTCAATACCTTCTGACAAGAGGAGGATAGACTTAAGGTGCACTAAAAAACATAATAATCATGCTTTTGTAAATAGATTTTATGTGTTTTTGGGACCTTATTTATACAACAAACTTAATAAATTACTAACCATATATAGACTAACTCGCAGGAACTGTAAAATTATATTGTCGGATTATTTGGGAAAACTTAATTACACAGACACAGAAAACTATTAGAAATTTTAGAGTGACTTTAATGATAATATTTTATGTATAACTTTAGCTTGTAATTACTGTTAATTTCATATTATTGTACTATTAATAAAATTGCGTAGACTATAAGACTGTAGAATTGTAATACTACAATAAATTGGAAAATGGAAGCTAAAAGTAAATCATTACTAACTTAAATAATAATAAAAGAACATAGAACCTCCTCCTTTTTGAAGTCGGTTAACAATGCCGATGATATCAATCCTAACTTAATATTATAAATTCAAAAGTAAGTTTGTTTGTTTCCTTTTCAGACCTAAACCACTGAAACGATCATCATGTAAATTTTCATATACATACATATTTGTCAGGTGTAAAGAAACGGACACACAAGGTACTTTTCAACCCAAAAAAAGTTAATACTGTTCCCGAGTAAAACAACAATAACTTTCTTATAGATGGCGCCACATATTGGCTACAACTTATCAACATAACGCGAGGGAAAATCTTGAGTAGAAGCTAATTAATCATAACATTTAAATTGATTGAATTACTAAATTTAAAGTCAGTGACAACCCTAATTTCTGTTACAAGGCAATTAGTAGATTATTCTCTAAACGGTTGCTATAGCTTCGACAAATTAGTGCCAGCTCGGTACCAACTAGATTTATTACTTTAACTGCACTGTGCACTTTCAAACTACTAATGGTTTTAATGGGAATCGGAAGGTATAAGTGAGGGAAGTACGGTGATCGATTAGGCACGATTGCTGTCAAATAAGACTTGGGAGGTATGTTTGCTGCATGTCATCTGTCATAAGGAAGCACCATCATCGTCGTCATCATCAACCCGTATTAACTGCCTATTAGCGAAGATATTAATAATTTACAGGGTTATTTGTAGAACATCAGCATCCTTAAAAGGGGTCATTAAACTCATCATTATGAACAACTTTTACTATGGAACCAACACTGAAATTGCAAAAAAAACCAGCTGTTTCATACATTTTGTTGAGTCATGTGAACATAAATGTATGGAACCGCAGATTTTGAAAAAAATTAATTACTTAGAATAATTAAGAAAGTACATATTGGTTCATGCTAGCTTCGAACCCACACCAACGTGCTTGAATAGCGACGACCACGACCACATGTTCGTACGCTTGCTTCTTTTATAATGAACTCAATACTACGATTAACACTATATATTGATTTCATAGAACCAGTTCAGCAACACCATTGAAAACTCTTTAGAATAAGATATTAACTATTAAGTTATTAACAATCTGTTACAAACGAAATTGTCAATAACAATTTTCTACCTGGCTCTGCTAAACCTAGCTAACATAATTTCAGTGTAATTATGTTTAAAATCAATATCTCACAAACACCTTCAGATGACAAAGGCTCACATCCTACATACTGACGTCTAGAATAACCTCATTAGTATCTGAATATTAATGAGACTCTTACTATAAAAGCTGTGCAAACCATGGTAGCATCACATTCGAAGCTCACCCCTTGAAACAGTCACACCTGAAGGTTTAATCATGAAGTTCAACGTGTTGTTTGTTCTGATGATGACTTGTCTGGCTTGTTTCGCGGCTCAAGATGGCACGAACTTCTACTGCGGGAGGCAGCTGTCGAGAGCTCTGGCTGTGGTGTGCTGGGGAGCGGAGTCCAAGCGGGATGCTGGCTGGTGGATGCCGCCGCAGAGAGCGCAGGCGCTGGGTGGCATGCGCGGCAAACGTGGCCCCGTCGACGAATGCTGCGACAAAGCATGCTCCATCGAAGAATTGATGACTTACTGTTAACTTAAAATGGTTTTACTGAATTATGCTTATTGTTAAAAAACTACTGTTATAGGCGGCGAAACGTGAGTGTACTGTATATACCTCTGCCTTCTCCCTCTAGGGGATATAGGAGTCTATGTTTATATTATTTTTACTGTTAGCTAACTGAATTATGGTGCGTTTAGAATTATGACGTAAAAGTAATGTTGTTAATAATATTATGTATTTACTAGTTGGTATATTTTGTTAATCTTTTCAATCTTAGTTTAAGAATATTAATTAAATGCTTGTGGCAGGACTATACGTGTTATTTTAGCCTTTTGGACTCAAATAAACAAATGAACTGGACTTAAATCGCATGAACTTTTTCATTTGGTACTATACCTGTATTTTGTGGAAGTTTTGACTGGTTTGTGCCGCGGTCGGGTCGGTCGGCTGTGTTTGGTAAAAAAGTTGGTGAAACAAAAGTACTTTACCTTATTATAAAAGTTTTCGAATGCAATTTAATTCAGTTATAATACAAATATAATGCATATTAGGTCCTTACTTTTATGTTAAAACCTTGTTATTTTTGCCTGTATCAAGTAACATGTATAATACCTAAAAGTCGAAGATAGAAAAAATCCTTACGAGCGGGATTTGAACCCACTACAGACGTAGGTACCGCGATCCTCTAGTCCTCAGTACAGAGGTGGTACATCTACCTACCTACTACCATCTAAGATGGTTGCATGTAGAAGAGAATTTCGATAGCACGAGCGGGGTTACGTTAATTGCTTTCCCAAAAGTGGCGCGCATTGGGCGAGGCCTAAGTTCAGCAGTGGACTAATACAGGCTGATGATGATGATGAATGAGGTTACGAATGGCTTAGTGGCAAAGTTACTTGGGGCTTTTCCCAATAGGTCCCGCTCGTAAAGATTTTTCATTCTACAAAATTTCAAACTTTAGTGTTTGCTTATAATATAATATCTACTACATTATAAAAATGTTTCTGTATTATAAAATTAAATTAAACTTCTTGAAATAAGATTCTATTTTTCTTCTTCAATTAGCTTACCTTTGAAGAAAACACGGCAAAGGTCTCGGCTAAGCCGATATTCAGCCGATACCAAGTATAACTCTATTGCCGCGGGCGTTCAACAAAATGAACAAAAAATCACCCGGAGTCGAGTTTACTTTTTACTAACTTGAAGCATTGACGAAAAGTGGGGTAGAGATGGTATTGCTTTTTATTCCCGACACAAAAAGAAAGAAAGAAAAGACATTTTTATTTATTGGACACAGCATTTAGAGACACAAACAAAATAATATAAAACACTAAAAATCTAAACTTAAAGACTAAAAGAGGGGTGTTATTAGTATGTCGTGTCTGTTTATCTGTTTGTCTATCTGTGGCATTGTATTTGCCAACTACTAATATTATAGTGCACAAGTGTGTGCGCAAACACAGGTGCACTCTCTATTCCTTCACTCTCATAGTCCGATGAAACGATAATCCGACACGACCGAAAAAAAATCAGGCGTAGGGCCAACGGAATAAGTGATAATGATAATTAATATATACATGATACGCACTCATATTACGAAAAGTCAACGTGCGCGCCTTGGGTTTGACCTCTGACCACCACTAGGCTATCACAACTCAAAATCGTTTCCGTCTGAAACTTTTCTCGAGTTTTTCAGCTAAATACATTTAGCGGAGCCATTAATATTTTTGTAGGTATATAAATTATAATTAATTATACTCAGACACACGATACTCTAGAGTTTTCTTTAACCAGAACATAAAGTTTAAAATCCATTGAATACAATTGCGATGCTTTTTAAAAATGCGTTTGACTTCTCGTTTCAGTAAAAATTATATTCGAAAAGTAATTTTTATTCGAAGAAAGTTGCTTCAAGAGTTTTCGAGACGTTCTTGAGTACTTCGAAGATGTTATTGGGTTAATCGCAATGAGTGATATATTTTATAATGCTTTTCAATTCTTTTGCTTGCTGAATAAACCTGCTAGATTTTAATTATCTATCAAATCAATCAATCTTTTTGGTTTTGTCTCCTCCGAGAATAGCAGAATAAATATTAAAAACAATGGAATTATACACCTTTTTTTTTTTTTTTCTTTGCAGAAGGGGAAATGCGCCTTATGCATACCGTCCCGCTCGGGGATGCGAGGGAAGGATAGGGGTAAAGTAGTAGTATGGTAGGGTAGGGATAGAGTAGGGTAGGGAATGTAGGGGTAGAGTAGGGTACGGTAAGGTAGGGATAGAGTAGGATACGGTAAGGTAGGGGTAGAGTAGGGTAGGTTAGGTTAGGAGTAGGTTATGGATTGTAAATAAATTAATGATAATTTTACGAGGAAGACTTATTTTCAGCAGTGGACGTCCACTGACTGTTATTTTTAATGTTAAATAATAATTAACGTTAATAATTCTACTAGAAATAATTTTATCTAGCAGTGGTTACCTACCGGTTGTTGATCTTAATAAAAAAAAACGGTTAATATCTAACACAAACCCTGTAATACTTAACACATTTCAGCTTATTTTGTGCTGAATTTCAATCGTGAATGATTCAATGGTTGGTCTGTTTTTTAATATTTCTTAGCGTTTTAGTAGCGAGTTCGAGTGAAGAATACATAAAAATAATAGTACAGTTGGAGCACGTGTCGGCTACACGTGGCGCCCTCCTTACAACTCTGACCTTTAGCATTTCACCTCTTATTTATTAAAGATCTCCTTTTCATGTCGATTGTTTTAAAGACCTGCCAAATTTTAGGAGATAATCTCTCTCTCATCGTGTGGTTCATGAAGAACCTGGTGTCAGAGTTTAAGTCGCCCGTAGGCCCCTGACATGGCATGGCGAATTTTTTATACGCATATAAATTCGAAAAGAGTTATTAGGAATTATTTGAATTAAAATTAGTATTATCAGGAATATATTGTGCTATCGAAATTATAAAATTAATATTGATATTAAGCTTGGAATGAATTACTGTCTTTTTTAAGCGTATTCATTTATTCTTAAATTTTATACCGAATTTACATATGAAATTCGACAGTTAATCAAAGCTTCGAGCTTCTTTTGATTGGAAAAGACTCAAGCATAAATCTGTGAGCAGATGATAAAAATCTTAGATTAAGTGACCTAAGATTGGTAATATTATAATATCAAGTGAAAAATTAAAGGAGGTCGACTGTTTGCGACCCAATTTTCATTTCTTAATCATAGGAGTAAGTTATTCCATTAAATGTTCAGATTTCTTACATTATATTTTTTATCTGAACGAATATTTGATTAGATATTGAATCTTTTGCTTTGAAATGAGATATTTGTCATTTGAGGCGTAATAAAAGCTTTACATTACCTTTGATTAAATAAAAAAAGATTTCTTTTTATCAGATTCTTTGTCGTATGTTATTTTTTCGTTTGCGTATAATAGACAGGTAGTCTGGGTACCAAACATGAGTTTTGCTTGAATTCCCTAATGCAGACAAGTACCTGGCAAAATGCACGCGCCAAAAACTTCTCCGAACTGAGAAACCGAAAAGGCAACTTAAAATATAAAAACTCCAAAAGGCATCCTAGAATATGGAAACTTTAAAAGGTATTTTGGAACAGAGAAACTAGAAAAGGCAACTTGAAACAGAGAAACTCGAAAAAGCGTTGTGAAAGTGGAATAAACAAACTTGAAAAATGACGACAAACAGTCAACAAGTCATTGTTTGATGGTGTGAACCGTGCTTTAACATAACCTCACGCATTAGTCATTCTTGAAGGGTTAGACAAAAATGTCCGATCCTCTATTCTCAAGGCCTATTTCCACATAGCATATTATTCCAAATGCTGTGCTATTAAAATACTTCGTACAACCTGGAAATCAAACACGGGACCTGACCAGTATACCAACAAAGCAGAAAACACAATAAAAATAAAATAAGGCCGATCAGACCTAAGGGAGCCGCATAAATTATCTTCCTAACAAAACAGTCTTCGTTACGAAGGTCTCTTAAACTACTAGAATAATAACCCCTTCTAAGCCATGTCTTACTAGGGACTGATGTCCCGAGTAGCTCCAATGAGATTACAAATAGAGTTAACCCGATTACTGAACTTACAATCCGGATAAGATGGTCGATTTGACACCCACATCACCGATATCCGGTCAAACTGACACGTCTCCCTTGATTTATTCAGCCAAGTATATTTATTGGCGGGTTCGCGTTTAATGGGGGAAAGGACAGAATTTGTGGTGATTTCAGGGTTAATTGTAGTACGGCGCAATTATGGGGTTTGTAGGAAAAAATCAATGCAAAAAGTTTTCTACAGACAAATGTTTTAGCACGTACGTATTTATGCAAAAACTTATATCTGTGTTGTTGACCGTTAAAGAGTTCCTTTATCTGGAGCTAATCCTGGATGTCAATTCAAGACATGTTTACTATAAAAATTCATTGTCATGTGGTTCTAATTCAGCATACAAGGTTCAACCGGGATAAATACCTACACATACGTACATTTTAAGTTAAATAAAAGCTATTAAAATGGGCTTTGTTAGGATTAACAAAGAGAGTCAAAGCTTAACATAAAGCTTAATATTTCTACGTTGATTCAAAACCAAAATATTTTTATTTATGTAGACCATATGTGTCGTGCGTGGTGGCGCATGAATTACGGACCCACTTTGCAAGCGCGTGGGTGTGGGTTCGAACCTGGCATATACCAATGTGACTTTTTCAAAGTCATATGTACTTTCTTAGTTAATCTAAGACACCACTGACTAACGGTGAAGGAAAACATCGTAAGGAAACCTGGACTTAATAGTCTGAAATCGCCAACACGCAGTGAGCTAGCGTGGTGATTAATGCTCAATCCTTTTCTGTATGAGAAGAGGCGTTTGCCCTACATTGGGACAGTTACAGGCTGATTTAAATGTAGACCATTAACTTATGAGTAGTTATAATTCTAACATTATTGTAAGAGTGATTTAGGTGCCATTTCCAAAGACAGTCATGGAGAAGGATCTAGCAAGAAACTCCATGGTTGCTCTTTTAAAAATATTGCTTACAATATTTTGGTTACATTGTTCTAACAACATAATTATTATGTGAAAACAATGAGAGTCGACTAAATATTGGTAGATGGGCCTTAAATAATATTTATACTTTTAATAATTATTATCATAACAGCTATGAGCTAACCATACCCAAAAGGCATGACGCATGCATCAGCTACCGCCTAACTCAACCATATTGTAGGGAATCAAACGACCCAACACACAACGCCACCACTATCGGGACATTTCCGTGAGCATGTCATATCCAAGCTGCACAGCAACCATCACGTCAATAATAATTAAGTTGGGAAGACTACATGGTGTTCACCTAATTACAATTTGTATACTCATGCCTATATTCCGCTAAGAGGGTAGGGAGAGGTGTATGCAGTACATTCACCTTTCACCAATTAAGCTCCATGTAATTATAGGGGACCAGCCTATTGCCATTAACCAGTCGCAATTCCAGATTCCGAGCTGTTATTAAGAATTTTCTAATGGAAAAACCCAATAACACTCACACACATCAAACCCAGGATCTCATGCTCAGCAGTCGCGCTTGCTACCACTACTGAGGTACCAATGAGTGAGGCTACCAATAGGTTGTAAAATTTAGCAACATACATATTAATAGGTTATCCTATATTTTGATACTCAGAAAACATGATATAAGACTACAAAAAGGTTAATTAACACGAAAAGAAAGGTTTTACAAAACATTATCTAAACGAGTAAAATATAATCGGCGTTATATCGCCACTCAAAAGGCAATGTTTTATGATCAAAATAAAATTGAAGATAATCAAAATTCTGTATTGGATCGATTAGTACTTGCCGTCCCAACGCGGTCATTGATCCTTTCAAACGTACAAATGAAAAATTACGTCGGTAATTAATCCTCTTGACAAGGCTTTACAGTTAGCAAGACTTGGGTATCGGAATTATTAAATTGTTGATTTTTAAAAGTGTCAATATTGTCAGTTATTTTATGATGAATGATTTAAGAATGATTGATTATTATAAGTAGTCTTGGGAGGGGGTTCGAACCTGGCATGTACCAATGTGACTTTTTCAGTGTCATATGTACTTTTTTAGTTAATCTCTGACTAACGGTGAAGAAAAACATCGTAAGGAAACCTGGACTTTAATAGTCTGAAATCGCCAACCCGCAGTGAGCTAACGTGGTGATTAATGCTAGGTCCTTCTCTGTATGAGAAGAGGCCTTTGCCCCTACAGTAGGACAGTTACAGACTTACTTACTTACTTAGTCTTAAAGTCGAAATTTTTGTGGAAAGAAAAAATCGATTTGAACCTGCCACCTACTGGGAATAGCCCCTAGTCTATCTGTTGCCAGTCTAGCTATTCGTAACCCTTGCCCGTGATATTGAAATTCCCTTCTACATTCATCTATACGACAGTAGTTACGAACGTAATCAATATTTTCTTTCGACAAAAAATTCGAATTTTATTATTCGCATATATGCATAAATACTTTATAAAAATATTTTGTATTTATACTCGTAATAGTCAAATCTTCATTATAATTGTTTCACTACTTTGTATTTGATCTGAAATGCGTGTTGCCAGATGGTTATAATTAATCCATTATTAATAACTAAATAATAAATAATACTATGCGATTCAGATAACAGTGTGACAATCGCAGTTCTTATGGGTTAAGACGTCACAAGATGGCATGTGCACATTGTTATTAAAATCGCATAATATCAATATTTTATTTCGCATTAACGCATGTGAACTGAGCTCATTAAACTAAATATTTTTAGTAGACGAAATATTCGCTTGCGAGGAGGATTCGGTCCCGCTGGGCAAACGCCCCAACTGCTTCGCTACAAGCTATTTGCAACCGTGCTCCAAAAGCTTTGAAATTTTTGAAATTTTTTCATGTTCGAAAGTGAACTGCTCGAAATTTTCCTCCAGTTAAATTGGATACAGGTCTTATGGTGACGTCAGCGCAATCTTCCATTTAAGCTTGTCCAATTTAAATTTTAGTACGCATTTCATTTTCCGATGTGTAGCCTTGTGTTCTAGTAACTGAAACTGAATTTGTAGCAGATATACTCGTGTGAATAAATACGTATCCCACCAAAAACCTGAATGGAAAAATGGGGCCAAGTTCACCGCTATTTACCGATGAAAGAGAAGATTTGTTTAATTATGCAAAGCCATAGAATTATTTTAATTAATTTGAAAGCAATTTTATTATGTTCTTTGCTCATACAATTTGGCGAGTTTACACACTCAAGTTAAATATTTGCTTGCAAATGGTCACCTCAGTGACGTAGGTTTTTGATGAGTGAATGATAAAAAACTATGATATTTGATAATATCTGACGAATATTTTGTGCTACAGTAATTGAATTTAAAATACTAGGCATTTATAAAGGTTTGAGCGCTACAGGCAGGCACTGGACGAGGCTGCAAGGCGTGGTTGCAGTACCCGGCAGGCATTTTTTACTCCCCCCGGCCACAAAAAAGGCAAAATATTACAAGAGTGTAGGACAGATATTTTTTTATTTATAAAGTAGTTACAACAACAAAATGGTTCGTGTAAAAAATATGCACATGACCGGTACGTCGCGAAGACTTGGCGTGTTGCACTGCCGTGCGTCTCGTTAGATAGTTTATCTTTATAGCTAGCACACAGTTAGAGGTTCACTGCGGTATTTGGCAATATTGGAGGCATTTTGATTTATAGCGTCCTTTCGCAACGGCATATTGTTCGGTCAACATGAAACCAGTGGTATTTGTAATGTACCTTGCCTGGATAGCAATAAGTACGATTTTCCAATATATCTATCATTATTAACGAGCTGGTGGCTATGCTGTGTAAAGCTATATCTCTCGGATATAGTAACAGATTTTAAACCACCCGTAGGCCTCTACATGGGCTATACACGCCGCTTATCCGGCTATTTGACACAACCGGAGAGAAATTAGATGGCCGTAGCGTTCTCTACGAAGCACGAAGCAAGTGATAATTTTCCATATAAATAAAAGTCAGTTGCCTCAAATGTTTGTCCGCCCATCACTTCAGATCAGCTGGATCGATTTTATGTGATTGAATGGCTTATTTTCACAAATCGACACTGATTTTCATGTTGTTTTCATTAATGGATAGAGTGGTTCTCGGGGAAAGTTTTAGTATATAATTAGTCAAGTTTTTGTATACATTGATAGATACTAAAATAATATAGTGATATTTGTTGGAGGTGTCGGAAAAAAATAAGCCGGATTGCGGGAACGGTAACCAACATCCACGTGAGCGAAGCCGCGGGCATCAGCTAGTACTTCAATAAAATGTTAGTGCAGAAATTGTTTGAATAATTTCATCGTTAGTTAATCATATAAAAAATAATGACACGTTTTCAACAGTTGTTAGAATTATGAGGTAACATACAAATTACACGTTTGTAGGAAAATGGAAATTTACGTAACAGGAAAATGGAAGCCTTTGTTTTCTAAGTGTTATATAAAGCGAATATAAATTGAATGAAGCAATCGATCTTTTCTTTTGTGTATAGAATTTGTGTGCCTTTAGTAATATTAGTACAATAAAGATTTGGAAATTGAGTTTATTTTATATAAGGTATGTTATTAATAATGTGTATTAAGTTAGTCTAAATTTTCAAATATTTAGCATCTGGTTGAGGCATCTCATGACCAAAAAGCTGGTATGTATCTTGCCCAAAGTCTAAGTTTAGCCATCCAGCGAGGCAATGCAGCCAGCATTTTGAGAACGTTGCCTACAGGTAGCGGTCTTTTAGATTAAGTTTATCTTTTTAATTAGTTTATTTCTGGGTGTAGTATATGTATCATCATCATCACCATCATTTCAGCCGGAAAATGCCCACTGCTGGACATAAGCCTCCGGTTGGTTCTGCGCTGTTTTTATCCAGCGACTTTCTCGAAGTCATCGGTCCACCCTGTAGGAGGTAACCAGGCGCGGTAACCACTCCAGGACCTTTGGCCCCATCGTTCGTCAACTCTACGAGCAGTGTGCCCCGCCCACTGCCACTTGATATATATATAGTTAGTTATTATATACATTCACCCAGTTTAGTAGTACAAAAAACGGATTGCTTCAATTTAAACTAAAGGAACTACAGTTAATTTTCTGTATTGCTACGAAAACCAAACCTCTGCTACGCTTTCGTAGGCGTCGTAGCCGTATCGTAGACATTTTCTACGATTGCTACGAGTTCTTCTTTTGTAGTCAGGGGCATTTTTAGATGAAGTTGTTTTTAGTATTTGAAGTATAAAATGATTTAAATATTATAAAAGCTAAAGCCATCTGCAGTTTCATAAACAACACTACGGCGACATTGCGAATAATTTTGCATCACATTTTTACTTTTCAAAATAGATTTAAATTTAAACGTGGCATGTGTCAACGTTAGGAAGAAAAATGGTTTGGGAAATATATTATTGTTTGCCTAAGCTAATATTACATTAGGTCCTACGGTTAAACCGCTATGCACCTCTTGAATAATGTGTCAACAATCGTAGGTTTTTTAAAGGTTTTTAGCTGTGAGTGCAATTGCGTATTATAATTATTAAAACTTAAATTATTATAAATTAATTATCACTTGCTCTGTGCTTCGGAAAACACGTAAAGCTTTTAGTCCTGTGCCTGATCACTCTCCTGTCGTATCAGATTTCCGTCCCACTTCCTTCTGACTATGAGAGTGAAGGAATAGAGACCGCATCAGTAAAAACGTACAAACGTGAACGTAGCTCCGCACTTTAAATTGCTTGTATCGGTCGCTACAATTTACTGATTAAATTTGACACAATACACAAGAGAGGAGAGAGAGAGAGAGTAGAGTAGAGAAGGATAGGACAGAGTAGAGTAGGGCAGGGCAAGCGTACGCGTAGAAAGTCGCAACGTGCAGTTAGTAAAATAATAATTTGCAGTATTTTATAATAGAGTGGTAAACTACCGGTCACTCTTGTCTACTATATAAATCCTAGACAAACCTTTCCTCTAAACAAAATCTCTTAGTACCCTCCTAAACATAACACAGTGTTCATCACATAACACATTAAATTCAAAAGCAGTATTCCTTCACAATAGTCGTCGTGAAGATACTTGCGGCGTACGACGATATAACTAATCTCATCTGATATTTTGTACGCGGTTGTACGCAAGAGATGGGTGAGACTAGGTCACAGTGTAAGCGAGTAGCGATAAGTCTTCAGATTTTGAAAACAAGAATAATGGTGCCTAAAATTGTTTTAAAACGACTTCTAATCATATATAGCCATCCAGCGTGGCAATGCAGCCAGAGCGGGCTTACAGGCAGGCACTGGACAAAGCTGCAAAGCGCGGTTGCAACCCGGCCCCGTCTGATACGGCGCAAAGTACACGCAGGGGGAGACCTTTTTAGTAGATGCAACCTCGTATGTGCGGTATGCGGTAGGCATTTTTGACTCTCCCCGGGCACAAAAAAGGCAATGGAGCCAGTATTTTGGGAACGTTGCTTATAGGTAGCAATTTTTTTATTTTTCATAACATTTTCTTGTGAAAAATTTAATTCCTAATCTCCCTAATCTAAATTTGTAAAAGAAAATCTTGCTCTGCTGATTCTCCGCTTGCTGTAAGACCTGTCCTTATCCTTCCAGTCTCCGGCCGCGGACATATTCTTTTATGAATATGACGTAGTTCCGCCATGACGATAAACTTGCATTCAGTCTACACCACGTTAAAGTTTTATTGGAAATTCATTCTTATGTCTGTAGACATAAAGTGCAAGATATTTACGAATGATTTGCTACTGACCGTACATCGGTGCTACACAATATATTTATGTTTTTCTTTTATTTTACACTCAGGATAAATGTTGGTGGCAGTTGTGGTGTACGTGAAATTGTTTAGGTTTTAAGCGTCCGATAACAATTTTACTTATTCCTATTTATAGGTAAATCATGATTGATTTAAATTCTAAATTAACGCGAACAAAACCACAGGCAAAAGCAAGTATAGTTTAACATAATAGTTAGCTAAAGTCTACTTAACTAAAACCCTGCACAACACCAAAGACTCCATAACTTGAACGCAACTATATAATACTTGTTCGACATCAATATGGTAATGAAACCTTTTACACGAAGCTCTGAAACCTCTGTAAATGTGTCTTAAGAGAAGCGGAACCCAATGGATTCAGTATACATAATTAAAGAGACATTTTCATTTGCAAACGCTGCTGTTTCATGCGCTGATATAGAATTCCAAGTAAAGTTATGTGTCGTTTAAGTGATGGTGACATTCTTGGGTGCTATTTTATTTATTCATACACAAACTTTTAAACACAAATACAGATAATGTCCTCCTGACCGAATTTCGGTTACAGCGACCAATCTAAACGGAGATTAGACAATTACGCAGGATATATTATAGTGTGCAATTGTGTGCGCAAAGACAGGTGGACTCTCTATTCCCTTACTCTCATTATCCGATGGGACGGCAATCCGAAAAGACCGGAGAGAGATAAAGCGCAGGCTCAACGGCTTTACGTGCTTTCTGAGGCACCGAGTAACTGATAGTCATTTTATAAAACGCACATAACTTACGCAAAGTCAGAGGTGCGCGCCACTCAACGTCAACCATCACCACCACTAAGCTATCACGACTCAGCCAAATATAGGCTTTGTTTTAAAAGTGTAAATGTAAATGTTACTTTCTCGGAATGCTTTTGTTTCCAAAATAGTTTTTGTCAATTCAACCCTCAGAATGGCTCGGTGACACGAACTTTCTGGTTGAACAGCTCAATGGTGTAAAGTTGCAGTCTCATCGCGTTTAATCTAAGTTTGGGGTAACAGTTTACTTCGTAGGTAACAGTTACCTGACGGTGGGGCGCCGACACATGTGTCTGACATATAACTGGTCTATTTTTAAACGGTTTCATTTAGCTTGTCCTGTTTGTTATTTATTTGTTTGGTTCAAATTTAGTAATTGAAATTTTCCTTCCTGTTGACAAATTAATCTGATATTTGTTACATACTTTTAGTTTAGGTTTTTACCCCTTTCCTGTTGACAGATTGATCTGATATTTGGTACATACCTTTAGTTTGATGACAAAACCGTTTTACGTAAAAAAAAATGTGTACTTCTGTCTATTTATATAGTTGGCACTCATTTGTTTGTTGTTTAGACGAACTCTTTTCATGAAGATGTCTATCATATCATAGTGGAGTGTGTCCGTAACAAAAATGAAAGATCTTTTTCTTCATCGTATGGTTGATGAACAACCTGGTGTCAGAATTTAAACCACTTATATGCCTCTGACATGGTTTTACACACTGTTACACACTGTATGAAAAATATCTTAGTTCTTACGCTCGTTCTGGGGTTGTACGGGAGGCCTTTGTTTAAGAATAGACGTCTTCCGGCTGATGATGATGATGATAAATGATGGAGTTCTGATATGATAACAAACAAAAAAAGAACCTTGCTCTTTACTTTTTGAAGTCATAATATTTGCTGCACACAAGTAAAAGATACATAAATACTTATGGTATTTATGATACCATATAAAAGATTTAAGTGTCCTTATGTTCTTATCGTATTAAATATCAATCTGATAATACCGTTCGTAAGATAGAAGAGCTTTGAAGTTCTGATACTGAATTCCACGCGAACCAATCCGAGAGCTCCAACTAGTACAATTAAGCTTAAGATTCATCTGATAAGGGCTGGTTTCCACCAAAGTATAGAGAAGAGGGGAAAAGGCGTGTTTCTATATAAATGACTACTCGAGCGAACTCGAGCGGCGCCGCTTTGTCTGTCATTTATCTGGAAACACATCTCCTCTTCGCTCCTCTCCGCATTGGTGGAAATCGACCCTAATTGAGCTGTGGAAGTGTGGGTTATTTCATTAAGGCTCTTATTGGAAATACCTTCCATTGTTAAAGATTGTCGCCCGCCGTCTTCATTACATCTTCATGATTTAAACCCCGCTGAAGCAGGCTTCGTGGGAATTTGAAAGTATTAAGGTTTTTGTTTGTGAGTTATTGAGGATTTAATTGCTTAATTAATTTGGTTGGTGAAATACGATTGATGAAAGGGTTTAATGAAGAGGTTCTTTGAATATTATTTGGGTGCTCATTTTATATAGAGAAGCTGAATGGATGTTTGGCTGGTTGATACATGAACGCACACGCAATAGCTATCGGTTGAGGGGGGGGGGGGAATTAGATAGTTTTATTCCTGTCCAGCCCACCAGTAACAGGTCTGAGAGGGTGGCGGAGAATTCAAGTCAAGAACAGATGGGTGGGTGGTGAATACACAAGTGAACTCCCTGTCTAGGGGTCTGTCGAGGAACACGGTGTGGTTTTTAGTCCGTGCGATTCGGACATTACCCCATTAATAACCTTTGGTGGTGGTACCCATGAAGAGCTTACCACAGAAAACAAGAAAAGTTTTATTCCTGTATCTTAGGTGCATTTACATTACACTTACTTAGACATCATTTCACAATTTATATTCAAATTTAATATCACGGGACTGGACTTATATGTTTTGTCCCGAGCTGGGAGTCGTATCTTTAACGCGTCGCGTCGTTTCGAAGTTATCGTCAAAGATTAGACAGGTTTGTTTTTACATTATTTTTGGAGAAAACTGTTTGTTAACTAGTTTACCTCCCGTGGCGTCGCTTGCATTTTTTATCACTTGCGAAGTTGGGGACAGTCAATCAGGTTCAGAACAAGTTACTGAATATTTAACTTGTGTATTTACGGGCAGACCAACGTTCTGACGATGTTTGTAAAGTTATTTAAGAGGGAGACAACAGAAGCATCACACTTGTTTTTCGTTTTTAAAGAGTATGATAGAAGTCTTTTAGAAGTTGGTAGAAGCCGCTGTGACCGAAATTCGGTCCGGAGGGCATCAGAAGTCTTTTCTTCGGTATGTTTGGTGATAATATCTTCCTAATCTAATGTTGGTTATAGCGATCAATCTTAAACTAAGACTAGTCAACCAGCTGGACATATTATATAGTGCAAAAGTGAATGCGCTAAATAGGTGCATTCCATCCCTCACTCTCATAGTCCAATGGGACGGTAATCTGACTGACCGGAGAAAGATCAGGCGTACGCGTTTTCCGAGGCACGAAACAAGTGCTAATAAATTTATAACTTCTGGAAAGTCAGAGGTGCGCCTTGAATTAGAACCTGAAACCTCTGATTTTCTAGTCAACGGACATAATACTACTAGGCTATCATGACTAAGCTAAGTTATCACTACTTACTTAAACAAATAAATAAATATGTGACACAATTTTCATCTTCCCACACGCCTAATTTGACTCGTTTGACGCTCACTCCCCTCAGGAAGCGTCACAATTGCTTGTTGGAGTGTGAATGCTTCTTATGGGTGAGTGCACAGCCCCTCGATCTTCGAATGACGCATGGCCTTCCTTTATGTTCACCATAATAATTATCTAAAACTAGGGTACCTGTCTATACCTTGTCGCTAATAATAATAAATAATAACTAAATACTATACTAAATAATATACTAAATAATAACTAATAATAAAACAGATAAAATATCTAGACTTGGCCCGCGAGGTTGTCGACATGTGGGATGTGGACTCAGCTGCCATGGTGCCGATAGTCGTTTCAGTATGGACTCAAACCATGGGGTTTAATACCCAAGAGCCTCGATCAACACCTTAAGAGGCTCTCGTTAGACGGCTGGATAAAGGGCTTGATGCAGAAGGCGGTACTCCTGGACACGGCTCGCATTGTCAGGAGGTTCCTTTCTCTGGAGCCCTGACCACCGGTAGCTTGAACCCTGTTCCCGATACCGATGGGCTACTATATTTCATATTTTTAAATTTATATATATATATATTTAAATATGTATTTTATATGTATTGAAAGTGAATAAATAATAAACCCGTCTGTGACTCCTTGTCTTCTACGTGTACTAAACACAAATGCCAACTCTGAAAAACTGGAGTGAGCTCGATATGATGTATGTTTGAAAACCCTCAGCTTTAAAAAAGTAAAAGATTTCTTCAATGCCAATAAACATCAATATAATATTTAATAAACATCAAAATATTTACACAGTCATCAGTCAATAACAATCATCAGTTTAGCTAACAGTAAGTCATCAGTTCTTGAATAGAGCATGCTTTGTCGCAGCATTCGTCGACGGGGCCACGTTTGCCGCGCATGCCACCCAGCGCCTGCGCTCTCTGCGGCGGCATCCACCAGCCAGCATCCCGCTTGGACTCCGCTCCCCAGCACACCACAGCCAGAGCTCTCGACAGCTGCCTTCCGCAGTAGAAGTTCGTGCCATCTTGAGCCGCGAAACAAGCCAGACAAGTCATCATCAGAACAAACAACACGTTGAACTTCATGATTAAACCTTCAGGTGTGACTGTTTCAAAGGGTGAGCTTCGAATGTGATGCTACCATGCTGGGCACAGCTTTTATAGTAAGAGTCTCATTAATATTCAGACACTAATGAGGTTATATTAAGCCTAAGTAAATAGGTTGTGAAATATTGACACATGTTGTTTTAAGATCTAAGATGGTGTAGCAATTATTCCACCACCTATCTGCTTCCGCTTGTCAATTTTACTGAGGCACAAAGTCAGGTGATGTAGCACAATACAGTTCTATCCTAGAAAAGTGTAAAAGTTTGAAGGAAAATATTTAATAAGACACTCGCAAAAATAACTGACTCAGGCGAACTTTTGGCGTATCGTGCCATCGTTTTACCAACTAAGCCATCGAGTCCTACCCGTTTCTTTTATTTATTATTAAATATTTAATAAGCTTACATGTGCTATAACATTTGTATAAAAAATATTAAGAAAAATTTAAAAAGAGGTTCGAAACAACTGATTCTGGAGGGATACGGTGACTTAGCGGTCAGAGTATCGACACGGTACGGATCGAGGTTTATAATCCTATCCGTATCAGTTGTTTTTTCAAATTTCTTATTAATAATTATATAGTATAAGTTTATTGACAATTAATTATAAAAGAAGAGAATTGAAATTGAACTTAGATTACTTTAATATTAGAGCAAATAGAAGGCCGCACTTGTCGTACAATACCGTGGCAATGCTCTAATCAACTGACGTATCCAATTTTTTTTTCAATTTATCTAAGGCTACATGGCCGTAAAATGTATTATAAATCAATATATGATTAAGACGTTAACTGTTTACCAGCCTACGTTTATCTTCGAGTAAAATAATCTTTATGGATATTTATGTAACACTTTTTTGTAATGGTTTTGTATTTTAATATTTATTACAACAGTTATGTCACTGTCAGTGAGGAAGGTTTTAAATCCTTTAATCTTTATAGTTATCATGTAAGCTGTTGAAATATACACATAATATATTTTTTAAATTTGCAAATACAAATCTTCTTTATTGCTCACAAAAAAATACATTTAAAAACATAGAAGATTACAATGCGACAACTGCGAATGGACAGCAGTATGTAGAAATCACAAGGAGCTCAGTGTATACCTACTTGTAGATAATAATGTCCTTCTGACTGAGTTTCTGTCACAGCTGCTCACCTCAACGGAAATTAGGCAACTACGCAGGAGAAATTATAGTGTGTATTCCCTTACTCTCATAGTCCGATAGGACGGCAATCCGACACGACCGAAGAGAGATCAAGCGCAGTGCCAACTGCTTTACGTGCTTTCCGAGGCACAGAGAAAGTGATAATTAATTTTTAATACGCACATAACTTACGAAAAGTCTGAGATGCGAGCGCCCTGGGTTCGAATTACTAGGGTTCACACTTGGGTTCGAGACCACTGACTTGCCAGTCAACGGTCACCATCACCAGTAGGCTATCACGATTCAAATATAGATTTATACTTAGTTTTATACAATAAATACATATTTACCTTACCAATACATTTTCCTTAGCAACAAGCCAAAATCTTTCCAAGATAAAGAGTACATCCCACACTGGAGATATAAATAATTTTAACCCTCTTAAAAGTTAAGTAACACGTCTCCGGTCACCCACATACAACAGGGTGCATCGAAATGAATAATCAAGGTGACAAGGCAAGGTAAATATTCCACAACCTACATGTTTAAGTCAAAATTATCCTCATGTCCTCATTAGTGTTTGAATATTAATGAACTGGTGCGTATAAAAGCTCAGTGAAACACTGAAATATCACACTCGGTTTTGATCGTTTGAAACCTTACCGTACCTTGTATTGTATCTGATTGAGTCTGTACCATAAGATCCAAAATGAAGTCCTACTTGCTCGTTACTCTAGTCCTGGCTTGCGTTGCCTGTTACGCCGCTCAAGATGGAACTAACTTCTACTGTGGGAGGCAGTTGTCGAGGGCGCTGGCTGTGTTGTGCTGGGGAGCGGAAACCAAACGGGATGCTGGTTGGTGGATGCCTCCTCAGAGTGCGCGGGCGCTGGGTGGCGTGCGCGGCAAGCGTGGACCTGTTGACGAGTGCTGCGAGAAGCCCTGCTCTCTTGAAGAACTATTGACCTACTGCTAAACAAAAATAACCCGGAGATCGTACTGTTAATGTTTAATGAATAAATGAGGTAAATGTAAAACATTTTTTGTTATTTCTAATCGTTCGCCATTTTGTTTTTTTTTTTTGCAAAATGCTTATAAAATTGAGGTAAGCAATTTTATGAGCATCAAAGGATCTTCTTCTTTATGTGAAATAGAGAGCAATTTAAAAATAGGTAATATAAAAAGAAAATATAATACAAAGATGGCCGCGAACCTGTCTAACCCTTCTCGAAATTACAGAATGATATTTTTCTAGTTTCAATATTGTGCTTAATAAATATCTGTAGTGGCAGTGAACTGATTGATTATTTGCACATCGCTCTATCTGGCGGGTTATAAACCCGTATGTAATAAAACAAAATTCCCACATATATGTAGAGCGTACACACAGTTACGTCACACCGTACTTACTGTATGAAGGACTGAGCATTAATCACCATGCAAGCTCACGGCGTTTCGGCGATTTCAGAGAATTAAGTGCAGGTTTCCTCACAATATTTTCCTTCACCGTCAGTTAGTGGAGTCTTAGATTAACTAAGAAAGTACTTATGACATAGAAAAAGTTACATTGGTACTTACCAGGTTCGAAGTCACACTCACGCGCTTTCAAAGCGGATCCATAACCAGTGAGCCACCACGACACTACCCCACATATAACATTAATTTTATTGCCCAGCCATCTTGGTGCCAATCCCCGCTGTACCTATAAAAATCGACCATTACTCATTCAGGTAACATACTCGTAAAATGGAATGGCATCCAGATCTTCACTTGAATAAATCACATGGAATATTTTAGCGGTTAGTTTCTTTGGTGGCGAAGCCTGATTAGAACTAAACAATATTTATTCGTAGAAAAATAAACTTGATTGGTAGAAAAAATAAAATATACTAATAATATCCTCTTGACCGAAATCCTGGCCAATCGCAACGGAGATTAGCGAACTACGCAGGAGATATTATAGTGCACAAGTGTGTGCGCAAACACAGGTGCAATCTCTATTCCCTCACTCTCATAGTCCGATGGGACGGCAATCCGACACAACCGGAGAGAGATCAGGCGCAGGGCCAACAGCTTTACGTGCTTTCCGAAGTACGGAGTAAGTGATAATTAATTTATAAAACGCACATAACTTACGAAACGTCAGAGGTGCCTTGGGTTCGAACCCGAGATCTCTGACTTGTCAGTCAACGGTCACCACAACTAGGCTATCACGACTAAAAATATACTTCTTCTTCTTATCCTGTAGTTGATAAACAACCTGATGTCAGAGTTTAAACCGCCCGTAGGCCTCTGACATGGCTTAGATATCTTTTGTTACGGATAGATATCTTTTGTTATTTTACATAGATTTTATTTAATTTCTTTTATAGTGTAATTTAAACAAAAAAATTTTTGTGCGCCATGAAAGGCAAAAAGGCCATCTAAGCCTAAATTTTAAGACCACATTGTGATGATGTTTTACTCATGTATTTACGAAATAAATATCTTTATCTTTAAATAAATGAAAATATACTTATATTCATATTGGATCGTCAACTTTGTCTCCGAATGTTAGAGAGAGATGCTGAAGAAATATTGTTACCTACTTTATAAGATTAATAAATGATCCTACTTAGTACTGTTAAAATGTCTGAAGTTAACTGTTTGTAGCTTGTAGCAGTTGTTAGATACAAAGTCCATTAGCCCCAAATATTAAATTTAAACTTTATGAATAATGAATCAGAATCAATTTTAGATGAGATTAATTTAGAAAACTTTTAAGTGTTCCGAAGAATGTTTTGTTTAGCTCTGTCAGATGGAATAATTTAATTTAGTAATTTGGTCTTAAATGTAGGCATTTTAGTCCTTGTTTGGTAACAGGTATTAAAATACTACTAATACAGATTTGAATCGTGATAGCCTAGTGGTATGACATCACTTTACACACCGTTGAAAAATCTCTCAGGTGTACTGGTTCCTCACGCACTTTTCCTTCGACGTTTTAGCAAGTGATAATTTATTTCTAATACGCATATTTATCTGTAAAGTCAGAGGTGCGTGCCTGGGTTTCGTACTTGCAACCTTTGATTTGGCAGTCCAACGTCCAGTACAGTATTTTATTGGTTTAAGACTTTAAGCCATTAAATAAATAATATTATTGAGATTCTTCCTAGTGCAGATAATGTTTTAATTTTATTATATCACCATTTCCAATAGGACTAGCCATAATGGGGTCCACAAAAACCTACCAAATAAGGCTATACCAGTTCTCTTTTAGCACAAAAAAGCGTAATATTAAGTAATATAAAAAACAAAACAAATATTATACTTAGTAAGGGAGCTGAAGAAAACTTCCCAACTCATTACGTTTTGAAGTACTTACACAAGAAAAAGTTTTTAACTACTTTTGTTATACCTAAATTAGTTCAGCAGTAGTTACCAGCATGACCACGAGACTTCGAACTACGAACAAGTAAATAAGTTTCAACGACACAGAAGCAACATTTATTATTTTGTTTCAGGTTATTTCCTTCTAGTTAGATGGACGGGAGAGATTTGTCAAAAATGGTGCTCTGTCAAAAATCTTTAGTTGCAACCACAAATTGCAAAACAAATTGAAAGACGGGAAAGATTTTTGTCAAAAATGGTGCTCTGTCAAAAATCTTTAATTGCAACCACAAATTGCAAAACAAATTAAAAGACGGGAGAGATTTGCCAAAAATGGTGCTCTGTCAAAAATCTTTAATTCAACCTCTAATTGCAAAACAACTTGAAAGACGGGAGTGATTTGTCAAAAATAGTGCTCTGACAAAATTAAACTCTTTAATTTCAACCACAAATTGCAAAACAAATTTAAGTTGTCCAAATTTATATTATATTCTCTTGATTTTTCACCATCAGCGATAAGCTGCAAAGTTATAGGTTTATTACGTTCCTGTTGCACCTGTGTCACGTTAATTAACGCGATAATAAATTGTGTTCCTGTCTTTATATAAGCCACAGTATCCAATAGAGATAGCAAGATAATTATCGGGTTCATTAATTCGTTAGAACGTAGGTGTAATAGACGTATTACATACATATTATTATATTAAGTTATACAATTATTTCGAGTTTTTAATTTATTAATAATCATTTTTAAAAAGGATTTAATGCATGCGATGAGAACACTAAAGTTCTGATTTTTGTTTTAAAAAACGTTACTGTCATTATATATTTTGATTACAAAAATAGCTTAGTGGCAGAGCGACTGGTGGCTTGGTTAAAGCCAAGTCCAAATCCTGCTCGTAATCGATTATTTCTATCTACAATTTTTTTTAAATTGGCTCTGTATATCACAAACTCCACAACACAACCTTTTACGGTATTTAATGTGGTTTGAGATGGTGACAATAATAAAATTTTCTATTGAATAACACAAAAAGCCTTGACAGTACCAGAGCCTCAATACCGTTGGCCTAATAATTCACCTAATATCCAAGAGCCATGTTTCTAATGTCAAAGCAATTTGTATGTACGTCATTTTTCACGGTACTCAGAAATAGCGAGGCGTTGACATTTACAAAAAAGATTCTGGTAATTTCTTACGGGCGACGTGGTTTTTGGTGGCAACTTCCTCATAATAAAACGTGTCTGGCATTCACTTTATCATAGTAGCTTATTACAGTAATGTTGTGAGTGGCTAGTTACTTTTCTTACAATACCATTTTTAGAAAAAAACCTTTTGAGTTTTGAAGGAATGAGTTACGTGAATGCTTTTATTATTCTTTACAATAAACTTTTTCTTAATGTGGACAACATTGGATAGGTATAAAAACTATTAGTGAAAAAAAAACTTAAGTAATATTTTTGTGATTTTTTTTTACATAGCACATGTTAGCTCATTAAATATAATAATTTAATAAGAAATTTGAAAAAACTACTTATAAATAAATAATAATAAAAAAAAAAAAATTTAAAACTTAATTAATACACTGTACAATGTGTAAAATAATTACCTGACTTTGGGTGGCGGTGATCACTTTTTCTTCTCCATTACCTATTCCAATATTCTCCGCATATCGACGCTACGCGCCTGTTTTGCCCAGCTCCGCTCCCAGGAACTCTCCCTTACGTCGGTGGCTTCTTGAAGTTTCTCTAGTGAGCCAAGGTGATCACTTACCACTAGGTGATTCGCTAGACCGATTAGCGGAGAAACAGACAACGTCTGTGCTATTTAGTGATAGCCTAGTGGTATGACTGCCAAGTCAAAGATCGTTGGGTCAAAACCCAGGCACGCTCTGACTTTTCGGATTCATGTGCGTTTTAGAAATTAATTATCACTTGCTAAGACGGTGAGGGAAAACATCGTAAGGAAACCAGCACACCTGAGAGATTTTTCAACGATGTGTAAAGCCACGTCAGAGGCCTACGGGCGGTTTAAACTCTTCTAACATCAACCATACGATAAAGAATGAAGATTTAGAGATAAATAAATTTTGTTAGCCACGGAATCCTAAAAATAAGGATGTTAATAAAGCCCCAGTGACAGCATCCACCGTTTATAATAAAGGAGATCTGGCTCAAATATAACATAATAGAGTTTGTTCGTGTACGTACCTATAGCTCCTTTTATTAGAGGGGATGAAGATTGGAGGTAGCTTTGTGTATTATTATATTTACTAAGCTATTGTATTTTGGCTAAGGTGTTTTTTATGAGTTTCCAAGCTTCAAAATAGTATTTTATGTATGTTTTTTACATGTTTTGCTTATTAAATTATATTATTTAATAAAAAATCTCGCAAAAACAATTGTAGATGTCACTACATGCCTTTAAGGCGTTAAGAAGGAGATCCGTAATTTCAACTGAAGCGGGCAGGACTCGGTAGCTAGTTGGTAAAGCGATGGCATGGCATGCCAGGGATTGCGGTTTCAAGACCCGCCCGAGTCAACTGTTTTTGCGAGTTTTTTATTAAATAATATCATTGGTCTTAGTAATATATTTTTGGAGGCAGGTTGCAAAACTGAAAAATGTAGAAAAACAAAACTTTGTAGTTAAAATTTATTTTACGTTTTTTGTAGATTATAGATTCATTTGATTTTTTTAAACACACACATACGCATTGTGTTTTATAATGTATTGCATAAACGCATGAAAGGTAAAACGGCAACAAAGCTTTTTATATCTGAAAAGAAAATAGGTCATAAAAAATGCGGTGTTGCCGTTCTGCTAAAGGATTGAATAATATTCATTAGTGTGTTAAGTGGGAATTATTTTTATGAATATCTCGGAAACGTGACACTTTAGGACATCCTGTTGCTAATATTTTTTGTTTGTTAAGATGTCCCCTATCTAAATATACTAGTCTCATCCTGTGCCGCCACTTTGAAAAAAAATCAAAATGGCGACGACCTGCTATGCCAGCTCCCATACAAAAATGTTCGAACCCCTTTGTAACCTAAGTTGTATGCAAAATTAACAGCTGAAAGGGCTACAATCAAAACATAAATTTTGCATCCAAAGTTATTGAGATGCCCAACAATGTCCAACACAAATGAAGCATAAGTTACTGTTCGATAATATCAACAGTTTTAGTTAAAACTTTTAATTAAATTCTCCATTTACATCCACTGCATTACATTCCTCCCAGCGTTACAATTAACAACGAAGTTTCATCACGTTCCCCAGAGATGGCAATATACACGTTAGTTACCTGCTAATAAATATCAAATTCCCATAACAAATTCTGTCCGTGCTCAAACAAGCTCGTGTACAAAGACGGGAATACAAGCTATTCTCTATGTATTGGCGTAGCCGGTGGTTCGACGTGCATTTTCGTGACAAGGAGCATAATATCGGATGTGGCAATAATTAAATAATGGTTTTAAATATTTAAATTATAACTAGCGGATCCACCAAATGTTGTCTATCGCACACAATTTTTTTATTATAATCCAGTCGAGTCGTTTTCAGTGACATACACACGTATATATCAAATTATATACGTACAATACATATTAATACGTGAAGCGAAAACTGTGAATCCCTTTTTAAGGATATTGCGCGCACGGAGGAGTGTGAAACTTGGCATAGTATAAAAGTTTATATGGAGAAGAAGTGCAGAAAGTTAAAATTTATATAAAAAAAATTATACGTTCGAATTTTTACCACTGACTGGACCGCTTGTACCTAGTTATTATTATTAATACAAGTAGTGACTTTTCATTTGGTGACCTCTACGCCATTTTAGTTTTTTAGGTAGTTCGTCAGCAATACTATTAAAAGAATGGGATGTTATTAGCATTCAAAAATTATCTCAGGTTCGAACCCGTTTTTACCTTCAATATTATCACGACATCCAGCCGCAACCTGACAGACAGGATTGATGATGGTTGCCTACATCGATACGAGTAGTACTGTTTCTTCCATTAAAATAAAGAGCCCTATTTCTCTTAGTCACCTACTCATGTATTGTAGTGATGCGTGGCTGTACAACGTCCCTACCCACGCAAGGGTCGACTTGCACGCAATCTACGACATTAAAAAATTACTCGTTGGTACCACAGAACTTTATACTGCTACTTTATGGCGAGCAGCGTGTTCCCGATGTATTTAATATCGTATTTAATTGACTATTGACGTGATAATTGTTGTGCAGTTTAAGTATGTTATTTCCACTGGTAGAGTGGTGTTGTATATCAAGTTGTTTGGTTCTATGATTAAGTAGGTCATGCTGACGCATGCGTCTTGCTCAAGAAAAGCCAGATTTTAGCTTTTTCTGGCAATCAGTTTGACAGAATAATTATCGAGAATATTTTTTGAGTAAGCCACAATTTTAGAGATGATTATGTTTATATTGACCAAAAACTTAGGCTTATTTCAACTCTAACTTTCTATATTTCTGTCCTAAAATCCTTTATCACCTCATACAGTTCAGCAAGTGCTACTCGGAACAATATAACTAGTAACTACCAGAATTTAAATTAATATTTTTATAAGTCCTTGCTACCATACAAATTGGAAAAAGCACAAAGAGCTGTGTTAAAAGTTAGCGCCTTTCTTCCAATTCTTTATCCAACATTTGATTTATATCAGCGCTACAAGGTACTCACAGTAAGACAACTATTTATTCATATGATCATCCTAAAACAACACTCCTTAATACCTTGCAATGACAAGACAAATTTAAACAAAAAAAGAACTGCTGAGATCTGCTCAAAAATCAGATTTAATTCTAGTCTTGCTCATAATTTCTTCGGTTTCCTTGGTCCTTTTCTTTATAATAATATGAATAAAGAGTTATCAATCTACCTATTAAATAAAAATAATTGCAAGAAATTAGTTTTTACATGGCTCCAAACATTAGACTATGATGAAACAGAAAAATTATTAATCCCTCTGTCCTAATAACTAATTAAACATATCTACATCCTTCCCACACACAAATACACTCACACACATACCCTCTCACACTCACACGTCTCACACACACCACACTAACTAACTTTGTACATAAATAAATACTTATATACTATGTTATTTCTTAAAACAAAAGTATACCTAGATAAAATGATGTACCTATAAATAAATAAATAAATATGTATGATTAAATGACAGATGTATATAATGTTGGACAAAAGTATACTTTGTGCATTTGTCCAACATTTTTTTCTTATTTTCTTTTATTTTCATGGATGTAACTTTCATCTCATTTTATTTTATTTTTTCAACAATGTTAAAGTATTTTAATTTTGTTAATGAACATTTGTTATTTTGCAATGACTTGGTAAGACTGGTGATTCTGAAATACAGGTTTTACCTATATCAGACACCAGTCTCTATTTCAAGTGATACATGTACTATGTTTTTACCTGTTTTATTGATGGAATAAATAAATAAATAAATAAATAAATAAATACAATTTCTTTTTAGCCATTACAACTGTGATTACTAAATCAACTTGTCAACTACAAAGTAAGTGGGTTTAAAACAATGCCATATCTCTTTATTCCTACAACCACGACTCCAAACTAAGCTTATTTATTGAATGTGGCCGCCGCCGTGCTAACGGCGTGACATAGGTGATGAGCTCCGTGACGCAAAGCAATCACGCTTTGTTTACCGTGACAGAAATATGAGATGAAGTATTCTGTAGCCAATAATTGTATGTACCTATACCGTAGTTAAAAATTAATTCTGAATTAAAACTATGTAAAAGAAAAGTAGGTACTACTTTTAAATGACATTCAATATGATTTTATATTATGATAAAATTTTCTTTAATGCTATAAAAAAATTTTGGAAATAAAATTCAACTGAAGCGGGTAGGTCTCGGTGGCTTATTTGGTAAAGCGATAGCAGACATCGCGGGTTCGAGTCCCGGTCGAGTCAGTTTTTTTTGCGAGTTTCTTATTAAATATTTTTATAACATAACATATACATTAATATTAATTGTCAATCACTCTTTACATAACCATAAAAAGTATACTAAATAGGCAAGTCTGTTTACTGTAACTATACTATTACAACAACAATTAGGGTTAGAACATAATAAAATAAATTAGTGCTGTCCGTAAAGTGTCGATGTTTGCTCGGTTGTACAAAATTACCTGAGTTGAGTGCTAACATCCGCCCGCGGCGAGTCGTTATCAGACGATTTAACGTAGGGATGTGAAGCTGTCGATGGCATGAAGAAAATCGAAAGAAACTATTTTTTTTTAGCCATCGTGCGTGTACCTAAATGCAAGTAGTATATTTGGATGTCGCTAGGATATTGTTAAGTATACACTCTTAGATGTTTTTACGTGGTTAAGTTATAAACTATTGGAGTTTGACTTATTTCAAATCAGATTATCCATATTGTATAGTTGCATGCGCATGCGGGTTTTATTAATTAATTATCCGTAGAATAGTTCTTGGACTTTATTACAAGGACAGTCTTTAAAAATTAACTCAGTTATTTTATACTGTAATTTGTAATTTACCTAGAAAGATAAAAAGAGATCCGTATTTTTCGAGAAATAACTCGTACAAATTTTACGTAAGTAAAATAGGAAATATAATTTGACGAGTCTTGTATAAAACTATACATTTCCGCTGAGATTTAAATAATGGTGCAAATTAAAGGGTTAATAATTTACAAAAACGTATTTTTGGAGAAACACATTTTATCGACAAATAAAATTTTTAGCCTTCCACACTCCTCTGCTAACAACACAATGCCTTATCATTGTTGATACGATTTATCGAATATCGATAGCGTATCATTAGGCCCTCCCTAAACGATTATTGGATGCCATTGTATTTTGTTATACCTATTTAAAGAGGGCGCCATTGTAGTTCTTGTACTTCGAACATGGTTCGCTCTTGAACTATGAACCCAATCCTTTAAAGACAAATTCATTACAACGTTGATGCTGAATTGGAGCCACAATATGTCCTGGCTGACTGAAAAATCTGCAATCTGAGCTCCTGTGTCTCCAAACTGGTTTTTGCGAGTTAACCCCTGAAACGGTTGCCTTCTTAACGCCTCCTTATCCAAGCAGGATTAGTCCTCTCTCAATCCCTGCTCAGCGGCTTCACTCTCAGCCATCAAGTCTCTTGAGAGGTGAAGGAGTAACCAGAGATCTGAGATCCAGTAATATTTTGAAATTCGAATGCTCTAATAAGCCTGATTGCACAATTGCCGCTTAACATGATTAAGTTATCCAACCAGAATTAATGTAACGAACAACCGACTAAAAATGTAAGGACATTAAAAAAATAAAAAACCTTAGAGTACTTATATAAGAAAAAAATAGAGCAACCCTATAGAAGTATGAACCGTGAGCACGGGTATGAACAACGCGGCCGCGACACGAGCTCCGTTTGCGATCATACCTCGATCGACTGCGGTTCAACTAGGCTCCACGAGCGAAAAAGTTACATTTTAGCTTATATCTTGGTTAACTGCTAAAATTGGTAAAATTTTGAAAACGTCTAGAAAACTTAATTTGAAAAAATGACATTTTAACATTTCTATGGCGAGACCTGCTTTCGCTCCGCATAAGGCAATGAGGTTGACGTTATCACTCTATATTTTCTTGAATACTCTATGAAAAAACCAAATTTTACGACAAACGGAAAATTACGTCCGGTTTACGTAGTTAATTTAGTTGTTTTAATAATGTTGCCGCAATTTATCGCAATCTTTTTCAACACTTTTTATTCTGTAGGTATAAGATTGCAAAAAATACCTCTCTCAAATAAATGGGGTGAAGGCGGAAAAAATCTGAAAAGAATACTGAAAAGGTTTCAGAACTCACCCCAAGTTTAAAAGTGGAATTGAAGCACATTTTTTTCTGACATTCCAGAGGGCATTATGGCTTTAAGACTCGAATTTTAAAAATGACTTTCTTGTTTTTCAACTGGCTGGAAACAAAATCTCACAAAATTTGAATCGATTTTTTTTATAAAACCAAAGTTCGATTAAAAGAGTTTGAACTTTAAGATCGATGCGATCTAATATTACAATTTCGGGATAGCAGATTAGCGCAAAGAGGCGCAAGATAGAGTTCCGCTACACCTTCTACACAAACAGGTCACAATGTGTCTATATTCAATCCTTTTAGCTGATTGCACATAGTTCGATCCCGGCTCACATTGTACCGAACGTGAACATCTCTCAAAGGATCACCTTTAAGACTTTAACAGTAATTTAAGTGCAAACAGAAATGATGTCAGACATTTTGATGTTTAAATGACACTGCTTCTTTCTTTATCGTATGGTTTAAACCACACGTAGGCTTTCCACTTCCTTCAATATTAGTATGCTAGTTAATATTAGTATACCGTATGCTCTGAGGTTACGGAGGTCAGATAGGAAGTCGCTTCGTGGAAAACTGGTTAGATTAGAAGCCGACCCCAAAAAAGTTAGGAAGATGATTAGTAAGCGAGTGTGTTTGCCAGATAATGGAACTCGAACAATTAGGTATGGAATTTTGACATTATACAAATCAAATCAGATTATTTATTTGCATACCAAGACAAGTGTCCATACCTACATATTCTACTCAGACAATACGTGACAAACTAGTAATAAATATGTAATTACAACCTTGTCAATGTAACCTACATTAAATAAATATAATAAATCAGCCTGTAACTGTCCCACCGCTGGGCAAAAGCGTCTTCTCATACAGAGAAGGATCAAGCATTAATCACCACGCTAGCTTACTGCGTGTTGGCGATTTCAGACTATTAAGTCCAGGTTTTCTTCACCGATACTCAGTGATGTCTTTGATTAACTAAGAAAGTAATAATGACATTGAAAAAGTTACATTGGTACATGCCAGGTTCAAACCCACTACCATGTGCTTGCAAAGCGGGTCCATCACCAATGCGCCACCATGACAAGGCATAACCTACCTCTAACCTACATTGAAGAAAAAAAATGTATTAAGTACTTAATATTGTTTCGTTACTACATTTTAGAATAATAACTTTCGTGAGACATACTAATATATAAATATTGATACGGCTTTACTCACGTATATCACGGAGTCCATTATCAAGAGCGGGTGTATGCGCGACGCCGCCGCGTATACACCCGCTCTTGATAATGGACTCCGTTTGAGTTCGAAACTAGTCGGGCCTTCCCCGAATACAATACGTGAGTAAAGCCGTATCAATATTTATATATTACTACATTTTTATACGATGGGCTTCAAAAAATTTATGGTAGGCACGCTGTTGATCTTAATATAGTAGCGAAGAAGCCTACGCAGTTCCTATATCCGTATTTATGGTCTAAAATAAACTACACAAAATGTATGAGGATCGGTTTATGCGACAGCTAAAAGATATCAATTTTAAAAAACACTGTAAAGCTAGGGTTGTCAACTTTTTCTAGAAAAACTAGACTATTATTAGATTTTAGAGAAGGTAAGTAAGGAGTACAGGTTAATGAAAAAGAGCACCATTTTCTTTTTGTAGTTTTAAAAACTTTTTGCGGCACTTACATAACATTTTTTTTTGTTTCTAAAATAATTGTAGGACTCCAAAAGTCAATTTATGCAAAAAGAGTATTTTTTTATATAGACTCACGCCATAAGTCCCATGGAATAGGGGACAAGCCTATTGCTATTAACCGGGCACAATTCCAGACTCCATGCTGCTACTGAGAATTTCTTAATGGAAAATTCCAATAACACTTTGCCCAACCCGGGGATCGAATCCAGGACCTCGTGCTCAGCAGTCGCGCTTGCTACCACTAGACCAACGAAGCGGTCAAAGAGTATTTTAGCATACTTATTAGCGTTGTAGATAATAAAGTACACCTACAAGAAAAAGAGTACAATACTCTATTTTAGAGTACCTACGGTTGGCAACCCTATGTAAAGCCTTCCTAAACCAAATTACTTTTTTATCTTAACTGAGATTAAGTTTTAAAATCACGATTGACCCCAACTAGTTTATTATTTAGCGACCCCACAAAAACCTCATTTACCTTAGTTTAAGGGCACGCAATAAAAGTTTAAGTACACCATGAAATAGCTTGACTTTTTACCTTGTGAATCCAACAATCTACCCAACGGTTAAGAACAGCGCCACCAACTTATCTGTACAGTTAAGAGCGTCGCTAGTGTATTCTTGTAGTAATGTCATTTACGAGGAAATTGGTTAGTTCCAATTTTGTCCACCCGAATTGATAAGTTTGTCATGAACAAGATGGTTAGTGAACTAAAAATTCTCTAATTTATAGCTAATTAAATAACCTAATTCCTCTAAAATAAAGCTTGTCATTCAAATTTTATTGAATGTATAGTCTAGTGGTACCTGGCAAGTCAGAGGTCCCAAGTTCGAACTCAAATCATGAACCGTGCCTCGGAGAACACATAAAGCCCTCAATCCTGCACCTGATCTTTCTCTCTGACGAAAATCTCATAGGTTGTATTGGTGCCCAGTAAATGGCAATAGGTGCACCCTCTATACATAATAATTATGACTAACTAAATATACGTGTATTTCACCGCTGCCTAACCCTTTAGAATACCTAGCGTGATAATATCTGTCAAATAATTACTGACTCTATCATGAATGGAACTGTAATAACACATTAACAGTAAAAGCTTTCTTATTTCCCATCATAATTATTAATAAGCATAATCCTACCAATAACTACTATCCCAAGTAACTAAATCCTATTAAATATAATAATTGCTCGAGTGGGATGGGACTATTATCCGTATTTGCTGGGAATCCGCGCTATTCTATTAGCCGCTAAACCGTTTACTTTTCTATTCTTCGTACGTAATGATCTCTTGTGCTACCCTCTATTTGGTGAATGGTGCAAGGAATAAACTTAATGTTTGATTGGGTCTCTAATTTATTTAATAAGAAACTCGCAAAAACTCGCTTCGCTTCACTAAATAAGCTACCGAGTCCTGCTCGCTTCAGTTGAAATTACAAATCTCTTTCTTAATGCCTAAAAGGCGTGTGGTGACATCTACCGGAGTACTTACGTACTGCCGGTCCCAAGTTCCAAACAAAAATTGTAATAAAAGTTGTAGTCACTGCGTGTATGTTGAAACTGCTAAACAATATGAAGTACATAAATATACCTACTTATAAAAAAAAATAAAAAACAAAAAACCCGACTGCTAACTAAAAAGTTAGAAACAAGTTGGTTATAGATAGATCCTAGTTTACACAGTGTTCACAAACGCAGTCGGAGGCATCTTTGTGTTTAGAGAGAGAGAGTGAATAGTTGATGCCAATATTTGAACCTAAAATATATAAATAAATATATAATTATAATAACACGAATAATTGTTATTACTCATTTTTTTGCAGATAAACGACGTGTCTTCGAAGTTCTATTATAGACCGTCAATATAATCGCTGTATCTTACAAATTAGACCACAACGTTTTCTCAGCTAACTAGTACCAATTTTCCGTTAATTCCCCACTAGGATAGAAGACTGATCTTGTCCCTCGTCGATGTACGAGTATGAGACACGAGTAGTCTTTAACTTTTCGTAAGTTATGTGCGTTTTATAATTTATATATCACTTACTCCGTGCCTCGGATAGCACGTGAAGCCGTTGGCCCTGCGCCTGATCTCTCTCCGATCGTGTCGGAAGGCCGTGCCATCGGACTATGAGAGTGAGCGAATAGAAAGTGCATACTTATGCACTATAATATCTCCTGCATAGTTGGCTTAGTCTCCGTTGAGATTGGCCGCTGTGACCGAAAATTCGGTCAGGACGTAGAATATCCGTGAGTTTTGCCTTTCGTATCACAATGTTCGTCGAATAGCTGGTGTACTATGCCATATCGAATCGAAAATCATCGGACATCATATTTAATCGATAGTTATCATTAAACATGGAAACTACTATAATGAATAATGAAAGTTTGTGGATATGTTTATTACTTAATCAAGAGTAAACCGTGGAATTAATTTCAATGAAACTTGGTACACAGATAGACCATGTCTTAGATTAACATATCCTAACTTCCAACTAATATTATTGTATGCGAAAGTAAGTTTGTTAGTTACCTTTTCACGTCTAAACTACTGAATCGATCATTCTAAGATTTTGCACAAACGTTGTCAGGTGTACAGAAACGTACATAACGGAGGAATACAATAATAACATTTTTATGATAATAGATGGCGTCACGTGCTTTCGAATTGATTGTCAAATTCTAAATTAACGCGCGCTAAAAAAGGTAGTTATAGGATACTTTTTACTCCAGTCCTACCTCTACGCAAGCGAAAAAGCCTAGGCGTAGAAAGAGATTTGAAATTTCGACTGATTCTGATTGGATTCGGTAGCTCAGCGGTTAGAGCGTCGGCACGGTACGCCGGAGATCGTGGGTTCGAATCCCATCCGTATCAGTTGTTTTTTTCATTTTCTTATTAAATATTTATACGCGGACAAAATTCTTGTTCACGAACTTTCGTCACAGACTGTACAGAACATCATAAATTGAATAAACTGTTCATTGTTTACTCATCCAATCTTCTCGGTGTGGTACAAATCTTATCCCGAACACCAGTTGCTTCTCTAACCAACCATAAGTTATGTTTACAGAAGGAAAGTCTTCGCAAGAATTATTGTCAGCACAAATTCCTAATTTTGTTAAATAAAGTTGTCGTTTTATTAAAGAACAATTAAATATTCCGCTTATGTAGGTACTTAGGTTTCAAAATAAAAAAAAAAAAAAAAAGGAACTTAGTTTTATCTCAAACAACGTCTTTAAGTTTCGTTTTTTTTTTATTAAATGTGTAGAGACAAAAACCAGGATGCTAACTCTTGTCCAGGAACCTAGACGCTAGGACGTCAAGAGTGCAAATTTGAGCAGGCCTACAAGCACTGGACGGGGCTGCAAAGCGCGCTAGCAGTACCCGGCCCCGTCCAATATAGTGCGAGGAACACGCAGGGGAAGATGTTTTCAGTGGGCGCAATCGCAAACTCTTGAATAAGAAATCCAACTAAAATCCTGTTCCTTTTTTATAAAAAAATCCTTAATCAGCCAGAAAAGCGCGCACGAACGTTTTTATATAAATACAAACGCAATTTCGATCCCTTTACATTTATTTGCTTAAGCTGGAGGCCTTTTTTTGTCTTCCTAGAAGTCCAGTTAATCAATCTGAGCTCCCTTGAGCTATTTTTGAGAGATATCACGTAGAAAAAATAATCCCTTTATTCCCTTCGATCTTGCCTATGCCAGCCTGGTCTATAGCCACAAACAAGTCCCAAAATAATCAAAATCGGATTCAGCTAGTCCGTTTCTCCCCATGTAGATCCCTAAACCAAGGCCCGACTAGAGGCAAGTTAAATTTGCCTTAAAAAATTGTAAGTCCAAGTAACGTTTTACTAATGAAAGGTTGAAATAAGCCGAAATCTCGACACAAACACCAGTTGCTTCCCAGTTCCCTAAATAAGCACGAGACATGTTTGGAAGGAAACACGAGACGAGAGTGATTGTGGGCACAAACTATTCATCTACATTCCTTTACTCTTAGGATCGAGAGGGTAACGGCTAACACTATATATTTCATTAGTTTCCCTGCTACGTATTGAATGGGTTCTAAGAAACTATTTATTGTGTTTACTGAGAAACGCAGTAAAAAGCAGTGATAGCCTAGTGGTAGGTTGGTAGGTTCAAAACTCGTGCATGGACTTGTGACTTTTCGAATTCACTTGCTAAAATGGTGAGGGAAAACATCGTGAGGAAACCAGCACACCTGAGAGATTTCTCAACGGTGTTTGTACAACTTTATAGAGATTTTATAGACTTTATAGTTATGTCAGAGGCCTATGGGTGGTTTAAACTCTGATACCAGGTTATTTATCAACTGAGAATACCTAATATTACCTTTGAAAATTTTGAAGAAATTGAAAAGAAAGACACGAGCGGGGTTAGAACTCGCAACCCTTGTCGTACCGTAGGAACGCTCTTATCAACTGATCTACACGGTCGCTGCAAAGTAATTCTCACAGTGTAATGAATATTAAACCCTTCCGTACAAGTCAGTGAGATTAAATTTGATTACAACGAGGGATGCCGTTGTTAGGATTATTTATTACTGGTTACTGGCCCTTGTGTGTGACGTCATTAGAATTTATGATTACGTTTTGTGTTCCAACAATGTTGTTTAGATAAAGACCTTTATTTTTATGAGTGGGTGATTTATCTATTGTGTTTTGAAGGGTTAGGTAGACGTGAGCAGAGCCTTAAGATATTCCTAGGTAGCATAGCAAATGATAGATTTTTTTTCACCACCTTTATGGCTTAATTCAGATGCTTAAGATATTATATGATTAATAACTATAAATTTAATAAAAAAAAACCTTATAACACCTCTCTTTTTGCGACGGGGCTCAAAAGGATTTTAAATGTAGGGCTCCGAATAGCTCAGTGACAGAGCGACATCGTCTACACTCGCTCTTGAAAATGGACTCCGTTTGAGTCCGAAACTAGTCGGGCATTCTCGAAATCAATACGTGAGTAAAGCCGTTTGTAATTAATTATTATATTAGTATGTCTCATGAAGGTTATTATTCTAATATTTAAAACAATTGTGAAACAAATAACGAATCTTTATTTCGTCCCCATTTTAAAAATAAACCCGTGTTTTACTATTTCAAACCAAGAGGCAATAAAAACAAGTATTTCGAAGCTAATTTTTAGCTTTTGACAGCTCTAAATTTGATTAACGTGACTTATCCGGTTTCAACTCCGACGCCTTAAGTTACCTTAGTTAATTTTGCTGTTTCATCGTTTAAATTACTTAGCTAGCATTTATTTCAAACGACGGTGTTTTACCTGTTTCTAGTTCGATTCTTGGTCAGGCAAAGTGTTTTGCGCAGACACTTAAATTGATATAATATTTTAAGCGTAGTTGGCTAAGATTTCTATGCAAAAAATCAAGTGAAAAAAAGACAAACATAATTTTTGCTTTTATAACATTTAGTAAGGAGAGACCCCTTTATAGTCTCTCCGGGTGCATGCCTGTTGCGTTTCGCCGGCTATGTTATAAGTCCCACCTAATAGGGAGAGAACTTATTACCATTAACCGGCCACGATTCCAGACTCCGTGCTGCTACTGAGAATTTTCTAATTGAAAATCCGGGGATCGAATCCAGGACCTCGTGCTCAGCAGTCACGCTTACCACTAGACCAACAAGGCAGTGTAGTCGAGCCTAATACATACAAAATGAGGGTGTCAAACTAGGCGCGGTTACAACAGCTTTGTGTGTAGTAACTGTTACAGCTTTGTTTTCCATCAAACATTGTGCGACACCAATCTCCGATGTTTGTTCGTCAATCAGTACGATATGACACGATAACAAGCACACATATTTGTGTTGTATCAGCACATTATCGAAGTTTTTCCGAACATGGTGACATGTGGCGGTAATAACCGAGGGTTGACGACACATGTTCAGCGCCCCATTTGTAGAGTACAAGTGGGGCGCTAAACATTTTGTTGTTTTTTTTTCAACTTTGAACATTGTGTAAAATTTTACGATACACACGATACGCTAATATTCGTCGTTAAATTTTAGCAGCTGTGCCTTTTTTTTATTAAATCAAGTTTTTGTAACCTTTAGTTTATGGTGTATAACATAATATCGTGACTAGCTTTGCCCGTTTATTCGCGTGGAAGTCGGTTCAGTAGAAATATTATTCTATGTCTTATCTAGGTTGTGATCTATACCTGTGTGCAAAGTTGCATTCAAATCCGTTCAGCTGTTAAGGCGTGATTGATTAACAAACATTCAAACTTTTACATTTATGACTTTTGAAAAATAGGATACCTAAATAAATGGCTAGTAGAAAACCAATATTGTGTAGGTTCAAGTCAACATCAAGTCAACAAAAACTTATTTAAACATCTACTAAAAACTACCACGTTATAATTCGATTTTTTTATAAAAATGACTGTGTCTCGGCGAACAAGCAAAGACGTCGGTCCTGCGCATGATCTTCTTTATTTCTACTTTTCTTTCATTCTAATCATCATCACCATCAGCCCGTATTAGTCCACTGCTGAATATAGGCCTCTCCCAATGCACGCCACTTTTGTGCTCTCATTAGAGATATTTGCCCATAATCGTCACGGCGCGCGGCGGTTTAAACTCTGACACCACCTGGTGTTGAATGTTGTGTTGTGTGAAACAACCTTGTTTATTAACCATACGATAAGAAATAATGGGATTAACCATAATCTTTTGATAACATCTGTTACTACTTTATCACATAAACCTTAATCGTCTTGAGAGCCCCCCATCAAAAGTTTCAAGCAGAATATTTTTCTCAGACAACCATGTCCGGTTGTGTTCCGGACACAATTTGTCAATGTACTTCGCCCCTTTTACAGAGATAAATGGTCAACGATTTTCGGACATATTTTTGTTCGAACTAGTTATGGTAGGATGTTTATTATGTGTGAGTAGTCCAGTTAGTTTCGAAGTTCGACTGTAAATCATACTTTTTTTTATAAACTTTAGCTTTTTGCTATATCAACTTTAAACACGCTAAATCTCACACTCCTCCGTGCGCGTAATCGTTCTTATATAAGGATCCAATGTTTTTGCTTCACACATATTTAAGTAAGAATTTAACTTAAATAAATAAATAAAGCAGACTATAACTAGAACTGTTTCACTATAGAGTCCCTCTCATACAGAATATGACTTGAATCAATACAGAGAAAACTCACGTCAGCTCATCCTTAAGGTATTAAAAAGGAATAATCAAAAAAAATATTCGCATAAAAAATTTGACTAGATAACGTCACTAATAATAATAATCTCTTGACCGAAATAATCGACGCGGGAGATATTATAGTGCATAACTGTGTGCGCAAACACAGGTGCACTCTCTATTTGCTCACTCTCATAGTCCTAATCAGACACGACCGAAAAGAGATCAGGCGCAGGACCAACGATGGTGTGCTAATTATTTTATTATAACTTACTGTATCAATCGACTGTTTCATAGTGAAATAATTTAAAGCTATTATTGTCGATCATTTATTGATCGAAGTTTAGTTTATAAAGTGTTACAGGGTAATTAATATCGACTGGTGGTTGTCAACTAACCGCAATCTAATTGCATATTTAGACACATCGCACACCCAATGGCAGTTTATTATAGACCGACCAAAGTTAGAAGTTACAACGTATTTCATTAAACTAATATCTAACATAGATATTTTTACCAGGCCCATAGGGAGGTAACTTATGATTATTTGCAAAAGAAGTCTGAGAAGTATGATATTTTATTAAAATGAAAGAAGTTTTTCTTTTTTGGGGATCAAAAGTTTTTTTTTCATAAAGATAGGGACTTCAGTCATTTACCACCCCTACTCATCCCGGTGTCGTAAGAAGCGACAAAGGAAAAGATCGGGAGGATGGGCAGCAGCAACCTTCTGTGTCAACTACAATCATCTGCTACTGTGATCAACAACCCGCTTGCCTAGCATGGCGATTATGGGCAAATAAGGTAGCTACACACATAGTCTATTCGGCACATTCAATTCTGTATTTTAGAAGAAATTTCATCGCGACTATACAGTGGTGCGCATTGGAAGAAGCCGATGTTCAGCAGTGGATTAATACAGGCTGATGATGATTGACAACCATTTTGGTCGCTGTGTAAGAACTGTTAACTCAACGAGGGTATCACTTCCTATACATCAATCAACTTGATTATATAGGTGGTTTCCAAAATGACTATCTCATTGCTATGTAAAAGTCTTTCTTCTTCTCAAATCGAGGTAAGATAGAATAGCTCATACTTCCAATTAACTGGCCTTTTTTTGTGGCTGGTACCACATACTGTAGTCCGAGGACATTATGTAGGGCTCGGACCCACTATAAATATCTCCCCCCTGCGTGTTCCTCGCACTGTATCAGACGGGGCTGGGTACTGCTAACATGCGAGCAGCCGTGCAGCAGCAGTCCAGTGCCTGCCTGTAGGCCGTGGGTTTTGTGGGTACCTTTGTGATTTTTACACCACATCATCAGCTTATATATAAAACCGGCTACTCACCTACCTACCCCAAGAGCAATGTTGCAAACCTGCTAACTTGATGGCTAAACGACTACCGCATCAAATGTTTGATGACAAACCTTTGAATTTTTACTAATTCACTTTTACGGGGAATGAAAGAAAAACACTCCTTTATTTCCATTAGCACCCATTCATTCAACGAATCTCCAAGTTTTTAGACTTTCTGTGTGACAAATTAACGTTTGTTAATTATGTGCTGTCGTGTCAAATCAGTTTGTACAGCCCAATTTATTCACGACCTTAAACCCTTTTGCTTTCTAAAAGACTGTTTTTTTATGTTACGAGGTTTTGGAAAGGTTTAAGTTCTGTAACCAGTTTTGTAAAAAAATGCAAAGAAGGTAAGGTAAGATTTTCAAATCATTAAATAATAATAATAAGATAAACATACGTACTATCGTGAACAAAGCCGGTGTACCACTCTTAAGGTTAGAATCGCTTGCACCTGGCATCCGAACGTAGCGCGAGCCCCGCCCCTCCACACGTAGCATCGTTCAAGGCATTTTGATGGCAAAGTGGTGCACCGTTCGTGTCCGCGATAGTACATTGATTTTTAACTCCTGACATAAAAAGAGGGTGTTCTAAGTTCAACATGTCTGTGTGACTGTCTGTGGCATCATAGCTTCTAAACGGATGATCAGATTTTATTAAGTTTTGTGTCCAGGGTTTTTAAATTTTTAAATTTATAGTTATTGATTACATATCAATTGAATTTTTTTTTATTTTGTAAAATGTTTATGTATTATTATTTATGTATTTAATTTTGTGTATTTTAATTCCATGTTGTGTGTTTTAAAGTTACATTGTGTTGGATAGCTTTCCAGTATATGTTTGGACAGTGGCTGGCTCTTGGCCAGTATGTTAGTGGCTGCATGTAGTGTAGGTACATTGTAATCCTGGTATTGTTTCTGACTTGTGTTTGCGTTAGATCGTGCCAAATGTTTTGTTAATTAACCTTTGGATTTGAAATGTTTTATTTGTTGGAGACCATTATCTATTTTACTAACATTAAAAATGTGAATGTGTGTTTGTTTGTCTTACTTATACGCAGCAACAGAGCAACTAATTGACGTATATTTTGCATAGAGATAACAGCAGTCATAGCCTAGAAGTAGCAGAGGTAGAGACTGCTAAGTCAAAGTTCCTAGCTTCAAAACTCAGGCACGCACCTCTGGCTTATTTGGATTAATGAGCGTCACCGCTGAAGATCTGCCAACTGGTTGAGGACAGCTGAGTAAACTCCTGGGACTAAGAGGCATAAATGGAGACGGCAGACGTCAGATTACGAGACCAGGCGAATAAAACAAAAATAAGCCACTTGAATCAATATTCATGTCAGCAATGGCGTGCATTTCACCCAACAACCTTTGTGAAGATTGAAGTTTAGACAACATTACTTTATAGTTCTACTTTGTTAAGCAAGCCGGGTTTGTCAAAAAATGTATGGTAGACACGCCAAGACTGGAAGACTGGAAGGTACTGACACACTGTGTCAGTACCTTCCAATTCTCTACACCGAAAATTTAATAAACGACTTAAAATTTCTACTTCTTACTTCATTTACCGTTAAACTGGTCCCCTTTTAAACGCTCTGACATCTTAAACGCCAATTCTAACCCAACTTTAACAACAAACGACCTATTTTAACTTGCTACAATGTCATTAGAAATACATAATGACAGTATTTTGAAGGTAAATCGCTCCTTTTATTAGATTTTAAAATGGCGTCTATTGTTTTTATGGATACTTGATTGCTATCCGGCCGTTAGAGAGAGATAATCAAACAGTGGTCTTTATTTTGAAGTGGCAACCTTATTTGAAATTTATACATTTTTACCTTTTATAAACTGGTGCAAGTTGAAGAAATTAATAAAGAAAAAGAATAATATATGTAGATAATATAGAATGGAAAAAAAAGAAAAAGTAATAAGAAAGAAAAGGCAGAAAAGAAAGGAAGGAAGGAAATAAAGGACAAAAAGAAAAGTAAGGAAAAAAGGAAGTAAAGAAATAAAAGAAAGAAAAAAAAGAACATAATATTCTATAAAAAGTTTTTAAATTGAGGGTATTAACCCTCAATTCAAAAACTTTTGCTTCTTCTCTTCTTAATATGCTTCACCTTGCATCACTAAAATGCTTACTATCAGGTCGGTTTGTAATCAAGCATACGCTTCTTTCACAAAATGAACGAGGCAATAATTAAAACAACGTTTTTAATCAAGCTTTTTATAAGCGTATACGCAAAATTTTGCGTCTGTGCTGTTGACCGTTGAAGAGTTCCTTTATCTGGAACTAATCCTGGATATCGATTCAGGTCATGATTACCACGAAAATTCATTGCCATTGAAACTGAACCAACGTGTCAAGTTTGATAATTGATAGATTTGACCTATATATATCGTCGGTTTCGGCTACGGCGTATTGGCTTCTAATTTCTAAGAGCTAGGATGTTTAGCTTGCATGTGGCGGATGTACCCTATTTTTGCCGCGAAAATCCGCGAGCAGTGAGCGCATGTCAGGGCACCATTGACAAAATTTCTACAACTTAAACACCTATGCGGTCTCAGCAATTTACTAGACGCCAAAAACGTCTAGCGCTAGTTTCCATTAGCATACAGAAACAGTTACAGCACATTGCAAGTTAAATACAAGCTTGTAATTATAATATAATTGTAAATATGGAGTTATTAGCTGTATCAGTTGAACCACAATTTGCTTGATACTGAAATTACTTGTATCTATTTGTAAAATAACCGTAATTTCCTCCAAAAAGCATACCATATTGCTATCAACTACACACGAAAGTCAGTTATCAGAAGCATTGGAACCCTCGCTCGATGTAGCCATGAAAAAGTTCAAAATCCTTCCGCCTACTACATATTTAAACACCTGCCACTACAAAATATTACACATTCCTTATCACAAAGCAGTAAAGTCTAAATTCACTTGAAAATTTATCCGCACTACTGACAATGTTGTTCAACAATCTTGCCACGAAACTTTGGATCGTAAATCTTGGAGATGGGGTTGAAAATCGTTTGAGGGGTGTAATGTTCATTGCTAACCATTCGAGGGCTTATCTTTGAACTCTTAACAAAATGGGCGTTCGATGTGAAGCATGTACCGAAGCAAAAGTATTAAAAATAGTAGGCAGAGGAAAATCTATTTTTATGGAAGATATTTGATTTTCGACCACTTCGGACTTGTGGAGTTTGAAAGAGATGGGATCAATGCTTTGTGCTTATCTCTTTTGTTAAGAGTAATTCAGTTAATGCGATGTTTGAGTATGTTATTATCCACGAAAAAAATAATATCTGAAGGTGCTATTAGATTAAGTTCTTTGAATCTATTGCTAGACATGTTAATATAAACATTTTATAATAACACAGTAACATTGAGATTGGTAGGTCAAGACATTAAATATAGCGCAAATCAAAAAGAAAGTAAAGGTCGAGAAATACAAGCAAGTTAAGGAATTGGCTCTTGATAGGGAAAGCTGGAAGAAGCTGCATTGAAAATAGCATAGCTCTTAAATTGATGATGATGATCATTGAACAAAATTTGAAATATACCCATCACTGAAAATAAGGCCTAAATTTTACCTAATTAACCAAGTCCCCAAGAAAATTACGTCAAAGAGAAGAAGCTTCCTCCACTTAACAGAATATGCTAGTTTATGCTAGAGATAATACAAATCTGTTGAGACCCATCTGCATCGGTCCTAACCTAGCAGACCTTAACTGAATTTTCTAATAGGACCATTAGTTCCTGGCCGGCCGGCAAGTCTGTGTTGTGGATACTATTCCAAGTCTTATACTATCATAATTACAAACAGACTGGAACAAATTATTAATAATCTCCATTCCAGAATAAGCCTGTTGTAATATTTTGTGACTTAAATTAATAAAGACGTGCTAATTTTATCAAGACAATGCCCACTTGATTGGTATCATTATGAGTATCTTGAATTTTGAATTACAAAACTTAGACATGTTTTAGGCTGGTATAATATATTTACAGAGATTGAGAATTATAGATGATTTCCAGTTTATATTGTAACATTTTTATAAAGCGAACACTAAATTCATTCACTACGTGTAGGATCTGAACCGGCGACATACAGTTACATATACTCCTTGTATAGAGTACTTCTCATAGAGGGCTAGCAAGTCTAACATTGCATTTAGAATACAACATGTATAGGTAGATACTATATAAGATTTTAGGGAAATTAGCAGCTAAATTTTTACATATAGTAACTAATTAATACTTTGACTGCCACGCCGCAGACACAATGCAATTTTTATTGTTTGCCGGTCACCAATGACCGGCGCGGGCGTGGCGTTCAAAGGGTTAACAACAAGCAGCCATTTAAAAATTTCCACTAATAGCGGCAAAGTAACAATTAGAAGCCCTACTTAACATTGAATTTATAACAACAACAACAACATTAAATTTAACACTTAACATTACTTAATCTAAATTTAAATTCAGTTATTTCCTAATCTGCAATAATTAAACAATTTTAAAACCTATTAATATTTTAATTGTTGTTGCTGTTGCTAATTTTTTAATGTCGCAATGTCGCTGTTGCAAATTTCTAGTTTTTAACTTTTAAGATGTTCTAATTATTTCGATTCTTGAAGAAAATATTGTTGACAGAAAAAAAACACGGAATCTTTTTTGTGAATTTTTTACATGTTATAGCACATGATAGCTTATTAAATATAATTATTTAATAAGAAAATTTGAAAAAACAACTGATACGGATGGGATTCGAACCCACGATCTTCGACATACCGTGTCGACGCTCTAACCGCTGAGCCACCGTATCCCATCGGCATCAATCGAAATTTCAAATCTCTTTTACACGCCTAGGGCGTGTGGCGACATCTATCGGAATACATTACGTATCCCGACTCAGTGCTCCAAACTTTGCAGTTATAGTAGACACCGATGCGATATTACCATTTTTCTTAATATTTTTTGTGAATTTTTTACATGTTATAGCACATGATAGCTTATTAAATATAATTATTTAATAAGAAAATTTGAAAAAACAACTGATACGGATGGGATTCGAACCCACGATCTTCGACATACCGTGTCGACGCTCTAACCGCTGAGCCACCGTATCCCATCGGCATCAATCGAAATTTCAAATCTCTTTTACACGCCTAGGGCGTGTGGCGACATCTATCGGAATACATTACGTATCCCGACTCAGTGCTCCAAACTTTGCAGTTATAGTAGACACCGATGCGATATTACCATTTTTCTTAATATTTTTTGTGAATTTTTTACATGTTATAGCACATGATAGCTTATTAAATATAATTATTTAATAAGAAAATTTGAAAAAACAACTGATACGGATGGGATTCGAACCCACGATCTTCGACATACCGTGTCGACGCTCTAACCGCTGAGCCACCGTATCCCATCGGCATCAATCGAAATTTCAAATCTCTTTTACACGCCTAGGGCGTGTGGCGACATCTATCGGAATACATTACGTATCCCGACTCAGTGCTCCAAACTTTGCAGTTATAGTAGACACCGATGCGATATTACCATTTTTCTTAATATTTTTTGTGTATTTTTTACATGTTATAGCACATGATAGCTTATTAAATATAATTATTTAATAAGAAAATTTGAAAAAACAACTGATACGGATGGGATTCGAACCCACGATCTTCGACATACCGTGTCGACGCTCTAACCGCTGAGCCACCGTATCCCATCGGCATCAATCGAAATTTCAAATCTCTTTTACACGCCTAGGGCGTGTGGCGACATCTATCGGAATACATTACGTATCCCGACTCAGTGCTCCAAACTTTGCAGTTATAGTAGACACCGATGCGATATTACCATTTTTCTTAATATTTTTTGTGAATTTTTTACATGTTATAGCACATGATAGCTTATTAAATATAATTATTTAATAAGAAAATTTGAAAAAACAACTGATACGGATGGGATTCGAACCCACGATCTTCGACATACCGTGTCGACGCTCTAACCGCATCGGTGTCTACTATAACTGCAAAGTTTGGAGCACTGAGTCGGGATACGTAATGTATTCCGATAGATGTCGCCACACGCCCTAGGCGTGTAAAAGAGATTTGAAATTTCGATTGATGCCGATGGGATACGGTGGCTCAGCGGTTAGAGCGTCGACACGGTATGTCGAAGATCGTGGGTTCGAATCCCATCCGTATCAGTTGTTTTTTCAAATTTTCTTATTAAATAATTATATTTAATAAGCTATCATGTGCTATAACATGTAAAAAATTCACAAAAAATATTAAGAAAAATGGTAATATCGCATCGGTGTCTACTATAACTGCAAAGTTTGGAGCACTGAGTCGGGATACGTAATGTATTCCGATAGATGTCGCCACACGCCCTAGGCGTGTAAAAGAGATTTGAAATTTCGATTGATGCCGATGGGATACGGTGGCTCAGCGGTTAGAGCGTCGACACGGTATGTCGAAGATCGTGGGTTCGAATCCCATCCGTATCAGTTGTTTTTTCAAATTTTCTTATTAAATAATTAAACACGGAATCGTTCCGTTCAGTTTGTAATTTACGAAGAACATCTTAAAACCATTTTTTTTACTTTACAACCAATAAAATTTAATGCATGTAAAGTAAAAATTACAGCTGAAGCACCATTTAGTAACGAAGCACCATTTAGTAACGAAGTACTTTTCAAAGCACTCTTAAGACAATAGCTCTTTTATCGTACCATCAAACAACAATTAGGTACTTAAACCGTTGTACGGCAGTTCAGAATTAATTAAACCTATTCAATTTATTGGTACACACCTGTATAGGTAAAATCGAGCCGCTTTTCATCGGTTAATTTTGTAACCACGAATTTGAACGATCGAATCAATCATAATTGATTTAATTAACGACTAAAACTCTGTGCTATAATATATAGAATGTAGCAAATATATTTTATATCTGTTTACAGGGACGCATCTACTACCTACCAAATTTTTTCCGAAGCCTGACATTCAAATGTAATAAACAATGTGATACATTTTTTTTACTTCAATGTAACCTTCAGAAGGTTGTTAGGCTTGCACTACTGTTAGGTTCTAGGCACGTCACTGCCTTCTTAATTCTTATCATCAATCATCACCATCAACATTATCAGCCTGTATAGTCCACTGTTATACATAGCCCTCTCCCAATGCCTTTATTATATATTCTACTCATTTAAAAAAAAAAACGGTTTGAGGAAAGTTAATAACCAAGTTAATATGTTTGAAATCGGATAAAGATTCTTTGGTTAGCGGAATTGCGGACAATATTTACACGGAAATCTAATTTAGAACTGGAAGTCAAGAAAATTACTTTCATTGACTACTACATTACATTGAGATCTAACGCATACGACAAGAATTTTAAAGCGACAATTTTAAGTAGAAATTAAAATGTTTACAGCTATACTATAGCCTACATAACAATAAATGGTAAAAATAATATAAAGTAAAAATAAACGTGTTTGTTCCGTGCTAGCTAGCAACCTGTGAAACAACAAATTTATATCAACGGCAATGTTGCAATTCGTTTAAAAATTGGATTAGGTTCGTAGTTTAATAGTCCCCTGGTCTCTACACTGGCTTGAATCAAATTAATGAACAAAACTTCGCAGACATGCTAGGATCGCTACCTAATTTAATTTTGCCCAGTATAAATAAATTAAAAAAGAAGGTCAGAAGTCTGATCAGAAGGTCCAAAATTTCCAACAGCGCGAAATCATTCTGTAATATTCTCAATTCAAAAGTATTAAAATGGCCGACTACTATTCAATAAGCTGGTTGCAGTTCAATTTGTATCAGCTCCGACGAAGTGAAGTACACTTGTGTTGGAGAGGTCAGCGCTTTTGTAACTATCAATATCGGCACTCAATCTACTCGATAAATCGTATTTTTTTAAGATACCTAATGAAAAAAAACATTAATGAAATATTGAGGGTCACAACATGGATCGTATACAGGGTTATTTGTAAAACACCAGCATCCTTAAAAGGGGTCATTAAACTCATCATTATGAACAACTTTTACAACAACTATGGGACTAACCCTGAAACCGCAAAAAAACAATCAACTGTTCCATACATTTTGTTGAGTCATGTGAACATAACTGTATCATATGAAACAGCTGATTTTTTTTTGCGATTTCAGTGTTGGTCCCATAGTAAAAGTTGTTCATAATGATGAGTTTAATGACCCCTTTTAAGGATGCTGGTGTTTTACAAATAACCCTGAAAAAGTTTAAAGTCTTTATCCGATCTGCTACTGAGCTATATTCCTAATATTGCTCGACAAAAGAGGTCGGTGAATGCGCAAGCGAAAACCGTATTTCCGCCCAGAGGTTCGTGAAGAACACCGTGTGGTTTTTAGTCCGTGCGAGTCGGACATAACCTTATCGCCAGCCTTTAGTGATGGGGTACTCATAAAGAGTTTTCCACACGACCAAATAAATATTTAGTTAATTTAAAATTTATTAGAGCAGTTTGTTCGTTAATAAATAAATTAACTATACTGGTTATATCTGCCGCATTGAGAGGCTGTGACTTGATTGAGAGCATTCCTAGCTAAAAAAATTAAGGTTTATTTGTGTCGAAGGTTTTTAAATTTTTAGTTATGTATTCATCTTATACAGAAGTCATCTACCCTATACAATATACATTCCCTTGTAGAGAACATCTTAAGAGTATCGTCGGTATTAATAGTACTTAAGTTGAGCAGCCAGTGGAGTGTTCTCGACATCATCGAGTGTGTTCATTCTCCTTACTTTACCTTTAACATTGTATAAAATGTTGTGTTGGGTTATTTTATTATCTTGCATATCTTTTAAAGGCAAGATAAATATATTATGTCTTGCGGTTCTCCTATACAAGGAAACAGCTCGGAGACTAGTCGACAACACGCATGACCAGAAGGCTGGCTTTGCTCAAAGAAATAAAATGGCATCCAGCGCGGCAATGCTGCCAGCCAGGAGGCTGCCCTATCACCGTTCTATATGCTGTTCCTATCACCGTCGTCGACGCAGACGTGCAGACGACGGTGATAGGAAGTAATTCTTTGACGCCTTCGCGTGACTTTTGTATATAACTTCTTAATTTTTACTTTTATTTATTAGGTTAAGTTTATTTATAGAAACTAATAATTATATTTAAAAGGCTAGATTGACGATTATCGTTGCTTATATCAATACCGTAAACATGCATTTATTACCTTTAAATGGATGCGGAAAAACGGGCAAAAAACTGGCCAATCAGAGCCCAGAATTCAAAAATGTATATTGCCGCGAATTTTGTTTATTGGTTATGTTAGGAAAAAAAATATTCGCGGCGTGTAAGTAAGTGAGTCTTGTTCTAATACTTTTTTAAGGACAGACTTAGAAAATAGTCTTAGCCCACGACATGGAAGAAAATTTTAATTTTGGGGACATTAGGATTTTTTTCCGTGTTGTCAACACAGTTCACTTTATTTTGAGTGAATTTCCTAAGTGAGAGAGGGAAAAATATCGAATAACACGCTTTACTTAATGAAATTGATTAAAAACATGAAATTACCTAACGAACCCTTTAGTGTAATGAAAAATGCATATTTTATTATAATATGCGATGTATTTATACGGTGAAAATTTTTTAACAAAAAATGAAACCTTTTTTTGTAAAGTTGTTATTTTACAATTTTGGGTGGCATACAACTTCAAAGGGGAATGCTAATCCCCTTCCACTTTTACGGAAGTCGGTATTTAACAAATTACACAAACAAAAGAAATTAGGTCAAATTACGAAAGATGTCCTATCATCCGATGAAGAGTTCCGTTCAGACTGACGATCAACAAAGTGATATATTATGGGTTTCTTTATTTCTTTTGAAGTACAGAACCCTAAAAAGCTGTGTTTTATTGATGGCAAATCCAGACGCAATTTACGGTGAAACTTAGTCAAAAATAAAGAGATTGATCGATCATGACAAATTGTTTATTTCGGAAATGTTTATCATAAATATTCAGTTTATTATTCAGTTATGATCATCAATCAAAAACCTTTTAATAATAATGTGCTTTAATCGGATCACTTTTCCCTTTTTTACTTAGTTATATTTATTTTGTGTTTATTTTGAGCCAAAGAAAGTTTCTTAATTTGACGACATTTTTTTTGGTGCGTTCAAATACTGATATCTCCGTGATAACTGAACCGATTTTAGCGATTCTTTTTTTGTTTAAAAGAGTATTTTACTCTAATTGTCACTTATAAATATTTTTAGGATCTGATGATGCTTTTTGGAGATACAGAACATAACTTCACATTGGGTGACAGCAAACCTATTGTTACAAATAATTTTGCTTTAATGAAACAACTTTTTAACGGATATAATTCGCGTTTTTATTTTGATAATACAATCCTGACGTTTCGAGTACTTTGAAGCACTCGTGGTCGCAGGCAGACTCGACCACGAGTGCTGCAAAGTATTATCTAGTAGTAGTAGTATCTAGTAGATTGTATTATCAAAATAAAAACGAGAATTATATCCGTTAAAAAGTTGTTTCATTATGTTGAGTGTTCGCGAAAGTTTGAGACTATATAATTTTGCTTTGTTAAGTGTTGTTGATAGTCTAGTGGTATGACCGTTTACTAAGTCATGGGTTTCAGGTTCAAACCCAAGACCCGCGTTGTGACTTTTCGTAAGTTATGTGTGGTTTATAAAAATAATTAAAGTGTCTTGGAAAGCACGTAGTCTTGCGCCTGATTTTTTCAGGCCATGTCGGATTATCCGACAGGCGACATATATACTTATAATGATAACTCTATATGTCGGATTACCATCTCATTGGATTATGAGCGTGAGGGAATAGAGAATGCACTCGTGTTTGCGCATACAGTTATGCACTATAATAATAATTATTATCTTCTGCGCAGTTGGCAAATCTCTGTTGAGATTTACCGCTGTGACTAAATTCGGTAAGGAGGACTGTTAATTGATAACTGATTATCAAAAGTAGGGAATTGACCTCCCTACTTGAAACTAGTTGAGGTGTAATTAGTGAAGTATAGTTTTGAAGAGTTTAAACAATACTCTTGTACTGTATTAACAATGTATTAACAATTTTACACATATTAACAATGTACAAAATAATAGACGGTAAATCTAGTTAGTTTCGTTCTTACACATTGATTAAAAACTCATTAACTGCAGATGGGGTAGAAAGTGCCCGTAAGAAAGTTAACCCTTCTTGTTGAGTGATTGATGTTAGGGTCGAGTGGTAGTTGGGGGTTAAATCTTACAGATTTATTAGGTGAGTGATTAGATTTTCTTAAGTTTATTTTGTTGGGTAAGGGAATTCTGTTTTGTAGTATTTTACTTTTTTCTTATTTATTTTTATTTACGTATATGGTAATAATATCGTATTATATTGAGCCTAATTTAATACTGTATTTTTCTAGTAAATTATTTGTTTCTTAAAATATTATTGTGTAATGTATTGTAATTGTGTAATGTAGTATATAGATATTTATTTAATATGTGCACCAAACGCTTCCCATATCTTGTTCAGTACACTCTTTTTCCATCCAAAGGTTGTCTGGAAGAGATTGCCTTGTGCGATAAGACCGCCCATTGTACAACTTTTGTTACAATTATTTCTTTTTATTTGTGCTATGTAAATGGTGTACAATAAAGTATATAATAAATAAATAAATAAATAAATAAATATTATACGTGATTTTTCAATAGCAAGGGAAAGTTTACGAAAAGCTTAGTGGCAGAGCCACGACGGGATTTACCCAGTAGTACAGGTTCAAATCTTGCTCGACATAATTGTATTTTTCTTCCTACAGTAATTAGTAACTTTAATGCTCGTTTACATACTTAATAAATACTGACTGATGTAAATCGTATGTGCCCATTTGTATTAATTGCATCATTTTTCCTAAGAGATCTAAAGCGGGAACATTTATTACGAATGAAATACAATTTTATTTCTAAGAGAAAATCCATTTTCTTTCTTCTCGGAATAGGAGGAAAAAGGACTAATGTACGAAGTACGATGAGTACATGATGTTTTTTTTTCAATTGAAAAAATAAGAATGAAAAAACCTTTAAGGTCTATCTACACATACGAGTATCAGGGCCGTGTCCGGACACGGTATCGTGAGTTTATATAAAATGTAAGCATCGATATTTTTATAAATCTCTGACGGAGCGGAGCTGTGGACGCAAATTAAAGATGTTTTTTTTTAATATCACAAAAAATAATAAAAGAAACACTTTGTATATGAGACCCCCTTGTCTTTAAATGTGGAAAAACGGAAATTCACAATCACATTAAAAGACACGTGTACGTATACTTAGTGCTTTTTTAGGTTATTTTTTTTCGAGATTTTTTATTATTATTTTCTATGTTGAATGAAAATATTATTTTCGGTATACACGAAAGCTAAGTCTATCACGGATTAACGGGAACGTCTTCTGTTAGTGAACATAATATATATGCATACAGAAGCCTAAAAACTTAAACTGAGTCTAAGTATTTCGTTGTATCAGACAAAAAGTACATTATCTTAAGGTTGTCACACACTCGAATCCACTCTAGATTCAGTTCAATAAGAGTTAACCGGGTGTCAATGGTCTTGAAACCGTCCGCGTCGTCTCGCACTCGGGTGATGGTCGCGCCATCTGTCGGTTATAGCCGCAGTTATTGGCTGGTTGGCTACCTTCTGCAGTAGGGTTGTGTTTGACCTAATTTCATTATTTGATACCGACTAGCTATAAAACACGACGTCGTGCGATTAACAACTTTTAAGTTTGAGGAGCAATCATATCGTGTTAGTTGACTGATCTTAGGGTTAAATAAAAATTCAATACCTAGGTTTTAATAGCTGCATGTTGAAATTAGGTTAGAATAAAAATAGTTAACTATTTCTTAACATATGTATGTTACATAGACTCACGCCTGTTTCCCAGAGGGGTAGGCAGAGACAACGGATTTCTACTTGCTACGATCCTTGCATACCTCTTTTGTCTCTTTTGCCTCTAAACTAAATTCTAATCTAATGAAACAACATTTTAACGGATATAACTCGCGTTTTTATTTTGATAATACAATCCTGACGTTATATCCGTTAAATTCGTTACGCGAGTTATATCCGTTAAAAAGTTGTTTCATTATGTTGAGTGTTCGCGAAAGTTTGAGACTATACTAAATTCTAATCCTTTAAATCTATTTTAAACCTTAAAATATCGAGAAATGAGACACAAAAGGGAATCTTTACTGGGCCGGCGTCCTTGTGCGAGTTATAGGTTTTAATAAATAGGCAAATACAAAAAAGAAGGATAGAGCCTGACGAATAATGTGTTACGTGTGGCACTAACTGTACTAACCAATAAAATTAATCTTCATGCAAACTGATACGGTTGGATGAACCTATTTCATCCAAAGAAATATAGTCTCAAACTTTCGCGAACACTTAATATAATGAAACATCTTTTTACCACCAACCAACTTTTGACAATAGACAGTCTGCCTGCGACCACGAGTGCTGCAAAGCACTCGAAACGTCAGGATTATTTTATCAAAATAAAAACGCGAGTTATATCCGGTAAAATGTTGTTTCATCATCCAAAGAAGTTTGACTAGTGATACCTTGACTAGTGACCTTGGTTCTAAGGCGGAGGCCTATGTTTAACAGTGGACGTCTTCTAGCTGATAATGATGATGATGATACCACCTCAAAATGACTCCCTCGTGGACACCTTTTTATTTCTTTGAAGACAACAAGTTATTCTACCTTTACGTACACAAAAAACAGTATTCCTACAACGGTTTTCATAAAGTTCAGTAGCTTTTCAGTCTAGAGTACGTGTTTTAAGTAGCTCTGCTCGAGCGTATGTTCTGCAGTAGAGCCACTAGCAGTGCACATTATTTTGTTACCTAGTGTACGTACAGCAATAACAGCCAAAAGAATATGTACGTATATGTACGTTTGTCGTACATTATTTTAAGATATAAATGATCGGAATTGATTTATGGTGATTCTGCGGCAGAGAATGACAACTATAATCATAATACATTTCCCTATCGTTTGCGTCGTGTGACATCCCTATTTCTAAAGACCTTTACCAACTGAAACTGTCTTTTAATGAACAGGTTCCATAACTGGCAGTTAAATATAATAGTATGACCGTTTTAACCGTAGTTAAAGTCAGGTTACTAAATAATAGGCTGTTGGGGTTTGTATTATGAATAATATTAGTTTATTACTGTTCCACCAGCAGGAATAGTTAAATTAAATAGTTAACTGACTGTGGTCTATTACTTGTTACCAGATTTCATAAAAGAGATATATATCTACTTAGCCTATATCAGTCCACTGCTGGACATAGACCTCTTCTCATACGCATCACATATTTTGTGCGCTCATTAGAAGGTGTTTGCCCTTAATCACCATGCTGTGCGGGTTGGCGACCACAGTAGCAGATGGTTGCTATTACACAGTAGGATGCTGCTGCCCATCCTCAAGATTTTTCCTTTTGTCGCTTTTTATGACACCCACTCATAAAATTAAAAATACTAACTGGCGAAATCACAGATTCAACAAAATATTAACAGATTATAAATGAAAGCAGTATGAATGTACCTCTCAACACCTCTTTTAAAAAAAGTTATTTTAGTAACCTTATTATACATTAACCTAAAGAGGAACGGAAGCCGGAGTGTTGTAAGCTTCCGGATAATCTTCCGAGCCGCACGCGGATTCTCTTATAATTCACTTTTGGCTTAAATATCTTGCTGGAAATGTTGCTTTAAGGTCTCCATCCACTATCCCATTTCGTTACCGGGTCGCTGACCGGATCGTCCCGACACTTGCAAAAATATTTAGTTTGTATAAATTTTTGGTACCTACTATCTCTATCTATTGTCTCTATTCCCTATTTCCGTATTATCTCTACTCAAAATTACTTTATAACCCTTGACTTCCGGCAAGGACGCCGGCGTCGAATAACAATTGATTTCCTTTTGTGTCTCATTTCTCAATGGTTGAAGGTTAAAACTGTGACGAATACTGAATTTATAACTAAGAGCCGATTTCATCACTGACACTAAATGCGATCAATCAAATTAAACTCAGTTCAAGCGTTTAACTGAGTTCAGAACTGCAATTTGTTTTATTAAACTCAGTTTTTAAAGGGAATGGTGAAATTGGGCTTAAAAAGGATATCCACCCATTCTTCCAGACTAACCCCATAATATCGGCTCCACATGAAATATTCAAATGATATCGCCTAGCAATATAAACGATTAAGGCTACTCTATCTAGCAAACATTCAGTGTAATAGGGTCTTTATGACCGTATTAACATTGTTTATAGCTATACCCTAGTCTTTACAGGTTACTTGAAATAATTGTATTTTAAGTAGTATTTGGACTAAGTACCTACTTATGTTGATTCAAAAAATTCTTATACAGTATAATGCGGACATTAAATTTAGATTTTTTGATACAGAAAAAAACCGATTACAAGAAGGATTTGAACCCACGACCTACTGAGTACTGGGTAAAGCCCCCAGTCGCTGTTTAACTAAGCAATTTGTAACCTCGAACATATTGACTTTAATATTGATATATTATGTTTCCGATATATTTTCTAAAAAATTTGTAAAAATAAAATATATTATTTACGAGTCGGATTTGACCTATTGGTTAAAGCCATTAGCTGCTCTGCCAACTGCGCTATCCGTAATCCTGCTAGCAATAGGAATTCTATGTTATATTATGAGTCTATGATATGTACGTCTAGTATGGCGTACTAGAGGGGTAGCATATCTATCTTTGCAGTTAAAATACAATACTATAACAATGTAGCTTTTAAAAAAAAAATTTAATAAAAAATAAAACCGACTTCAAAAGGAACTAAAAAGCTTAAAATAACTTTAAAACGTTTTGGAGTCGGTTCCAAGTCAAGTTCTAGCCTCTTTAACCTTCTCATTAAGAACTTTTTTTATGGGACCACCTCGGGAGTATACCCTTTCGATTACAAAAAGAATTTTGAAAATCGGCCCACAACTGAAGGAGTAATCGCGTAACAAACATACAAAAAAAAAAAAACATACAGTCGAATTGAGAACCTCCTCCTTTTTGGAAGTCAGTTAAAAAGAAATTATTTAGCTTCGCATTTGATAATGCTTTTTAAAAATGTGTTAGTTTTTTTCATTATAAAACGCATGTATGGTCATCAATACAGCTAATGGTTAGCGGTATTGTAGTTTAGTATGTAGCACATCTGCCTATGAGATACAGAAGATAACTCTCGATTTGAAAATCGGCAAATTATTGTTTTCTGGATATACTTACGTCAGATGATAGATTGCACTCTTTATCTGTGTGCATGAGGAAAGTTGATGAATGGAACTAAAATATATGTGTCTTGTGCGTGAATCGAACTCGCAACATTTGGTGTGGTAGGCCAACTAGCTTACCCTTAGAGTATGTAAGAAAATATAGAGCAACTGCAGAAGTATGAACCGTAAGCTCGGGCCAACAACGCGGCCGCGACACGAGCTCCGTGTGCGATCATACTTCAATCGACTGCGGTTCAAATAGGCTCCACGAGCGAAAAAGTTACATTTTAGCTTATATTATGGGTTAAATTTTGCAAAAATGACCAGAAAACATAATTTAAAAATTGATATTTTAACAGTTTAATTGTAAGACCTGCTTACGCTACGCACAAGGCAATGTTATTGCCGTTATCACTCTATATTTTCTTATATACTCTAAGGGTTTATACTGCCCTAACTGTATTATTATTTTGACAACATTCACTCGGCGATTGGATACTTACGTTCAAAGACAATATATTGAACGCCAGCAGCCTTACGTTTTCAGGTAATACTAATATTGGTGGTAGTTTGTTTTATATTAACCCTTACCTTGCCCAAATTTATCACATTAAATTAAATAAAATTACCAATCTGTGGTGAAGGTAGAGAAAGGGTTAAAATAAAAGCACCTAATAAATAAAACAATCGTATAATTTCACATGTTTAATGAACAATATTTTCAAATAATTTGTTTTTGTATTGTTCAAAATTGTATATGTATATATAGAACGCTATATATTAACATCAAAGCCCTGTTTACTCACTGTGAAAGCCTTATACCTACGTCATTGCTCGTGTGGTGTTCCAAATCAGACACAGTGTCCGTCTGTATCAAAAGGCGTGTCTGTGTCTTACAGAAAATTTCATATTTAATAACACTTGGATTTACACTGTGTGTCAGTTGGAAAACGTTTTGGTATACCATCAGTACCTATTTTACATATTTTTTTTTATAATAAAACAGCTGGTTTTAGTGTTGCAGAATAATTTGTTGATTGTTTTTAATGTTGATTTTCGTAAAAGTAACGTTAATCATAACAAAATTACATTTTCTCGATTTTTTTCAAAATCTTACATAATAATTATTTATTGTTTAAAATAACGTTCGTATAAATTATCAACAATAAATAAAGTAATATTTAAAACAATGCTTTAAGTGCCTCTTTATAAAATAATCATCCGCATTATTTAATTTACAATTGCTTACAAAAACGATACATTTTCATCTTACTTACTTAAGTGCAAAACTCAAACTTACTTTATAAGGTTCGTTATGAACTATGCGAATAGGCTTAAAGAATTAAGTATAAAACGTTTTTGTCCGTGGTCCTATATCTCCGCTTTTAAAATTTATGTACATATATATTTAGCATAAAATAGGAGGAAATAAAACTATGCTGTTTGCAGTAACGAAGCATTTACACGAAGCCAACAATCTTCATTGATCAATACATTTTTTTTTACATCACAATCATGCTATGATTTTTTTCGGTTCTAAGGGAACAATTTGCAGTTGCTTTTTTCACAAACGTCATCAAATCAAAGGTTTAATTAAAATTGGTATAAAACTGGGATTAATGCGCAAACACCTTATTATTTTACAGGTAAGGTACACTGTGGTGGTCACGGGAAGACTATCATTTTGTCTGTCAAACTGTCAGTCTTCCCATAGCCAGGAGCAGTGTAACCTGCTCAAAACGTTGGGATAATAAAATAATAAGGTACGGGCGCGTTAATGCGAAAATTTTAAAGTAAATATTAAAAAGGTTTAAGTTTTTGACCTATTTAGTAGTTCGGCCTCGTGTAAGTTCTCCATAATGTTGAATGCTTCAAGATTGGACCGAGATCGTGAAGGCTTCGGTCCGCCATAAACAATGTGTAATGGCTCATTTTTCTACCTTATGGACTATTCGATCGTGACCTTTACTTGCAAAAATACACTTTAACTGTTACCTACATGAGGTCACATGTAATAAATGTGTTGACTTCAAACGGGGTCAGCTTATTTATTTTAAATGATCTGACATTTAATGATTTTAAATATTACTAAAGAGTATGTAAGTGGAAATGAAATGGTAGAATATAAATTAAAAATTGAGGGTTACTCTGATATTGCAAATGCAAAAAAGTACCTAAACCTAAATTTTCAAACTTTTTTTTTTCAAATTAATGTTGTCGGCAGCCAGCTCGCGCAGTAATGACTTCATGACTACTCAATGTCTACAGTTCATAGAAGAGTTGTGATTTTATACAACGAAAAAAGAAAAGTATTTTGTACTTTAGAAAAGATTCAAGATTCAAAAATTTTTAATTTTTTTTTTGTTAGAATGCATTTTAGTGGTATTAAAGTTCTCCCTCCTTAAATATTTTGCATTAGTTAAACTAAAGCAAAATATAAAAAATATATTATAAACTTTTCTGAATCTTCAATCTTTTTTAAAGCACAAAATAATTTTTTTTCGTTGAATAAAATCACCATTCTTTAAGGTTTGAGATTTTATAAATTTAATAAATATAATGTTTTATGCCCTTGGTGACTGACCACCTTAAAAGCTTAGATGTAATTAGTTAACACTGTAGTAGGTACCTACGATAGGCTTATAAGGTTTAAGATGAAATCCTTTGTTTTGGTGCTCAATGGTGATTCACACCACCATTTAACACATAGGTTCACAGTAAAGCTTGCCTTTTACATCATAAAAATTACAAGTTTAAAACTCGTCAGAACCAGATAAGCCAAACCGAAGTTCCAAAAGATTTTTGGTCTAAATTCAAATTTTCCAGCATTTTCTAAGAAATTCTTACGTGTGATGCCATAAATTACAGTTCTCCAGACACCTTGAAAATGGAGGCTATTTATGAAACGGAAAGACAACGGTCAAATTTATGGCATTCGTGATTTTTTAAAATGGCCGACATAAAACACGCTGTTTTGCTTTTAGGAAGCCGAATTTAAATTAGGAATTGTAAATGCATCGGAGTTTGCAAACCGCGGCGCTAATGAGGGATAAGTGGGTAGGTTAATATTTAAATGTCACAGTGACCTTTATAAAATTTGTTATATATATATTTTAGCAGAGTTGCTTTATTGTAAAATTATGTAAGTACTCATAAACATAAACATAGAATCACCCTGTATTCCCCAGAGCAGAGGCGGTAGGCAGAGGTGTATGCAGTACACCCACTTTTTGCCAGCTATATTAATTAAGTCCCATGTAATAGGGGGCGAGCTTATTGCCGGCCACAATTGCAGACTCCGTGATGCTACTGAGAATTTTCTAATGGAAAAACCCAATAACACTTTGATTTATTTATTTATTTACTTGATGGAAAACTAACAGCTATAGGTGTATTAGGTGGAAAGACTAGAATAATAACATTAAGCCAATTATAGGTTTTCACGGATAGCAACGTAACATATTGACAGAGATCTTAGCGATCTACAAGTAGCACACAAACAAACACAGTGTTAGATATAAGACTTAAATCTACGTATCTTTAAAAAAAATAAGGTTTAGCCTATTACGTACTGTAGCGCTTTTAGTATTAAATGGTGATGTGTTTTATGTAGGTACTTATCATGCTTAATTTAGCCAATGTTAAACTAATACTGATCATATAGTATCACATAAGTTAGATTACATTTCTTCATCTCTTTTTTCCCTCTTATTTAAGATATCAATTTTTAATGTCATAGGATCCGATTGGCTTTAGAAAAAAGTATATTTAAATTCATCTCAAATCAAAAAAATGAAACAGTATAAGATGATAATGAGTAATCCAATCCATTGTTACGTGCCGTCGGAATGCAAAGAGGAAATGAAATGAATTTGTTGTAACGAATGGTAATACACAAAAGGACATCATCAAATCTAAACCCCGAAAGAAACCCATAAATAAATCCGAAATAATATTCAAAAAATTAGGCCAGGTACATTTCCCCTTTACCATTTAAAATGCTGCTTACAAATCACTTATTCTATATGGCATCCACTATCAACTTTAAAAGAATCATCCACAAAACCCCCACACAATAATAAAATTAACATACCCGCTATCGCTAGTAATACAATTTCTAACAGTGATTTCACAAGCCTTGTCTCGTAACATCAGGCAACCCGAAAGGCCCGCTAGGCAATTTATATGAATTTTAACTACGCAGATGATGAATACTCCAAAGTGTAAGCTTGTTAGGGGTGGGGTCATAAATTATTTCTAAATAGGGCTGTCGGTCGCTGACACAGACTTCGCTATTGTACGTGTTGTAAAGCCCAGCACACATTTGAATCTTTGGACAGTTTTGGCTTAATGAACTGGGCTTAATTATTACAAAATCAAGCTTAGATATTGAATTGTATATTTCGGGTTTGTGTAGAAAGTTTATACCATAAAATAAAAGCTAAATCGTTGGTCTAGTGGTAGCAAACGTAACTGCTGTGTATGAGATCCTGGGTTCGATTTCCGGATCGGGCAAAATGTTATTGGGTTAGTAGCACAGAGTCCGGAATTGCGCTCGGTTAATGGCAATAGGGTCGCCCCTTATTACTTGTGACTTTTAACATAGCTGACGAAACGTGGGTGTACTGCATTCACCTCTGCCTACACCTCTGGGGAATACAGGTGTGAGTCTATGTTATGTTATGAAAGGGCAAAACCTACCTTGTTACAAAACTTAAATTTCTACAAAGCTAAATTTTAAGCTGGGTTTCGGGTATTACTTGTACATTCACCCTTAGTTTAAACAGTGGATACCACGCTCACAAACTTACCAGCGTAGTCCTTTGTTTTAACTATTAGTTTTGTATGAATTGTTTTTCATTACATTAGTGCGGGGTGATACACCCTAGCTACAGAATGTAGCAGATATATTCAGTTTTCAGTTAAAGATCGACGAATTTATAACCTCTTTTATTTTCTATATCAAGAATAACCATGCCGAGGATCTATATAGAAATAAAAACACAATTGGCGTGAAATATAATTGCAAAGATCAAATGCATTGGAAAGGTCTTATGTCATTGGTGTCACTGGCCTACGAACCCCCTTAAGGGCAATTGGTATACATTGTGGTCTACGGTGAAATACACCTGCCTTTGAGTAGCTTATTCACCAATTTGATGATCTACGAATTGTAATGATCTCGAAATACCATAGAAGAAGCAGTCAACCAAAAAGAGTATTTAGTAGTAGAAGGACACTCTTTAGGAGTATTCCTCTTTAGCTAGGACAAGCAAAACAGATGTGCCGATTGGTCCGTTGTCTAACTGGGATGACTGGGACAGAATTCAGCTAAAATGTATATTCAGGTACCAACACCTAATGAAAGCACTATAACCACTTCGATTTGAGAGAAACCACATCGCATATCGGTTAAAAACTCGTTGCTCATCGGACATCCCATTACTCTCATATACCTTCCCTGCTGTATTACGGATCAAATTAGGCCTGACTTCACAAGAAATATCTTGAAGATGTCTAAATGATATGATCTCATATGTTAATTTATTTTTCATGTCTTAGAGTTTCTAATGATTGTTACCATTCACGATCTCAGTCCGATTTTGAAAACGTTTCAGTGTTTCGACACACTGACCTTTTAGACTGTAATTTATAAATATTACGAGACATAAGTTATAAATTGTTACTTTCGTACTGTTAAAATTTTATTGCATGTGTGAAACAACGTAATTAACCAAGAATTTAAATGGTTAAAATTCTAGCTAAAGTACTTTAGTTTGATTTGTTTACTTTTTGCACAAGTACTTTATAAATGGAATTATTGGAATATTCCAAAAATTAAATGTATTATAAATTCCAATATTTAAAAAAAAATTACAGTCCAAAGTCAGCGTTTGTTTAGTAAACCAAACATAGCATTCATTTATTTAGTTATTCATTAATTTAGTAGCTAAATTTCAATACCTTAAATTATAATATAATACATTTTGTAACGAAACTTTGTGCTATCTAAATAACATTAAAATTTATTGCATTTTATGCGTAAAGTTGTTTAATTTCAAATTTGTATTTAAAAAAGATAATTTTGATATGATAGATACCAATTTTATGCTTGTTGAATTTCTACAACCAATTAATAAGAAGATTTGATTATCTAATAATGTTTTTTGCGTTGATAACAATATAGTTAGCTAGTAAAATTAAAAGTAGCAATGTTATCAAGCTGCAACTGATTTGCAAACAGATAGCTTAAAATTTTGTTATAATACAATAATTTAATACATTTATTTATGCAGTGCAGTCATTGTTACTCGGTATTCGTTTATTTGATTCCTGTTCGTACATGAATCCTATTTTTATTAACTGGTAGGTAATAAATTCAAAGTAAATATTAACAATTACGACAAAGAATCTCCCATTGTGGTACAAAAGCTAGATCTGACAATATCAACTGCTTGTAGAACACACAACATTTTGGCATATTAAAATATATAATTTCGATACAGCATTTTTTTCATATAAAACGTTAAAGGTCCCCGAATTTAGACATGACTTTTATTTCTTAAAGGAAAGAATTCATGTTGCTAAGCAACTTATGAACAAAAAAGACGAGCCCACTTAACATTTTCTACTCATTTCGGTGCGTTTTGTACCCTTCCATTGCGACTGTGTCTACTGTTCTTCGCATTTCTCAAACATTCTTATGAATACACAATTCTTAAATGCTCAGTAAATAAATAAGGAAAAAGTCGTGGTACTTCTCGACCAAGTTATGTTAGTAAAAGGAGGTCCCAGTAAAAGAAATCAAATTTCAGTATCTATTAATTTTTATTTTGTAACTATGATTTAATCAATGACTTTAGTATTATCAACGAAAGGGTTAACTTTGTTAAAACGCAGCCCGAAGTACAACGTAATTATATTCTATGAAAACGCGCTCAAGCACTCAACTTTTGATTCTTGAGTATTATGTAGGCTCACTAAGTTTGGGTGTAGTATTCAAAATGCCAACATAATTCTTAGCCAATTACAAGTAAATAATTTCTTCAACACTATCTACGCTTAATATGTATATTTTATACTATTTATATTTATCTATATACATGTAAAACAGGTATATAACACCAAGAATGAAAGAAAGTGCCAATGATATGTGTTGTCTAGTGATTATTTTAACTGTTAAAGATACAAAATTATTAACGCTACTAGTATTTACAGTAAAATTATCTTTAGCTTATTTAAAAAAGTGAAGCTCGTTTGGTTTCCATAAATAATAAAGAAAAATGCTGCCATAAAATAGTCTTCCTTGTCTGTTAAGGTTAGGACCTAACATAATAACTTGCGGCACTTAGGCGAAGCAGTAACAAATCAAGTTCCAAGCATAAGGATAATAAACTGCGAATTTTGTAGTTTCATGATACTTTTTGTTTATCCAAAATTATTCAGCAAATTTTGCTTAATAGAGAAAATCAGGTTTAATATTTGCTTTCACTAAACCTAAACAAGCTTCACCTCTCTCACTAATGGACAGTAAACATACTTCACTATGATTACGAATTTTCTGGTCATTAACGATGACTACTCGACCAGTATAAGTAGACGTGTGAGGTCAGAACTATGGTTACGCAGGAGAGAATAAAATATTCCACTCTATACTGGTCGTTGGCTTACAATTAATTTTTGACTAGATTGTGATAGCAGCTATTCTAATATACGTATGTGTTATAAAATGTTAATGAGTGCTGTAAACACTTAGCTATCTTACAACTATCACGGCCCTGAATGCACTTACGAATAAAAGACATTATCAATGATGATTATTTATATCAATTTTATATAGAATCGTAACTGCTTTCAAAAAGGCTTTTATATGTAACTATTATAACTGACACCGACTGATATTTCTGTAATGTTTAAGTATAAGTCTTTTAAATTGAATACTTTGGTAATATCAAACTCTGTTGACGCTTGCTTTTCGATAAAATTATAAACCTTCTTGTTTTATTTCTACTACTACTATAGATGTCCATGACAAAATCTTCCTTTCTTGGTTTTAGATTTTTCTTTTTTTTTGCTTTCTTATCTTCATCGCTAGCAAATTTAAAAACATTCTTAGCATTATTGGTCAATATAATAGGTATATTTCTTATTATGTCGAAGCAGATGATTTCCGTTTTTCCGTCTTATTATCCCTTAATTTAGTTTCATCCAACGATTCAATTTTATGATCTCTCAACAGCGGTGTACGAGCATCTGTCTTTTCTTCATTCCCTTTATCCATGAATATATCATTTTTGAAGTTCATCACTCTTACAGTATTATCGCTGTCAACTGATTCTTGACGACTGCATGATTTGCTACTTTCTTTGTTGTTATCGTTCTCGTTATTTTCAGATTTTTCGCTGTGATATGCCATGTTGTCGAAACATTGTGCCGGAACTATGTTAACGGACTTCATCATCGGTATAGCGATCGCAAGGGCAGGACTCATACCCTGAGGACTCGGAGAGAGACGAGTCGTGACCGACAAGTCCATTCCTGGCATCAAAGTTGCAACTGTTGGAAATAAGATTTTTAAATTAATATCATTGACTTTCTTCCTAAAAAAACACATCAATGTTTATAAAGGTTATTTGAACAATCATGCAATAGCATGCTAATTTTTGGGAAAATCATATAAAAATCCATTTTGTTTTACTGATGTAAAAACAACGAGACATTTAAAAAGAAAATAATATAAGAACGCAACGTTACATTGACGGACTTCCACAAGACAAGGACTAGTGCTACAAAAACACGATTAGTTGTACAACTTAAAAGCACAATGACTTGTGTTAGTGTAATATTAGTGTCAAGGCTATCACTAAAAGTGTACCGATGTGTCGGGCTGTGAGTTTGATACTTCATTTGATGTTTTGTTTTGATTAACAAGTGGTGGTGGAGGTGTGTGGCTGTTGCCTGAAAAACACGGAATCATCACTATCTAAAACACAAAATAACAATCAGTATTGATTCTTATCAACGACCAAAGAAGCTTTCTCGAATATTGCAAATAAAAAGAACTACCATTTTTAAGACACTCAAAAAAGACAAAATCATAAAAATTCTACAACAACATCCAATTTCGGAAGCAAAGCAAAAGTTCGGGGTACAAACACAGATATACAAATTCCCGAACCTTCATCCCTTCGAAGTTAAGGGACCTAGACGGTGGATCCTGTGCTGCTTGAAGATACTGCCGTGTGCAAACATGATAATGACAATGGTAATGATTGATTAGTGACTATAGATATATTAGCATTCCTGTAAGCTAAATCCGAGTGTGCAGGCGATATAGAAAGCCCGTTCGGTTCCAACGGCGTAGTGTGATGCTTTCTAAAGCATGTTTAAATTTTTTCTTTTGCAGTTGTTTGGTGTCGTTTGGATCATAGCCTCAAGCTCGCTACGATCACCATCTGTGGAGGATTACATTGCATAAGCTACAGTTAGTCACGTGACTAGTTTAGTAGTATTTATATTATGAATGACATTGTCAACAACTTTGTTATCTTTAAGAAAGTTCTTTGATTTATATAAAAAGTTTGCTTTCTTGAATAAATTAAAATTAATTCGCGGGTATCAAAGTTCTTAAACTAATTTTAAATCAAATTTACACTGGGTGCCATTCTAAAAAGCTATTAGATATTTTTAGGAATAAAATTAATTTTACTGTAAACTATGGCATTATTTCTTGTATTTGTTGTACTTACAGAGTAGTTTCAAATAATTCCAAAGTTATTGACAATATTCTTAGCCACATCTAAATCAAATGTTTGATTATGCTTAATTAGCCGAGTTAGTACATTAGTTATCAATTACATGTTATATTTCATCAGTGAATGTGATGTGGTTATCTATTTTTGTGAAAACGTCAATTTGTAAAGTCCATAAAATTTTTCGTTTCTACTTTGTGATTTCATACATATATAGTGCTTAGAACTACAAGTGTTTCTGAAGACATATTTAAAATTAAAAATTTGCCTTCAAACTGTATATTTAAGAATATTGTACAATTGATTAGCTATGGAGGTTTATTCCACAGTTCCAGTGTTTTCAAGATACAGTGTAGTTATGAATAAGACTTGTGAAATTAGAAGTGAATTTTTATTAATTTTTTAGACCATTTCAATTTATTTTTTCATCGAAACACCAGTTTTATCCATATTTTCCATTATATCGCGTACTTTAAATTACACACTTTTAATATTTATCGAAAACTTACCCATATTAGGTCCTATCATGTCTTTAGGATGGTTGGTTTTAATGGCGTTCATCCTACGGTTCACTACTTGCGGCCCCATGCCTGGTGCTAGAGGATTTGGAGCACCGGGTACTGGCGCACCTGGATAAGAATAAGAATAATCAATTTTCAGGTTTTTCTTCTCCTTTTTAAGACCTGAAACCGTCTTACTCTTTTTACCGATCAGTATTTACCAACCTTTACTTGTTTACGACTATATGTTGCCTTGACTTTCGTTTTCATTTTCACAAATCTATTTATACTATAGTTATGTTATCAGATTGCTCTTTTTTAAACATTAATATCTAAATATCACACGAATATTGTCCCGTGTGGGAATTGATTTCAAAATACCAAGCGCAGAAAGTGTATCGCTAAACCGTTCCGCCAATCGTGTCGTCAATTTGGGCTCAAGGTTAGTATATTGACTAGCTCAAACATTCTGAAGCATTTGCTTGTTTAATTTTATTATTCTTAATTTCACTTTTGTGCTCAACAGTATATTGGTTTCTAATTAGGTACCTATAATTTTGGTAATGTATTAAATACTCACGCATGGGTGGCCTCGTGGGCTCTACGTTGATGACTCTCCGCCTTTTCTTGGGTAGTTTTGCTCTCGCTTGCGTGTGCGAGTAGTACATGGCGAAGTTAGATACTATTACTGGTACTGGCAGAGCTATCGTTAACACCTGTTTAGATTTGAACAAGAATTTTATTAGGCACTAAATTATTAATATTAGGGTAATTTATTAGTCTCTAAATTTGAAAAAAAATATTTTCCCGTTCAACCATTTTAGTCGCTGTGTGGAAACTGTTAACACAATGAGGTATGAGTTCCTACACAACGACCAAAATAATTGTATGGGTTGGGTTGTTAATGTTATGATATGATAATTGTACTTACGCCAGCCAACGCGCAAAGAGCACCAACGAACATGCCGACGTAGGTCTTCGGCGCCATATCACCATAACCAACAGTGGTCATAGTGACTAGCGCCCACCACAGCCCTAATGGTATGCTGTTGAAGTCATTGTGAGGATTTGTTTGTATCCTCTCTGCGTAGTACACTAGACTTGCGAATATCACAATACCCAGAACAAGGAAGAATACTAGTAGTGTCAATTCTTTCGCCGACGCTCTAAAGGTCTGGATCAAGATCTTCAGACCCGAAGAATGTCTCGTGAGCTTAAAGAGCCTCATAATCCTGATGATGGAGAAGAACTCCAAGATGTCCGCGTTCTCAACATGTGACGCGTACTTCTGCAGGATCAAGTCGATGTAGAAGCTCATAGTGGCGATATAATCAATGATGTTGACGGAAGATTTGACGAACTCACACTTGTTCGGCGACGATATGAAACGAACAAGGATTTCTAAAGTAAACCACGCATTACACACACATTCTATATAGAAGAACGCTATATGGGCATTTGTTTGCACTTTGTCCAATGCCCAACTTTGCGTTTGGTTGGCAGTCGTCACTGTATAGTTTCTAATCACTGGCACTCTCATGTCCGGGTGAGTTTTTAGACAGAACGATATTATTGATACGCATATGAAGAACACTGATATCACGCCGATGATCTGAAAATAAAACAATGTCTTAAATAAGAGTGTAAAGTATGAAATACGAGTTTATGTTAACAAATTCATCCAAATTGCTATTTAAATACCGTAGTCATTTAATGGTGAGATCAACATTACTTTTGAAGAGATTAAAGCAGCCTTCACAACAGACCTTTTGCCCTTCAGCGGGACATAAAAATTACTACGTTTACATTCTCATGTAAAAAATAATTAAAGTAAATACAGGGTCTTTATTGCTGGAATTAAGGGTGCTTTTATTTACTGAAACACGAACGGTTAACGAGGCAAATGATAGTATTTATACAGTACGGAGTTTTTTCGCAAACGTCAAAATGGTTGTTTGAGGAAAAAAGTACTGAAAAGCTTGTAGTACCTCGGTAAAGAGATATGTTAATGACAACACATTACGGAGTTCATGATTGTCTAGAACAAGGCTTTGGTGTTCGGTAACGGTCGCAAGAATAGACTGACTTTAAGGTTTGTTGGCAATGTTACAAAATAATCTTATAAATTGTATTAATTTATAGTTATTTTATTTTCATTTTTTTTTTTCGTTTAAAAGGAATTGAAAATGTAATTATAGAACCAATTTTTGGAATAGTTGGTGTTCATGAGAGCCACAATGAGGGTGGCGTAGGATCTTAAACCCTCTACAGCGTGTAACAGAAGTCCGATATAATACATTAAGGGCGTATAAGGTATCCTATACACAATCCTTGAGCATGGGTTTTGGAACCGAACCCCAAATAATACTTGAGTAAACCACGGTCAAAGTTTTTACCAAAATCTTTCAAATTCGGCCCTAGGCATCAGTTGAAAGGTAAATCAACACGAATCCGGTTATTTACCGTCAATAAATTCTTTAAGTAAGCACTAGGCACGCATAGGATAATAAAATCTGTCATTAGTGAAGAAAATGAAATCGAAAGAATTATTTTGTATAAAAAAAAATGCCTCTTTTCCATTCAATATTTTCACAGGTGATTCTCTTCATGATATACATACATGCCCTTAAGTATTATTTCGGACTTCTGTTACACGCTGTATAGTAAAAAAGAAATAAAAAAATATATTTCTTTAAATAAATATCAAAACAAAATCACATAAAAAAAATAATTCTTGAAATCTAACAATTTATTAATTCTCAATAGTTTCTTTATTTAAATCATCTATCATTTAAATCCTAAATCTATCGACTTGATTGATGGTTAGCTCTTCCAAATCTACTTAATTTATACCTACTAGATTTTTTCTTGAATTCTAGAGGCTTGTCTTCTAATATCTTAGCTATCAAATCAAATACTATTTTTCTACTGTTGAATATAATCAATCTGTTTTAGGCAACAAACTAAGGTGTATGCGTATTCTCTGTTGTTACTGAAACGCGATGTTATATCCTAAAATAAAAATATTATTTATTATCATACTTTTGCTTAAGTTAACTAAAATAATACTAATTATTTTCAAATACTTAAGGAATATTCTAGTTAGACAAACAAAATATTTAAAAAGGATACCATTTACCGACTCCATGTCCTCCAACCCTGAGTGGTCTACATTGGAATATTTGAATTAGCATAAATTTGAATTAAAACGGACCGCTGAAGGAACCGGGTAGCTAGCTGCACAATATTTTACACTTCATAAAGTCAAAAGATTACATTTTAAGCTTTTGAAGAATTCTAAGTGCCACTTTGATTGCGAACCGTTTGCCAGATGTTCTGAATTTGAAAAGTTTAAGAAAGTTTCAATTGTTTTTTTAAGGAAAGATGATTAGAAATAGAAAATCATACCAATTGGAATGATTCAGAATTATAAGGACTTCAAATCAATAAATAGTAGTATGAAAGCCAAACAACTCAATATAACATAGAAATCGAACGTTTTCAGAGATTTTTTTCTCTTTGCTAATACTTTGCTAATACATATATGTTGTATTCTTTATATACTTTAAAAAAAAAAACAAATATAAACTAGGTTGAACAGAAAATACCTTTGCAGCATTAGAACTGTACGGCTCATCAAACAGCGACCACATCTGAGGCTTCAAATGCTGCCACCACGACACCGTCCCCTTCATGTAGTCCTCTTCGAAGCCAAACTTGCGGGCCACCTCTTCATCTGTCGGCTTCTCTGTATCCAGATCTAGCCGGTCCAGGACTGCTAGAGTTTCTTGGGTATCCCGATGCTGATGACAAGAATATTAAGTTTTATAATTGGAATAATGTCTCTTCATTCATAAAAGGTGGAGAAATTAGACACAATAATAATAAATATAAAAGATCATTTATAGGTTAAACAAACAAAGGGACTTAAAAGAAAAAAAAAATACGAGTCCTATCGCAGCAATAGCTAAAAATAAACTATTCATTATTTATTGATTTTTATTTGAAATGAGCGAAGCCCGAACCTGCGATTTTTTCCTCTAATAAACTATCGTTTTATTTACCAATACAACATTTGACGTTGTGCATGTAGGATCAACGTCATTCTTGTGATACAGTGCAACATTAAACAAAGCTTCAGTTTGAATAGCATAAAAATATTGCTATAGAGCTTTATTCTTATTTGATATCTTCCATAAAAGAAATGCTCCATTTATAGGTAGTGGCTTTTTGGAAACAGCCGAAGCAGCTAACGATTATTGGCAGTAACCGTAACGTTCCATTAGCGAACATGACTTCTGTTCTTAGTTTAATTACCTTGGATCTGATACTGATAAGTAAGTATCAATAGTTAAAAGGTTTGATGTTGATGACGTTGTAATATTAGCTATACCAGAGGTAAATAAAAATTTAATGTTGTGAAGGATTGCATATTACAAGTAATATTTTAAGTACAAAACATAGATATAATAACTGTACAAAAATGATTCTGAAAAATGAACATCAAGTAAAAATGTAAATCAATATACTTGTGCACATCTCCAAAAGAAAATTGAAATGGTAGGCTGCGAAACGACAACAATTTTAAATATCACAGGCCACAACCAATTCGATTTTAATTTTACATTTAAGTTCGAAGCAGAATTAATTGGACAAAGGTTTCGATTTCGCGTGATATAAAATATGAGGGTAGGACCGCAAAAATATTTCGTTACGAAGCATTGGTCGAAATAATAGGAAAATATCGAACCCACAATCATTCGGGTTGAATTTCCCATTTCGATGTGGAATGTAATCGGAATATTTTACTTTATGTTTTTGTTAAAAGATCGAAGTGATCAATTTGAGTTTTTTCATTGTAAATTGGACTGTCTGCTGCAATGGCGAATTGGTTCTAAAAGTTTTTTTTTATTGCTTCAGTTACAGTGCTACAATGAGATTAATTATTATGTTCACAAAACGTAGAATATACTGACGTGGCTAATGCGGTTGCAAATCGGTCTCAAAAATTTTAAACTGTTTCTTTTCAACAAAGAACACTACCAATAACAAAGAATAGAAAAATTTTAGGCCTGTCAATTTACTCTTCTTGCTTGTTATGACAGTAATTGTTGTTATTTTAAATGAATTATTGCTGCACGTTTCTACAAATACTGCTCGAACTACAAAATTTATAAAGGCATAGACTAATTTGACAGTTCTTACATACCTACTTAACTTTTTCTATTGTCTAAATTCTCCTACATATTTTAATTGTGTAACAAACATATTATTATCTTTTTTACCGGTAAAGGTATCACGGTGAAATTTATTTATATGCAAGATATTAAGTGTCTATAAAGTTAATTAATCCATCTTTAATACATATTGGTAGTCCACTATTGTATAAACCTTTTCCATTTTACAGGTTAGTATTGAGTAATGGTCTTCGTACTCAATTTTTTATTCCCAATTTTCCTTAAACTGACTGCCAATGCTTCATCAGTAAAATCTAATTTTTCGATTCAGTGATTGTCTTTCTCGTCTTTGTTACCAATTTTTATTAAAACATGATTGACATTGTAATACCTACTTATGTTTTTATATTTGAATTTTTGGTCAAACGTTTATTTAGTATTCTCATTATATGGCACTCCATTATTATTATCTCATTGTTTATTAATTAAATAGAAACTTATCCCAGAATTATTCCAATCTTTTAACCCTGCAAACCCATATCGCCCTGCTCTATTATTATTCATCCCATAAACATAAGGGGCGTGAATACGTATGTATACAACACCGCAATCGTTGTAGGATCTCCAAATATTTTCCATTGGGTCGGGGTATGTTATTGGAATATTTCTGTTTTCTTTTGTTTTTATTGTCATAAGAGTTTGCTAGTTCGGCTGTATCTACATGAATCTGAACTGAAGAATGGTAAAAGGCTAAATTATGATGTTATCAAGACTAGGTATTATTATCCAGTAGGTAATTTGTATATTTTAGAATTCTTGTATATATCCACTACTTGAACAAATAATATTTGACTGAGACTGGCGAACGTTATTAAGAATGTTGGCTTTATAAGCTACACAGTAAAAAAATTGATAGATTAGGATTGATTAAATTAGAGCTATATGGAATAAAAATTTGTAAGAATATTGTAGCTCCTAGCTGTAGTATAATTATTGATGCAAGACGTTTTTTTCTACGTTAATTTTTAAATTAGGAGCTATAATATTCTTATTTCTGTTAGCAGTAGCTAAAACGGGGGAAAAACTCGTAACAGCCCACCTATAACACGTTTAGAACGTTTTAAAACCATGTGTAATCTAGGATGTTATTCAACCATAACATTTTTGGCTTTGAATAAGCAAATTAGTTCACGAAGTATCCAACAGACATTCATAATAAACAACATAGTTTCGAAAGTCATTCCCAACGCTTCACGTCCGAATGACACGCTAACATATTCGTCACGTCCACTGCAGTGCACAATAAACCGGTCTCGGAATACTGAGTGTAGTATGTCGTATAGTTGCATGGCAATGTAAAATGTTGTAGTAATGGTAAGTGGAACGTTAGGTTTTTTATTATTACAGCTTTCACTGTTGATATGAAACCTTTTTACGATGTTTTTAATATATTTCTCGCAGTGTTGGGAGATAGAAATATTAATGTGTCATATTGTAAAAAAAAAGAATGGGGGTACTTTTGATTTTCTAATCTCAATTTATGTTGAGGATTAAGGAACATTTTCATCATAAAAATAGGATTGAAATGAATTCGTAGTTCAAGAGTAAGCCCCATGTTTCTGTTCGTTTAAACTCGACAAACTTCGCGAGTCGTCGGGCGTTCTCAGTCGTCGAGAGTAAACATGTTCATATCTCTGTGGTTTTTGATGCACTTGGACGTTAGGTTATATTATTACAGTAGTTTGGAGTTAACTCTACTAGGATTAGTTTGTTTGGGAAGTTCACTATTGTATACTATTAATAGTGAATGTGTTGCTTTGTAAACTTGATCATATCTCGATGTCGAATAATGAGCTTACATCACGGCGTTATAGTGTTGATTTTCAAATGATTGTCTATTGCTTCTGGTTTATAGTACATTGTGTTATATCTACGGGCGGTAAGGCCACAATTATTATCGAGGAACCCCACAAATAATGGCCTGATGTTAATAGTTGTCGTACTGTCCCTGTGTGATATTACATTTTTATCATCATAGGTACTTGTGAGCCGATAAACAACAAAATAATGCATACTATGTAAATAAAAATCAAAATGGCCGATTTATATTACGACACCTACTGCGCATTGACATGTTAATTATATGCGCATTTAACCTGCCAACTATCACCATGCCTTTGATATAATTTTATAAACTGTTTAATTTATTAATAATAGGTATTATAACTACTAAAGTAACTAGGTAGTTGATCTTATAAATGTTTAAATAAATATCTAAATTATAATAAAAAAGTATATTGTTCGTTGTGGCTTCAATATAATTTTAAATACATTAAAGTCAATATAATTCTTTGTAGAGTATTCAACTCTTGCATTTTACGGTATGAATTTGAAAAAAATCTATTACACTCTAAGGTCATATTTTAGGTTTTCCTTTCTCTTATCTAATACGCAATAGCCATTTTTACGAGTAAGTATGATGGATAGTTTGTTAAGTTCTAGCCGGAAAACTTTAGACTTATGATTGAGGGCAGTAATTGAGTATTATTACAGCAAATTAACTGTAATTTACGACCCCGAGTATTTACCGAATAGCAATTATTAGAAGTATTGATTTACAGATTACAAGCAATATTGGAACTTGAATTTTCTGGGTTAAATACACAAGTCTCTCCCTTCCAGCTGAGGTAATCGTAATGCCGCTTCAACTTAAATATAGGGTTAAAGTAAATCCAAGTTATTTTTCTCGATATCCAGAGTCATTAAATCTGCGTACTACTTAAAAATATTCCTTAAATGTATTATAAAATGTTATAGTTATACACCGTGAAATTTTAATACCCAGCTAAATTTTAGGTGTTAATCAGGTCCATAAAACTATACAACTTTTCTTAAGGAACATAGGTCGAAATCTGATATTGACAATTCAACTTTTCAACCAAAGGTAATTACCTAAAAAGTTTATCTCGGAGATATCAACTTAAGTTCCTTGAGGAAAGTAATATTTTTTGGACCTTACCGTCTTACAACCATTCTGGTAGCTATGTAGGAACTATTACCACAACATGGGTACCAGTTTATGCATATCTCGACCAAAATGACCAGCCAAATTTTAGGATGCCTTCTAAAATTTGGTTTTATTACTTTATAGGCCTAGAAAACAGGCGCAGCAGAAACCAATAACAATAATTTGATTGTTGACGAATACCAGTGTGTTCACGTGATTTCAGGGGTCAAATAAGGAAAACTGGCATATTATATCCTAAACCTCCATCACAAAATGGTGCAAATATCTCTTTGCGAGTTACCAAAACTTGTTTGCAAGTCATCCGCAATAGTTTGTAAGTACATGCCGACAAATCCGAGGTAACAAGGAAACTTTGCGAGGTGGATGAGGAAGAGAACATGATGTGTGTCGGCTATGATATGCAACCTTTACATTTGAAAGACAGATATTTATACAACCTATTTTTTTTAAAGATAATTAAATTTTAAAAGGTAATCAAATCCATGACACTTAACAACTTTCCCTAAGGAACATAGGTCGAAATCTAAAATTTAAATGGAGTTTTCATACAAGGGACTGATCACGTGACTCGCGTTTGTATGAGAAGTATAAATTTCTTTTTCATAACTATTTCGACCTATGTTTCTTAGTGAAAGTAGTTTATTTTCATAGACCTTATTACCTCTTAAAATTTGGGTGGTAATTAAAAAATCAGGTGGTATAGGTAGTTTAGTCGTGGGTTTTGTCCCACCATAGGCCAAAGGCTTGTCATACAGAGAAGGATCGAGCATTTATCACCACGCTAGCTCACTGCGTGTTGGCGATTTCAGACTATTAAATCCGGGTTTCCTCACGATGATTTCCTAATGATTTCAGTCTTAGATTAACTAAAAAAAGTACATAATTATTATGACACAAGCAATTGAGCCAGTATGACACTTACACAGCTTTTAATTTGTACACACACTAGTGCACTCTAATATCTCCACTATGATTGTCTGGAGAACATTATTCCTTAAAAAAAAATCCTGTCATTTATTATTCCCACCACACACCAAGTTATTCTTGACCAACTACACTGTGACCTTATTTCGTTGAGTATTTTCTTTGCATTCAATATTAGTTTGAAACTTCAAAGAGTTCCGTCAAGATCTGGTTAGCATATTCATGAATTATTAGATTCAGACGGACGCTAGTAGCGCTGTGATAAAGCGAATACCACCGAGGTGAGAGTAAGCTTCTTTGAGATAAGATTATCTATGTTTTACGAGAATTTATGTCGTCAGGTTGTTGGGTCTTGAATATTTCTTGAGGGTAATTTGAAAAAAAAATTATACACGTTCTCACATTTTATTAGGTACTGTCTTTAAAAATAAATTTAAAAAAATAACAAGAAATAAATGTACTTAGTAAAATTCACAGGAAATTGAAAAAGAGATGGGATAGGAAGTGGGGTTTGAACCCACGACATTTGCCGTATCGAGGCAGCACTTTAACCAACTGAGCAATTGTATCGTTGCTTGCACCTATCAAATTTCAAGTTCTACATCCATCGTCTTGAGGAGACGTCTTGATAATGTCTGTTGTAATTTTTGCAAATAAATCAACTTAGTGCTACAACTATTGCAGTAGTAATTTCTCTATTTCATCTCTTTTTAAATTTCCTATATTTTTTCGAAGTCATAGCCGTCACTAAGATATATTATTATGTATATTAAAAATCAATATAATGACTTAGTACACTCTTCTAATAAGACCTCGAACAAAGTTGTTCCACGAAAAAAATTTGAAAATTTGAAAATTGACTCACCTGTGTATATGTCATCCAACAGCATGGTTCCACCTGGTTGGCGTCCAGGCCCCAGAATTCTAGCTCCTCCTCGAAGAGTGGCCCGCAGACGTCTGTAGGGTAGTGGAGTTTGCCGGTTCTGTAAAACAGAAGTTGGATAAGATTTTGGAAGAATATTGAAGGTTAGGTTACCTTTGATTATCTTACATATCCGTAAGTCAAAATAATAATGAAAAATATTTCAAAGAATTTGCAAGGTTGAATATCAACTTTCTTTGGAGCGACTGCCGACTACCTATCTGACCCCTGCAACCCAAAAGAATACGTTATTCTAAAGTTAGATTAGTTGTAAAGACTTACTGGCTCCCCATATCGACTGTCAAAGTTTAGATGAGGTACGCAGGTGAAAAACAACCATTCTATAAAAAACTTAATAAGTAACCTTTTCAACTGCTACAAAAATTCTAAGTACCAGTAGATACCCTCATTTTTTGCACTAGATCAACAGGCAAATAAATACAGCCGGAGTTGAAAAAACTTGCCCATTTTAACGCAGACAGCGAGCATATGAATTGACAGGGAAAATATTATTCCACTACCACAATTACGTTGAAGCATCCGATTTCAATTCATTTCAATGACAAAAACATTTACGTTTACACGTACGATAGGAGTGATAAATGAACGTTTTTGCGCTTTATGGGGCGAAGACAGCGGATAATGGGTGGGATATTTTCTATGGGATAATTTCCAGGTATTTTACTAATATATTATTTTGACGCGTTGCCACGCTATGGCATGGCGTTACCTCTTAAAATAGACTCCGTTTGAGTTTGAAACTTATCAGACAATTATGCTGATTACTTGCATCATTATCATCGCACGGTATGACCATTGACTGGCAAGTCAGAGGTCTTAGTTTCGAACCCAAGGCGCGCACTTCTGACTTTTTGTTAGTTATGTGCGTTTTATAAATTAATTATCACTCTCCGTGCCTCGGATAGCACGTTAAGCTGTTGGCCCCGGCTGTCAATTGTAGATCTTTGACAGTCGTTACGGGTAGTCAGAAGCCCGAAAGTCTGACAACCAGTCCTACCAAGGGGTATCGTGTATCGCTCCATGTAAAACACTGGTATTCAGCTGTATCCGGTAAGACTGGAAGCCGACCCCAACATATTTGGGAAAAGGCTATAGTAGGCGAAAAGCCGTTGGTCCTGTGGCTGATCTCTCTCCGATCGTATCGGATTTCCGTCCCATCAGAATATGAGAGTGAGGAAATAGAGAGTGCATCTGTGTTGTCACACAGACTTGTTCACTATAAGATCTCCTGTATCGATGGCCAATCTCCGTTGAGTTTACGTATGTATTACAAAGTATCCCACGTTAAACAATCTGTTTTTTTTTAATACCATCGGTTGCGGTAACGAATTTCAGCTATAAACCTTTTCACCACCCTTTCAGGCGATAAATTATTCCTAAATGTATTATTGTGTAATGTCGATTGTAGAAGTGTTTGTAAAGGTATGTTTAGACTAGAAAAATTAAGTCTCAAACTTTCGCGAACACTCAACATAATGAAACAACTTTTTAACGGATATAATTCGCGTTTTTATTTTGATATTACAATCCTGACGTTTCGAGTACTTTGCAGCACTCGTGGTCACACACAGCACAGTCTGCCTGCGACCACGAGTGCTGCAAAGTTCTCGAAACGTCAGGATTGTAATATCAAAATAAAAACGCGAATTATATCCGTTAAAAAGTTGATTCATTAGAAAAATTTAGATAAATAATATATCTAAGTAATTTTTTTTTTCGTAAAACGGTTTTGTCATCAGAACTAAATCTGTGTACAAAATATCAGATCAATCTGGCAACATGAAGGGGGTAAAATTTAAATAACTAAGTTTGAACCAAACAAAAAATAAATTGATAAACAAACAAAACCAACTTCAAAAGAAACTAAAAACCTTGAAATTGCTTCAAGATTTTTTTAACTTTAAGATTATTTCAAGCTTTTAAGTTTCTTTTGAAGTCGGTTTTGATTTTTTATAAGTAGTGGTTCAAATTAAAATTTAAAAATTCAAATTCTCTTATTTATAACAATTGTTACATGTCATAAACAGGAATTAAATCCACTGCATAGGGATTAAACATTTTTAACTTGTAAGCAGATTAATTTTAAGTAACTAGTATTCATACATTCATGCTCTAAACTTTCTTATAATATACGCTTAGGATTATACTATCTGGTATATATTTTATTTTATCAGACTAAACGTATCCTAACATCAATTCCAAGCACCGATGTAAATATGTATGTTCGAGTTCGGGTGTACCAATTATTTTTACGCATTTATGCTCCCACGAGATGTGGAAAATGCTTAGCAATTTCGAATATATTTGGTAGGGCCTAAAATATTCACGCCATCTTTGCCGATAGAATTGGTGTTTTAAGATAATCTCTAGAGTAAAGTATACAAGGATTATTTTCGATACTAAATTGAATACCTAATTTAATACTAGGCTTTCCAGTGCCATTGGTTAAGTATTTTTTACGTCACGCTTGTCGTAGTGGTAAAGCGATTTGATTTGCTTGGTGTCACGGCGGATTCCCAAAAAATGTGTTTTGGATAGATTATTGTTCCAGTCTGCAGTTCCATGCTGAATTGTTGCTGCAAATTAAAATATATGTCTGTAACTGACCCGATACAGATAATAAACCAAATTCTAAACAATAAATAATTACAAAGAAGCATAGCCTTGTAATTAGCAGGTTCAAGGTTGCAAGATTCAGAAACTAGGAATATGCACCTCAACTTCTCTGAAATTGTATGAGCACCAGAGGTCTAATTGATGTATTTATAAAAGTAGACACTGACATTTCTTATCATCTATTCTCATTGAATTTTAATTAATATTGATTCTTAAATTAACTTTTTTTTATTTACTTATACTTGCAGCTCCCGGAAACCAAACGCAAAATGATGCGGGCCTTTGACATCTTATATTCATTAATTTTATAACAAATCACTACATAGTATAAAACAAAGTCGCTTCCCGCGTCTGTCTGTCCCTATGTATGCTTAGATCTTTGAAACTACGCAACGGATTTTGATGCGGTTTTTTTAATAGATAGAGTGATTCAAGAGGAAGGTTTATATGTATAATACATGCATATTAGCGTAACCGTGCGAAGCCGGGGCGGGTCGCTAGTTTGTAAAATAAAATTAAACCTTCGTTTAAATAAGAAAAGAAGATTAAATTATCTTCCACATTCTGTTGAAACAATCCTTACAATAACAAGAAGTAACTATGAAAATTGCAAGTACGCTACTATAAGCATACGAGTAACTCAACATTTCATAGAAAATTGGATTTAAAACTCAAACCTGACACTTAATGTGAGTTTCCAACTCGAGTTCTGACGTTGTGTTCGCTCACTTGAAGAAAATTCTATTTCCTACTGTCCATATCAACGCTGGAGGAACATTTTGCTTTTGTGAAGTTCACACTTATGAATATCTGGATTGTATATTTCTAAAAAGCGTACGTGAGCTGGTCGTCCTATTATTTAACTGAGTTTGAGAAGTAGTAGCGTGACTAAGGTGGTAATCTTAGGCCTTTGACTTTGATGGCCCAATATTCCTGTAAGATGGTGACAAAATTTTCTTATACTAATAATATACTCCTGACTGAGTTTAAGTCACAGCGGCCAATTTCAACGAAGATTAGTCTACGCAGGAGATATTATAGTGCACAAATGTATGCGCACACACAGGTCCAGTCTCTATTCCTTTACTCTCATAATCCGATGGGACGGCAATCCAACGTAGCCTGAGAGATCAGGCGCAGAACTAACGGCTTTACGTTTACGGAACAACAAAACAACGGAGAGACCTAAGCTATGATGGCTTAAATATTCTATTATTATAAATCCGAAATTTTGTTTCTTGAAGAATATTATAAATATGAAAGTTTGTGAGGATGTATGGATGGATGTTTTTTACTCTTTCACGCAAAAACTACTGAACGGATTTTTATGATACTTTACGGCAATATAGCTTATACATTAGAATAACACTTAGGCTGCAATTTATCAACATACCACGGGCAAATGCGCGGACGGGAGCTAGTATTTTGTAATGTTATCGCTTGATAAGGTTTCCTTCAACAGAAACCTTATGGGAAAATGCGAGAACATTATAATACTTCAGATTAAATCCATATTTCAGGGTAATCTGTAAGATTTGTACGTGATATGGGTCTTCCAGTGAACGAATTGGAATACAGTTTATTTATAGATACTTTGATCTGTGGATTTGAAGCGAAATTGAAAATATGTAGGAAGGGAGTTCCCTACGATATTCAATATATGAAATAAGATTACGTTTTCTGTTTTGAAACTGATAACTAGCTTTCACCCGCGACTTTGTTTGCGTGTAATTTAATTCGTTTGGTACTGCACTTGAGAGCCAAGATGAGGGTGTCGCACAATTTAAAACCCTCTTTAGGATGTTTCAGATTAATCTCAAGACCTCTCGTGAGGTGAGACAGCCCACGAGTTTTAACAACATTTTTGTTGTACGGTTTTTAGAAATACGCAAAAAATTGGACTTTTTACACATACTCGTATATGTCCGCGATCAGCTGATATATTTGTATGGGATTTATTTTAAACTTACAGGTGGTCCTGACATCAGTTAGATCAGCTAGTATCTTACATACGTGTGCGCCAATACAGTGATATTTTATCTTTTTTCGCATAGCTAATGAAAAGTCATATATTGCGAGTCTTAGATTCGAACCTTTTTTAATCGGCTTCAAAACAGGATTAAGTTCTCAATTAGATTGCGTGTTTTTTTTTATTTACAGGGAAACCTTTAAAAAAAACCTCACTAAAACAATCCGGTGATCCAACCGGTGATTACCATCAACACATGGAGGGAGATCCCGGGTCCTCTTAAGAGACCAGCTCCGGAAACTTCCCTGCGCAACGCCTGTTAGGCACATCCCCGGAGCGACGGTAGAGACCTCTGCCTGTATTCCTATTCTCTACAAAACCTATCTGTTACCTTCACTTTGTCAGTCAGTTTTTCTCCAAACAATCACAACTGTTGAACTCAAATTAATTTCCCTGATAAGGGACAAACTTCGGCTAACTTCGGGAGAATTCGGTTCATTTCGGGGTCAAACCCTTTAATATGGATCAGATTGATTAATGTTTCTTTATGTTGGGATATTGATTGGTGGCCTGATCTTGTTTAAGAAGGAACTGGATATGACTGACCGATTCTGAGAAGGATATCAGCAGGATACGGATGGAAATGGCAATATGTCAAAATATACTACACATTACGTTATTTTATTTTATTACAAGCACTTAGCCCGCGATTTCGTCCAAAAATGTATTCACGTCAAAAAATACTTACAGTATTACCATACTTTTGGCATTCAAGAATCAACCTTACACAGATGTCATTAAAGTTCTATTCATGTGTTTAATTTTAAAAAATACGCAAACGTTCTCTCTCAAGGTTTTTTTTATTAAAAAAATACGTATTTTTTAGTTTTTAACCGAAAACAACAAAAATTTTCACTTTTTTTTATTTTTTACGTACGTATTTTTTCTAGCTTTAAAATTAACAGATTTCCCGGCCGTTGTGAAGATCTATGACAGTCGTTATAGGGAATCAGTGTCCTCATAAAATCCTTACAACTGATCTAACTTTAGATCCCTTTGAGATGCGGGGGTCAGATAGACAGTCGCTCCGTAGAAAACTAATATTCAGCTGCATCTGGTTAGATAGTTCCGACCCCAATAAAGTTTTGAAATAATAAGGCTAAGAGCTCGAACATTTTGCACGACCACGACGCGGGAATCGAACCTTGTGCTCAGCAGTCGCGCTAAGAATCCTTAGCGCGACTGCTGAGCACAAGTTTCGATTCAAGAATAATGAAGCATTCAAATAACAAGCTAAACAAATCCTTGTTAAACTGGTTTTCTCATTAAGCTTGTATTTACATGGATTAAGATAAAGTTAATCTGTTAATCTGATACATTGTTATTATAAGTAATTGAATCTTATACATCCCTCTTTGCTAAGTATGGCCTGGAGCATGTAGGTAGAAGAAACATATCGTTTTCAATTACCACCAGGTCGATTATTAGATGCCGCGGCGCCGGCGCCATGGTGATGACGACCTTTAGGGTAAATTTAATTTGGCGTGGAACTAACAGCAGACGGAATAGTGTAAAACATAATTAACTTTTTGTCAATTGTGTAATTTACAAACTGACGCCGCAAACGGTACCACGGCGAGAATTCCTTGGAAGACACATTACGTTTACAAGCTTATTTTAGTATGACCTAAACCTGAAAGTAGGTAGTTTGTTCAGAATCAGTAACTGAATCGATCGCAATAATTTTTACAGCATGTTATATTTTGTCCAAAAAAATGCCTACTTAAATGGTGCAAGTTTGGACATACGCAAATCAGTTGAATGACCGCTACCAGCTAGCCGCGGCGGCGGAATCGATAAAGCGAGCCGACAGACTCGGCGGCGCCATAGATCACGTGCATCGCCCCGCGCTGCCCGCGCGACTGCGTCAGTCGCCCAAAAGCTAGAGAGTACTGCGCATGTGTCGCTTGCGCCCGCGTTCCCGCCAAATCACGTGTTTCGATTGAGTGTCGATTATTGTTTTGTTTCTTTTGGAAGTGAAAATAGCGTTTTAATTTTCTAACTAATACTAAGTAGGAATTTACGAAAGCGCGCCCGTCTGTGCATTTGACAAAGAGGCGACACTTTGAACAATTACTGCGTTATGTTTAAGTGTGAATAGTGCGTAACAGTGCAGTGATTTTGTCGAAATTACGTTATCAAACGTTACCACCACATTACACAAATGCTCTGTGATCGCACGCAACCAAGTAGGTACGCTAGGCGAGCCATCTGCGCGGCGGCGCGGCGCCGCGCTCTCAGTGACCATGTTTACGTGAGGACAACGATGAAACAGAATAAGCTTATAACTTTGTAAGTACCTACATTTTTTAATTTTACTTAAAATTATTGCGATCGATTCAGTTACTGATTCTGAACCAACTACTTTCAGGTTTAGGTCATACTTAAAATAAGCTAGTATAGTTTGTACGTTTTACAATTCACATAAACTTCATTATGCTATGAACAAATATATTCGCTACCATTCCGTTCCGTGGCAACGTAAATTGAGATAAAGGGCGCTTAAAAAATGTGTTACTAAATATTCATAATATGTCGAACGTATGGGACCAGGTCGCTCAGACCGCAGGTTTCCCCAAAATTCTGCGGTCGACATTCGTCCCTTGCGGCTTTTTGGAAAATTTCGGGCTAAAACCCGTGGTTACCCATCGCAACTTGACGCCAAAAACTACTGAAGAAATTCTATCACGTGTTCAAAAGGGATTTTGTACAGCTAATTTTGGATTTTGAAGAAAGGAATTCACTCATTGTATTTTCTGTATGAATAAATAAATCGCCTAAATTATCTACTTTATCTAGTATTCGAATAATTTTCATTTATTAACATCTTTACTATTAGCTTCAATTGTATCTAAAAAACAAACTAAATAATTATGTTGACGAATCTTGAAAGTCGATTTTAACCTACTTATAGGTAATTATTATCGAATTGATTTGAAATTTTACAAGTTTATGTACCTTAAGTTTAAGTGTGTTTTTTAGTTTTATAAAACAGTTGCGATTTCTTAAATTCAGATTTACAATCCATTAAATTAATATTTCCTGAATTGCGGTCATAGTAGCCAATCTTGAGATTAGCCAGATGGCTCCTGTGTGGATACGCAAACACTGGTACACTCTAGCTTGAGTGAGGGCACTTAATGAGAGTTCAATGGGATAGCATTATAATACTACAATTTTTTCTTTACTATTTTTTTTTTCAATATTCGTCTGGAATTTGGTTCAATTAATCGGTCTGTAAATAGCCAGATAAGCCACCATAGCTAACATAAGCCAACTGATGGAAGAAAAATATTAAAAGCCTTATAAATGATAGCACGGTACTTGTAAGAGAAGATAATTTATATTAGTCAGACCATTTTTAATAAAAAAAGGTTCATTTATCATCACAGACTTTATCCGTATTTTTTAGACTTTTACTTATAATCTAGTGTACGAAAAATTTAAAATGCCCCAGTTTTATGTGCCCCGCAAAAAAAAATACTACATCTCGCTTGTGGGAATCAAGGGTATTATGGCACTTGTAATAGTAGTGCCAATTGTCTTGCATGCGCTTTAAACTAACAAACTATTTTAGACTCACTTTCTCTCTTTCTTATAGCGATAACTGGAAAAGGAAAGAAGACTGATTCACAGATCTTCTTACACTAGACAGTAGATGCTCTGTTTATTTTCTGATTTTTGAATTTGTTCAGTTTAGTTTAAAAAAATGGTTAAGGCCTATGTCTATAGACTGTCTAGTCCGAGTTGATTAAAATTTAATTAAAATTTAAAGGTTACATAACATCCAAAGATTAATTTACATAAATTACGCTAGAAAACTAAGCTATCTTGACTTTGGGTCTGAAATTATACGTTTCTATTTACGTAACATCGCTTATCCGACCGACAAACTTACGTAGGTAATGACTGACATTTTGTACAAAAGATCTCTTTGTCTTAAAATGTCAATGCCACTAAACTAAAAAAAGTTAATGGAAACTGGTATTGTTGTATAAAAAATCTTTTTTTTTATACTTACTACAAATTTGGTAAACGAGAATACCACCCGCCATGCGATTACCATAACTTATAGATGCTATAAAAAAGTTCGTGTTTTTTTCTGTTACCAAGCATCTTAGTAACTTGTAGAAACTTCTTAAATGTTTTGCATTATTATTGTAACACCTTATATTATATTACTCTGTCACTCTTGTCACTTAAACAAGTAAATTCTGATTGTTGTTACGAAAAAAAAAAAAATTCTGTTAGAACTTTGAGTTTTCGTGCTTTTTACGGAGCGTTTGTTTATTTCAGCTGTAATTATTTAGAACTTTACTTTTAAACCCCTGGTTCTGCATACGGTTTTCCTCTCCTCTTCACGTAAATAAAAGGTTTTTGAATAATGTCAGTCTGTCTTCTCAAGGGTAATCAGACAGAAAACGGCTTTACTAGCTTTTAAAAAGGAAACTTCTGTATAAATTAATTAAAAACCGAATGAATGAAACTCAATGTATGAATATTTTTGTGATTTTTTTTTTACATGTTATAGCACATGATAGCTTATTAAATATAATTATTTAATAAGAAAATTTGAAAAAACAACTGATACGAATGGGATTCGAACCCACAATCTTCGACGTACCGTGTCGATCAATGTATGAATGTGGATGAGGCAAAAGGAGTATGTAGGAACCGTAGCAGTTGGCTTTCCGTAATTTCTGCCTCCATGGGAAAAAAGCGTGAATTTATGTATGTTAGTATATAATTAAAAACTTACCTGTAATAATTCAGAACCTGCGCAAAGACTCCAGGATGTCTATCGAAGAAGTATTCGTTGAGGACGGGGTCGTAGTTGGCGAGCGCCTCCGTGAGTCGGGAGAGCCTCGTCGCTGGGATCTTCTTCAAAGTCGCCTTGTACGTCTCGTGGCGAATACCCCCCACATTGAGGACCACGCGGTTCTCCGCGTCCATGTTGAGGAGATTCATTTCTGATGAAGAATGTTTTATTTAGTCTTATGATTTTTACGATAGAAGATAAATCAAGCAATTAGTATAACATTTATTTCACACGTGGTAGCTTTATTAAATTTTCTGTTAGTAGGAGAATTATATTAGCTTAAGTACAGTCAGCAAAAGAGTTAGGTTGGCAGGGCAGCTAGTAAGGAAGAAGTTTTTTGTAGAAGATTGCATTGCATGTTTATTTTTGATATTTTGTATAGGGTCCAGTCATACCTTTTCAAAAAAATATAGTAATATGAAATTTAATTCATAACTTTCAAAAAAAAATACCACCTTTACTAGCGCCTTTAACACTTTTGACGGCTGTACTTGTTTTTTTTTTATAATGTACTTTTAATACTTAGATTTTTTTGCATTGTTAAAATTGATTTTAAAGTGTTGTTACATCTTAATTGTTTGTTAGGCCACTCGTTTTTCAATATTTTTAGTGTAGACAAAAGGTTACGTAAGTAATTATGAAAATAAAATAAAAATGTTTAAAAAAAATTGATAAAAATTGCTGGTTTGTTAAGTATGTATTATTTTAAAAGCTGCATAAACCAATTTCAATACACTCTCAACTTAGTTAATTAAAACAACACATCATTCTCATACATAGTTACGACATTTAATTTATATGTTATAAGGGTTAGTGCACATCGCAAATATTTTTTTGAATTTTAAATTTAGAAAAAAAAAACGTAAAGATATAGAATTTATATCTATAATTAATATTGCTAATCCAGTAGTTGTCTTCATAACAACAGAAAAAGATTTTATAAGCATAAAAAGCAAACATTTTTACTAAGTCGTGATTCATCGATAATGCTGTCGACGATAACGACTAAACTATCACATAAATCATCTTTAATGTGCACTATCCCTTACTATTACTTGGCACCCGATGTATCCACATTGTGGAGATTTTCCTGAAATCAAGTAAGCGATCTAATTGCCCGATAATATTATGAATGGAGAAATAATATCGGAATAATACTTATTCTCTGGCTTTCGCCCATATTCAATTGTGTGGAAAAATCATACGTCATAACTTCTTGCTAATAGAAAAACAACCCTTGATAAATTCGTTCATGTTTTTGATGTGCCAATAATAGTTTTATAGTCGTAGTCCTAGTGGTGGTGACTGTTGACTGGCAAATCAGAGGTCTTAGGTTCGAACCCATGGCACGCACTTTTGACTTTTAGTAAGTTATGTGCGTATTATAAATTTTTACTTACTATACTATTCTGCGCTCATTGGAGGTACGTATTTGCCCATAATCGCCACGTTGGGCAAGCGGTTTGGCGATCGCAGTAGCAGATAATTGCTGTTACACAGAAGGCTTCCTCCAGATCTTTCCTTTAGTCGCTTCTTACGACACTCGCGAAACAAATAGGGGTGGTTCTATTCTTAGGCCGGAAACCACACGGCACTATAGGCTCATGACACAAAATCTTAACTTTTACTCTCTAATACGGCAGCCGACTTTCTTCTCTTCGTCCCTCTCTATTCAGTCGTCTTGTTACAGTTATTATAATTATTATTATACTTACTGGTGACTTCTCCTCTTCTTTATTGTAGATTGAAAAGTGACTGTGGGCTACGGCGACCGACTTTGTCCTCTCCTCCACATCACCTCTATGTAGTCGTCTTCTAACGCGCTAAATATCCCCTGCGGAAGCATCTCTGGGTGAGGGAATCCTGAGGACAAACATGTTATGATTATTTCTATGAAAAGTCTTCGTTTTTTAACCGACGAAAAAAATACTGGAGGAGGTTATCAATTCGACGTATATGTTTTTTTTTTGTATGAGCACGAATAACTTTTTACAGGAGGGTCCGATTTTGATGATTTTTTCTTTGTTCGATAGCGTTAACATTCAATGTGGTCCCATAAAATGATCATCGTGATCTGATGATGGATTACGTAGCTATAGAAAGGAACTCTTCATCGGTCCACAGTAGACTCAAAAAAATCTGATTTTAGTAAATATTTAAATAATGATAAATGTGTATCAGTCAACAATAGACTCCAAAAAATCTGATTTTTGTAAATATTTAAATAATATGTGTAGGTACTTAGTTAAAAATCATTAAGTAATTCTTTTTTTTGTTAAAAAGTTTTTTCACTTTTGCCGGCTTTGGAAGCGTTAATTTAGAACACATGGCGCCATCTATTACCATAAGAAAGTTATTGTAGTTGTCTTTGGGAACAGTAGTTTTTTTTGAGATGTAAGATACCCTAAGTCCGTTTCTGTACACCTGACAACGTTTATGCAAAATTTGAGGAGGATCGGTTCAGTAGTTTAGACGTGAGAAGGTAACAAACCTTAGAGTATATAAGAAAAAAATAGAGCAACCCTATAGAAGTATGAACCGTGAGCACGGGTATGAACAACGCGGCCGCGACACGAGCTCCGTTTGCGATCATACCTCGATCGACTGCGGTTCAACTAGGCTCCACGAGCGAAAAAGTTACATTGTAGCTTATATCATGGTTAACTGCTGAGTTACATTTTGAAAAACGTCTGGAAAACTTAATTTGAAAAAATTACATTTTAACATTTCTATGGCGAGACCTGTTTTCGCTCCGCACAAGGCAATGTGGTTGACGTTATCACTCTATATTTTCTTGAATACTCTATGTAACAAACTTACTTTCGCTTTTACAATATTAGGTTAGGATTAATAGTTCATTTTGCTGTCATTTTTCTATGGTGTTTATTAGAAAGAGATATAGTTAGATTAAAATTAGTTCAGCGGGATGTATGTGTAACAAGCACTGATAGTGGTATGACCGTCGACTGATAAATCAATGGTCTCGAGTTCGATCCCAAGGCGCGCACCTCTGACTTTTCGTAAGTTATGTGCGTATTATAAATTAATTATCAGTTGCTAAAACGGTGAGGGAAAACATCGTGATAAAACCAGTACACCTGAGAGATTTTTCAAAGAAGTGTAAAGCCATGTCAGAGGCCTACGGGCGGTTTAAACTCTGACACCAGGTTGTTAATCAACCATACGATAAGAAGAAGAAAAAGCGGGATGTACAAGAAAATCAGCACTAATATCTTCAAAATCATTTGCCTTTAGAATTTTTTTAGACAAAACTGATTACGATTTTACATTAGCGGAACAATAGTTTTAAGTATCAAATTGAGGCTTTTATTCAACGAAATTTGACCCTGAGTCGACCTGGTTCTATCGTACCGGTCGATTTATTTCAGTAGTACGTATTGATTATACAGAGTGTGACTTGTTACGTTGTGTGTGGAATCGGGATACTTTTTAGACAACCGTGCCATTTAATATTTAGATGTATCTCGTTCGTCTATCATTGGTCTAGTGGCAGCAAGAGACTGGTGAGCACGAGGTCTTGGGTTCGATCCCCGGGTCAGGCAATGTTGCCTGTATTCCACAGAGGGGGTAGGCAGAGGTGTATGCAGTAGGTATACGTTTCATCGGCTATGTTATTTCATTCCCTTACATACATACATACCCCTATTACATCCCGTGTAATAGGGGCCGAGCCGATTACCATTAACCAGGCATAATTATTCCAGACTCCGTACTGCTACTGACAATTTCCTAATGGAAAAACCCAATAACACCGAACGGGGATCGAACCCAGGGCATAGTGTTAAGCAGTCGCGCTTGCTAACACCAGACCAACGAGGCAGTTTGATTACTATTTCGATAAATTATTTTTAAAATATCTTCCTATCAAGGGTCGATAAACGAGACACAATAGAAAAGTTAATTGTTATGTAGCCTCCGGGGTAATAAGTATCTGAGCATCAAGGAAATCTAGAAAAATTATCGCTCAATTTAAAACTCTACCCAAAAAAATAATGACGCAAATAAATGAGATCACTTGTGCCCCAGATGTTTTAACCCCTTTTTGTAATAACATAAAAGGTCTGCTTTTTTCCCGGGACACTTTGATTGACTAAGTTTCACAAGTGGGCTGGTCCCGACTACCCGAAGATTAGCACCGATAGGGTTAACGTTTTCAATTATAACTTGCTTAATCGGTTTGTTAAAGAGTTAAATTGTGTTTTTATATGGTTAAACTTCATCCCTAGAGGACTAACCGAGAATATATTAAACCGGTTATATAAAGGAGGAGGTTATCAATCGTCTGGTTTATTCTTTTATGTACGTTTAAGCAGAACTTGACTCACATCTGAAGGACTGGTCTCAGATAGCATTAGACTGAGACAAGTGGAGAGACGGGAAGCCTTTCCCCTACAGTGGTGTCCCACTACTACTACTGCCGTATAAATACTGTCCTATAGGCTAAATAATAATAATAAGCATAACTCCAACATATATATATATTTATCTACCCTATATTACGTAGAAGAAAGAAAGAAAAACCATATAATTCGCCTTTGGGCAGAAACACATACACCAGATACAAAAACAAAGACAATAATTAAAAAGAAAAAATACAAACAATATTGAGTGCGGCAACACTTGACACATACTAGGTATTTTGACTACAACATAATATACCCATCAATTTAATACTGCTTATATCTGATCCCCGCAACCCAAATGGATACGATATTCAAAGTACAAAAAAATCACCTTATTAATATAATATTCAATTGTAATATTATTTAAAAAAAGAACCCGCCTGTCTATGGATACGTGTACTTATTCTTTATAAGCCAATTTTCTTTCTATCCCATTTTTGCTCGCAGCTTAGGAAGGATTAGAGATATACCTATACGAGAGGGAACGAAAATATCGTATCTGTTACAAAAATAATGTGATTAAAATAACGAGGTACAACGTACTTTGTATTTGATATTTTATTACAATTTTCGTCACTGTGTAGGAACTGTTACCACAACGAGGTGACGGTTCCTACAAATTGACCAAAATGGTTGTTTGATGACAGGCTGTTTTTTAAGGTAGCTTTCAAAACTTGTTTTCTTGACAGCAATTGGAGGTCTTAGACAGTCTTGGACCTTAGTTTTTGATCATACAATTTGACATCTTAATTGTTTGACGAAAAAAGCGATCCTTTAAAGGATCCATTTCTTCATTTTGAGGTACGGATACTTACCTCAAAATACCTCTGGAATACTAGAATTTACAAGGTTATTATTTTGTAAAACTCCAGCACCCTTAAAAGGGGTCATTAAACTCATCATTATGAACAACTTTTACTATGGAACCAACCCTGAAATCGCAAAAAAATAACAGCTGTTCCATACATTTTGTTTTCACATTTGAACATAAATGAAGAAACATCAGTGTAGTGCATACTCTATGTAACTTATGATATTTATTAGTGCCACTTGACACTAAAATATTAAAGTACCAAATCAGTCTCGATCCTTTACTTATAACTTTCGATATACTTCAAGATAATGAGCCGTCTTTTAATAAACCTGAGGCCTTTGATAATATACGTGGGGGAGAGGAAAAAATGTAATTTCCTCAAACGCTTTAGAAGTCAACGAACCGAGAGAGGAGTCGGTTCCCCCTGGTTAAATACTTGTACGAAGAATCTTAGTATGAAGATTTAAATTGTCATATATTCTTATTATATCTGTTATTTTTTCGACCGAGTTTTGGTATCAGCGGCTAATCTTAACAGAGATTAGCTATCTACGCAGGAGATCTTCGCATAAGTGTGAGCGAAAACACAGATACACTCTTTATACCCTCACTCTCATAGTCCGATGGGATGGTAATCCGACACTAGCAGAGGAAAATCAGGCAGCAAGCAGCAGGACCAACGGCTTTACTTGCTTTCGAGGCTTAACTTACGAAAAGTCAGAGTCAGTCACCTTGGGTTTAAACCCAAGACCTGTTATCAGGTGTACAGAAACGGATATAGGGTATCAACGACCTACCTTTGACTTGGCTACCACCAGGCTATATACTGGCTATAAAGCAAGTGATAAATAATTTATAATACGCACATGATCTTAAATCTCAGTAGTATGGGCCTGGAATTGAACCTGCGATCTTTGTATTGGCAGCCCAACAATCATAAGACTAGCATATCGCTCATCATCATTAATTTCAGAGCAACGCTCTTGTCTTCTTCCAGCTCTCCCTATCAAGAGCCATTTCCTTGACCTCCTTATACGTCTCGACCCTAACTTTCTCTTTGATCTGCACTACAAACTTTGTCTTGGTCTACCTGAAGAGGTAGACCAGGAGAGGAGAGGAAGCTCTATTTCCATTCACTTTTCCTTCTGTAATGTTATTTATGAATGCGTAGAGTACTATCGCGGACACGAACGATGCACCACTTTGGGATCAAAATGCTTTAAACAATGTTACGTGCGTAGGGGCGGGGCTAGCGCTACGTTCGGACGCTGATTGCAAGCGATTCTAACCTTAAGAGTGGTGTACCGGCTTTGTCTACAATAGTAAATAAAAGCATTAGATTTACAGCATTAATAAATTACTTGTCAAGTATAACTCTCTACCGACAAGTTAGAATCCCTTCATTAATAAAGAACCTCTAAGCTTAAAGTTATCCAAACTCCCAACAAAACAACACCTAAACTTGCCAACATCAATCCCAAATTAGTCAGCAGAACGACAAAATATTGGCCACTATGATTGATAGGCTCTTTGAACCAAAGTTTATATCAATAAATTGTGAATTAGGTGAATCGTTAATCATGTTTTGGAAGGCTTTTATGAACTGTTGATGGTAGAAAAACTGTGTTATGAGTATGAATGGCTGTGAGAAGTAATTTTGGGGTAACACCTGCTATGGTGTTTTGATATTATTTTATTCATGGGAGGTTATTGTTTTACAGCGTAGCAACAAGCCTGATTTTGGTTTTGGGATTGAATTGAACGAGCTAATCTAGTGTGTATTATGATAGACCAGTTTTTGCCCGCAAATTCGTTTGCATCGAAAAACACGTAGCGCCATCTTTTGTCATTAAAACTTTATTGTTTTTTTCCTCGGAATTAAAGGTATTCTATATCCGTGACCTGACAACGTATATGCAAACAGGATGATTGGTTTAGTGGTTTAACCGTGAAAAGGTAACAAACAAACAAACATACTTTCGCATTTATAATATTAGTTAGGATTAGGTTTTGTCACATATTGTCGAATCCATCAAACTATTGACAGTTAACGCCAGTAATTTTATCATTACTTTTACCTAACTAACCTAGATATTTTTTCCTAGTAATTTTCTTATACTAATCCTACATTGAACCTAGAATTTTTTGCGTCATATTTATACTGTGCCTAGCCTCCGAGAGAGGCCGAGAGAAGCGCCACTATTATACCAGACCAACGAATGATTATATCTAAAACAACGAAAATATCTAAAATATATTACCTAACCTAGCAGATGGCGAGACAAAAACCTACAAAAGCTTATTACATTCATGAGTTATTCCATATTTTGTTTTCTAAGAAATCTAAAAACTAAAGCAAAATTTCATACATTATAGATCAAGAGGACGCACGAGAAATATTATTTGAGGGTATTATATTATTATTATTTCTGTAAAGATAATATAATAATGTATTTTTCATAATACTTGCTTGTAAATAATGCTATTACATGTAGGAAAAGTGGGCGGTAATTCGCGGTACGAACCTGCCATTTGTGATTTTATTTATTACATTGTTGTAAGTTATTTTGTTGAGTGTTTCTTTGCAATTATGATGAGAAACATTGTATACTTATATTATTTGTCACTTGAGCTGTGCGAAAGGCCAATATGTTTTTCTTTTGCGGCTAGGGCTTTGTATGTCCCTTCGATAGTAATTGTGTGCTTACCGCCCTTGTAATACAACATAGGTACTTTTATTTTCTTTATCTATCTACCATCTAAATCTAAGACATAAAGAATCAATTATTACGCATCGTCGGCGGAATTTACCGAGTGACAGGTTTAAAAAAAAACTATTTCAAACAACATAAATTATATGGATTATCACATGAATACGACTTCCATCGTGAATAGGCTTCGAATAAAAGTATTTTACAAAAATACCTATATTTATTTTTTTGTAAAATAAAGTAAACAGACCTGTTTTTGCAAGATGTAAAGAATAACCCAAGTACCCAAGTACAATCCCCAAAAGTAACTTAAATAAATACAGCCCTATTACCCTACTTCATCCCTAAAATAATTTCCATTCTTTGTAATAAGTTTCATTTGTATTTTAGTAAGAATTTGCCTTATTTTTTCTTCGCTTGAGAAACGCGATCCCGCTTTTTTCAACGAATAACCTTCTGGGGTTGTTTTTGTTAATGATTAATAATTACGTTAACGATCATGACCTTGACCTTTTGAGGGTTAAGAGGTGTAATGGTGCTAAAGAATTTGCTCGTTTTTGAAGCTACAGGGTGTTAAGAAATTGATAAAATTTGTAAGCAGGGTATTTTCATTTCACTATGTTTAAGTTTTTTGTATGTATCAACTGATTTTTAGGTAAAGTTCACATAATCTTACTATTATAAACGTGAAAGTTGGACGTGAGGATGGATGGATGTTTGTTACTCTTTCACGCAAAAACTACTAAACGGACATCAGAATAACTCATAGGTTACAATTTATCTACGTACCACGCGGGCGGGAGCTAGTAGAGTATCAATCTACTGTTTAAAATTCTTCTTCTTCTTACAGTTTAATTCGGTTTTTTTTTAATAGAAAAAGAGGTTAAACGAATGTGATCCCTGCTGCCTGTAGGCACCCGTAACACCTGATAAATTATGGAAGTATTGCAGATTTTTTATTAACTAGTCGGGTTAATAAAATAATACGGTATCCCCGGTTTACAACAGTTTTAATACATTGCAGATAAGTTGCCGGCCTGGCTTGGTTGGTTGGAATTCCGGTTCTCTTTACTGGCTGTACGAAAAACTACAATACGAATACGACCTTATGTCAGAGTTAAAATCTCCCGTCGGTCTCTCTCAGGTGAAAAAAATCTCAGGTATTCTGGTTTCCTCGCGATATTATTACTTACCGTTTGCAATGTGAAAAAAATATAAAAACGCAAAAGTGTGTTACCTTTTGTTTAAAATCCATATCTAATCTCAAAATCAATATAAAAAAATTTCAAGGATAATTTTCGGTACATTACACTATATTTTACATTACTAGTTACAATTGTCTGGACCTGACCTAAAACATACACACAAAAAAAGAAAGCAATCACAATTTTCAGTCGCAAAAAGGGGTCGGACAGAGCCCAACGAGGGCCAAGGGAGATATATTAATATTTTTCTTTTTGCTTACGGTACCCTTGCGTCAGGGAGGGACTCTGCAGGTGCTGACTAAAGGTAAATCAAATTAGGTTCGAAATAAATATTTCGACGGAATTTCCCTTTGACCCCAAGTTGTTGCGGTTTCCGTAAAATACAAGCAAAACATTCAAGTCACGGGGTCTATTATAGGTGAAGAAATATTTGGAGTAAGAGTTTAGAGGTTTGTTAAAGAAACAATAAACAACAAACTTAAAAATGTAAACCAAAATGTTGACCCTTGGAGTTAATCTTTTAAATAAAAGGTTGATGCATTACCTTGTTAAAATATTTTGATTAAATCTGATAATGGCTTTACACACTATTGCGAAAAGCTCTGACGAGCACTGATTTCATCACAAAGTATTCTTATAGAGTTTTTAGCGAGTGATAAATTAATCTTTAATTGAAACATTTTTGAAAAAATTGTATTGCATGCCTTAGGTTAGAACCTGCAATCGTAGAATTAGCACAAAGAGGTCAGTGTAAATTAGTCCAAGAAAAAAAATACGCCATAAACAAAACGGCATCATACATAAAACAATGTTGTTTAGCAAAAATACCATCGGTTTAAAGTTTAAAATTCGTACCAGTTACGATACAGGCTAACGATAAATGATAATTATACTGAAATCATTAGTAAATACCTATCTGTCTGTGTGGCACGATAACCAAGTATCTGCACGCCACAATAGTTAGCGATCGCGGCACGCAAATTTATAATTGGTTTCCTATTTTGTATTAAAATTTTTATTTACCTAAACTAGGTCAATTTGATAGATTTTGCCGATGATATAGGTAGCACGAAGTGCAGATTATTTTTAAATTATACATATTTTTATGTAATGGCTTTTTTAAACCTATTTCATGATTGAAGTACAGAGATTTATTTCCACGACATGCGCACACATTAGGTCTTGGCTTTCAGGTTATGTCTTTTTAAATGCTAGATCTCGTGTATGTCTTGTGTACGTCATGCTCACAGAAATGTTCTGATAGCGGTGGCGTTGTGTGTCGGGTCGTTTGATTCCCTACAATATGGTTGAGTTAGGTGATGGCTGATGCATGCGTCATACTCGTGAACGGGTGCCGTCTGTTGGGACTGGTCAGCTCATAGCTGCTGCGGTAATTTTATCAAAAGCATAAATATATTTAAGGTGTACTTGTGTTTAGTCGACTGACATTGTTCTCACATAAGACCTCAGAACAATGTAACCTAAAATATTGTAAGCCACTATATTTAAAAGAGCAACCATGGAGTTTCTTGCCAGATTCTTCTCCATGAAGGTTAGGCTGCCCTAGGAACTGGCAACTAGAGTCACTTTTTTATTAAAAATATTAGAATTACGACTATTCATAGGTGCCTTGGTCTACATGAATAAAAATATTTTGATTTTGATTTTGATTTCGTTTCTTGTAAGCTTAAATACAATTTTCTTCCAAACAGTTAATTTTAAGTAGGTAATAATATCCTATTAACCAAATTTTGGTCACAGCGGCATGACTACTCTATAAAGAACATTTGTTTCAAATAAAGTTCTAACATAATATTTAAGAAAATGACCTTAACATTTTCTTTACAAAAACTCCAACTCGGTTTAAAATTAAATGGAATAGAAAAAAAATATTCAATTACCTTTTTTAATCTGTTTTCAAGTTATCTTTTTAAGAAACAGGCCTAATTTAAGAAGGTTTGTGGTTTACAGACAAAGTCCCGGTTAATTTTATTACGTCTTCGTAAATTTATTTTCATTTATGGCCATTTTGTAACGTTAAAAATTTTAAAAGGACTGTTCCTAGTGAGAGCTATGAAATTCAAAATGGCTGTCAGAGTAGCACATTTTTTTTAAATCATGAAATACCTACTTTGATACATGGCACTAAAGCTTTATACAGTAATGATAGCCTGGTATATCTTTATTGGGGAAGTTAAAGATTCAAACAAAAAAAGGTTTTGTAAAACTCAAAACCAAAAAAAAGTACGAAAAACAAATAGCAACATCCTACTAACATTATATATGTAAAAGTTTGTGAGGATGGATGGATATTTGTTACTCTTTCATGCCAAAACTACAAAACGGATTTTGATGAAACTTTACAGTAATATACCTAGCTTATACATCAGAATAACACACAGACTACAATTTATCAACATACCACGCGCGCAAAGCGACGGGCAGAAGCTAGTTTATTTTATGCAAACTATCTGTTAATCTACCGAAGGACCTACAATATATCCGAGGAAAGTACTGTATGTAGTTACAAATATATACATATTATATACAAGTATATAGTTACTTACGTATCTATCGTGGCGTTGACCGCCGTTTTACTGCCAACCCTCACCGGGCTGCGGATTACTGAAGCTGAAAAAAAAAGGTCAAGGTCAGGGCAATCATATATTTTAGTCTCATTGAATATTCACTTTAAATATTATATTAAACAACTTAATACATTATGAGCTTATAAGTGGTAAGTTTTATATATGAAAAGGACCTTTTGAGTGATCGAGCATTAAGTAGGAGAGACTAAATGTTTAATATGCAATTTCAGTTATATTTTATTGGAATACAATTCAATTCAATTACACAGTTCATATGTTTTATTTATTTATGTACACACACAAACAGGTATAACAAACATCATAACATGAAAATTAAGTACAATGGTACTGCTTATTTCTAAAGAAATTTCTGCCAGCAGACCTGCGCTTGAAGAGGTGATTCAAAGATGATAATGAAGAAAAGTTGTAATATAAAAAAAAAATATATTCTCATCAAATCAACCCTTCCACATACCCCGCGCATGAATTTCGAAAGTTTATATTTATTTTAATATCGCGACAATTGCACACTTTCTTTTTCTCTTTATTTCTTGTATACTATTTTTCCTAGCCTCTCTGTTGCTACAAGTTACAATTGGCTATCATAAATGAAAACTTTAAAAAAGTTGACAGTTGCTTCAACTAAAGTAGCTCCGTCTGCGCATCGCTTAAAATTAAATGAGATAGAAATCACTTTTACCGTCCACAGTATATCTATGTCATACACTCACAATGGGGTATTTACCCCAGTTATCATTAAAGTAACGACTTGACTTGACTGCGGCTATAGACCGCTTATCTTTATGCGCTCACAGCCCTGGTTTTGAGTAAGAGGTCGTATACACGCTCTCTGTAGTAGCACTTGAACATGCTACGTAAGTTACGCGCACACTATAGACGAGACTGTTTTGTTGAACTGAGACATAGACATAATTTTTTATTTGTTATTTAAGGCGCGGATACTCGCTAATCTGCTACCTCGCTTCATATAAAATCGATGAATATAGTTATGAAAAATCGACTAAACCAATTGAAGGAGAACAAAATTACAAAGTTTCAGCAAAAATTTGAGCTTGATCGAAACTTTTTTTTAAAATAAAAAATGGTTTTTAATTTTTTTTTTTATGTTATGTCATTTTTATTTAAAAGCATGTGTTGATCAAGCTGAAATTTTCGCACATCTGGAGTTCTCATTGAATATTCTGCTGCCGTGAAAAACTTGGATATAGAGATCTGATCCAAGCGGGATGAATGCCATACGCAATGATGATGATGATGATTGAACATTCGAATATTTCTCGGCAATATTTAGAGGGTAGTAATTAATACCCTAATTAAGCTAGCCAATCCGTGCTAAATACAATATGGTTCTAACAGTCCTCACAGTCGCTTTACAGTTTCTACAAACATTTAAGATAATGAAGTTTCATAGATACTCGTATTAATGTCTCACATCTAAGCTTTCTCGGTACCAAAAATATTTTGATTACCTATAGTCTGCGCTGAGCCTAAGTTTCAAACAATTGAAATTGAAACCACGGGGTTGAAGCAATATTTTGTAAGAGCCCTATGTTTCATTGGATTTAAATTAATCAAGGAAGAAGATTGATTAAAATCCATACTTTGTATGAAATAATGTCCAAAATTCATAGATTTTGTGTTTTTGTTTCTTAACTTTTTAGCTATCACACAATAAGAATAAGAATAATTTATTAAAAACTTTTTCAATATACATTACATAGTGTTCATTTACATTATAAGTATAATTATTAACAGTAATGGTAAAGGCTAATTGAAACAAATATAAGACTAAAACATATAGGTTATCGATGCAACAAAAATATTGAAAACAATATACCTATTTTCTAATTCTAATTACATGTAGCGACCTGCCTGAGCTAGGTTTATTCAAACCTGTGTTTCCGGCTATCACCAGTCTACGCAATTTATTGTAGTATTACAATTCTACAGTCTTATAGTCTACGCAATTTTATTAATAGTACAATAATATGAAATTAATAGTAATTACAAGCTAAAGTTATACATAAAATATTATCATTAAAGTCACTCTAAAATTTCTAATAGTTTTTCTGTGTCTGTGTAATTAAGTTTTTCCAAATAATCCGACAATATAATTTTACAATAATTATAAGTAAGCCCAAAATTTCAATAGACTATCAGGATAACTCGGCTAACATGAGATTATTTGATAACAACTATAATTGGTACCTAAAATAATAGGAAAACAATGAAAGTCTTGACCCCTCAATAGAGGTGGTCTTAAGAAAATACTAAATATGACATGAGGGTCTCCTGGACCGAGCAGATTGCACGGTGTTTAATCCAATTCAATATTTATTTTGACAATAATAAACAAAGATGTTGCTACTGAAGGCAAATAAAGTTCAGAATTAAGTCTATTAATATTCGCAATGGATTATCATGAAGACCTAATAGTTACATACATATTTAACTCCACCATTATTTAGAATACGCTGAACCGAAATACTACTAGACATATATGTATATCGAAGTACGTAACTTCACAAAGAATGGCCCACCCTAACAAGGGCTCAACCCAACAGAAATAAGAGCCTCATTTTCATATCCCCTTTTCAAACAATTTCACAAGCTTATCACAAAACCCAAGTGTTGTTTCGTCATTTCCTCCATCCAAAACGTTTCAAACGTTTCCTCATTTGAGTGCATAAGCACAGACTGTAGCAGTACGGCAATTAGCCATGCGACCTAAAAATACATTCAACCTTGTGTCCCGTAGATGACACTTGTGGTAACAATGTGCATACGGAAATGCAGTGTTGACGTTTGTAATGTTATATAATGACGTTTGAAGAAGGGACAATTGTGGCGTAAATGTGAAAGTGAAGTTGCATTATTATACCTATTGTAGTGAAGGGTTAAATTTATTAGAAATTATTATTGTAATTTTTTCGATGATGATTATAAGGAAGCGTTGTAATATTGCACTTTAAGTTATTTGTGGATTGAAATACTTAAATTAAAAAATCCCTATAAGGTCCTATTCTTTTATTATCTTATCACTAAAGATAATTGTGATGACATAAGGATGATATTCTATCTTGTTTCAGCACGGTTAGAGTTTAAAAAAAAAACTATTAAGTCGCTAAAATACAATGTATTTTACTGCAGCATCATGCTGAGATAGAGGCATTTTTTTTTACCTCGTTAAGGTACACTGTTTCGATTAACTTTTGTAAATAATTCATAAGTTATTTCATTATATTACATATTTTTATTTCTTTCTTTAGTCATGTTCATAGAAATCGTACTATGATGGTCAGATTGAGCACCCATCCACGGGCTGACCGCGGCAATCGTTGCTTAATTTAAGCGATCTCGATCGTGATTAACACGAGCCCAGCCTCGAGAGTTTTTATTTGTTATTATTTATATACTACATAATTTACATATAAATCGAATTGTTCTAAAGCTACTAGACTAAACAAAGACAGCAATTAAGGAATGATTCCAAAATATCAAATACCGCATTTGATATACTTCGTTATTTTAATCACATTATTTTTGTAACAGATATGATATTTTTCGTTCCCTCTCGTATAGGTATATCCCTAATCCTTTCTAAGCTGCGAGCAAAAATGGGATAGAAATGTCTTATAAAAAATAAGTACACGTATCCATAGAAACAGGCTGGTTCTTTTTTTAAATGATATAACAAAGGATTGGGAATATTATAGATATTATAAATAAAGTGATAGGATAAAAAAAATATAGGTTCAGTCTTCGTAAAAAATAAATTAATTCTCTCACTGTCCAGTGGTAGCCTAGTGGTATGACTATTAGATACTAAGTTATTATCAAATTAATCTATTGTATAACCATTTTATCTGCTTTACTGACAGTCAAAGTGCATTATTTGCACGGGACGGGATCGCGGGACGATGAGGAATATCGCCCGCCGCAACAATTTTTTTATTGGTAGAAAGTTTTACAATTTTATTAATTAATTATCAATATTATTTGAAATTTGTTTTTGTATAACAATAAAAAACTTTTTGTTCTATATTTCCATAACTCACATGACAAAAATGGGTAGCAGATTTGAAACTGCGACCCTAATCGTAACCGTGCGAGCTACCGAAATCCTCTCCTAAATTTCGTCTCCGACGAGTTTGAAATTGCCCTGCTAACGTATCCAATAACACCATATCCAATAACAAAAATAAAACTATACCCTTGTAAAACTGAAACAAATCTATCGAGCGAAACTAATTCCCTTCACCTTCACCAAGTTTGAGGGGTTTGTTTATGGCTCGTTGCCATGGCAACCGAGAACGCCCTGACACGGGCTGGCTATGATTTTATTTTGTTACAGCAAGAATTTGAAGAGTCTTATACAAGTCAAACAAATATAAAATTGCTGTAATAGTTATGTTACTATCCCTATGTTCCAATCTTTTAATAAGATTTTATTTAACTTGCACTGTTTATAATTTACGAATGCAGACTATTTTATAATTAACTCTATTACCTCCAATAGCCTGCAACTAGTGCAGTACGCTAATAGCTGACCTCAACTTTTTAAGGTACCTTATAAAGGTACACTAGCGGCTAAAAAATAGCGAAAACTTTTAGCTGTTAGTGTACAATATAAATTGAATATTAGCCTAATATTATCTTGTGTAAAGCAAAAAAAGTAGGTTACGTTTTTCATAAAGCTCGTTAGTGAAATAACGGTTATTGAAGCTATTTTTAACGTTATTTGGTTGCAGATATCGTTGCGTTGGTATCTGTGAAATATTTTATTTTTAATATAGATTGTAGATTGTAGATCTACAATTTTGTAAATTTGATATTGCGTATTTTGCATTTTAAATTGCGCTGCTTTTGTGCATAACTAACGTATTTTTTGTAGTAGTAGCTTACGTTTTGAAGTTTTAACTTATCTGTATGGAAAACAGGGGGAACTTAAAAAAAAAGTGGCCCTTCAAACTGTACCTCACCCGACACATTTACTTACAGACAATAGATGTTATTATTTGTACTGCAGATGACAACTGTATAGAATTAAAAATGGAGTTGACGGTAGATCAAAACAATTTAATAAAATCTGTTGCGAAACTTAAATTATCACCTTAGAGCCGATTTCACCACTGACACTAATGAAACATGTTTTTCATAGCTTTAAATTAATTTTTATGTATGAAAATATGTTTCAATCAAGCTGAAATTTTTGCTGAAACTTTGTAATGTTGTTCCCTTTTTAAAGGTTTTGTGCGAAGTGCGAAAAGGCGCCTTAACACTTGCCTACAGGGGTGAAGTTTATCTTTTGATAATAATAATAAGCAATATAATTCTTAACTTTGAGAGAAGGATAATGATATAACGCTTAATTTTGCTTTTTTTATACGAAACACCCTATTAAGCCACTAATACATATTTACACTTGCAGTCCATAGAATAACAACGTGAATATTCAACGAACTGCAAACTAAATCCGGAGTTGGAAGCCTAATTAGTGGGTCGCCATGGAGCGTGTAACTTGATACACACGACTAATTAATTTAACTACCAAAAGCTAATTTACTTTCTGGATTTCAAAATTACAATACATTGTGACAAAGCAATATCACTGTTTTTGCAATGTAATTAAAAAACCGCGAGTAACAGAAGTCCGAAATAATACTTAAAGGCATGTATGTATATCATGAAGAGAATCACCTGTGAAAATATTGAATACAAATAAAGCATTTTTATTCATTATAAAATAATTCTTTTGAGTTCATTTTCTTAAATAGTGACAGATTTATTAACCTATGCTTGCCTAGTGTTTACTTAAATCATTTATTAAATGTAAATAACCTGGTTCTTGTTGATTTATCTGTCAGCTAATTTTCTAGGACTGTATTTAAAAAATATTTTTAACATTACAGTTACATTATAACTAGCGTAAAACAAAAAGTAAATGTTAATAGTTCATTATGTTAAAAAATATTACATGTTAATATTACATATTACAAATATCACAAATATTACATATTACAAAACTTACTAATTTTACTCTCCTGTAAAATTAGTAAGTTTTGAGATTACACACTTTTAAAGCGAAGAGGCGATTTCTAGGACTGTATTTGAAAGATTTTGGTGACAACTTTGACCGTAGTTTACTCAAGTATTGTTAGGGGTTCGGTTCCAAAACCTATGCTCAAGGATTGAAAGGTACCTTATAATGCCCTTAATGTATTTTTTTTTGTTACTCGCTGTCTAGTTACATTATTTTAACAAAATTCGCAATGTTATCAGGGTAGATGTACCGAAATACGGTAATCCGGGTATGATCCCTTTCTCATCGTTATTTTCTCGCAAATCCCGTGGGAGGCGTGCGCTGTCACAGCCTAATGAGATTGGACCATTTTTGTCACTACCTACATACATTTTAATTATAACAGGAACCGGACCGGGGAAGTGTTAATTTTAAATTTCCTTTTGTAGGGATTGCGGAGTTACAGGAAAGTATTGTTTCTAGGGGGTTGTCAAAGAAAAAAAAATTGAATTTAATTTATTAGGTGTACATTTGCACTTTTGAAAGCCTTAAAAATAGTTAACTGAATATTAATATAGAATTAATTACTAATGTATTTCTATAATCTAAAATGGATGGTTCACCTATCTGTGTATCCTCAAAAGGGCCTCTGCCTGTTGGACCTGCGTCCCCAGGCAAAGGAAGTTTTCTTTCGGAAGAGAGCCCGTGAATTAATGGAAATCATAATATGTTAAACTCTGACACCAGGTTGTTCATGAACCATACGATAAGAAGAAGAAGATAATAAGTCTAAATTCTTAAGTAACAGTTAATTTAAATTAAAAATAATATTGATTTGTACAAAATAATATTATGATTAACACCCGCTTGTGTGTAGAGCACATATTATTACAACCATAATCAAAACTTGAAGAATAATCAAATTTTTATTAACGTATCTAAAAAGTATTCGTTATTTTCACAGCTGAACTAAATATTACGCGACGTTGCCGAATCAAGACATAATTTATTATGAACTATATATCAACGCCATCTTTAATAATTCGTTTTGACGTATAATATCGTTAATATAAATTCAAATTAAAGCTTTTAACTGAAGCACATCACTATTTTATTTATACAGGTTTTTACTGTGAATGTTGTAATAAATTTTGCTTTATTGTATGAAACTGGGTATATTATTATGTGTATGGATAGTGATGTAATTTGTGGATATCGTCCATCTGTTGTATGATAATTGATATCCAGTTTATTATACGCACGCAGTAATAAATATAATAGAGCATACAGTCCCACAGTTGGTTAAAGGAATTTTCTCATAAATTGAAGTGAGAGAGAATAGGTACTCCACCTCGCTCGCACCAAGAGCATGTTGATGGGGCCGAATTTAAGGCTTGCTGCTGTTGGGATTAATCAAGCTGCCTTTAAAAGCCTCAACCTTCATTTGCCTTATCAACTACCACAAACCGGTTTAAAAAAAACCGGTTAAATAAATATTTACATGAATGTTATACCGTTATACCGCAGTGATTGTCCTTCTTCTGCTAATCCTCTTTAACTTGCATTAACCAATTAAATGTTGTGTTATATTGTGGCCGAATTACATTATTTAATCAAATTGACCTCTAGTTATTTGATTTTGTCGTCCAGAAATTTAATTAAGACTAACCCTTTGATGATGGTTTACGATTCAGTGCGCAGATGGTTGTTTGACTTAATTTAACCAAAATTGACCTTTTTATTTATTTAGGTACTAATTTTTGGATGGAGACCATTCACATTTTCTTAAAATTATAAGTAGGTGTCTAAGTTTTTTATTTTTAAGAATATACAGTCGTAAGTTAACGTTTGAACCTACAGATTTTCGGCCTAAGAATAAAACAACCCCTACTCATCCCGCGGGTGTCGTAAGAAGCGACAAAGGGAAATATCTAGAGGATGGGTGCATCTTACGGTGTAATAGCAACCATCTGCTACTGCGATCGCCAACCAGCTTGCCTAGCGTGGCGATTAAGGGCCAATACCTTTTAATTAGCGCACAAAATTAGTGATGCGTATGAGAAGAGGCCTACGTCTAACAATGGACTGATATAAGCAGTGAATGTATGTATGAATGTATATCTTTGTCCCTCTCAACTGGCTTAGCTCGACATTTGCTTTAATCTGAATCTCTATTCCTAGCCACGATAATTTTCAAGTAAGATGGCTTTAAAATACAAATAGACAGACAAAAGGTCATGTCGAAACTACTATACGTTGTACAAAATTTAACAGAAATAAATGGCCTTGTCTATATAAAATATGATCTCACTATGTTCCATAAAAATAAGATGGCTAAGCGTAAGATTGAAAGGCGTATAAATAAATTCCCCAATCTTTTGCTTACGTTGTTATTACGAAATTGATTCCCGAATCTTCTTTATTTCTTTATCGTATTGTTGATGAACAACCAAGTTTAAACCGCCCGTAGGCCTCTGACATGGCTTTACACACCGTAGAAAAATCTTTCAACTGAACTTGTTTTCCCTCATCGTTTTAGCAAGTGATAAATCATTTCTAAAATGCACATGAATCCGAAAAGTTGGAGGTTCGTGCCTGGGTTTCGACCTTACGACCTTTGACTTAGCAGTCCAACAATCATACTACTAGGCTTTCACAGATTCCCAAATTGTAACTTATGAAGGTTGTATCATCATCATCATCAGCCTGTATTAGTCCACTATTGAACATAGGCCTCTCTCAATGCGTGTCACTATTGTGCGCTCGTTGGAGGTATTTGTCCATAATCGACTATCGGGTTGGCGATTGCAGTAGCAGATGATTACTGTTACACAGAAGGATGCTGCTGCCCATCCTCCAAATCTTTCCCTTTGTTGCTTCTTACGATACCCACGGGACAAGTGACATTTATGAAGGTTAAAAGTTCTCAAATATATATTGTAAAGCCTTATTAAATAAATGATTTAAAAAAAATATATATATATATATATTGTATTATTTGAAAATGTTTTGTGAAAAACTGAATTATTAATATCAAAGGATGAAGTAATTTTAAGATAGTTTTTAAAATAAATTACTTTTGATTTATTGAAAGTAACGATAAATATTAGTTTTGTTTGAAACATGTTGAATCGGTTTGTTATTAGAAAGAATTTTACGAAATACGTACATAATATTTTTTCTTACCTGTTTTCATAAGCGATCTTACAAAGCCTACAATGAATTGAATTATCTGAAAAAGCAAAGTAACAAACTCAGTGTATCGGGGTTGGGGGTGGTTTTTGGTATTGAAATATATGGAGCAGCAGTTTTTTTTTATTTCAGAATTTGGAGTTGGCTTATACTTTATTTGTTACTAGCTACTGCCCACGGTTTTGCCTGCATAGTTTGTTATTAAATTAAAGCCTATCTGTTATTTTGATGTATAAGCTACATTACATTAAAGTTTCATCGAAATCTGTTCGGTAGTTTTTGCGTGACAGAGAAACGAACATTCATCCATCCATACATTAACACTTTTGCAAGATTTAAAACTAAAATACCACGACGTATAATAATATAATTTTCTTTTCTTTTTTTTTTAAATTGATTGTACTAACTCACCCTATCTCAAGTGAAGTGTGAACTCGATCGAGAGGGCTTCTTATATCGCTCGCGCTGTTACGAAGTTGTTAATAATTTATTCTTTGGTAAACACTTCGCTTGTAAGATTGTCTGGAGTTCAGGTTGCGGTGAAATATTATCTCTTGCAGTATATTTATGCTTTCATCATAAGTACAAAGTACTTGCAGTAAATATAAAGTACTTATGTTATTTTTTGTTTATATAGAGTTATGTGTAAAACACCAGCATCCTTAAAAGGGGTCAATAAACTCATCATTATGAACAACTTTTACTATGAGACCAACCCTGAAATCGGAATAAAAATCAGCTGTTCCATACATTTTGTTGAGTGATGTGAACATAAATGTATGGAACAGCTATTCCCTCACTGTCATAGTTCGATGGGATGGCAATCTCACACGACAGGAAAGCAAATTTCAATAAGAATTAGAAAATAAGAAATTTCAGCTTATTCTGGTAGGATACGGTGGCTTAGCGCTTAGAACGTCGACACAGTACGTCGAAGATCGTGGGTTTGAATCCCATCCGTATCAGTAGTTTTTTGAAACTTTCTTATTCAATAATTATATTCAGTTGCTAAAATTGACCTGAACATAAATACACAAATAAAAGCTTTTCAAATTGCAGTCAAACTATTTATTTGTCTATTCAATTGCTCTAAAGCCGCGTTTAAAATAGACGCATACTGCAAGCGAAGCGCTAAAACTCCGTTATTCGATAATAATTTTCAACTTCGCGTGGAACCGACACAGTTCATTACCAAGTGAACGTAGCCTAAGCGATCATATAACATACGAGCGCTTGGTAAATCTGAATCACCTATCAAATTGAATAAAACTTCATGATCCAACCATAATTTAGTTGACAGTTTGTAATAGAATATTCTGTGTAGGAAAATTAACAAAACTTAAAATCATACGTACACACACTACACCCTCTGGAACACTCTGGGTAATACAGGCGTATTCCCCAGAGGGGGTAGGCAGAGGTGTATGCAGCCCATCCACGTTTCGCCGTCTGTTATAAGTCCCATGTAATAGGAGGCGAGCCTTTTGCCTTTAGACCAACGAGGCACTCAAAGGAATAGTAAATACTATAGCTATATTTATCTTTATATAGTCTAAAACTTTCGCGAACATTTAATATAATGAAATAAATAAAAATAAATAATATATTATGAAACAACTTTTTAACGGATATAATTCGACCTGTCGGTCTGCCTGCGACCACGAGTGCTGCAAAGTACTCGAAACGTCAGGATTGTATGTATTATCAAAATAAAAACGCGAATTATATCCGTTAAAAAGTTATTATGTTGAGTGTTCGCGAAAGTTTGAGACTATATTTTTAAACGGATTACTCGCGTATAATATGTTTATTTTTCAAAACACCTGACGTTTCGAGAGAGAGAGAAAATTAAACATATACTCGTACCTACGCGAGTTATCCGTTTAAAAGTTGTTTCATTATATTTATCTTTTGTGGTATAAAATACACAGCTTGATTTTGCAGTCCTATTCTCTGTACTAGTTTATGTAAGAACTCTTTGTTGTATCTGTAGTAAGTTTTCCTCGCAGGATAACTTAGCACAGGTGTGTATGCTGTCCGAATAGTCTGACTACTCTACGGCTACTCTAACGTAGATATAGCTTGATTTTTTATTTCGAACAGCGACATGTCTTCATTTTGTAATGGGACATCACCGAACAATATTGAAAATATTTGCAAGCTACAAAACGAGCTAAGTATCATTTGGCTTAGCTCGGTTGGCAGCAAGTTTGGTAGAATGTTGATATTTTATAAAATTTGTCGTTAGTGCGAGCGGAACTTTTTTATCTTGTACTTGCCTAGGAAAGCATGTTGCGTTGCAAGCTGTTGGCCCTGGTTGTCATGAAGATCATTGACAGAAGATTTAGAAGACATTGATATAGGGAGTCAGTATCCAAAAAAAACGTAGATAACATTCCGTAAAACGTGGGTGTACTGCACACCTCTGCCTAACCCCTCTGGGGAATATAGGCGTGAGTCTATAACATTCCGTAAAAGGTATTCAGCTGCATTTGGTTAGATTAGAATCCTATCCTAAGAAAGTTTGGGAATAATATCCCTAGCTATGAGGATAAATCCGACCAACTCCATGTCTGATTCCTTAATTCTTCGCAAATAAAACAATTTAAAGAAAAGCTTAAAATGTTTTAATTTACAGCCCAATTTGTGTGTGAATTGGATCTCAGACTGTTTTGACAGAAGAAAAGTAATTAATAAAATTCAGTATACAAAACAAAGTTGTAAGAAACTACCAAGGATAAGATTGGTATCTTGACAAATGGCTACGTTGTCTTAAGATCTTTTCTGCAGATATCACAAAAAGACAGATGTAAAAATTCTCCCTAGATTTTGAAACCAAGAAGAAGTGAATAGACGAAGTTTTAATTATTTTTTAAACCCTCTTCCAAAAAGGAGAAGGTTTGCAATTCGATTCTTACTTTTTTAAATGTTTGTACACTGATTACTGCCGTGTGGTTTCCGAACTAAGAATAGATCCACCCCTACTCGTCCCACGGGTGTCAAGGGAAAGACCCAGAGGATGGGCTGCAGCATCTTTCTGTGCAACAGCAATCATCTACTACTGCGATCGCCAACCCGTCTGCCCAGCCAGCGCAGCGCGGTGATTATGGACAAATACCTCCAATGAGCGCAAAAAAGTGTCGCACTTTGGGAGAGATAGGCCTCTCCGTATTTAGCAGTGGACAATACAGGCTGATGATGATGATGACACCGATTACTCCAAGACTATTCCCCAATTGGAATACCTAATTATTTTTTATTTGAAAGAGTTTACTCTTCCATTAGTTTCTTCAAAATATTATCATAATCTGATGATGAAATACATTGGAACTTCTCATCGGACGATGCACACCTCTCGTAATAACTTATTGTTCATTGTTTTTACGTGTGATGATAACCGACTTCCGAAAAGGGGATTCCGAAAAGTTATTGTTAGTAGAGTTCTAAAAATACTTATGTTATAAACATCGAGTGAAGAAAATCAGTCTATTAAATTGAGTGTAAACAGAACTATTTATATCTGTTACAGTTTATGTTATTATATGTTTATGTTATTATATAACAAATAACATAACATAGAATGGATGTTATTGATTGCTACAGTGCAGTGGAGTGAACTAAATGGAGTAAACCGAGTTCTGGAGAAAGCTGTACCTACTTGATACGTTCCAGATCGAGTTTGAATTGTTTTTATATTGTTTAAAAACTAATATACCACTCTAAATTAGTCACCATTATCATCTGCCTAGCCTTTTCCTGACTATGTTTGGGTCGGCTTCCAGTCTTACCGGATACAGCTGAATACCAGTGTTTTACATGGAGCGACTGCCTATAAGACCTCCACAACCCAGTTACTGGGTTACACGATAGCCCTTGGTAAGACTGGTTGTAAAACTAATACCACTCTCAATTAGTCACCACCAGTCATAATTAATCACCGCCTAAATTAGGTAAAGAGTTTTTTATACTGTGCCTACCATCATTTTACAAATAAACAAGGTGAATTATAAATTATTAGCATCCTAAAAAAGGGTTATTGAACTCATCATTATGAACAAATTAAAAAAAAATCCAACTCTCAGCTGAAAAAAAATCAGCTTTGTTAAGATGTATGAATATAAAAACATTTACATTATGAACATTTAGTAAAAGTTGTTCATAATTATGAGTTCAATGACCCCTTTGTGGTATCCGCGTAATTTAAATTACACCTTATAAATATACTCTAAGGTTAACAGTTTTTTCAAAATCAAAAATCAAAATCAAAATATTTTTATTCGTGTAGACCATTTTAGGCACTTATGAATAGTCATAATTCTAATATTATTATAATAACCACTGGCAACTAGAGTCACTCCTATAGGAGTCACTCTAGTTGCCAGTTCCAAGGGCAGCCTACCCCTCATGGAGAAGAATCTGGCAAGAAACTCCATGGTTTTAAATTACTTAACTCAGAGTTACAATATATCAGTTGTAAATACACAGAAACAAAGTGGTTTTATTCAAAAGAAAAGCTGATTACCTTTTCTTTACACAGAAGAAAACACATACAAACGAACACATCTCCTTAACTCAGAATGAAACAATACACAAACGTTTCTAAATATACTGCGCACAGTTAAAATTATAACTTCATTGTTTATTCCAACTCGAACTCAACTGACTTGTTTATTTCAACAAGTTAATACTAATGTTTCTATTATTTCAAAATGTCTGGAGTTATTTACTTTTGTTTCTAACTAAATGAAAAGCTGATCTGGATTAGGTTACTTGTCTGGTTAAAGAATGGACTGTAAAGTCACTAGGTAATAATTGAGGTGCAACACGTGTTTCTCAACATGTTTAGCAACGTTGCAAAACAGCTCGCGATGTTGTTAATGCTCGGGATACAACTAAGTCTTAACGCGATATTATTGTTTCCGCGATTATTCCTGTCTTTATCAATCCAATAGTGTCTAATAGAGATAGCGTGATAATTATCAGGTTAATTATTGCGTAAAGACGTGTAGGTGTAGTCCGAGTATAAGTGACGCGCAATTAGACGCGCGCGCGTCTTGTTGTTTAACAAAACATCCGCGTCGTCCGCGTCGCTCATCATGTTGGGCTACATTATTGAGCAAAATGTTGCGCATTCATTGTTGTTTAGCTGCATTCACATTTCTCTTAACAAATATCTCTCGTGCCTGACACATATCGTGTCAGATTTAAAAGTATAACCATTGACTGGCAAGTACTACTGTTCCTAAGACTTCTGGCTCTTCTCAGCAACCGACTTTTGAGTTTTCATAGTTTAAATTTGATATAATTAATATTAATTTCAGTTATGAGTCTGATCATGTCGGGAGTGCTCTGATATTTGCGCACACCCTTGTGCTCTAAAATAATTCTCTGTCTCTGATATATAAGTGAAACATTTTACGTATAAAATGGTCTTGAGATATCACAAAGGACCACATTATTCCTTGACAAAAGCCATGAAAAGATTATGAAACTTTTCCAGCTTTCTTTATAACTTTGGACATCACGATCTATTTCCCAATACCCTCAAAGAGTTCCGTTTACCAATAAAATATTTGTTCCCTTACAACAGTTTATCGGACAGTAAATCTTTTGCCAAACTTCGATCATTGCTTTTGGCAACTGCTATTGCCATCTGGCAATCGCTTTTAGTTTTATTATAATCAATGGACATTACCAAACCGGATTTTCGTATTCTTTATTTTATTACCATGAAATTTTTTATGCTTGCTTACATTCGAAATGAAGCTCTATTTCTACGGTGTAGACTTCAAATTTGCTTGACACATTAGACTGTTATAATGTACGCCGATTTGTCTTAGTTTTACGTGACTAATGATGTATAATCAAGATGTCAATATAAATGGTATAATCCATGTTTTTATGGGAGTTGAGGAATTTACGTAACTTGCAAAATATATCTTGTGTCTTAAAGAATAAATTCTTATAATATAAATTACTAGCTAATGCCCACGGCTTCGCCCGCGTAGAGGTCGGTTATAGTGACCAAAAGTAATCATGAAATTTTGATCCCATTTTAATCCCAAATATCATTAGTTATACTTTAGCCAATGTAAACAAAAACTGGACAAATTACATTCTAAAATCTTCCTCAAGAACCATTCTATCTATTGGTAAAAACAACATGAAAATCGATGCAGTAGTTTTTGAGTTTATCGCGAACAGATAAACAGACACACGCGGCAAAGGACTTTGTTTTATAATATGTAGTGACAAAGTTTATTATGTGCTTTGGAAGGCAGATTTTATCGATAGGTTCCGGAAGTTGAAAAGCTGATTTGATCCTTAAATTGATATCAATTTACAACAGCGGGTGGCTTCAATCTCGCCTCCAAGAAGCATTAAGTTGCTGAATGCAACTAAATTCAATTTATTTATTACTAGCGCTTTGGCCGCAAGTTAGGGCCTGTCCACATCACCACGGCACGACATCGTCACCGTAGAACGGTGCGGTGTCGGGGCGCGACGCGTTGCCGCGCCGTGCACTAGCACGGTACGGCAACGCCGCCGTCGAACGGTGCATAGGACGGCGTCGTCGTAAGCCGGTGACGTGATACGATGCGCCCGATCAGTTGATGTGTTATTGTCTTAGCGATTAGTTGTACGTGTGAATAAAAGATGTCGGAAAACATAGATTGTGATTTATTGATTTCACTTGTTGAAGAACGTCCAGTATTATGGGATAAGACAATAGATGATTTCAAGAACAAAAACTTAAAAACAGAAGGCTGGAAGGATGTTTGTCGAAACATTTTTCATGACTTTGACGACAAAAACGATAAAGAAAAAACAAGACTAGGTAAGCTCATATTTATTAGTTACATTAAGTTATAAGTATATTATAATAAGTATTAGTTTATTTATTTATTAATTAAATTAAGGCTTACCAACTAAATACATAGGTACATAACATTGATTTGCAGTAAATTATATTTACTAATAATATAATATATTTATTTTCTATATGATATATTTTCGACCTTTTCTCATGTTTTAGATTCTTTTGTGGATAGTTTTAATAGGTGAGTACTATAAAAAATACTACTAAAGTACGATTAATAAATCGAGTCAATAAAAATGACAAGTGCAACTGTCACTGATACAAAAAAGGGTGACCCGCTACAATAGTGATGTTCGGCAATCTCACTACGACGACGACATTTAGTCATACTTTATTTTATTAGGTATCATAGCGTTTTTTATTGAAAATATTTAATACATACCGTATTCAATAATACGATTTTAGAAATATGGACACATTTTGTCTTCGACTTTTATGGCATGGTTGATGCACTGTTTCCAGTTTTCAGGCGTCCTTTAGGCCTTCTTCATATTATTATAACTTTTTTACATATTTTATTTTAAAAGATTTTATGTTCCTGTCGACGTACCCCTTTGCTTGAGCAAAGCAAAGGGGTTGAAATTGGGTTGAGCTCACAGTAAATATTAAATATTAATTTTAATATTTTTATTTATATAAAGGGAATTTGATATTGAATAAAAAAAATGTAATCTCGACTAACCTTTTGATTGTAAAAAGTAGATTCTACTACATTACTATTTATTTGCGACTAAAATCCTGTACCACTGGAAATGTCAATTTACTGACTCGAATTAATAATCGTACTATAGTCGATTATTATATTTTAGTTAATTGCCAACTAAGTGCTCCAATATCGCTATTAAAATATTTACAGAATTCATTCCTTATGTTGACTGGGTTTGTGTTGTTTGGAAATTCGTCATCCTCTGACTGTTGCAAGTTTACAAAATTTTCTTCTATCATTAGTTCCTCAGTTGTGGTAATTCCATCTCTATTAATAACAAAGTTATGCAAGACACAACATGCTTTGATAATATCTGTAGCAAAATCATATTAAACATTCAGTGGTCGGTGAAATACACGCCATTTATTTGCCAGAATACCAAAAGTACATTCAACGTATCTTCTCGCACGACTCAAGCGATAGTTAAATACTCTTTGTTGTACAGTCAAATATTTCCCTGGGTATGGGCGCAATACATTATTTGTGAGTGGTAAGCCTTCATCTGCTACAAAAACATGGGGAACTGGTGTCTGTAGACCTGGTAAACATTTTGGCTCTGGTAAAGGCAGATGGCCTTGTAGTAATAATTCGTACAGTTTCGTATTGTGAAAAACAGTCGAGTCGCATTCCTTACCAAATGCTCCTATATCAACATACACAAATCTATATTTGGAATCAACAATTGCGAGCAAAATTATAGAATTATAACTCTTATAGTTAAAAAAAAGAGACCCACTATGGGCAGGACTCCAGATCCGAATGTGTTTCCCGTCCAACGCCCCTATACAATTAGGAAAATTGGCTTTCTTGTCAAAATCTTCAGCTGTTTGTTTTAATAACTCCTCTGTTATTTTCGGAATACATTCACTTAACATGATTTTCCATAAAGCTTGACATACTTCTCTTACTATTTTTGCGATTGTACTCTTTCCACGATAATCCGTTAATTCTAAATCTCTAAAACTACTTCCTGTTGCCAAAAATCTGAAACAAAAATCCGGGTATAACATCAAAAACATTCAAACATCCATACTCATAAACTTTTACGTTTATAGATAATACTAGCTGCCCCGCGCGACTTTGTACGCGTGATTATTTTATCTCTACGCTTTTTCTACCCTACCCTACGCTACTCTACCCTACCCTACTATTCTCTACCCCTACCCTACCCCACGCTACCCCTACCCTACCCTATTGCTACCCTACCCTACTCTCCCTCTACTCTACCCTACCCATACCCTACCATACTACCAAGGGGTATAATTCCATTTTTTTTTTCTTCAATTCTTCTATTATACGCAGTTTTCGTGTGTACCTACTAATTTCCATGGCTTCAACTTAAAAAATGGCAGACTTTCATTCAAACTTTTATCTTCTATATTTTCTCCCCAAAGTGATTGAATATCGAGGTATACGTGCATAGTTATGCCACTTTGATGTCTCTTACTAATACCGAATTTCTTAAACAAAATATTCGATCCCCCCCCCTTTCCCCCTAATAGATAGAGTTATCAAAAAGCTAAAACACGTCTTATTCGTTAACCGAAAAGCTAATTATCAAGTTTAATGACGGATTTTCATAACTACAAACTTTAGTCCCCTTTTATATCTCCTTAGGGGGAAAAAATCCAAATTTTTTGATACACGTCTTTTTTATTTTTAGCACATAAGCTTAATACTCATTTTTACATCTGTAACTTAAAAAATAACGAATCTTCCATACAAACTTTCACCCCCTTTTTTATTCATTCAAGAGTAGATTTTTAAAAAAAAACAATGCTCGTCCTTTCATTTATCAACCGAAAAGCTGAATACCAAGTTTCGTACATTTAACGTTAAGAATGACGGATTTACATATAAACTGTTTCCCCCTTTTTTACCTACTTAGGGGGGGAATTTCAGAAAATCCTTCCTTAGTGCACCCCTACGGTACTTAAAGAATATTGTCTCAAAATTTCAAGTCCCTAGGTCCACCGGTTTAGGCTGTGCGTTGTCTGTCAGTCAGTCACGTTACCATTTTATAAGTATAGATTAGTAGGAAGTAGAATGACAAAATTAACTGATTTTTTTCCCATAACAAAGGGGTATCAACCTAGTAAATACTCATTTAGCGTACCTAAGTAATTTTTAAAAATAGGAATTATAATTAATTTGTGGTATAAAAGCCGCTGGTATACCTACATGAGTACTATCTCTGTATTTCAGTTTGATACTCAGCCCCTTTCCGTCATACACTTTAAATTTTATTATAAATGCGAAAGTTTGTGAGGATGTATTGCTGTATTTATAATACGTATGTTTGTCTTTCACTTAAAAACTACTGATCCAATTTTTGCTAATAATACACGTTTTAAATATTTTGCAGGTAATGCTGTGGTAAAGAAATGGACTCATATAAAAGATAATTTTACAAAATACCTGAAAAAACTTGAAACTTTAAATAAATCGGGATCTGGTGCAAGCAAAATTAAGGAGTATCATTTGTATAAGCAACTTCTGTTTCTAAAAAAAACCGCTGCAAATTTAACTGACTCAAGCATAATGGAAGAAGATGAAGAAGACGATATACCATATGAAAAAAATGATTATAAAAGATCACGTTACCAACCAAATCCACGAAAAAAAAAAAACAATGATGAAATCGATTATGAGATTCTCCAAACCCTAAAGGAAACAGAAAATAGACATCTGTCATTTTTTAAGGCCATATTACCATCATTGAACACATTGAATGAACATCAAACTCTAATGTTTCAAAGTCGTGTTTTACAAATCCTAACTGATTTACATCAGATCTCATATCAGTATGAAACATCAACTGGTTATCATACAGCTTCTCAGGATAGGTACCAAAGATCACAATCATCATATACTACTAATTATCAACCAACACAAACATTTACATACCAATCAACAATGTCATCAAACGTTTCTAAAACACCAGCACCAAGTACACGCACTATACCTATATCAACCATCGACTTCATCAAATTCCAAACCACCAAACTCAACTTTCGAAGAACTATCGAATGATTGCGAAGATGAAGCAAGTGCATTGGAATCAACATATGATTTTTCTTGAAAATTAAGATTAAAAGAAATATTATATTTTTTATCATAATGATAACTACGTAGTAAATTTGTTGAATTATTTATCTTATAATTGAAACGTTGGTAGATCAGCCACTCAAAATCTGTGATTTTATCTAGGTTATTAAAGACTGTTATTGTTTTTCTTAGTTATAACTGTAATCTTACGGGCATACAAGCCAGTAACCTCGCAAAATCTGTGATTATAATTAGTTGTTAGGTTAAACAGGCAAATCAGCCGATTGAAAACTGTGATTTATAAGTAGATATTAAGTTATTATTATGTGTTTATATAGATGTAGGCATTTTTGCAGCCAATATCTGCTGTTCTTAATATTTTAAATTAAAATATTAATAATTGTACTCGTACATACTCGTATGTACCTACATCATTATGAATATAAAAGAGGTTTGATTGTGATTTACCTAATTGTTTTTCTAATGTTTATTGTTACTGAAAAGCAAATCGTTCATTCGAAAACTGTGATTTTTATACTCTAGATTTAGTAAATATTAAACTTGCTATTATTATCAAAAATAAAGCACATCAAAAAATATTACATACATATAAATTGTTTTCATTACTTACCTTATAGTTAATCCTAACTTCTCCAAAGGCCCAACAGGTTTTCTAAATACAAATTGTTTTTGTATACGCGGTGCAACTCTTGTTAGTAATTCTTCAAAACTTGATACAGACATTCTAAAATAACTGTAAAATTTATGGTCACAGGTTTTCAACGCTTCATATTTTCTAGTGAAATGATTCCCATCACTATTCATAATTGAAAGATATGGATGCACCCAGTACTGTCTTTTTAATTTTTTTTTCTCCATCTTATCTCTTCGTCTTTTTAATAACAACAGAAGCAGAATACGTTTTGTGCGGTCCATATCTACAACGAGACTGTTATTTATTTGGTGAAGAATGTAGCGAAAGTTTACACGGCACGGCAACGTGTAACTTTGCGGTGTCGTGACGTACATTTTTATGGTACGGCAACGTAAATTCCCACGTTATGGCAACGTGCCGCGCCACGGCACCGCACCGTTCCACGACGACGACGTCGTGCCGTGGTGATGTGGACAGGCCCTACACCGCGTAGAAATTGGATTTTAACTTACATAGCATAAATAAAACTAAGGATTAGGACATCCAATTCTGTAGGTTACGTGTAATCTCGGAATTTGCAGGACAATGATTTTTCATTTCACACAATCCCAGTATTTGCGAGATCCCGCACGTATAAATGCCGCATGCTGGTCTGTGTGACTGTATGATTTTGCGCTACACAAATTTTGATGAATTAATGTTTAATGGTTGTTTGATATACTTTAGTCTACAATCAGTTACCTATTACTTTTCTTTGTGAGATAATTTTAATTTCTAGATTACGTAGTAAACTATCGTTTGCTAAACATATTTTTGGAAAAAACTGAAAATGTGTAAAGCTGCGTACTAGCGCAAACGAACGGACGGACGTTTTTATGTTGCTCTCTAATCCCGCTAATTACGTGGATCTCGAAACCGTATTCTTACACCATGCGGTATCTGAAAATCATGCGGGATCCTCGAATTTTAAATCTCGGTTTATCGAGATTGGATGCCTGGATCTCGAAACATTTTCGTACTATTAATCGGAGAACCATGATTTCTGTATACTAACAATTATTTTATTTTTAAAGTGTAATCTATACATATAATAAAATCGTAACGAAGTATGTATGTAATTGATTGGCGCGAAAACTACTGGACAGATTTAGTTGAAATTCGGCAAATATACTTTTTAAATTCTTAGTCAACTTATAGGGTATAAATTATTACGTTTATAATTATGGGGGATGAGCAGTATTGTAGTAAGCAGCGTATTTCTAGAATTTGCTGCAGAATTGTTGTTGTTGTTGGGAAAAATATTATTAAATTTCAATTTACAAAATATTATCACGCTATATCCACAAGGAGCTAAACATTACATAACATAACATAATAATATCTTTTAGGAACGATTATTTTGTCCACATGTCAACAGACTTCATAGCCTTCCGGTCGGGCGAACGCCTTGGAAGTGTAAGGCTTTGGGTTCGATCCCCAGTTCCGCAAACTTTTTGTGGATTCTTTTGTATTTTTTTTTGTCATTGAAATTAATATGTATTTTTGTGGTATTTCATTCTTAATGACTTTTATTACTTACCGGCTGAAACCCGAAGGAAACATGCTTTTTAATAATTTTTCAACTTATAAAAAACGTATATGCAACGTGGTATGCAAGGATCGTAGCAAGTGGAAATCCGTTGTCTCTGCCTACCCCTCTGGGAAACAGGCGTGAGTCTATGTATGTATGTAAAAAAACGTCACCACTTTAATTTGAAACATTTATAAAATTTATATTATTTAAAACATAGTGTTCTAGATGGCGTTAGAGTCTATTTAGATCAGCGGAATTCTTTTTTAAATATTTCAATTTGAAACCCGAAGGAAGCAACGCGCATCGTGTGGGATTATACTTTTAAAAATTTCAGCTTATAAAAAAAATAAAACATAATGTATCCTTTTTCTTAACTAGATGGCGTTAGGAGTCGATTTAAATCTGAGGAAAAATAATTTTCTTGGATACTCCTGATGGGACAGGAAAAATATTTATAACCGCTGGCATCCTTGCAGGGAGGCAGGGCAAAATTACAATTGCAGTAGCGTCTTCGGCGATTACTGCCACGTTGTTTTCTGGTGACAAAACAGCGCACACCATGTTTAGGATTCCCATCAATTTACAGAGCAACGAAACACCTGTTTGTGATGTGTCACGAAATAGTGACAAGGCAGGCATTTGCTTAAGAATTGTTCTTTGATCGTATGATGGGATGAATGTATAATGGCAAACAAAAAAGCAGTTGATGCGGTACACAGAACTCTAAAAGACATCCGTAGGAACCAACACATAATGGGTGGTGTCACAGTTATGTTCAGCGGCAATTTCCACTGAACGCTGCCTGTGGTGACGCGAGGTACTGGGGCTGATGAGGTGAATGGTTCTTTGAAACGATTATTTTTATGATCCTGTATTCATAAGTTGAGCTTGACAATAATTATGGGCGGCTGAGTAGGAATCCACATGCTCAAGAATTTTCCAACTCAAAACGCCCAAAAATAATCAAGCTGCAGCAATCAACGAATGCATTATTTTATAAATGAAAGGGAATGAAGTGTTTTACACATTTATAAACACTGTTGTCAATCAAGATGACGCCACTCATTATTCTGTAAAATTCCTGAATTCCCTCACTGCAAGTGGACTTCCGACGGACGTCATTAAGTTGAAGGTCGGTGTCCCGATTATGCTTCTTCGGAACTTAACGCCTTTGAAATTGTGTAAAGGGACCCAGAAAATGATGGCCTGATGGCTTAATGTAAATTATCTGCAAATCATCAAGGCGCAAATTCTAACGGGTTTCGGTATTGGCGAGACAGTGTTTACACCATGTACCACTAATTCTCCACATTTATCCCTTTCAATTTAAGCGAGTGTAGTTTCCTGTGGGCGTTTGTTTCGCCATGAGAAGTCTGCGAGTGTCGATTTCAGGACCAGTTTCTCCTCACATAGACTGTATGTCGTTTGCTCTCGGGTCACCAGTCCTGACTCTCTGTACATTTTAGCTCCCGAGAGCAAAACTACAAACAAAGTAATCTGTATGTTTTTCTAAATATCCTGGTTCGGATTTGATATTGATACGAAACTTTTGTTCTTTTACATAGGTTTTTCGCTTTATTAGGTCAGAAATTATGCAATAAAATATGCGAAGCGCACTTATAACTTTTTCTTTTGCCCTATACATTAGTAAGACTTAAATATAAAACTAATCTTTGTTGGAATAATTGCTCTCAAATGTGCAAAACATATACAATACAATAGGTATATTTAAAAAAATATCTCATTCTCTCCTGTGCAATAATTATTCCCACATGATAGTGGGGTCTGCTTTTCGGGTTTTTCGCTTCCCCTTCGCTCTATCCATTGCATCGTCCTGGATAATGTTTAATGGCAATATTTATAATGTTTTCAATAATAAATATTTTGGATAATTTAAATGTTTATGCACATGTTTTGCTTAATAAGAAACTCGCAAAAACAACTGACTTGGGTGGACTTGAACTGTCATATCATAACATTACTAATCTGCACTAATAAAAGTTTGTGAAGATGTTTGTTAGCTAAACACTTTTGATTTGAATAGAACTCGGTAAACATAAAAACCATATTTCCTGGATTAACAAAAAATATAAATTTTATCCTGGTTCAACATCCACGCGGGCGAAGCTGCGGGCAAAAGCTAGTTCTATCATAAAATATAAGTGCACAAAAAAATGACAAGGCCTAATTTTCTCAAAACTTTCAACAACATTGCTTATGCTACATTTCAATTGAAAAACAGCTTATTTTACAAACCAGATGCTATCCAGTAGGTAAACTAGATTCGCCGATCACGTAATTCAACAAACAAAGTAACGGAATAGACTCCTATATTTAAACGTTACATTTGCTGAAAAAACAAACTACCCACTAACTTCCTTGAAGCTGCCACTATCCTAAACATACGTCAAAACTATCGAGTTCGCAGAATATGCAGTTTGTAATATGCTAGAACAATTTATTAATTGTAAAATCTAGGCAAATCTTTGTCCGAAATGTTATGCACTTCAAAATCTATATTTCAAGAAAAAAATCACAAGCTTTTATAAACTTTACATGTGTGAAAAAGTTTTAAAAAAAACTCAATAATATTTTTCCCGACCCGGGTGTTGAACCCAGGTTGTGCTCGTGAGTTGTCGCGCTTGAAACCACTAGATCAACAAGACAGTATAAAAAACAGTTTGTAATAAAAAAATCTGTAGACGCGTGTCATTGCGATTCATTGTTTTGCGATTTCAATCACTTGCCTAGGCGGACGTATTTTTTATATCGGGTAATTAATAATGAAACATCATTAAATAATTACATAAATAAAAACTGCGACGTAAGTCATATAAAGTGTGTCGTGATTCGGTTTCAGTGTGTCACTGTGCGAGAATGAACTAAATAAAGACAAACCGTATCTTTCGTGTTAGTGATGTCAAACCCAGGGTCTAGCCCATTTGGGCGTAGCCAACTAATGCGGCGAAGTCCTCCACCGACGCCAACCCAACAATGTCAACCTGTTGACCCAATTCCTCCAGTTGTTACCGAGAATGAGTTGCCGAATGAAGTTATCTCTACGCCCGAGATTCAAAAATGGCTGGGATCAATTGACAGCATCCTAAGTGAAGTTTGCTCTATTGTCTCAGACGGGAAAATGAACTCTGAACAAAAGCTTCGTGTGGTCAATCTTTGTCGAAAAGCCTCTAGCGGGACATCTCAAATGGCCATCCTGTACCAAGCCTTGAAGCAAAAAACTATCCAAGCCCATGATAAAATCCTACACCTACAAGAGCAGCAAAGCATCGTGAGCTCCCTGACCCAAATAAAAGAGACCTTCGAAAGCAAAATTAAGTCATCTGAATCTAGTTCTTACGCAAATATGGTGAAAAAGGGATCTGAAAATTTCATCCGTCCAGCAAATCTCAGTGCCGTGGCCATATATCCTTGCGATAAGACGAAAACTAGCGACGATACCAAGTCCCTCGTACAAAAAATTATTTCGCCGGAAGAACTTCGACTTCACGTGCGTGGCCTAAAAAAAGTAAGGAATGGAGGCGTTCTTATAAGTACGGATAGAAAAGCTGATATTGAAAAACTAAGGAACTCGGAGAAACTCGTGTCCTCTGGCCCTACAGTTGAAGAACCCTCTAAACGTCGCCCTAGGATTGCTGTCATTGGTGTTCCCGTAGCTCTCACTGAAAAGGAGGTGTTTGAGTGTATTTATGAACAAAATCTCTCCGATAAACTTCCGAATACTAGCCGCGAGTCCTTCATTGGATCAATAAAACTGAGCCACAAGTCTGGTAAGAAAAATCATACTACCTGTAATTATATAGTAGAAGTACCAGCTGCAGTCCGTAAAATCATGATTAATCAAGGACGTATTTTTATTAACTGGACGTCATGCCCCGTGAGAGACTTCACCATAGTCACAAGGTGTTTTAACTGCCAGCAATTTGGACACGCGGCCAAGTATTGTCGAGAAACCAGCCCTACCTGTAACCACTGTGGAGAGTCTGGACATACCCACAAGGAATGTGGGAACACATCATCTCCTCCCAAGTGCGCGACATGTAATCGGTTTAAGAGAAAATGCGACCACCAAACTGGGGATATAAGCTGCCCCGCACGTAAATATGCCGAAGACAAATACATAAATTCAATAGACTATGAAGGCGCCTAAGAGCGTCACCACTACCTTTAGTTAGCTAGCACATAAGTTTGGTTTTTATCTTTTTCTAGTATATATAATTATCATGACAACTAATCAGTTAATAAGTGATCTAGATAGTTTTTCTGTGTCTGAAACTATAAATTGTAATGTGGAAAATTGCAAAACATTTCTACAGACTGGGGGAAAAATGTTTAGTTTGCTAAATCAAAATATTCGTAGCATTAATAAGAACATAAATAGTCTTAACGTATTCTTACATAGACTTGACATTAGCTGCGATATCATCGTCTTAACAGAATGTTGGTTATCTGAGCAGACAAACCATTTTTTACCTTCATTTGATGGTTATTCTTCACATAAAACCGAGCATTACATAAATCAAAATGACGGTTTAGTAATTTTTATTAAAAATAATTTGAATCCAATAGTTGAAGAACTGATCTTTCCGGGTTGCAGTTGTTTAGTTATTAGAATAAATTCCGATACTGTTATATTGGCGATCTACCGGCCTCCTTCACAAAATATTGATATTTTCTTAGACTCTCTTGACCGAAATTTAAGAAATCTATCATCTTATAAAAATATAATACTAACAGGTGACATAAATATTGATATTGTATTTGGGCAAACCGATAGAAATGCAGATAAGTACCTTAATATTTGTTCATTTCATGGCCTTTTACCAACCCATTATCAATCCACATTTCAAACTGGTTCATGTATGGACCATTTTACTATTAAATCTCATATGCCAACAACAACATTTGTAACTAATTCCTGGATCACCGATCATCGAGCTGTTCTACTAACCTTACAAATGTCTTTACCAAGAAAAAACCGTTTACGCAGCTATACTAAAATCAACATGACAAAACTAGAAAATGACATACGCAGCATTAACTTCGACCCCGTTTTTACTTCGACTGACGCAAATATCACTTTAAATTATTTTATACAGTCACTACAATCTGCAATAACAACAAATTCCTCCACTAAAATATTACCCAGGAAGTACTGTAACATTAAACCTTGGATCACACCAGGAGTCGTTCGCTGCATAAGACATAGAGACAGACTGCACCTACAATCAAGACATGCGCCTGATAATGAAATTCTCTCTATTACATATAAAAGATACAGAAATTTCTGCAATAATCTTTTAAAAAAGTTAAAAAATCAGTTTGATAAAAACGAACTGCAAAAAGCCGGAAATAATAGTAGACAAATCTGGAAATTTATAAAAACTAACACGTTTAGGTCAAAAAATTGCGACATACCGACTGACTTACTATCTACAGAGGTAAACCCTACAGCCGCAACAAATAAAGTTAATAGTTTTTTTGCTAACGTTGGCAAAAACCTAGCAGAAAAGTCCTCAAAATCTAGATCGTATTCCCCAAACATAAGACAAATACAGGCATCTACGACCATGAATTCTTTTGTTTTATTTGATACCGACGAGGATGAAATATTGAGATTAATATGCGGTTTAAAAGACGGTAGTGCTACTGGTTTGGATAATATACCAAATACTATACTAAAAAGATTTAAACATATAATTGCTCCTCCGCTAACTCATATTTTTCAACTATGCTTATCTAAAGGAATATTCCCAAAGTTACTCAAAAAAGCATTGGTCACACCAGTTTTCAAATCAGGAGAGAAAAGTTGTATGAATAACTATAGACCCATATCAGTTTTAACAGGCCTTTCAAAGATTTTAGAAAAAATTATAAATAATAGGCTAGTAAAGTACCTAGAAAATAATAAACTGCTTTCCGAGAGTCAATTTGGTTTTAGGCCTAATAGATCAACTAGTCAAGCAGTACATAAATTAACAGATTATGTAGCGACCAGTTTGGACCAGGGCAATTACACAATGGGGATTTTCTTAGACCTTGCGAAGGCATTTGATACCATAAAATGCTCTATACTGCTACAAAAACTCGAAACGCTTGGAATAAGGGGAACTCAACATCAACTTTTTGCTGACTATCTTAGCGATCGACATCAGTCTGTGAAGATTGGAGAGCATAGAAGCGCTGAAATAAGAAATAACAGCTGCTATGGTGTCCCTCAAGGAAGTATTTTGGGGCCCACTCTATTCCTGATCTATATAAACGATCTGTGCAGTTTGAAAATTCAAAACGGTACCATTATATCTTATGCAGATGATACCGCTCTCCTGTTCTCAGCGAACTCACGAGATGAGGTATTTCGTTATGCGCAAAATGGTTTTAATATTGTGACTAATTGGCTACATAAGAATCTACTAACATTAAATCCAGATAAAACGAATTACATTTTATTTGCAATGAGAAATACTAACAAACCTCTTACTAACCTAAACATTATTGCACATAGCTGTAAAACTTACGCTGACACTGCATGCACTTGTCCCACTTTAACCAAAATAAACAATATTAAATATCTAGGTGTAACTATTGACACAAATCTTAATTTCCGTAAACACATCGACTTACTTTGTATTCGAGTTCGCAAATTAATATATATATTTAAATATTTGCGTAATATTGCCGACTACACACTAATCAAACAGGTTTATTTTGCTTTGTGTCAATCCATACTAACATATTGTATAACTTCCTGGGGAGGTGCTGCAAAATCAATCTTACACCCTCTAGAACGTGCTCAAAGAGCAATTTTAAAGGTTGCCACTTTTCGACCTTTCAGATTTCCCACAGATCAACTATATAGTGAATGTAAAGTGCTTACAGTGCGGCAGTTATTTATCCAACATATAATTCTGTACCAACACACAAAAGTCCCTTTACCTTCAATACCCTCAAACAAAAGGAGAAAAGATTTGGTTTGTACAAAGGAACACACCAACCATGCTTTTGCAAACAGATTTTATGTGGTTTTGGGACCTTATTTGTATAACAAATTAAATAAGACACTAACATTTTATAGCGTAAATTATAAAAAGTGCAACAGAATCCTAACGGAATATTTAGCTAAGTTAAACTACACTGACACAGAGAAACTACTAGAAATTTTAGAATAAGGATAACAAACGTATTGTTACTTATTAATAATTACTTAAAAATGTTTTGTTTACTTATATTACTTAGTTTTAATTTTTATTGTTGCTGTTTAAAACACAAATTGCGTAGCCAAGTGGTTGCCTGAAACACAGATTGAGATATATCTAGTTCAGGCAGGTCGCTACAAGTTCCATAAATAGTGACATAACTTTCTTGTATATTACTAACATTGTTATATTATTAAGTTATCCAAATAATATTAATCTAGAGAATAATAAACCTATATTAGCGATCTTAAGATAATTTTTATAATGTTATAGCAGTTATTTATATTATTGTAAAAAGTTATAAATAAATAAATTATTATTATTATTATTATTATTGGCCCGCTTAATAACAATAATATTGATGTATTTCAATGGCCATTACAGCATGCTATGTAACGATCATATTATCGACTATTGGAAATGAGCCTACGGTCAATGAAGAGAACAAGAGGTCTACACAGGTCGGGAATGCGCAGTTATCCCTGGTCTTGCAAGCGCTTTTATTTCGGAAACATATTTATACTTTCACCTCTGAAAGTTTTTAAGACGTCCAAAATAAGGCGGTGTATATTATATTCTATCATTAACAAGACGGTTGACTAGAAGGAAATCGGAATGCCTTCGAAAATCGACGCAGCAATACAGAAGTGCTCGTGTTTCCGGCAACACGGCCATACTGAGTGCTTGGTCAGTAAATATAGAACGGTCACTTCGTGTGTGTGTGTAGCTGTAGATGATGTGCTTCATTTGTTTTTATATGTGTCAGAGGCAATACTTTTTATGAATATGGATTTGGGTATCATTGGATAACGAAGCCAAGTCAACTTTAGTAATAAATATATTTTTAAAGGCGTTCAAACATTTGCGTGTCAATTAGTCCATTTTGAATGATTGCCATTGTTTTCATATCATCATCATCATTCTGTATTAGTACATTGCTGAACATAGGCCTCTCCCAATGTGCGCCACTATTGTACGTTCATTGGAGGTATTTGCCTATAATTGCCACGCTAGGCTAGCGGGTTAGCGATCGTAATAGCAGATGATTGCTATTACACAGAAAGATGCTGCTGCCCATCCTCCGGATCTTTCCCTTTGTCCTTTTTTACGACACCCGCGGGACGAGTAAGGGTGGTTTTATCTTATTCCGGAAACTACACGTGGTGATTATGGGCGAATACCTCCAATGAGCGCGCAAAAGTGGCGCAAATTCATCAACATCACACGATAAAACTAAGTACGTTTCTTTTTTCTCTACAACAATCACGATTGAAACATCAAATAAACATCTCTCTCTAGATATTATCTGTTATTTGCTCCGCCATCTTCTATATTTGTAGCAAATTTCTTCGATGCCTTAATTAATGTTGTAGAGAATGCTTTTTAAACTCACCTTAAAAGTGGAGCTGGTCGATACAGGTCTGCTTCACTGTAATAAAAGAAAAATTGGAATAATTATTTACAGATTGACATGAGTGTAAACTTTTATAACCTATAACACATCAAACTATGTGGTTTTAAGATAAAAATGATGGATGGTAGTAGAAAACTATGGATTGGAACTATCGACTATGGATGCTCTTAAAATAGCTAGCTTGTCTTTTAGTGGCAACAAACAAACATGTTGACATCAGCCCGTGACTGCTGAAGAGTGGGGACAGGGTCCATACAAAATCCCCCATGGTCCTTTACAGTCCTGATGTCTTGCAGTTGAGATGATGATAATATAATACTGTTCCTTGAAAACTAACAGGGTGTCGCCTTCGACGGATACGTCTGGGAGGACATCATCAGATTAGAAGACCCCAGCCAAGTTTAGGAATAAAAGGCTAGGAGAATGATTAATGATTTTACAGTTCCATAATATAAAATAGACGATGAAACAATTTATAAGATAATTTTCCAATGTTTCGGAAAAAAGGCTTCAAGAATGAAATAAACCTACTCAACATATTCAAGGGTTTCTTCGGGGTTTTTCTTAACCGTCATCTGTGTTCCCTTGACATTTACTTAGCTGATATTATCCTCTTCGCCAAGGGCTTTGTTTACATTTCTTTCGTTATTAAAACATTATGTTTTTTCAACGTATCCTTTTCAATGTTTTCATTTCATGATGCTTTAGGAACAAGATATTTTTTGTTAATCGAAATTCTTTCAAATCCGAGTATTATTATCAATGCAGTTTTGGAAAAGGAAATCTGTGTGTACACTGCTGTGCGCACACTGATGGCTTTACAACCATCCTAACGTACCTAAGCGTGCGGCATGGTTGCAGGAAGTTTGATTGCCCCATCATAAATAGTATTTAAGTTTTATGTAATTGTATGTCTTTTGTGTTTTACTAACAAATCTTTTAAAATTAAAGCCGATTTAAAATGTTTTACAATTATTATTTATGATTATGATTTTGATTATGACTATTTATTACTAAATGAAAAGCAAGCGCACAGTCTGTTATAAACCCGATTTTTGTTTCATCATGTTTTTATTGAAGAAATCTATAGTTTCTATCATTTCTAGTAGTAGAGTAAAACTCCGGCTTCGTTACGACTTGTAGTTTATTTTTTAAAAAATGCCAAAGTTTCGAAATATCCGCAACAAGAAAAATAAAAAAAAATATTTTACAAAAAAAGGGAACAATATATTTTCGTTTCGATTAATTACGTTAACTGTACGTACAATAACCTAATTTTTCACCAATTTCTGTTAATTAATTACGAACGAGAAGCGAGATATGATTCTTTTTCTCATTTTTAGTTTTTATTTTTTTATTCAAGTATAACACCGTATTAGCTCGTGAGTTCTACATAAAACGATTGCTTTAACTTTCTATTATGTACAGTATTAAAAGCACCAACTAATTCCTTGTTATCCAGAACTTATTGCAATTTTTATTTTTATTTCAGGGTTGTCATTTTTGTAATATCCGAAAAAAATAATTAATAATACATTTTTTATACATATATTTTTTTAAACATGTTAAGGCCATGTTATGCCTATACAAACTTCAATTTTTAAAGGAAACATTGAAAAAGAATGGTCACGAGTGGGACTTGAACCCACGACCTGGGCACGAATCGGCTACATTTGTATTTCTGATTATGACCAACCGCATCTAGGCGGTGTAATATAATATAGAGCTGCTATAACCAAAGAGCCTAACTACTTTTTAGCACTAGACAATACATCCGCTTCATGTAAGAAGCGTAGTCGTAACTGACTCATTTGCTGCACTGCCTGCTCACACGACTTTTAGCTATTTGCTGTTCTTAAAAATAAAATATGCCTTCTATTTGTGTATAATAAAGTTCAAATAAAAATTCAAATAACTCAAAAGCGATATAACCCTAGGCAATAAATAACTAAAATGTTAACACATGCAAACAAAGTAACTAGTAGGGAAGTAAAATCCAGTAAGTTTTTTAACAGTAAACATTTCAAATATAATAATAATTAAAAAATTGGTTGAATTGACAACCCTAACTGCGGATATTTCGGATATCACTTAAAATTGCAATAAGTTCTGGATAACAAGGAATTAGTTGGTGTTTTTAATACTGTACATAATAGAAAGTTAAAGCAATCGTTTTATGTAGAACTCACGAGCTAATACGGTGTTATACTTGAATAAAAAAATAAAACTAAAAATGAGAAAAAAAATCATATCTCGCTTCTCGTTCGTAATTAATTAACAGAAATTGGTGAAAAATTAGGTTATTGTACGTACAGTTAACGTAATTAATCGAAACGAATATATTGTTCCCTTTTATTGTAAAATATTTTTTTTCATTTTTCTTGTTGCGGATATTACGAAACTTTGGCATTTTTTTAAAAATAAACTACAAGTCGTAACGAAGCCGGAGTTTTACTCTACTACTAGAAATGATAGAAACTATAGATTTCTTCAATAAAAACGTGACGAAACAAAAATCGGGTTTATAACAGACTGTGAAGCGGAATCAAAATTATTATTATCTATTATTATATTTTCTAAAGTAAGTATCAAAAGCTAAGTTGGACATTATTCTAACAAGTTCAAACTCGCTTTTTGATCAATTTTTTAAAGTTTTCCTTAAGTTTTGATTCCAATAACAGGTTAAACCATGGCCAAAACTCATCAACATACGCCTTCAAGCTAGAAATCTTACAAAAACAAAAACTAATCCAGGCGTAAAAAATATAGATCCTGAACTTAGATAACAAAATATCGCAGTAATTCTGCCCAAACAAGCTTTATATGATTGAGTCTAACGTACACTCGATACCAATCAGTCCAGACGTACCTGAACAAACATTTTTCACTCTGTCTGTCCGAACTTAGGGTTGGCATGTGATTGATAAGGGTCGGAATAGGTCACACGGTGCGCGTGCTGCTCTTTTTCCAATTATTAGCGTTTTAAGAGGCGTGGTAGCCCTAACATCATTGTAATTAGATTTGCGATTGTGTGGGCTTGAGCTCATTTTAGGAATAATTCATGTTAAAAATGGATGGTTATATACTTAGTGATTTTGTGCGCCAATGCTCAAAACGGCCATACTCACACAAACGCGTAATATTGTGTAACGACGAGACTCTTAAGCGAACGTCGCGGTACGTGCAGTGTCAACCACGCGTCGTTGCGCATGTTTGTGTGAGTGTGCCGTTTTCGAGCGTTTGTACGTAGTTACCGTACTTTATGATTATTATACTGTGGTCGCAGGTTCAAATCCCACTCGTAATCAAAAATTTTTTTATACAAAAATTTAATTTTCTCCTGGTTGGCTCCAGCTTAACTCTTGGAAAAAATCACCCTCCGCCACTGATATCTAGTATAATCAAATGCCTTTAAAAAATATTTTCAAACGTCCTAGCGGTAAACACGGTTTTACGTTACTAAACCAATGACGTAGTCAAATCTTAATCATTTTTTGAAAGATTTTATAATGTAAGTGAACCATTACCTGTCATCTTCAGTTCAGAACGCTAACGTAATGTTGATTCATTGCTTATACTACATGATTGACATTCGATTAATCTCTGATCTTCCATAGTACATCTTAAAATTACAGATAAAGATATTTGAAATTCATTTTTAAGATTAGACTTTTATGTGTTAGTTTAATGCTTTTCCAAGAAGCTGGGGCTAAAATATATCATTAAACGATAAGATTGGGAAAAAATATCGTAAAAGGTAATGTATGTAGAAAATCATAAATTATAGACTACGCAGTTCCGCCCTCGTGGATCTACTTTTTTTTATCTAACCTTCTAACCTATAGTTGGTCTCAAATGCGTCTTTAGTACGATTCAAACATTTTAGGATAATAGCCTATATATAATAGCTTCTTCTAGCTACTTTGCTTAAGTCCACATGGAATAATAAACTATTTTTTAGGAGTAATTATTCGTAGCAAACCACCGTTACTAAAGAATGACATACCTACAAATGTTTAGAATACCAAACTATAATATAATGTATGTCATTTTTTAGTCGCCAAAACATCAAACAAACAGTTTGTTCACAAATTAGTTAGAGAATAAACTCATCAACAGGCGAAAAATTAGCCACGATAGAAAACCCATTGATAAATGCCGCCGGGATGCAAAAATCTTTACAAAGTTAAAACTATTTATCGTTTACTACGTTAGGATAAAATATATATATTTTTGTAAAGGTAATTTACCGTTAGAGCCTAAAATACCTTGTAAGGCCTAGAAACCTATTCTTTTTAAGTCTTTGCATAGTGTTTTAAAAATATTCTAACAAATTATACTAGGTTCTATGTAATCTACCGCGTCACGCTCAACTTCTGAGATAAAACACAAGTATTGTCAGACGCCAAGAAACGTGAATGAGGGTACTTTATTGTGCGAAACAATACTGAAGTTACACCCAAAAAGGAACGCCGAAACTCTCTAAAATTCTACCAAGTATGTATAGGTCGTTTAGGTATATATACTCTTTGGTCTCGTAGCTCTTGACCTGAGGGGATTTGGCGAAGGCCGTTTAGAAATGAGCCGCTTTATTTAAAGATTCGGGTAGAATGGAGCGATGTCTCTTTCAGAGTATGTCTTTCCATTACAATGTTTAATTGGGCGTTTACTGTGATATGAGCATTGGGTTTTTAGAAGGTCATATTTTTTTCTGAAAAACATGTCCTACGAAAAGGTCAGGATTGTGGAAGAAGTGAAAGGAGTATGGTAATTATGATAGTAAGAGGTGTGCGACTTGGGTTTGAATCTAAGGCTCCTGATTTGCAATACCATTTACGCTACTTCTCATCAGGGCCGTAACTAGCCTTTTACGCTCCAGCTTCTGTAATAACTGGTTCTGTACAAAACTCGGTCCTGTTCTGGTCATTTCTGTGCACCTCCAGGATCTGCGCAAAATGGTTTCAAATAGGTACAAACGGCTACACATCAAGCTATACAAACACATCATGAACTGACCTGACATTGTATAGGCTCTTCGTACAATAAGATGTCAGCTTATACTGGATATTATAACTTGATGTGTAGCAGTTTGTACGAGAAAATATAATAGAAATCTTCTGCTGAACGAACTACAAAAAGACCAACGGGCCATTAAAAATAACTTTGCATTGAATACGTCCGCACAATGCGATTGTAACTCATACTGTGTTCAATTTAGTGAAACAACTTGAATAGAAAATATTACACTGCGTACTCTATCGTGTAAATTCTATTATACTGTATCTCAAAAACACTTATTTTGAAAAAACTTATATTTTTTTGTAAATTTTGAATAGATGTCGTTTTTAAATCCATAATATATTAGGTGTCATTTTAAACATAGTTTGAATACTAAGTTTGAATACCTATTTAGCCATTTAAGTTTTATTTTCATGATACTCAAAGTAAAGGTACTAATCTAAAATATTTTTAAACGTGCGAATTGTGCATTTCGCCGGAATGTTCCACGTCCCAAATGGGCGAAACTCGTCCCAAATGGGCGAAACTCGTCCCAAACGAGTTAACGTGTTACGTTTGGGTGAAATGCACAACTAGCCCATTTTTATGTAGTTGCACATTTGAATTGGGTTTTTTTCGACGCTAATTGTGTAGTTAGTGTTTTATTAATTACGAAAGAAAAGTCAATAAAATATGCATCACTACCACTCTACAGACACTATCGCATGCTTTCAGAAAAAGGTTATTTTCCGTAATAAAAAATAGTTGGTCCGCTTTCCCTCGTAATTAATTCTTTACCTACATAATTAATAAACCTATTTTTACGTTTTATTCCGTGACTCAGACCATTGATCGAGTACCTAGAAAACTATACCATTAAGACATTTAAAAAAGGTCGTAAATCCTACTAATGTTTCTATTAGCACCTTATCAACAATAAATAGTAATATTATTATTAATTTTTAGTTCATGGTCAGTTTAGAAAGCCTAGTTATGTCGCGTGATTAAATAGTTGAGGTTAGTTTTTAAAAAACACTTTTATAAGCTTCACTCATTACTATTATAACTATTGTAAGTCGATTTTAACCTACTTCCAACTAATTATCGATTTGAAACTTTGCAAGTATACTATGTAATTTGGATGACAGTGTAATAATTCGGTTGAGTGTCTAATTGCACTGCATCTCACAGTGGTCTTGAGTTCGATCCCAAGGCGCGCACCTCTGACTTTTCGTAAGTTATGTGCGTATTATAAATTAATTATCAGTTGCTAAAACGGTGAGGGAAAACATCTTGATGAAACCAGCACAACTGAAAGATTTTTTAATGGTGTGTAAAGTCACGTTAGAGAGGTTTAAACTCTGACACTAGGTTGTTTATCAACCATACGATAAAAAGAAGTGTCTAATATTATGGTACGGAACACTTCGTGCGCGAGTTCGACTCCCACTTAGCCGATATTTTAACATACCTTATCCTTAATTTACTTACTGTGAGAATAAGGTTATATTACAAAAAAAAATACATACAGCTGAACATAGAACCTCCTCCTTTTTGAAGTCGGTTAAAAACTATTTCACTATTGTTATACAATTTACAATAAAAAAGATTAAGGTCTTATTCGAAGATTTAATAAATAATGCTAGGTATTTTACCTACTAGTTTATTTACTGAGAACTTTTAGACTTAAAATATCAACATAATTTATTATGTGTATTTAAATTTTAACAAAGGTCTTTTGTGAAGTTTAACTTCATTTAAATCTAATTCTATTTAACTCTTTCCAGCAAATAATTTAATGAAGGTTTAAATTTAATATCACATTGAAGTTGTAGATTGTTCTACGTAATTTACGAAGAAATTGTTAAAATGAAAAAAAAAAAATCCGCCCAGAGGTTTGTGGAGGAACACCGTGTAGTTTTTAGTCCGTGCGAATCGGACATAACCCCATCGCCAGCCCTTAGTGGTGGGGTACTCATAAAGAGTTTTCCACACGACAAAAAAAAGGTACTTAATAAAAGAGACATCGCACTTGTTGAGGTTTCACATGACTAGAGGGCTAGCTTATTCTTTAGTCAAAGATTGGCAGCATTGCCATTCGGCGTGGCAATGTTGCCAGTCTTTTGGGCACTTTGCCGGATGACAGTGATGTGAGGAGTACTTCGACGCATAACAATTACCCTTTATATCCATTTTTTCTTTTCTTTAATTTATTATTAATTAATTGTACACACGGCTACATATCAAGCTGTATATTTCCAGTATAATCTGACATCTAGTTGTACGAAGAACCTATACAATGCGAGGTCAGTTTATACCGGTTTGTATAGCTTGATATTTATGTACCCGTGTTTACAGTAAACCGCATCACAGTCGAAAGACTTGCACTACAAAAAGCACCTGTACTTCTAGGCAATAAGGGTGCTGTCAATGTCAAATTGTTACTACTGATAGTACAGTCGACTGCACAGTCGACTGTACTATCAGTGTCGACTGCACAGTCGACTGTACTATCAGTGTCGACTGCACAGTCGACTGTACTATCAGTGTCGACTGCACAGTCGACTGTACTATAGAATAATTTTAAATTGTTAAAATATTTGTTCGTATATTTAACGTTTAAAGTTATTTAAAAAATATGAAAGAGAAAAAGTAATTGATTTATTCCAATAGCTGCAAAGGCTTTTAAACTATATCTTATATTATATTTACTTAAAGCCAATGTAAGGCTTCTTTGAATGCACGACGCGGGAAACTGACTGGAAAATCGGATCTCAACGATTTTCATCAAACATAATCGGATCACTGTAGGATTATCACGGGAATACCAACTTTAAATTGTACCAGCTAAGTTGTAATTTGGCTTGTGTTTAAATCGTTACGTGTTGGATATTCGGCTTTGAGCACTGTGGTAGAGGGAACGGAATGTTTTAGGCTTTTTTTCCTTTGTTTGTTACTATATATTGTGCTGATAATTATTTTCTGTTTCGTGGATGGGTTTCGGAGTTTTTATGAAGACTCAAACAATGCTGGCAGGTTTTTCAACCAACCGAAAAAGTTGATGCCGTACAGAATGATGTTCTATTTTTAAATTTTATCTGCGTCGAGTAAAAATAAAAACGAATTTGAAAGCTTTAGCGTGTTTGTGGATTAGGACTATTAATCTGTAGATTAATACGTGAAGCGAAAACTGTGGATTCCTTTTTAAGAATATTGCGCGCACGGAGGAGTGTGAAACTTAACATTAGACATAGTAAAAGTTTATATAGAGAAGAACTGCAGAAAGCTAAAATTTATTTAAAAAATCGGTCGAATTTTGACCACTGACTGAAACAGTATTTTAATTAAATAGGTATTTTGTTTATACTTCAATTCTCGTAAGTCTTAAACTAACATTAAGAGTGCTTGGAATAAGACCGAATTACACACACACACAGTCACAGCGGCCAATCCCGACGTAGATTAGCCAACTACGCAGGTGAAATTATAGTGCTCAAGGGTGTGCGCAAACACAGGTGTACTGTCTATTCCCTCACTCTCATAATCCGATGGGACGGTAATCCGACACGGCGACCCGAGAGAGATCAGGCGCAGGGCCAGCGGCTTTATGTGCTTTCCGAGGCACGGAGTGATAATTAATTTATAATACGCACCTAACTTACGAAAAGTCAGAGGTGCGTGGCTTGGGTTCAAACCTGAAACCTCTGACTTGCCAGTCTATAATCATACCATTAAAATGCTTGGAAAACTTTTTATTTGTCGCGTACGAGAGTTGAACCCTTAACACAGGGCAATGTAGCGCACAAAGTCAATTATGTCATCACAATGTCTTTTAGTCCGTTTCACAAACATCTTTTAATCTTAAAAGTAATTAAACATTTTAAAATTCTAATTTTAATTAATTTTCGTCTACAAGTCACAATCAAATTACGGGTTCGTTTAATTTAACCTTCAAATGAAAGTCTACAGCATCAAAGATGGCTGAATGACAAATGACAAATAATTCAATGGAGGTATTTTCTTTTTTAGCTTTTAGGTCAATTGATGCTGAAATTGAAAATCTATTGTGTTGATAATAAATGTGTTGTGGGCTATTGTTTGGGAGAAACAATAAAAATAACACTTTTTGGGATTCAATAGAAATCGTTGTAGGTAAAGACGAATTTTTGTTCCTATTTTTTTAAAAGAAATGTCGTTGTGATTCTCTTTGTCGTTAATCAACAACTGTAATAGAGGTTTAAACCTTCAGTAAGCCTTTGGCATGGCTTTTGACAGTTTAAACACACCTAATCCAGATATTGCCCAATAAATAAATAGATATTTCAAAATAAATTATAAAATTTTCCAGTTTTAATTTTCATTCTTTAAAAAGACAACGGTTTTTTGGTATTAGATATACGCCTAGAAGCAAAATATTAAATTGATAAATTACAAATTTTAAACGCACCTGGCCACAGTCAAATTTGAATAAGGATGGGGAAATTTAATCTTAGGATAAAAAAAAATATCTCAACGTGTAAAATAATTCTGACGGTACTGGTGACGCTATATGGTTAGATCTGATGGCAAGGATTTTATGAGGGAATCAGTTCAGCCTCCACTGCTGAAAATAGGCTTCTCCCAATGCGCAACACTATTAAGCGCTCATTGGAAGTAGGTATTTACCCATAATCACCACGCTTGGCAAGGGGGTTGGCGATCGCAGTAGCCGATGATTACTGATACACAGAAAAATGCTGCTGCCCATCTTCCAGATCTTTCCCTTTGTCGCTTCTTCCGACACCCGCGGAACGAATAGGGGTGGTTCTATTCTTAGGTTGGAAACCACACGGCTCGCAATCTCTTAGTACAAGATTCTCAATCGCAATATCGTAATAAGAGTACAAAAACATTGTTAAACGAGTTCTCTTTTAACCTTTATCTTCAACGCCCTTATTAGGCACTTTAAACAATGTAGGTTTAACGGTTCTAACGTCAGTTAAAATCGACTAACGTAGCTTATGTCTACATTGCACACTATGCAGGCAATATAAAGCCAGGTAGCCACAAGCCACATGTGGTTTAATTTAGCGAGCAGCAATTGGCTACTACACCTTACACAGGACATACAATTACTATTCTCTGAACACTGTTGTTTCTGGACGTGATTGTTTTTTTTTTGCTATTAAGTCTGGATCAGAATGAATCGGGTTTGCTGACAGGAGACAGAAAAGACAATATCAAGGTCAGCATCAACCCACGGTAATTTATTTTGTCTCTCTGTATATAATTATCTCCTTGCCGATTTCGGCTACGGCAATTTGGCTTCTAATTTCTAAGAGCTAGGATGTTAAGCTGGCATGTGGCTGATGTACCCTATTTTTGCCGCGAAAGTCCGCGAGCAATCAGCGCATTGTGTGTCTCTCTATGGTAGGTCATGCTGCTTTAGATTCACATTGTTTAGTCACCAAAAATGCTGTCTCTTAAAAATGATTCTGAAATAAAAAGAAAACTCCCATATAGTCTTAAAAGTACATAAGGCATTGAAAAGGCCACATTGTTACTGTATGCCAAGTTCGAACCCACACCCACGCGTGTGCAAAGCGGGTTCTTAACCAATTAATCATCACGAAATTTCGCATATTCAGGTCATTCAGAATTTAATCACAGTCGCAGGATTAATCCTGTTTTTTATTGATTTTTTCATACTACAACTAACATGAATAAATTCATCACTGACATTCTTCGAATTGTTCATTTTTCGACCGCTGGGCATTTTGCAAATTGGACATTTTGCGCTTAAACAAATCGGCACGTGAGCTTAAAATACACAATGTAGCTAACTGTCACAACATGCAACCTGTCGTGGTTGCCTCTTGCGGTTTAATTAACTCAGTGCATCTTATTTCGGCACCGTTGATTAAGTCGCCTAATTGGCTCAGTATTAACGTGCAAAGCTTAAATTATTTGTTTTGCATTAACAAAACCGCGGGACGAAATCGGTGAAACATTGAAATGTTTTTTCGATTTCGTCCGGCGATAGAGATTATAATGTCCTCCTGACTGAATTTCGGTCACAGCGGCCAATCTCAACGGAGATTAGCCTACGCAGGAGTTATTATAGTGCGCTCTCTATACCCTCAATCTCATAGTTCGATCGGACGACAACTACACACGACCGGAGAGAGATCAGGCTTAGAGCCCACGGCTTTACATGCTTTCTGAGGCATAAAATAAGTGATAATTAATTTATAATACGCACATAACTTATAAAAATTCAGAGTTCAGAGGGAGGCCTTGGGTTCAAACCTGAGGCATCTAACTTGTCAATCAACGGTCATACCACTAGGCTATCAGGACTCTTAGAGATTATGAGAGGGTTGGTAAAAATAAAGATTCTAAATTGTCATTATCTCATAAAAGATTACATCTAGATTTTATATCGAAAAATAGTAGTAATGTCAATCCTAACTAATGCGTTTGTCTAGTAATTTACCACTATCTCGCTCGCTCATTGAAGAAATAAAATCACTGAACATAATTATGCAAAACCGCATAGAACCAAGTTTCATTATTATAATTTGTGAACTGAGATTTTATTAACTTTCTTTGCCAACTGTACTAAACCCAGATTGTCGCATGTGGTTTAATTTAGAGCTTGTTGAGAATAGCTGACAGTGTGAATCGGCTTTATGTACTCCGTCAACACAACCTGCGTTTGACAGTGACAAAGTAACATCTAATTCATAATTACCTTCTGTACAGAAACTAGTAAATACAGATTTAGGTCAGGTTCTTAACAAATTGTTTGAATGCTAATTTCTAATAAATACAGAAATAGATTACCACTAAAGATACAATTTTAATAAAATCTTATAAATAAACATGGAGATAATCATAAAAGAATAAAATATAAAAAAAAGCTTTAAAAAATGCAAGAAACAAAAGAATATACGTAAGTACAACTGAGACTGACACGCTTGAGGAATGAGGTAGGAGGTTGAGGAGAAGGTATTCTTAAAGGTGTGTAAAGCCTTGTCAGGTAGCTAGATGAGAAGAACAAGACGGATAGTGTAATCTTTCAAAATTTGCGCACAATTTATTTTGTATCTTACAGAAGTAACTAGTAAGTTCAAAATAATTTCATAAAAGGTTCTATAAATCCTTAATCTACAACAGGAGTTACTTGCCACTCGTTATCTAAGACAGCTGCTTAAGGCTACATCTCTGAAGTTGTAAGCATGTTCAAATTATTCTCGGGTTTAGCTTTGATCACATTTGTTTTAACAACTCTGGCTTTAAATGTGTTAATATTTTACTTTGGTATTTAAATTTTAGTTTCTTAACGCGTGACTGATTTTGTGTTAATAATTGGTATATTAAATAAGTTTCATTTGGGTTCTAAAGTTTTATTTGTTTGCCTTTGTTGTGTTGTGAACAGTTTTTGACACTTGTGTTAGTTGTTGATTTCAAAGGATTCTACAGCATAATTGCTTAGTCCTTAAATAAAACAGTTTATTGTATACTTTTTTATATAAATAAATTTATAATTTTACGAATTCAAATATTGGTAACAATGTCTAGTTCACAGGTGGTAATCTTGCAAGTCATCTGATAGTAAGCCAAAGCTTATGAAATCCGTAACGTCGCGACGCTAATCTGTGGGAGTCGCTAATTCATTGCGGCCATATTTAATTTTCTTTTTTTTTTGTTAGCCTACTGTGTCCCAATGCTGAGCAAAGGCCTCCCTCATGTCTTAAGAAAGAAGAAAGAAAGAAAGATATGGCGAGATCATTTGGACGCTTATCACGAGGGCTGGCCCAAGGTAGCGCGAGAAAAGGATACTTGGAAGGACATGGGGGAGGCCTTTGCTCATTTAATTTACTTTAAATTAATTTTATTGCTTTTTTATTTTAAATATCTAAATTAAAATAACAACAAGTTGCAAGATTTTCTTTAAAAAGATCAATCAATTCCTTATTACTAGACAGATCAGTCTGTTGTGTGTCTTATCTTCATCTGTAATGGTTATTTCAGCTACGTGGTAGCCCTCTATGAGATTAATGGTTCCATTTATAAGATATATTAGCCGCGTGATTTCTAATTACAGACTCTTACACATTTCATCCCATGGGAATCCAAAATGGTAAGGAAACATATTATGAAGTAAATAGGAATAATGGGTCCAATAATTTACGTTTGTGAGGATTTACTAGCACAAATAATAGGAAATATATATGAATTGTGGATGTGTTAGGAATTAGGAAAATAATATTTTATAAGACAAGCTAATTTGCAATTTTTTCGATTAATTGAATTTCATAACATCATCTATATACACAAAACAAACAACAAGCTTTTATCATTTCAACGATAAGAGTAAAAATATTTCCTGACATTTGTAGGACAAAGCGCTTCTAACATTAACGTTATCTAGTCTAGTTACGCCATTACGCTATCAGGCTAGCCGATAAAGATAATTTCAGACCTTGAGGTTCAATTAAATGTGTCGTGGGAGGTTTGAAGGAGCCTTTATAAGCCCAAACAATATTAACACATTTTTATAATAAAATACCTAAAACTAACAATTTTGGACGGGTCGACGAACAATCGCTTACTTAAATTAATATCAATTTTTCTCGGTTTTTTTTTATAATTTTTTCGTAGGACTTTGGTCTCATCTGATGGTAAGCAATGATGTCGTCGAAGAAATTTTTCACTCTGGACTTGAAGACTACTTGGTTATTGCCATCAGGATATATATATTCATATATTCAGGCACTTTATCACTCTGACTCTGGAACTTTAGCTGTTTTGAATATTTTGCACCATTCGCATTCGCGTAAGATGACTCAGAAATTTTCTTTTTCCTTTTTTTTAGTTTTTAGCCTACAGTATCCTACTGCTGAGCAAAAACATTTCAGATACTTATGCCGCAACAACTATTCGATACTCAAAACATTAAAAAGCTAAAGCTGTAGAGCCAAATGGTTTCAAGAAAAACATTTATTCAGGATTTCAGCTATTATTATAATTATTACTAGCTTTTGCCTGCAGTTACAGTCGTGTGGAAATCCAACCTAAATAAAAAGTACTTACCTATCTTTTGTTATTACATTTTTTTAGATTACATTACAATTTCAGATTATTATCTGAAATTATTATTTAGTAGGTAGGTAGGTGGAAGATAGTATCCTATTATCATAGAATGTACCTAATTCATATTTTACCATTTCCTTAATGGGCACAAAAGCATCATCTTCTATACTTATAATAAATCTGTAGAGAGGCCAATTCTGTACATGAAATATATTTAAAAAATAACTATCAGGGGGTGATTAGGGATCGATACTGATGCCAAAAATGCAATCAGTAAACTTTTTGTCTGTCTGTCTGTCTGTCTGTCGGTATGTATATTCGTTATAGAAACCAAAACTACTCGACGGATTTTAACGAAATTTGGCACAATTATTCTTCATACTCCTGGGCAGGTTATAGTATACTTTTCATCACGCTACGATCAATAGGAGCAGAGCAGTGAAGGGAAATATTGGGAAAACGCACAGCCTAAACCGCTGATTGTAGAGACCTGAAACTTGAAGGGTGTGTTCTTTATATGACGTAATTATCCGATAAGAAAGGATTTTTCGAAATTCTACCTCTAAGGAGGTGAAAAATAGGGGCAAAGTTTGTATGGGACAACGGGATTCCTTGGTCCAATCTACTTCATATTTTGCATAAACATTCTTTTTCAGAATTGATGGAACACGTGTTTCGTATTATTAAAACTCATCGCCTAACAGGGTTAAAAAGGGGTAGAAATTTATTTTGGGGGTGATTTGCATCGAAGTTGATATCAATACTCCTTAGTGCTTTTGATTTAAACTGGCTTGGTGCAATGTAATTACCTTTTAAAATTGGAATGTCAAATATAAATCGGATTAGAATTCGAAAGGACATTGCCAATCTTTATATGGAAGTTGGACCAAGTGCTACCCAGAATGAACACATAGTACAATTTGTTCCTTAGGCCAATAGTTATCAAAATCTATCCCAGGAGTCAAGAGAAAAACAGGGTTTTGTTATGCATTTTTTATATGAAAAAAACAATCTTAAGAATTATTTTCAATGTAATTATGAGTGTATTAATTGTACTTTTTATGTTACATTAATAATGTAATTTATCAGCAAGTGTACATTAATGAACATTAAAAAATATACATTATTTTTGACATAAATATAATCAAGAAATCAAAGCATTACAAGAACAAGCATTAGGCTGAAATGTTGCTCCACAAAAATTAACTTGAATAGGAATGCAACATAACGCCACCTCACTATTTGTACTGACTACTCTCAACTACCATTTTAGAATACTGGAATTGGTGCCCAATACAAGTTTAAATAAACAACGCACCAATATACATAATGGCATGGTGCAAACGAGACACAATAGAACAGCTTTTTGTGTTTTGCATGCTACGTAATATTGCCAGATGTCCCGATTTGGCGGGATATCCCGCATTTCAGCCCTACTGAAAAAAAAAACCAACCCCAATTAATTAATGAGATTGATCCCAATTAAATCTGTGATTTTGAATAAAAGGGTTAGGCATATTTCCGTCCCGATTTTTCCATTCCTGTACCGCTTTTGGTGCTACAGGACAATGTTATAAAATATATTAGATGTAGATTTATGTATTTTGGAGGGAAAAACATCACATACTCATAATTTAATGAAAAATAATTATTAACAACAAAACTTTTTTTCCTGGGACGATTTTTTTTTAAATATTTGTTTTGGATGTAAATTAATGCCACGATACCACTGGCGCTACTTTCATTCCTGGGCAGCACTTGGTCCAAACCCTGTCAATGTCCTTTCAAATTTATTTGTTCTCTTATACTGGAAAGAAAAACTTACCAGCCTTATAAGTACCTATCTTGATTTTCCTTTGAAAATTCCTTAGAAATCTCTTAGATTATATTATTATATAATAGCGAATATTTGCAATTGCTATACCGACGATATTATTGACTGTCATTTGCCCTGTACCTAAGTCTGCTTATACAATGACGCTAAAAGTAGTGGCATCGACTCAGAGTAGTACAATTTGTTCTTATGGGCAGTACAGTTTGTTGATTTATCATTTTTCTAGGTATCTATAATACTAATTCGATTTAAATAAATAAATTATGTTCAAAATATTCTATAGTCTACGTGAGCGAAGCCACGCGGGAAAAGCTAGTATTTTAATATAAGAAAAACCATAAAAATTACCAATGAGGTAGGTACACGTAAATTTGAGTCCTCTAATTGATTCCCTTTACAAATGTTCTATTATGCTAAAAACGACATCAGGTATAAAAAATTCTTTGTACTCAAATGTTGGAAATTCCGTAATTGGACATTTAATATTCAATACGCTTATTCTTGTTATTTTTTTTCTTCTCTTTGTACTCGATAAATATTCTTGTTAGAATCGCCTTTTGACTGTTTGTGTTCTGACAAGTTTAAGTTGGTTATTTAGGACATACATTTAAGGTATAGGTATAAATTATAGATATCAAAAGTTTTTTTTATAGCATCGATTGACCCTGTACTTGGTCAAAAAATACTATTTAATAATTATTTTAAGTCTGGAAGTTATTGGGGGAGGCCTATGTTCAGCAGTGGACTGAAATGATGATGATGATGATGATGAATTAATTTATGACTTGAACTCGTAATTAACTTTACGCCTTCGTGGTTTATAGAACTGTGTTACTTTAAACAAAAGAAAACTTCTTTAAGTTATTGTTTTGCCATTTGCCAACTAAACTGAACTACAACTTTAACAATGTAGATCATAGCAATTAGCCAATTACAACTACAATCAATCAATCATTTATTACAGAGGTGTCATATACAAAGCAAGGTACATCCATTTTTACCTGTGAGGGTGTGCAAATATCATTAGAATAATGAAATTGGAAATGAACGTAAATAAGAAATGATCTATGACATGGCAACTTAAACTAACTAACTATGGGACATAGCTGAACGAAAAATATTGATTAACACCTGCATATATTATGTGCCTACCTGTGATCCACAATAAAGACATTTGAATTTGAATTTGAAACTTTCATAGAGATATCACCCAAATTGACTAATTTGACAGCTCTAAAAATCTTCTATCCTTCTCTCATGATTTCTATTAGAACGACAGATAGAAGTCTAAATAAGTTCAAATCACGTGCAAGAGAATTAGCACCATTATCCTAACAAGAGATCGCTTAGCATCATGATCGAACTTGAGCTCGTATCAATAGCATTAGCACTAAGTACGGAAGGCGTGGGTTCAAAGCGATAATCTTTTTCATATTACCCTCAATGTGTTCTCATATCGCCGTTATTAATGTACGAACATTTGCCATCAGATAAACTTGGAGTTATGTTGGGATGGGCTTCTGTTTTAAGAGGTAAAAAATTGGTCTAATTTTGAATTGACAACATTTCATACTTTTATTAAAAAATTAAGGTAGGTACTCATATTTTTCCGTTATTCGAGTTACCGTCACTCTTAGAGTCCGAAACACCGGAGAGTCTAGATTTAAAACCAACGGATGAATTCATGCTCTCAGAACCACGGAACAAGTGATAATAAATTAATTAATGTATAATATGCACATGATTTACTTTTACATCGCCTTGGGTTTGAATCTGAAACTTTTATTTAAACTAACACTGCAATACATCATGGTAACTCCCTAGTTAGCATACTACTTAATTTATGAGAATTAATTTTAAAAATGATTTTACTTCAGTCTGAATAAATGCAGAAAGAATATTCATGTATTTTCAGGAAATTAACAATTTCAGACAAAGCTGTGCAGGTTGCAAAGATTAGTTTATACAGAAAATGTTTTAGTTCATTCAAACATATTTTCTGAGAGATTCTTTTCATAAAATTCCATTTAAAATGTGTTACAGTTTTAGTATAAGGTTTGGCTTTTTGTTTTTCTTTTGATATTTTACAGAAAAAATGTTTAAAAAAAGAATACTGTCGTACGATATTGAAACTCAGATAAAAATCACCTGGAAGCAATATTCTTTAGACCGCTATCGAAGTGGTCGCTAATCAAACTTTGTTCTCCTTTTTTTAGTTAATATTCTATTATTTATACACATTACAAGAAAACATTATAAAAAAATAAGGCAAATAAACATTATTATTAAAATAATATTAAATATTAAATTTTCTGTCACCAACGCTAGGATAGATAGATTATAGATATATTATTATCATTTTAGGAAATTTCACCCAAATACTTTTTTTTTCAAATTTTGTGTAATTGGATACAGCCGGTTACAAAATAGTAACTTAAAAAATATTATATTTAATCGAATCGTACAATACAAATTAATATTATTTTGACTTCTTCCGTTTCGCCCATTTGGATTGTGAAACATTCGGACAAAACGCACTACATAGTTGATGATTCAATTTCAAACGTAGTCACTGTATTTAAGACGTCAACATTTTGTGAAACATATTGGTTTAAGATAGTTATTTAAGACAAGACTGTCGAACTAAAATCACGCATAATAAAAAGAGATGCCACACTTGCTTTTTGACTTTTATTATTTAAAAAGAACAAAAAAAGTGGACCCACATTAACAAACGGAATCACGGTAAATAGACGGCGGCATGAGTTGGACTTTTATGTTATGAGGGTTATGAGTAAGGGGTAAAGCGGTCTTTGTCCTGAAATGGAAAAACTGACTGATAAATTGGTCCTTAAAATATTTTTTGACGTAAATTTGATTAATGTCTTTTTCATCATCCCAGGAGGTATTGAGTATAAAAGTATAATAGCTTTCCCAAAACGTGTATTTTTGAGAGCTTTGATCTCCTAAAGTTTAAAAGTTACAGAAGTGATAGTTATAACGTTGTAAAGATCCATCTACTGATAACATAAAAATAAATGATTGATTCCCCCTCTTTTCCCCGCGATGATGTCATAGACCGCGGGAAAGAGTGCTAAAATTGAGCTTTTACCTTTGCTAAAACGAAAATATTGACATGCCATCCGAAGAGATCCCCTAATAAATCTTGGAAATCATTGAATTTACGATAAAATAATATACTAGCGGTAGTAGCTCGATTTTTCACTGCTTTTTAAAAAAAGAAAATTTCAATGACAGTCGGGTGCGACCCCTAAAAGGGTGATGCCTGTTGCCCTATCCGTCTCCCTCTAGCTATACCACTGAAGGCAACCTGAATAATTAATTAATCCGTAATTTTGTCTCACAATCGATATGTTTAAGTTGCAAAACGTCAAACAGCCTGAAACTTCTAATGAACAAATTGTGTATACAAGACATCTATAACTATACTACTCCGACTCGATTTTTTAAAAAGGAGTTTATTTTTATCGTTCATATTTTTAAGTGAATGCCAAATTAATTGCATGCGGAAAGGGACAATTTTCTTTTTTATTGCGGGACGTATAATACCAATAAATTACGGAGTTTTTACAGCTGTTTTGGTAATAGCATTCCTATTTCGAACCATTAACGCCATCTAGTTTAATAAGCTGTAAAAATCAACGTGACCTATGCTTTTAAAACTTCTAAGAACGAATTATTTAACACCTCATATAGTAGAAGGGCTAAACTACCGCAAGGATGCCTGCAACAATAATTGATTTCCTTTTCTGTTTTGATGTTTGACGGTTCAAAAATGTATTTTATAAGTGTTATAAAATGTAAATAGAGAAAATAAATATTATACTTTATCTAACTAATTTATATTACAGTTCATCATCATCATCATCATCATTTCAGCCATAAGACGTCTACTGCTGAACAGAAACCCCCCAATGACTTCCAGATTATTTTACACTTGAGAGATTTGAAATGCATCTGACGGCAATGTAAACATTTCATTATCCAATTATGCGTCTAAACTAAACTGAATAAACCGTTAATTGTATGGGAATTGTCTGGAGTTAGATCCAATTAGATAGGTAATAGCGTTAGTGTAACATTGAATATAATTATAAATGTGTACCCTATGTGTATAACCTATACAAGTAGTAACCTGTTTGCAATGTAACTATATGTTTTCCGGTGCGCGGTCGTTTGTGCCCCATCGTTCGTCAACTCTACGAACGATGTGGCAAACCCACAGCCACTTGAGCTTGGCTATTTTTGCTATGTTGTATGACTTGGGTTCTTCTGCATATCTCCTTATTTCTCTTTTATTTCATTCGATCCCGTAGAGAATCTTCGAGCATAGCTCTTTCTATTGCTCGTTGAGTGACCTGTAAGCGTGTCACGAAGCCAACTAACAGTTTTATCCAACAAAAATTGTCTAATGCAAATATCTTGACATTCTTTTAACATTAAAACACAATATCTACAAGATAAAAATGTACTTAGATATAAAAATGGTACATAAACGACTTTATGAAGCCTACATCAAGCTAAAGAGATAGCATTTACATAAAGTATGTATCGTTAACTTAAGTGTTTTGTATTATACACTTCTATAAAAATATCCATTCACTTTGTAAGAAACAGATTGGGTAACGTACTTGCTGTTTAACCTTTGAAGGAATTTGCTTTCCATGTTTAACGTGAAAGGAAAATGATGGTGCAATTATGGTGTGTTTACCTTCTCTTTGCTGGAAGGGGAGATTCAAGTTATTACGTATCGGGCGCCCTGTTTGTTGAAAAATCTCTTTTTTTATTCAATAACATCAGATGGATACTATTTGGATTAGGTATTGGATTTTGAGAAACTAACAAATCTTTGAAAATATAAAATCTAGGTATTATTACTGTATATCTCATAATCTAACTGTTTATACGTTTTCAAATATTTATTTAACTCCACAATATTTAATTTCGAATAATTATAAATTTATTCAATATAATAAAGCATTAACATAGAATAAAATATAAAAATATGATAAAATATTTCGCCATGGCATCAAATTAGGAAAGTTACAAAATAAATAATAAATTCAATATGGAAATTTTTATATCATAGATTATGTATTTATCTACAATACAAAATATCGGTTTTTACGTTCATTCTAAGCTCTGCGAGTTTTATCTCTGCTCTGAACAAATCTGCATAATATTTTGGCAATGTTACCTGTCTCGTTATGCCAATCTAATGATATCTTGTTTGTGCAGTTTAGAAATTATTAGGTCTACTCGTTTGAGAATAGACAAGCAAACTATATTCAAAACATAATGAGTATAACTACCTCAGATTGATGTTTTAGTTAGCAATTATAAACTTATTAGGTGCCCGTGACTGCCTCAGTGAAATTTATTCAGGTTTTTAATTGATAAATCAGCCTGTACCTACAGTCTAACAGTTGGGTTAAAGACTTTTGACAAAAATACTGAAGATTAAATTTTTTTTTTGTTACTTTTTTAACCTCCGACGCCAAAAGAGGGGTGTTATCAGTTTAACGTCTTTGGCAATTGGCATCGTAGCTCCCAAACGGATGCACCAATTTTGATTTAGTTTTTTTTATTTGAAAGGTAATTTGATCGACTTACGCCTGTATTCCCCAGAGGAGGTAGGCAGAGGTGTGCAGTACACCCACATTTCGCCGGCTATGTTATAAGTCCCATGTAATAGGGGGCGAGCCTATTGCCATTAACCGGGCACAATTCCAGACTCCGTGCTACTGAAAATTTCCTAATGGAAAAACTCAATAACACTTTGCCCGACCCGGGGATCGAACCCAGGACCTCGTGCTCAGCAGTCGCGCTTGCTACCACTAGACCAACGAGGCAGTCGGAGTCAGATCGAGAGTGTTCTTAATCAAAAAAAAAGTTTTTATACATCGGTGGTTTTTAATTTTTCTAAATTAATTAATAGTAATTATAAACCTTTATTAAAAGTAAAATAATTAAATTAAAATAACAATTTTTAAATTAAAAAATATTTATATACCTATCCAATTTGAAGTATAGTCACCTACACTATCCTAACCTCGGATATCGATTCAAACGTCCAGACCTAATATCACAACAGCAATGAGACAATCCTCTTTTACGACGAAATCCACATAAACTTTATACCACACCCAAAATCAGCATAACTACAGAACTTGCTATAAAACCCAACAGCCTAAAAGTGATTTGAAGAAACTGGCACAACGATATGGCGAATAACATATCAAGCTATACTATCATAAACTAGCTCCAATATTGTTTCGGGGATATTACTTAGAAACTAGAGCTAAAGGAGAAAAAACTCTTTTATGGCACATCAATCTTTTCAAGACCATAGGTCACGGAAATGAAAATACACCTTATTGTAAGCACATAAAGTCTGAAGTTTGTTGTTGCGGTAGAGAGGAATCGTCACCTTGTGTCGATTTATTACAAGAGGGAACTATTTTGTCTATCTTAAGTTAATTAAAGTTGCTCAGTTTGTTATAGGACGATTTATGTTGGTTAGAATGTGTTTTGTATTTATTTAGGAAAAACTATAATATTATTACTAGTTAAGACCTTTTCTATTGAAGTAGATTAACTGACTGGCGTTTTAGGATGTCTAAGTATCAATTACTAGTCTACTAGATATGAGACTACTAGCTATTAATCGACTAGATATTAGTCTAGTAGCTATTAGTATACTAGGTATTAGTCTACTAGGTATTAGTATACTAGGTATTAGTCCACTAGGTATTAGTTTACTAGATATTAGTCTACAAGATATTAGTCTACTAGATATTAGTCTACAAGATATTAGTCTACTAGATATTAGTCTACAAGATATTAGTCTACTAGATATTACTTTACTAGATATATGACATCATACAGGATATATTACATTTTCGTGTTCTATTCTTTACCGATAATTTTGTCCAGATTTTTCGACAAGTTTGATGATAATAATGATCGTCAAGCAGTTTTTGTGCGAGTGTGTGTGTGAGTGAGATTGTGTGCCAAAAATTGTGTCATTCATTCATTCAAATAATGTAACCCAAAAGAACGTATACACAATAACTAACCATGTTTCACACCATTTGTGCAAAAACCATCACCGGTGGCGTTCATCCTTAGAGACTTAACATAAAGAAGTGTATAATTATAATTCTCAGCCGCTTCATCCCCCATGGCTCAAGGGACGCCCCGTGTAAACACACACCCAGTTAAAATTACGTGATACATTATGTAATATTTTAAGGCTTTTGTACACAGACTGTTAGCTGAGGCAAAAGCAAATAATTTATAACTTTATTATATTCTATAGAAGCTGTTGCTTGTGCTTTTGTTTTTATGTAATAAGGTTAGGCAACTGTTAAAAAGTAAACATTTATTTGGTATCACCATAAAGAAAAAAATTACCCCATACATGAAATAAATATAAACTCTCCAAGTATCTTAATGGCGAAGTTTAAGGTAATTGCTACAATTATTTTACTTGTACATTTAAACACAGTATTATTATTATTAGTCCATTTTATAATTATATTTTTAAATACACATTCTAGACAAAAGTACTTAAGTCATTCGAAGTACTTAATTTCTTTTTCCTTCTAAGTTTAGATATAAAAATGACACACATATTGAAAAATAAAAGGAAATAAGAGCCCATCGGTCAAAACTAAAAGAGCCAAGATTAATAATGAAGAATTTACCTTGATTTGTAAATTGCCGCCCTTGGGCGAGGCTAAATGAAATCCAATACACTCACATCAACCCTAAAACCGTATTTTTAGTAACAAAAACAAATCAATAACAACAAATCGACGGTCGCGTGACGGGGCCAAATAAACCATGGTTCGTCCCACGTGGTTAATATATTCTCTAGCTTTATGTACCAATATCCCATGATATAAATCTATGAAACTATGGTAGACGAAACGCAATAGCTTTTAAATGGGAATGATATTCGATTCTACGTTTGTTTTTTTGAATAAAAGTTTTCTTTGAAAATCGTACCTACATGGACGAATAATTTATTTGTTTTTAAACGGTTTTACTTAGCTTGACCTGTTTATTATTTGGTTCAAATTTAGTAATCGATATTTTACCCCCTTTCTGTTGACAGATTGATCTGATATTTGGTACACAGCTTTAGTTTTGATGACAAAAGCGTTGTATGAAAAAAATAATTACTTATATTATTTTTTTAAAGAATTTCGATAGCACAGGCAGAGTTATGAATAGCTTAGTGGGAAAATAACTGGTGGCTTGAACCAGTAGGTCGCAAGTTTGAATTCAAATCGAATTTTTCTTTCCTACAATGGTGCTAATTCTCTTGCACTTGCTCTAAACTAATTTAGACTCACTATATCTCCTTCTAACAAAGATCATTAGAAAAGGATAGAAGATTTTTAGAGCTGTCAAACTAGTCCATTTGCGTGATATCAACGAGAATTTAGTCGGCACGTTATAGAGGTCTCGTCTAATTTCACGTCAATTGCAAGGACGTAAGACTAATTTGGCAGCTCTAATTTGATAGTTTCATTTGCCGTCCTTTTTCTATGGGGTTTTTTAGAAAGAGATATAGTAAGATTAAAATCAGTTTAGTGGGATGTACATGAGAACCAATAGCTTTTAGAACCAATTTAATGTACACCAAGAATGTCAAGCAACCATACAAGAGTCACACCGCTAAAATACTCAAAGTTGTACAATTCCATCCTTGATTGGTATGAAATGGCACTTGAGTTCACGATCAAAATAAAACCAATAAATCAGTTAATCGCCCATAAAGTTAGCTGATGGCTCATTTCATTGTTAGTTTTAGTAGGTACCGTTTAATTTTAACAATGTTTTGCGTTCCGATGCGTAGTAAATTGATCGGTTTCTAATTTTGAGACGAATGTAAACTGTGTGGGCATTGGCTTTTGTGGTTAATGAGTGACTAACTAGCATCAAAGTTTTTTTTTTATTCAATTAGACTAAGTTAAGTTCATTACTCGTTCGTTCATTGACTTGTGAATATTGTACATTGACACCTACAACACGCTGAGCAGAAACGGCGCGCTGTGCAACAAACTCTCCAACAGCTCGCCGTCAAAATTAATCGTCAAGAGTTGCACACTGTAACTATTTCTGTTACTGTCAGCCTATATCATCCCTTACGAGCAAAGGCCCCTTGATTGTCACATCTTTCGATCCAAAGTCAGTGTGGACCAGTAACTACTTATTCTGTCCAATTCGCCCCGCTATCTCTTGCATGGTCTGCTGCGACGCCTATAAATACCACACAATAATTGAAAAAGGACCTAAACCTTTTGACTGCCAGTTTTCCATAGAAAAAAAAAACATCTCTCTTTATTTAAATAGATAAATTTGTGGTGTATCATTATCAGCCTGTATTAATTCACTGCTGAACATAGGCATCTTCCAATGCGCGCCGATATTGTGCGCTCATTGGAGGTATTTGCCCATAATTGCCACGCAAACGGGTTGGCAGCAAAACGGGCAGTAGCAGTAGTCAGATTTGATCTCATCGACAATCAGAGTGAGTAAATAGCAATATCTTACAAAAAGACAGAGGTGCACTTCTCTTGGGTTTGAACCTGAAACATCTCTCTTGTCAGTCAACAGTCATAGGCTACTAGAGGTTTTATCAACAATAGAAATATCTAGCCAACCAAGCCCATGAAAAGGCATACCTATGAAAACAAAGAAGAGCCCGTATTGCATTTAAAAAATAAAATGCGTAGTTTCGCCTTTTGAATCGTGTATATGCAGGTCTACAACGGTTAGGCGTATAAAAATAAATTCCGCGAAATATATTTGATGTCTGTTTTTTACACGTAGGTATTGCACATGTTTTGTTTATTAAAATGAAAATATTTTAAAAAAGAAACTCGCAAAATATATAAAATATACAAAATGATAAATTGGTGATATCGTGCCTTCTCGGCAGTGCGTAGTCTAGTAGCTACCTAGTCCTGACTGCTTCAGTTGAAATTACGAATCTCTTTCTTAACGCCTCAAAGGCGTGTAGTGACATCTACCCCTGCACTGCCGCACTGCCGACGAATATTTACGAGTATTTACTTGATTTAGGTACCTACGCATTTGTACAATGCATGAGACGTAAATACTCATACATAAACAGTCCGATTAAAATATCGCACATACCTATATCTATCTGTATCTACTACAGAGACTAGATCCAATATTTAGCGCTCACTCCAGCGACAAACATCGAATTCTTTTACTATCGCATGTATCGTTTTTCTACGATACCTAACCAAAATATGAAAGGTTTTTTTGCAATCTTGTCTAGACGAAGAAATCGACTGACATAAAAATACCATAAAGTATGCATCACGTACGGTAGTAACTCAAGAATTTTCAGCCGTAGCAGTATTTTATATTTTCATGTACTATACCGAACCGATTTGTACAGCAATTGCTCGCGTGTCTGTCGGATAGTGTGAATTCAACCTACAAATCTCCGAGAACGTTTCGTTGGAACGATTTTAATTGGTCTTGCTGGAAAAAATAACCGGCCAAGTGCGAGTTGGACTTGCACATAAAGGTTGCATTGAGATTGTAATTCGAATTTCGAAATTGTTATTTGCCGGGGCTTCGCGGCTGGCCACGTAGAAGATGGCGTGATAAATTAAATAAAATAAACTATCCACAATATCTTTAGACAGAAAGGTATGGAAATCATGAGGGAAGGCTTTTGCCCAACAGTGGGATGATACAAGCTAACAGTAACAGTAATAATTGTTATGAAAGCACGTGAAAACATGAAATCTTCATTAATAAAATATATTTTGTTAATCTACCACTATTCCGAGCACTTCAGCGAAGATTTTTTTTTCTGTAGTCTTCGGTTTGTTATGAAAAATACAGGCGAATCGAGAACATCCTCCTTTTTTGAATCGGTTAAAAAGGGCAATCCAGTAAAATACTTTTAGATATATTCTTATTACGTTTCTGTACCGATTTAAAACGGAACGAATATCTCGCGGCCGCCATTAAACTTTTTATGATACAATATTGTTTAACCTAAGTAATAAAATGCAGAGATTTTTGTATCTTTATTGAACACTAAACTAAAACCCACGGACGGACGTATGCGGTTTAATAATTAGTTATTTGTGGAGAACGTAAAAATAGAATTGAATTTATGAATGTGAGGTTTTCCTTCGCTAGTTCATTACTGAATTAATTTAAAGCATAGACTCACGCCTGTATTCTCCAGAGGTAGGCAGAAGTATATGCAGTGCACCCACGTTGTTGCTTGTTGCCATTAACCGGGTACATTTCCTGACTCCGTGCTACTACTGAGAATTTGCTACGCTATGTTTACGGACTGATAAGTTTAAAAATCTTCAGTCCTTTTCTCGTGGTCTCAATTAGAAACAGAGGTTTTGAGTCTAAATTAGTTAGAATATGTAGGAGATTATCTGACAAATAGTTTAAAAAAAAAAACGGAAAAAGGTATATTATTTTCTTTTGGCAGCCCTACTAAAAGAAGGTACAACTTTGATATAAGGGTTTCTACACACTGAGGCTTCTTAAAATCATGTCGGCGGGTTACACCCACGCGAGCTGAAAGGCGGGATTACCAGTTGCCCGAAGGCTATTATTGGCATTATCCAACTACAAACCGCATATGCAAAGTTGCCACTCTCGTGCCGCTGGCAAAGTTGCCCGGTTGATATGCTGTAAAGCCGCATGTCAACTAACTCACTGATCATGTCCACTGGGTTGTGTAGAAACCATAACATTTAAAATTAAAAAATGTAACTTAAAAGTTTTCTGCAATATATTTCCAAACTAAAGTTTGGTTAGATCTCGTACATTTTACAGAATTTCTGAACTACTTACCTACATAGTAGAAAGCTGTTGAAAGTGGGGGTAAATTTAATGATAGACCGCTTGACTCAATCGATAAAAAACTTTAACCCTTAAGAAATAGAGATGGAAATCTATTTATTACTTTTTAAAGATTTTAGATGGAGTACTTTAAGTGATGTGCTACCTTTTTGAATTTGCAGTATAGTTTTAAAAAGATTACTCTTGGGAATAGTGATATTTTTTGAAAGAATTTCTCGACAAAGCAAAAACAATTCAACTCAACACTTTTGGCAGAAAAAAATAAGGTTGGATTTTTCCCATTTTCAATATATAAGTAGTATTTAATTACCACAATGACGATTCCAGCCACAATTGGCGTGAAATATGCCTATTAAGTCACTTCATCAATCTAAGATGTGTTTTATATCAAAGCGAAAGAACACACATTCCTATAGCAATTCAGTGAATCCAAAATGCCATTAGGTACTATCATAAATAATTATTATTTCCACCCTTATGCGGGATTGCCATTACTCGCTCCTTTATGATAATTGTGAGTACAAATCTGAGGTCGAGACGAAGGCTTGAGACTGGGTCATAAGCAGTAAAACGTTACCGAGCAGATATACAGGGAAATATGTTCGGTTTAAGGGAAAACAAAGAAGTTATTACAATATAATATTAACAGAGAGACAGCGACCTTGTAATATTAAACAAAGACAGTAACTTACGAGTACGAGTAGGAGCTGCAATAGTACTACTACTATTACAGGCTACTACTACTACTAGAGTTGAGTAATTTGTAAAAATTGCCAACAGAAGTAAGATAAGTGTTCTGGATTCAAATCCCGCTCGTATCCTATATCTTTTTAAATTTCCTCTAATTGGCATTATATAGCCGTAACATGTAATAAAAATCAATATAATTGGTCGCTACCTTTAATAATAATATTATTAGTTAGTGGATGACCTCGTAAAATGAATATTTCGTAAAGAAAATAATCGATTGTGATTTTGCTTACAAAATAGAAATTTTGTCTACACTGATCACATTTATAATTAAATGTTCAAAGTAGAGGGTTGTGCCGCAGGCCTTATTTCAAACAATCCTGAAATCAATGCTGGTAGCTTGCACACGTGCGGGCTACCCGTGCGAGCTGCCCAGCGGCATTTGTCGGCACTAATCGTATGTACATGTACAATTCTTGTGCCGCCGGCAATGTTACCCAGCTTTTGCAACATTGCCGGCCCCTGCAGCTTTCGTCTTAGGTCCAATTTACTTATTTCAGCTATTGAACGGAACGTCTTAGGCTCAATTTACATAGCTGAACGGAATGGAAGCAAACAGAATTGGACATAACATAATGATTTTTATGTCAATCGTGTAACGTACAAACTAACTCCGCCGACGGCAGCTGTGGAAATTCCCGAGAATACGCGAGAATTCCCTGGAAAACGCGCGACTTATTTATCTATTTTATTTCGTTACTGAATTGACTTAAAGTTCATTATGCTTTGGCCAGTTCTGTCCGCTTCTTTGAGCCCATTATTTGACAACATTATTCTGATCTCTGCAAAGTTGAATTAAAATGATTCCCGAATCAAAAACCGCAGCGTAAAAGTTTTTTATACTTCCTCTACACCGTTAGTGTAAACTGAGGAAACAAATATTTATGTTACGTTGTAGCCAGATAACATACGCTGACAGATCCAGCTGAAGTTAATGAAAAATGTGCAACTATTTTACAAAGCGCTGAGGGATTCGAAGTGAAAGCTTCGTATTAATTGGTTAAGTGATTGGAAACTTAGTAATGGTGGTTATTTTGAATGATAGACATTATGATATATTGTTTATTTTTCGTTGATTTTCAAGAAGAAGAGGTTTTCAATTCGTCTGTATTTGCTATAAGTGTGAAGGCTTCCAATTTGGTGGTTGATTTTTAGTTGAAAAGGTCGCGCTTAACTACCATTAGTTATATAAAATAATGCGCTTTCGCACTATGTGGCGTGTGAAGGGTTAAATTCTATAACCCACTTGGCTTGGCCCTTACTCCAAAATAAACATTTGTATGTTTGTAGTGTGTTAAAATCGATGTTTTTTGGTTAAAAACACGCGTCTCTCTACAAAAAAAAAACAAAATCGTGACCTCCAATCCTGAAACTTGAAAAATATAGTTTTGAAATAAAATCTATTTATAGAATGGGGCTACGTTTTTGTTCAATTAATATTAACGTTATTATAATATATAATTTAATAAGTAAATAAATAATTAACCTTTTTATTATTAAAACAAAATTTGTAAATAAAGTGAAAATTTACGAATACTACAGAGCGACAAATACTGTCAACGTAATGACAAACCGGCTGTGGTCACCGACAATTCACAGGTAACTTAATAATTAACAATTTAATTAGTTTCGGTCGTATGTAAACCTGTACGCGGCATCCGAATTTAATTAAATACTCATCGAAAATAGTATTCATTGCAGTCATTTGTTTTTTACCCGACTACGGCGAAGCAAAAAGGAGGGTTATGATTTTGATTTGTATGTATTATCATTATGGCGAAAATGTGAGTAGGTATAATATATTTTCACTGACGCAGTTTAAGTTTTTTCTTCTTTATCATAGGATTGATGAACAACCTGGTGGCAGTGTTTTTTCAACCGCCCGTAGGCCTCTTCCATGGCTTTATGCACCTTTAAAAATCTCTCAGGTTTGCAGGTTTTCTCAAGATGTTTTCCCTCATCGCTAACAAGCAATGGATAATTAATTACTAAAACGCACATGAATCCGAAAAGTCAGAGATGCGTGTCTGGGTTTCGAATCTGTGACTTTTGCCTTGGTAGTCCAACGTGCAACGGTCATACCAAAAGGCTATCGCTGCTTGCTATCGGCTCACTAATTAAATAGTAATCTGTATAGGTACACTAAACAAAAATACCAAATTGAGAACCTCAAGTCGGTAAAAAAAGTTTAGAGTTTTAGCCATAAAAAGGCTATATATTTTCAAAGAAAGACTGTCATTTACTAAAGAAATAGTTTCTGAAATACAAATGTAGAGCTTAATAACTTATGACCTACTTCAAAATAACTAACACCATTCTGTTATACTATGGAACTGACCACAGAATAATGTTGAAACGCAAATATAAAGTTACATGAACAGTTTTAATGAGAACCAACTTGTGTTTGCTCAACCGTACAGTCATGTTCTTTTAAAATTATTTTTCATTAAAACGTGCTTCGGATGTGAGGGTAACGTTTTCTGAGTTTAATAATACGGAGATCAGGAAGTTTGTTATTAAAAACTTTATCGAGATAATTAAAAAATGCAGTTAGTATATTAGACACGTTTGATTTAAAAGTTTAGAGTTTAAACCCTTTTTTTAATCACTATTTGATTATTATTTATTATTTGTGCCGTGTGGTTTCCGGCCTAAGAATAGAACCACCCCTACTCTTCTCACGGGTGTCGTAAGAAGCAACAAAGGGAAAGATCTAGAGAATGCAATCATAGCAATCGTCTGCTACTGCGATCATCAACCCTCTTGCCCAGCGTGGCGATTATGGGCACATACCTCCAATGAGCGCACAAAAGTGGCGCACATTGGGAGAGGCTTATGTTCAGCAGTGGACTAATACAGGCTGATGATGTTGATTTTTCTGCCTCGTTGATTTAGTGGTATGTAGTCGTTTTAATGAAATATATAGATAAGATCGTGGGCATTTCTACCTTGGTATGTGGAACGAATGAAACGTGGTATGAAACGTCTTAAGAAAGACCCATAATTTTATAATGCATAAACACTCATAGTGTTACCGGAACAAATTATCTTCGAACAGAGTTCTTAAATCTTTGTCAGTATTCCAAGTTCGAAAATATCGAATGATTCGCCGTTCTAGAAATAAATAGCCATAAACAATAATGATAGATGGTGTTCCTAAAGTGTGATACGATAAAAGATGGAGTGTTTGGCAATGAGGTTATAGAAATTGCCTCTTTGAATTTTGTGATGTTTTTACAAATAATATTTTCGCCATTTTGCGCACTTCAATGAGTGTGCATAAAATATTGCCTGAAAGAAAATTATTAATGCACATTTAAATTTATAGTGCTGTGAATTATTATTTCTTTTACATTTCTACTTACCTATAAAGCTTTTATGTACTACAAAAGTGGCAAATAAGTTTATGGTACGGCCGATAAGCAGTTGGCTGACCCTGTAAAAATCTTTCACGTCATTTTTGTAGAACCTTTGGAGATTTTAAAAAGTTGCAAGTAGACATTTATTTTTGTCGTTTGTAAAACATTCGATTCGAGATTTCGATATATTTTTTACCCGACTACGGCGAAGCAAAAAGGAGGGTTATGATTTTCACCTGTTTGTATGTATGTATGTATGTGGGTATGGATGTTCATCTGTTCCCTCATAACTTCTAAACTAGTTATCATAATTGGACAAATGAGGTGTTGTTGGAAGCCTCCTGATTGTCCGCTGGTTATAAGCTACATGACGTCACATTAAACTGACGTCAGCGCCCTCTAGGGGACTCAAAGTAAATAACTAAAAAAAAATCTTGGCAGTGTCGTGTGGGGTATCAAATGAAAGATCTTTATTAACACATTTCAAATATGTAAACATTATTAGAATTCACAATCTCCAAAATAAGTTAAATAAAAATATAGTTTAAAAACTAAAATCCGACTACTTAAAATCTAAAAACAAGCTTCTTAGATTTGAAATAAAATTCTGTAGTCGGAGGCCACCAAATTTACAAAGTAAGTACCTATAATACATTAAGGCCTCCGACTACAGAATTTTATTTCAAATCTAAAAAGCTTGTTTTTAGATTTTAAGTAGTCTGGGTTTTAGTTTTTAAACTATTTACCTTAATTACTTAAACAACATGGTGAAAATTTATTTCTTATCGCTCATCATTACAAAATCATAACTAATATTATAAATGCAGAAGTAAGTTTATTTGTTTGTTTCCTTTTTACGCCTAAACCACTGAACCGATCATCCTGAAATTTTTCATATTCGTTGTCAGGTGTAAAGAAATGGATATAGGGTATCTGTCATCCCGAAAAAAGTACTGTTTCCGAGAAAATCAACATTAACGTCCTTTTGATAATAGGTGCCACGTGTATTTCAAATCATGATTGAATTTTAATTCTAAATTAACGCGAGCGCGAAATAAATAAATAAAAGTTTTACTTTGTTTTACCACCTTCCAAGCATACTACCAAATTCTTTTACATGAAAATGTACACACAAAAATATGAATTCACTTTGAATTCCACTAAAATTACAACTCATGGAAAATAATTTAATGCAAGTACAATTTGTACACGGCGTACAATTTTCTTGCTGTTGGTTTTCCTTTCCTAGAACAATGGCAAAGGTTAGGGGTAAGAAAAACATGGCGGAACCATACATATATAATAAGCAAACGTAGTGAACCCACTGAAAACTGCAATTTGTTTCCAACATTGGGAATGAATTGCTATTTTATAAGCAAACAATGTCAAAGTAAAACGGTTAAGTGAGTTTGTTGAATTTTGTGGCGTAAACGCAATATATGTAACTATATATAATAAGCAAAGTCAAAATAGTTAAGTAGTGTGTACTTTTATATAGCTATACATTTCCAGTATAAGCTGACATCTTGTTGTACGAAGTGCCTATACAATGCGAGGTCAGTTCATACTGGTTTTTATATCTTGATGTTTAGCCGTGTGTACTATTTTCTTTTCTTTTCTTTATAAATCGATTTGTTTTGTAGTTATAAGCGAACATAATTGTTGGCGACCGTAGTGATCAGTGAAAATGAAGTGATTTATACATAATTAATTTGATTATTGTGTAATTAATTATTGTTATACTGTTTATTTGTTGATTGATTGTAGGATTTAAGTATTTTTTGTCAATTTAAACTTTGTTTTATAGTAACCACATGTTTTTGTTAATAACTTGATATTTTTATAGTTGATTTGTTTTAAACATGTAACATTTTAAGTAGCTATTTACTCTTTTTTATATAGACATAGTTTAAAGTCTCAATTCAATTAGCTTTTTTGAGAATATCTATAAATCTAGTTGTAAAGTTCACAAAACCAATAATTTTTGTATTTAAATTGTTATTGTCGAAATATTATATAAGTAAACTAAATATTTAAAGTGTAACATAAAAGGTCACTTTGTGCTGAGCATAGAAATGTAAAATAATAATCTATAACGTTTAAATCAATCGAAATATAAGCTAAAATACATACAAACTGAAGTGAAAATAGTTCTATGAAAACGTTAAGTTTTGGTGGCTCTCGCCACGGTAATGATTGTCTGAATATAAGAAGAGCGCAAAATGACCTGGGCAGTTCAGTTCGGAATCAGCCTCCATACTGTAAGGAACAATGTATAGTTCTAAGCAGTTGGGAATAAATCTTCAATAGTGCTGTGTTTGAGTGTTTTTCTTGTTGCCTATGGCAAAGACTCCCCCGACCTTAACAAGTGGTCCTTCGAGCCGGATCAAGACTGGAAAACCGAAGCGGGCAAGAAAGAATACTCAACGTTGAAGATGTTTGGAAGTATCTACATGAAGAACTGACTCCGATCAAGCCGGGAAGAATTTGAAAAACAGTGAGCAAGATTGTAGTGTCGAATTCAACTGGGTGGACTGACCCACTACTTGCGCCCTAGTGAAAAAGTACTTAAGGTGTGTGACTTGAATGCAGGGGGCAGTTGTTTGTGGGGGAATCGACAGCTACGGGGGAAGGCATCGTTCGAAGCCTGGTGAAGAACTCCAGGGGGTGGGCCGCTGAATTTGGAGGTGTCTACGCCCAGGAGTAAAATTGCTGGACGGTGAAGACTCTACGTTTTGAAAATTGGCCACTGTATTGGGGCACCAAAGTGTATACATCGTTGGAGCTTTTAAAGTAAAGTGTGAAACCTTGCCGGACGGTGTTGGTGTTTGAAACTCATTCAGTGAAGATCGTTTTATAATTATGAAGACGCGAAGTCAGGCGGACAACAGTTCGCGCTCTGTGACCGAGGAGTCTGCTGAGGAGACTGCCACGTCGGGGGAGTCGTTCGGAGCGGTCACAGAGAGCAGTGCGCGGACAGAAGACATAACATTAGTAGAGGCTGGCTCCGCTATGGATAAGAAAAAGTCAGCAAAAGTGAAGTCAAAGTCCAATAAGATTTCTAATAAGAAGGAGCTGGAAATCCAATTGGAATTGGATGCTTTAAAATTAGAAGAAATTCAAGTCAAAGCGAGGATGGCTGCTGCTAGATTGAAGTTGATGCGCGAAGCTGATGATACGGACCTCAGTGAAGAAGAGGTTGATGCTGAAGCCGAAGCCGCCGCAGCTAAGGCAACTGCGGCATGGGTGACGAATTCTAAGGAAGCCGGTCCAGGAGAGGCGGTGCATAAAGAGAAAACAACGCACGCCTCCGAGCCTGAACTAGCATCGGGATCGAGCACCAGCCAGCTGGCAGATGCAATTTTGAAAGCCGTTAAATCAGCATCAGAAGATAAAGCAGCAGTTATGCAACGCGCGCCTAAATATGTGAGTGAGTTGCATCCTTTTGATGGAGACGCACGGGACTGGATGGCTTTTAAGGCAACATATAAGGATACGAAAGGCCTATTCACGGTAGTTGAGAACATGGGAAGGCTTCGTCGTGCAATCAAAGGAAAGGCCAAGGAAGCTGTGAAGTCTATGCTCTACACTCAAGTTGATCCTGAGGAAGTAATGACTGCATTGGAGCGTCGTTTTGGAAGACCAACATACCTCATCAAAAGTGAAATTGAAAACATTGACAAGTTACCTTCGATGAGTGAAGATGCGAAAGAGTTGGTGCGTTACGCCGGTGCTATATCTAACACAGTTAGTGTGGTGCGACAAATGAAGAAACAGAGTTACCTGCACTCAAGTGATATCTCAAGCCGAATCATCGATAAGATGTGTACTATCATTCGCTTCAAGTGGTTCGAGTACAGAGCAGCCAAAGAGGAAGAAGATGAACCAATCCTGATAAGCCTCATGAATTTCTTCAATGAAATGGTGGATCGATTCGAGATGCATGAACACCCTGGTACCAAGGCAATGAAGAAGGAAGGATTCAGGACTCGACCACGATCAACAGGAGCTAGGAGAGTGTATACTACTAACACCACATCGTATGAAGAAGATGAAGATGCTTCGGCTAGAGATTCAGAAGAAGAAGAAGAAGAAGAGTGCAGTGGAAATATTGCAACTGTCTGCACATGCAAAGAAGATCGTTGGAAAGAAGATGAAAAGATACCTTGCCCGCAGTGCAAGGGCGAACACGTTTTGGCGAAGTGCAAGAAGTTTGCTGAAATGTCCGTTCAAGATAGATGGGAGCAAGCCAAGAAGTCAGGAATGTGCTTCAAATGTCTAACAAGAAGACATAGAGGCTACAACTGCAAAGCTAAGCCGTGTGGGAAGTGTAAACGGGGTCATCATTTGCTGCTGCACTCCGAAGAGACAGTGAAGCCCCCGACCCAGGAGGAAACTCAAACTATCACTTCGACCATTAATGCTGCACGGACCGTGTCAAGAGCTTACCTGAAGATCATTCCCGTTGAATTGTGGGGACCGGAAGAGAACGTCTGCGTCTATGCTCTGATGGATGAAGGCTCAACTGTGACTCTGGTAGAAGAAGAGATTGCAAATCGAATTGGAGCAAAAGGACCTGAGCAAGAGCTGAGTATAGAGAGCGTGGGTGGTCACCGGTTGAACCAGAAGTCAAGGAAGATCGAGGTCAGAATCAAAGGCAGGTTCGAGCGAAGCCTAGAGAAACTGTCGGCGTATACAGTGAAGAGTCTGAAGTTGACGTCACAAGCAGTCTGCGACAAAGATTTGGAAGGATGTGATCATTTAGAAGACATCGTAGACCAGCTAAAGTACCCCGACGTTCGACCAACAGTGCTCATCGGGCAAGATAATTGGAACCTAATAGTGTCTCAAGAAGTAAAGGCTGGGAATCGAGGCAAACCAGTCGCTTCACGTACCCAATTGGGATGGGTGTTGCACGGGGTTAGAGCAAGCAGCAATACACTTGTGCGAGTGGTGAATCATCTGGTTTTGAATAAAGAAGACCGGGATGACAACCTGGAGAAGATGATCCGGCACCATTTCGACATCGAGGCTCTAGGAATAGCTGCAAAGAATCCCTCAAACGACATCGATCAGCGAGCCCTGGACGTACTGAACTCAACAACGAGGAGATTGCCTGATGGAAAATTCAGCACAGGATTGATCTGGAAGACATCAGAAGAGACTCTACCAGAAAGTAAGAAGGCCGCTGTCCGACGTTTGAAAGGAATTGAAAGGAAGCTGCAAAAAGATGAAAATTACAAGAAGAAATATGAGGAACAAATTGAGAACTTGATTGTCAGCGAGTACGCCGAAGAGATCAAGGAACAGCCCTCTTCAATTAGAACATGGTACTTACCGCATTTTGCCGTGATACATCCGCAGAAGGGAAAGATGCGGGTGGTCTTCGACGCCGCCGCGAAGTCTAATGGAAAGTGTCTCAATGATGCGCTGCTCATCGGACCCGACCTACTTCAACCACTGTTTGGAGTTTTGCTGCGATTTCGTCAAGGCGCAGTGGCTGTGGTAGCAGACATCAAGGAAATGTTCCTGAGAATCAAGATAAACGAAGAAGACAGAGATAGTCTCCGATTTCTGTGGAGAGACAAGGAGTATCGAATGACTTCGCTGATATTTGGTGCTGCCTGTTCTCCATGCACCGCAATCTATGTGAAGAACAAGAACGCTGAGGAGTTTAAAGATCAATATCCAGAAGCAGTGAAGGCAGTTCAACGTGACCACTACATGGATGATTATATTGCGAGTTTTCCGGAGGTCACAACGGCAACTAAGATTTCCAAAGAAGTAGACAAGATTCACAAACAGGGAGGTTTCCATCTACGAGGATGGGCCAGCAACGAGCCTGCTGCCATCGAAGAATTTGTGGAATCAAGCAGCAAGACGGACTCTATTCGACTGGGAGAACAAAAGGATCAAATTGAGAAGACTTTGGGATTGAATTGGAACGTCAATGAAGATAATCTCTATTTCACGTTAAATTTACGTAACACCCCGGAAGATGCCAAGGAAGGCCGTCGAGCACCATCAAAAAGAGAAGCAACAAGTGCAGTTATGTCGGTTTTCGACCCTTTGGGACTCGCTTCGCCAGTGACGGTGCAAGGCAAGGCAATGTTGCAGAACTTGTGGAGATCTGGCATCGATTGGGACGAACAAATACCACCAGAAAGAGAAAAAGAATGGAGGAAATGGCTAGAAGACCTTAAGACTCTGGAAGATTTGCGCATTCCTCGGTGTTTAACGCGAGACGTCACCGAGGGGGAGCTTCACACCTTTTGCGACGCCAGTGAGAAAGCGTACGCCTGCGCGGTGTATTGGCGCTCTCAACATCCAGACGGACACATTGATGTGAAGATCCTAGCAGCAAAAGCAAGAGTTTCACCACTGAAACCTACCTCCATACCTCGACTTGAATTGCAAGCCTGCCTACTAGGAAGTCGACTTGCATCCAGTGTGGGTCGAGAAATGGACCTACAAATGACCCGAAGATATTTCTGGACGGATTCAAGGACGGCGCTAGCTTGGATCAAGGCTGATCCAAGACGCTTCAAATCTTTCGTCGCACATAGGCTGGCGGAAATAGAGGAGCTGACGAAGCACAGAGAATGGCACTGGGTGCCTACTAAAAACAACGTGGCTGATGATGCAACTAGAGCGACTCCATCGAACTTCAATATCAAACATCGCTGGTTTAGAGGTCCAGAGTTTCTATATGAAGACCCTGAAACTTGGCCCACCGATCCAAATGAACCAATAGACCTGGTCACTGGTGAAGAGAGACCGAACGTCACAATTTTAAGTCTCAGAAGAGTGACGCACGACACAACACCGGATCCAGCTAGGTTTTCAAGATGGTCGCGCTTACTTCATGCAACTGCAAGATTTCTACAAGCAGTGGATGTTTTCAGACGAAAACTGAAGATGAAAGTCAACGCCACAAAGAAAATCACCATGAAAAATCAAGATCCGGCCTGGAGAAGAATTCAAACTAAGAAGACTTCATCTCCTCAATTCAGACCTCAAATTAGAGAGAAGAACCTTTTACCGAAGTCATCTTTGTACGTCGAGAAAGCAGAACATCTGTTAATGCAACGCATTCAAGAAGACTGCTTCACGGAAGAACTAGCGACGTTGAAGAAAAATCCTAAAGATACATGTAAGATACGTAACTTCACAGTCAAGCTGGAAGATGGACTTATAAGGATGTCTACTCGGATTGGAGCAGCGAAATACCTGAACGCTTCCTACAAGAGTCCGATTTTATTGGACAAACATCACAGAATAACCCAACTATTAGTGAAGCACGTTCATGAAACGCTAAACCACGCCAATCATAATACAGTTATGAATGAAGTACGACAAAGGTACTGGATTCCATCTTTACGAAGTTTAATCAAAACCATCACTCGGCTCTGCGGATGGTGCAAACTGCGCAAAGAGAAGCCCCAAACAGCACCTCAAGGGGATTTGCCACCAGAACGACTATCAAGAACGAGTCCACCATTTACATGCGTCGGAATCGACTACTTTGGACCCATGCTGGTGACCATTGGCAGACGCGTAGAAAAACGATGGGGAGCTCTTTTCACGTGCTTGACAACAAGAGCGATCCATTTGGAACTAGCAGCGACATTATCTACGGACAGCATGATAATGGCTTTACGACGGTTCATTGCAAGAAGAGGAACGCCAAAGATCATTTTAAGCGATAATGGGACGAATTTCGTCGGCGCCAATCGTGAAATTGCAGAATCAATCACAAGTCTTGGTGCAATGGCTCAAAATTTGGGAATAGTGTGGAAATTCATACCACCCGGAGCTCCACACATGGGTGGATCATGGGAGAGAATGGTGCGAACCGTTAAAGTTGCACTGTCGGCAACATTAAGAGAGAGAACACCTAAAGAAGAAGTACTGCACACGCTTCTTTTAGAAGCAGAACATATTGTAAATAGCCGACCGTTGTTCACTGTAAGCACCGATCCAGAGGACGAAGAGGCGCTCACCCCGAACCACTTCCTGATAGGGAGATCTTGTGGCGCAAATCTTTTCGGCGCCTTTAGCGATTCTGAGTTCATCGGCTCACCTACTTGGAGGACATCCCAGCGCCTGGCTGATCATTTCTGGTCTAGATGGGTGAGAGAATACCTTCCGACACTCTCTCCACGATATTACCAGGGACCCAGTTATAAAGATCCCGAAATTGGAGATGTCGTCCTCATCGTGGACCACACCTTGCCACGATGCTCCTGGCCACGCGGCGAGATAGCGGCTCTCCATCCTGGTCCTGACGGAAGAATCCGGATTGTCGACGTGCGGACGGCTGCCGGCATCCTACGGCGACCGACTTCTCGGCTCGTGATAATCGTACCTGCTGCGTCGCCCCAATCTGCAATGGTGCAGTGCACCGAGGGGGAGACTGTTGGCGACCGTAGTGATCAGTGAAAATGAAGTGATTTATACATAATTAATTTGATTATTGTGTAATTAATTATTGTTATACTGTTTATTTGTTGATTGATTGTAGGATTTAAGTATTTTTTGTCAATTTAAACTTTGTTTTATAGTAACCACATGTTTTTGTTAATAACTTGATATTTTTATAGTTGATTTGTTTTAAACATGTAACATTTTAAGTAGCTATTTACTCTTTTTTATATAGACATAGTTTAAAGTCTCAATTCAATTAGCTTTTTTGAGAATATCTATAAATCTAGTTGTAAAGTTCACAAAACCAATAATTTTTGTATTTAAATTGTTATTGTCGAAATATTATATAAGTAAACTAAATATTTAAAGTGTAACATAAAAGGTCACTTTGTGCTGAGCATAGAAATGTAAAATAATAATCTATAACGTTTAAATCAATCGAAATATAAGCTAAAATACATACAAACTGAAGTGAAAATAGTTCTATGAAAACGTTAAGTTTTGGTGGCTCTCGCCACGGTAATGATTGTCTGAATATAAGAAGAGCGCAAAATGACCTGGGCAGTTCAGTTCGGAATCAGCCTCCATACTGTAAGGAACAATGTATAGTTCTAAGCAGTTGGGAATAAATCTTCAATAGTGCTGTGTTTGAGTGTTTTTCTTGTTGCCTATGGCAAAGACTCCCCCGACCTTAACCCTAGAAAGATAACCTACGTCGCAGAGGCGCCCGCGCGGGAAACTTATTGTTGTATCTTTTTGTACGATGTGTGTGTTACTTTGTTCTTCTCAGCCAACTCATTTGACGGTCTACTCTGTCCTAGGATGGCTGTATTTCCGCGGTAAGTGCTATAGTTGTTTTGTTATGATGATTCGTTGCGCTCACGAGGCGTATGGTTATCTTTTGTGCAACTTTTAAGAGGTTATTAATATTGAAGTTGTGTTGATGTTATCCGTATTTTATAATAATTTTGTTTATTTTTAGGAAGAATTTAGTCAGCACACCTCATGGCACATTTGAGGTCGTTAGCAGAAGGTGAAATATGTGCTAAATATGTGTTTTTTTTGGACAGAGTAGAGGGAAACTACCCAAATGAACCTCTGGAAATTAGTAACGAGTTGGAAGATCACCTGAGTGAAGATGGTGTTCAAAGTGACTTCGAAGTTTGAGGACCACCATGAAATCATCATGTACTATGATTATCAGACCAAAGATGGCTACTTTTGAACGAGATACTTTTGACCAAATGTGCTCTTCGATGCCGTGTTCAACGAAAACAAATATAAGGCAAATGACCATGTTTTATGACATAATGATTATAGTTTTTGTCAGTTCTAAAGTGATATACTACCACCGCGTTCTAACAAAACATGGAAAACTCTTAAATAGAAGGGAATATTTGAAAAATCTTAGCACCCAGCTGACCACACCACGGATGATGAAGAGACTTGAAACTCCTACTTTCATGTGCGGAGTAATGTCGAAAATATTATCCCATCCCTACTGCACAGGATCTCATGGATTATGAGGATAAACTATTGGCCAAAAAAAAGCGTTTTTGTAATAAAAAAATAAATAATGTCAAAGGTGTCCTGCGCTAAGTACAAAAAAACTACAAGAAAATTATATTTGCTATTGCTGTCTCTGTCTCTGACAAAATTTTTTTTAAACCGATATTATAATATTTTATAGTATATTAGTACTAGCTTCTTAAAAAAAACTTTATTTTTATAAGCTAATACAAGTGGTTTTGTTCATAAAACATAAGACTACTATTTTTTCATAGCGGTCTTCTCTTTAATTTTTATTTTTTATTATTAAACAAATTAAAATAAAATTGTATATTATTTTTGTAGTCTTAAGAACACCTTTTAAGGAAATAATATCAATTATTTATTTATATTATTTAATCAATTGAAAACACTCATTTAAAAAGGATGCGCCTTTGAAGCGTATGGTTATCTTTGACGTATGTCTTGGTATGGTTATCTTTCTAGGGTTAACAATAATCGAACAACATTTACCTGTATGTGCAGTTTCTAAGTCGAGATAGCTTAGTGGTGGTAACCGTTGACTGGCAAGTCAGAGGTCTCAGGTTCTAACTTCACTTACTCCGTGCCTCGGAAAGTATGTAAAGCTGTTGGCCCTGCGCTTGATCTCTAGTGTCGGATTGCCGTCCTATCGGACTATGAGAGTACACCTGTGTTTGCGCACACACTTGTGCACTAATATCTCCTGCGTAGGCTATTTCGGTAACAGAGATAGCTTTCGAAATGTCATAACTGTTAAGTTTGAACCTGAGATCTCCAGTCAACACCATAATTACATAAACAAGCACACTTGTAAACAAAAAAGGAAAATGCTATAACAAATCGCTCTACTCAACCGACCCTCTCGTTTAGTCCCACAAATTCTCGTGATAACAATCAAAATTATGGGCCTCTCGCTGCCTGAAAAATACAATCTACAATGAAAAAAGTATATCGATAATGTATGGGATACGCCATAGATACAAATACTAGTCAGATAGAAAAGGTCGTAATTTCACTATTATTATTATTTAATTATGGACGAGCTTACAAGCAAGCATCAGTCGAAATTTCAAATCATTTTCTACGCCTAGACTACGATATTATCATTTTTTTTAAATAATTTATTATTTGTTCAAATTTTCTACGGCTAAATTTTCTATTTTTTTAGTCTAGGCGTAGAAAGTGATTTGAAATTTCAATCAATCCCTATAAGTCCTTTGGTTACGAGTCTGTATTTAACTAAATAGTTAATTTACTAACTAAACTAAACAGTTTACGATTATTTAACTAAATAGTTTACGATTTATAATGTCAACTGGACAAATGTCCAGTTCACATTTACTACTATTGACTGATTTAGCGGACACTACACTTTTCGGAAATTTATTCCACATATCTCAAAGCAATTGTTCAAAGAGCTAGTGAATTTATAATAAAAAAACGTTTATCATAGGGTTAATTTTGGCCAAATCCTTTTGTGTAATATCATGAAAGTTGCTAATCCACAGATATTAGGGTTACATTGACTTATACTGAGGGATTACGATGGGTTTTCATTTTGATCCTTAAGATCACTAAACATTGTAAATTGAAAATCAGTACAGAGAAACGATTTTATCGCATTAGATACAGTTAATAAAACATTTCATCAACCTATAGCAGTCCACTGCTGGACATAGGTCGCATTGCGCAATAAAATACACGCCTTTAAAATAACTTTTTAACAATACATGGTCAGCTGTGATAGCCTAGTGATATGACTAGCCGTTAGACCTAGTCAAAGGTTGAAGATTCTAAACCCAGGCACGCATCTCTCACTTTTCGAATTCATGTATGTATTTTAAATTAATTATCACTTACTAAAACAGTAAATGGAAACATCGGAAGGAAACCAGCACATCTGAGAAAAAAAACTAAACTCTGACATCAGGTTGTTCATAAACCATACAATAAAGAAGAAAGAAGAAGAATAAGAACAATTCTTAAGCAATGTAACAAAAGTGAGTATTCTCTATCTACAATAAGAACTTTCTGTCCACAAATCAGCCCTTAAAACGATTCAACAATACCAACCAAAAATATGTATATTCATGCCGAATTTCAGCTGGCATTAATAGTCTTCGTGTAAAATAGATGTGACAGATAGACAGATAGATGGACATGACGAAACTATAGGGGTTCCGTTTTTGTTATTCGGCTTCGGGGCTCTAAAAAAGGTGCTATTTTCCACACAACAAAACGCATTTTTTCCATTTCCCATAGAACAATACCCCACTTTTAGCGAACATTAATTTATTCCTAGGGTAAACTCCACAGTGTAGCAACACTACAGTATACAAACGGGCACGCCCAACTAACAAGAATATAAAAGCTATCACGTTGAATGGAAAGCTATTGTGTAGTTGTGACGTAACGGCTTGGATATCTGAGGGATTTAGGTTAGCATGTTACGGTTGATGAAATTGTAAGTGGCTGGAAGAAGAAAAGACAATATAGCCTAGCTTAGCTCAGCCTAGCCTAACAACTTACTGCTGGACTGGCAAGATGAAGACTGTAGGTTGCAAATATTTTTTTTTCATCAATTCCACTTTGGGTTTTTTTTTCAATATAGACGCTCATTAACATACTTATTTTTTATTATTGTCATCTTAATAGGAAAAAATCTAACCTTAAAATAAGCACTTAAACTGTAAACAGAAATCGAAATATTTGCTTTTATATGCAGACAGGTTACAAAAAAGACTACGAACATACATCATCATCGTCTGCCTAGCCTTTTCCCAACTATTTTGGGGTCTACTTCCAGTCTTAAACTCAAACTAGTCTTAAACTCGGGTAACAGCGTTAGCTCCGTGTATTTTCGGTAAATATGTAATTAACTTCGGTAGGTTTTTCGATACATTTTTCCTTTGTGGACAGTGGAAAGTTTGATACGTCTTAATATGAGGAATCGTTTTCTATTTTGGGGATTTGAAAAAATCATCACCACAAAATGATGTTGTATCTTTTGTGATGTTGAAATTCCTTAACAGTAACAAAATCACGTAAAGCTGTTGGCCCTCCATCTATTCTCTCTCTCTCTCTCGTATGAAAATGCCATCCCATCGGATTATGAGAGTGAAGAAATAGAGAGTGCACCTGTGTTTGCACACAAACCTGTGCAATAATTATAATATCTCTTGCGTAGGTAGCTTATCTCCTTTAAGATTGGCTGTTATGACCGAAATTCTGTCAGGAAGACATTATTATAAGACTAAATACGACTCACTGTATTTATACCGCTGATAGCCTAGTGGTATGACCGTCGACTGACAAGTCAGAAGTCTTGAGCCCGATCCCACCTCTGACTTCTATGAGGGAAACATCGTGATGAAACCCGACCTGAGAGATTTTTCAATGGTGTGTAACGCCATTTCAGAGGCCTGCAGGCAATTTAAACTCTGACACTAGGTTGTTCATCAACCATACGATAGGAAGAAGATTGTATTGTAGAAGAGTGACGGTAAAGTTTACATCATTCATTTGTAAAGCTCCAGTATTCTAGTATTTAGAAGAGGCATTAAAACTTTGAAATGTTGGATACTAAATAAAATAGGCTTTCGTTTTAACTTTCCTAATGAATACAAAGTAGGAAACATTGAACAGTTAATCAATATTCAGTTTAACTTTTTTCTTACAGGCACATATAATATATGTATGTAATAATAATTTTTTGCATTAGATAAATTTCTGATAATAATAATGTCCTCTCAAAAGCGGTCAATCTTAACGGAGATTAGCCAACTACGCAGGAGTTATACAATAGTGCACAAATGTGTGTGCAACCATTAGCGCACTCTCTATTTCCCCACTCTCATAGCCGATGGGACGCCAATCCGACACGACCGGAGAGAAATCAGGCGCAGGGTCAACGGCTTTACGTGCTTTCCGGGGCACGGAGCAGATGATAATTAATTCATAATACGCACATAACTTACGAAAAGTTAGAGGTGCATGCCTCTGACTTGCCAACGGTCATACCACTCAGCTATCATGACTTAAACTGACTGACTTATTTCTGACTAATGGCGAGTTAATAATATCAAGCGGGGAAACCAAAATGATTACACTAATTAAAGTTGGATGCGAATAAATGACTTTTAAAAGAAGAAAGTAATGGTCCGAGTATTGCTCCTTGGGGTACACCATATGTGTTGGTAGCACAATATTAGTCTGCCAATATTGGAGTTTCTTCCTGTATTAATTAAACAAGAGAGACAATATTATTTTCTTCGCTAGTTCTTGTTTCAATATTGTATTTTGTACTATTTGTTTATTTATTAAATCCTTTATCCTATAATACATAAACAGTACATAAGTAATACATAAATAGTAGTGTTAGTTACTAGGTTTTTATTTTTTATATCCATATTTATTTACCGCTGACGGTTAGACATAGTGACCACTATTTATAATATTTTATGTACCTACATGTAACATCTTTATACCTACCTATGTTCTACAAATAAAGAATTTGAATTCATCCCATAAACAGTTTTGACTTTTTATCAAGTGTCTTCACTAAAAACTAAAAAAAGTATTATATGACTTTTGGTATGACTGTTAGACTGCCAAATCAAAGGTCGTAGGTTCGACACGCAGGCACGCACCTCTGACTTTTCGGATTCGTGTGCGTATTAGAAATTTATTTATCACTTGCTAAAACGGTGAAGGAAGACATCGTAAGGAAACCAGCACACCTGAGAGTTTTTTCAGGGGTGTGTAAAGACATATCAGCGGTCTACGGGCGGTTTTGAACTCTGACACAAGGTTGTTCATCTACCATACGATAAGAAGAAGAAGAAGATCAATAGTAGACACTGTATTACTATATTCACTAAATTAACTGCGGCGTAATCGATGTACATACATAGAAAAAAAAACATACCGGCCGAATTGAGAACCTCCTCCTTGGAAGTCGGTTAAAAAGCTATGTCTATCTTATTTATTATATCAACAGGTCTGCTACTGGATAAGATTACACTGGTAATGGTCAAAGTGATTGATTATCTGAAACATTTTCATACACGATAAAAAAGACGTACTTTCATTTGACAGTTAAATTAATGATGTCACATCAACCATGGCATAATAAACCATGGTATCACCGTCAGGTAAAGACAAATGATTTCCTTTCTTTTTCTGCGATATCAAAGCATGATTCTTACAAAATTTCAAATCGTTTCCTATTTATAACGGAGCCAAAACCAATTGCCAATTAGAGGTATTGAGACAGAGTCAATCGGATCAATAAAACATTTTAAAAATATACACAAAACTTTTCGAAATCTGTTTGTTTTTCTCTCCAAAAACTTTGATATCAAAACGACTAAAACCAAAAAGCTATCATACCCCACCGGATTAGCAAGTTGAAGTGGCAGTGAGCCGGCCATATAAGCCGCAGAACAGATTACCGGTGGAGTAAACTAGTTCTTGAGTGATTACCATGGATTGGCAAACGTAGTGTAGGATGCCCTCCGGCTAGATGGAGTGACGATATTCGCAAGGTGGCTGGCATGAACTGGATGAGAATAGCTGAAAATCGTTCTCAATAGCGTGCAATAGGAGAGACCTATGTCCAGCTGTATGCTATGGTTGATAATAATGATGATGATGAACTTTCGTAAGTCATAGTTATATAAATTATTACGACTTTACTCACGGATTGATTTCGGGGGATCCAAAGGAGTGAGGTCCGTGACGCCGCGCGTTTACACTCGCTCTTGAAAATGGAATCAGTTTGAGTTCAAAGTTGGGTATTCCCCGAAATCAATCCGTGAGTAAAACCGTAATAATATTTAGATGATGACAATGATAAAAGCAGAAATAAATAACTGCTTTTTCTAAAACGGAGCTATAACATTTAAAACAAACTTGAAACCTAAATTTCGTTCATATTTCAAATATTTTGTTGGCTTCAGTACAGGAGAAGGAAACTTGGCAACATTTTTAACGTCAATATTTTGACGGCATTGTTACTGTAGCGTTCCTCATGCAGGTATGTACTTCCTTATGACTTTATATACCTATATTTTTATTATAGGGGAAGTTTTTGTACCGATAAATAAAACGGAGAATTGTTTGAGCCACGCAAACTGAAAGGGTTTTGTTTCCTTTCCCTTAAAAAATATAAGTTATACTTTTAACCTCGTTTCAGAGTTAAATAAAGTTGTTGGCTGTTTAACTAGCTACTTGTACCGTAAATAAGATAGTATTTCTTAATCCGCTTATCTGTTTTAAAGAGCTCTTTTGAATAGTGATAAACAAAAAACCGGTTTTATAAAAACCGGTTAAAGTATCATGATATCACGTTTATTAGACTTTTTATTTATTTTCCCTGTTATAAGCTAGTATGGATACAAGTCAATCGAACCAATTCACTGCTAGACATTAAGTACCTAGTAACATAGGATAAGTTACATACACTAGACCCACTGTTGTTTGTTAAATAATACTAATAAATTAAAATAAACAAGGTTGAGTTGAAAACCTACGCACCTATGACTTTTTAAATTCATGTACGTATTAGAAATTAATGATCACTTGCTAAAACTGTAAGAAAAATCTTCTTGAGGAAACTAGCACACCTGAGAGATTTTTTGATGATGTATAAAGCCATGTCAGAGGCTTACGGGCGGTTTAAATTCATACAACAAAAAAAAAACCGGTTTGTTGAAAAAAACCCCCGTATTACTACATCAATGTATTTGTTTAAATTTAGAATTTGTTATTCAAATTTTAGTCAAATTTACAAATTAATAGACCATCATTTAGAAACTCCAACGCAATTACAATTCCTTTAAATCTAATATTAGTTTTAATTGTATTCACCCTACGAACTACAGTAATAGGTACTTTGGGATCCGTTAGCAACGTTGGCAAATGACCATGACAAATGGGTGCGTCTGTCTCTACTTCAACAGAAAGCCCATTTAAGCCTAGATTTCAACTGATGTCATTATGGAACCAGCCGTAAAAGCAACACAAAGGCTTTTAGGGGCTACTTCGAAACAGAAAGGGATAATTTGTGAGTTTCATGCTACTGTTTTCTTTACCGGAGTTAGAATCAAAGGTATCTGGAATTTTAGATTACGTAGCTTTGTAATGTGCCTTAGCTATTAAGGTAATTGAAAAGGTAATGTTAGTAGCTGGTGAAAATTAGCTCAGTATTTTTAAGTCTAGATATTTTTTTTTAATTATTTTTTTTATAGTCAAACTAAGAAAAAAGATGAGAAGGCAGTTCTGTTTATTTTCTTAGAATTCAGAAAAAACCAGAAGCCTGAAATAAAAGCCAGAAAGAAAAAAAAGTGATTCTACAGTCTACTATATGGTATAGACGTTTGTCACGCTCGCTGTGAATCTTTTTTTAATCTTTATTTATTAACGGGATTTAAGTACGCATATGCGACTATGTCAATCCCCTCATATTAATAATGTAAACCTTTCCATATATACTTAGTTTTTGTCACTATTATAAAAGAATAAAATATGTTTGCCGCCTCACAAGTGGTGGCCCTACAGCTATGATTCCATTGAACATATTTTGGCGATTATTTCAAAGAATTAAGGAGCGTATTTCTCATATCAGTACATCGGACACTCACACACAACACACATGCATTACATCCTCTTCTAACCCACCCACCTAATTCTAAATTCAATTTTGCCATCGTGAATCGTTCCCACCTGTAAAAATGCCGTCGGGTTATATAAGATACAGAATAAGATTATATTTTTAAAAATAAACATTCAACGCGAGTTATCCATTAAAAGTTGTTATGTTAAACGTTCGCGAAAGTTTGAGACTATATTAAGATTATATTTCGTTATATTTGCGTTTTGTTTATGGACATAGTGTGGGGCAAGGAAATATGAATGGACGTGCGTTCTGGCTTTGTTCTGTATTCCGAGTCTAATTCATTACAGAATATTACAAGCGCAATATCAGACGGATGGCACATTGGTAAATTGGTTTTGGTTAAAAAAATATCGGAAAATGCCACAGAAAATTCATGTTGACCCAAATACATATTAAATCCTCCAATAAAGAGATTCATATTTAGTATATTGGCTCAGTTTTACTTAATCTTTTAGAGAGAGGATCGATGGATTGTATTTACTTTCATGTAGATTTATAATTCAAGGAAACATGAAAAAACCGAATTGCTTATCAGAGAAGCTGATTGAAACAATAAGATATTGCTGTATAAATAAGGCTAAAGATCCTTTACCAATACTTTTATCGTTTTCATGACAATTCAGGAAGTTTTACCGTTTATTTAAATATTTGGCTCATGGGATACAATAAGATCTTGATTATAAAATACTATACTTCAAAACTGTGAACTTCAACAAGAAACAAAAAAGCAGTGATAGTCTAGTGGTATGATTGTTGGACTGCCAAGTCAAAGGTCGTAAGTTCGAAACTGAAGCACGCACCTATTGACTTTTCGGATTTGTGTTTTAGAAATTAATTATCACTGGCTGTAACAGAATTCACCTTATATGGTGAGGCAAAACATCACGAGAAAACCAGCATACCTGGGAGATTTTTTAATGGAGTGTAAAACTATGTCATAGGCCTCTACGGGTGGCTTAAACTCTGACGTCAGGTTGTTCATCAAGCATACGATAAAAACTATCGTTTCGGTCGTTTGAACTAACGACCTTTGATTTCGCAGTCCAACGTTCATACCACTAGGCTATCACTGTTTGCCCATTATCATTGTATTAATTTTGTTTATTATCCTTTATAGACTTAAACCATTCAACTTATAACCTGGCTGTGAGGAATAAAAAAAGAACTACAATTAACTAAATTGACCAAACTAATTCATTTATACTATTACCATTTTAAAAAACTTCCATGATTATTTCCCCAAGTCAATTTACAGCTTGCATAGCTTAGTAGAAATTATATATATTATATTCTTTTTACTCTAAAATTAGCTTAAAAGAGTAATTACTATGGGTTCAAGAAAATCCACCATCACTTAGTCAAATGGAACCATCCATCAAAAGCAATGTGAAATTCATGATCAAAATATGAATATACATCCCCGCTGTTTATTCCATTCCTATCCATTCCACCAACACCACTCATCAACATCATTTTATTCCACATTTATTGGTAACGCAGATGTGTTGGTTCATCAAAAAGAGGTCAGCAGTTTACGAGAAAGAATATAAAAATCGAATGCCGGGAACGTACACGCGAGCGATAATTACTCTTTCTTTTTATTTGTATGGATAAAACGCGAATATAAATTACTCCAACAACAGCTATAAAATAATTCCAAGTAGGTTATTTACACAATTATTACGATCTACAACGAATTTGTAATAAACGAGAAATATAGGTCTACGTTTAACCGTCTCGTGACTTAAACCCAACAGAAATTTTATTATTAGTAAATATGGCTGCAAAGTGTGGCTGAACCGTTAGAACAGAGTATTACTTAAAAATATTACATTACAATTTCTGAGTTTAAGCACGCAACAAAGTAATTTAATTTACGGACCTGTATTCTGAAGGCTCTGTAGGCTGTATGCGGCACTGCCGAGCGCACATCAAAAATTCATACAAACTAAAAAAAAATCACATAAAAAAAATGTTATTCACAGCACATCATCACTTATCTGTCACAATGATAAGTACACTTTTATTTCGAATTTCATGTTTAGTTTCCTATGTGGCCGGTAGGCGGCGCTGCCGTGCGCGTCTTACCGCGGTCGTCTACACACTAACGTCTGACTGCGTGATTCGCGCATGCGTCGTAACTTCTACACCCGATATCTACATTTCATTTTGTAATGAACTGAAATTTTCAGCTGCACAGTCGAAAATAAACCTTGTGTTTTGGTGGAGAGAGTTGATTTCTAACAGAACGTCATATTAAAGGGTGCGATCCGACTTCGCAACATCTTTCGTCTCTCTCCCACTAACGATGTCCACATGCATTTGAATTTTAATTGAACATACTAATCTATGTGGTTTAGAAACAATTTTCAAGTTTATTTTAAAAATAACATTATGTCTACAATAGAGTTATTACTTCTTCTATCATGTGTTTAAACCACTTGTAAGCCTCTGACATGACTTACATGGGAATATCTCTCAGATGTGTTTAGTTATATTCACAATATTTTTTTTTACTATGTAAAGCAAGTGATAATTTTTTTACTTACATATTCCTAAAATTCAGTGGTGCGTGCCTTAGGTTCGAACCTACGACCTTAATCAAATCTCTGTTACTAGTCACTAAAACAAAACTTACTTTTACGTTACTTAAGGAAAAGTTTGAAAAAAAAAGGTGTAAGTATTCATTATTTTTATTATAAAAAGAAATAAGAGACTAAAAAGTTGTGCTCCATCGTAGATCTTAAAATCAGACAGGTTCGTAGTCTATTACCTATTTTTTTTAATAATAAAAATACATTATATAAAATAAATGAACCAGCCTGTCACTGTCCCATGGCATAGGCCTCTTCTCATACAGAGAAGGATCGAGCACTAATCCTCACGCTAGCTCACTGCGGGTTCAGACCCAATCTACCCAGATTTCTTCACGATATACCATAACCGTTAATTACTGGTGTCTTAGATTAACTAAGAAAATACGTACAAGAAAAAGTCACATTGCCAGAGTTGAAATCCACACCCACGTGCTTGTTAAGCGGATCACCACTTCATTATTAGTCTTTTATGATTATTATACCTTTTATTTTTGAAGAGGTAAGCTGAAACCTATACAAAACTAAACAATTTGACACAACCACATGCAAACTTCTACAAAAACTTTATCCTTAACTAGCGCCCCTGGTAACTTAACTCCTTTACTGACTGTACTATCGCGGACACCAACGGTGTACCACTTTGCGATCAAAATGCTTTGAACGGTGCTACGTGCATAGTGGCGGGGCTAGCTCAACGTTCGGACGCCAGGTGCAAGCGATTCTAACCTTAAGAATGGTGCACCGACTTTTTCCTCGATAGTACATGCTGGGTTTGAAGCCCACATCCTTGCAAAGCGAGTAGATAACCAATGAAAAAAGTCTACATCATCATCTGCCTAGCCTTTTCCCAACTATGTTGGGGTCGGCTTCCAGTCTTACCGGATGCAGCTGAAACCACAAACCCAGATACTGGGCTACACGATACCCCTTGGTAAGACTGGTTGTCAGACTTTCGGGCTTCTGACTACCCGTAACGACTGTCAAAGATCTACAATTGACAGCCGGGGCCAACAGCTTAACGTGCTATCTGAGGCACGGAAAAAGTCTACATTATACGTATTGAAATTCCTGGCTGCCTATCCCCAAAAAAATCGGGCGAGTAGGAGGAATAGCAACACTATTTTATTTTAACATTTAGTAAGTCTTTCACACTACAACTGACTAGCTTTTTCTTAAAAAACAGCAACGTTTTTCCTTTTGAATTTTCCTTAAATACTGGGACGCCTTAAAATACACAAGAAGTTTCTTTTTTAAAATGTTTTATCAAGCCCACTTTTCCTTATAGAGGGCTGGCAACGTAGCAATGTCGTGAGCGGAGTAATAATCACACTAACCCATTTCCCCAGTTAAAGTTAAGTCCATATGGAAAGCATTTTACTCACGCTTTCCTGAACGCGATTACTGTATCAATATCTCGATATAGCGTTTATTGTGCGATTATAGTATATAGGTTTATAGTATTCTATAACGCTAATCTAAGGAACGTTTACTAACTATGTTTCGAATCAAACAAAATGTGGATTCTAAATTATGATACCTATCATAATTATATTATTTTGATAGTCAAAATTTTTGTAAAAAGAAAAAATAGATTCTTGTACAAACCGCTAGAGGGCACTAAAAGGCATGTCTAACTTGGCAGTTAGAACATAAAATAGACTAGCGCTTGTATTCCCCAGAGGGGGTAGGCAGAGGTGTATGCAGTACACCCACGTTTTGCCGGCTATGTTATAAGTCCTATGTAATAGGGGGCGAGCCTATTGCCATTAACATTCACAATGTGAGTCCTGATTGGTGATGACCGTTGACTGGCAAGTCAGAGGTCTCAGGTTGCATAGTTGGCTAATCTCCGTTGAGATAGGCCGCTGTGACCCAAATTCAGTCATTTAACTCATCCCGCCATCTCTTTATGTATGCATAAATAATAAATAAATCAGCCTGTAACTATTACACTGCAGGGCAAAGCCCTCTCAAACACATACTCCTTCTCTGTATGAGATGCATATAAATACTTTATGAAAAATGTTTATGTACTTATAATTCATCCTATTTCCAAAACATACTAACAACCAAACATAAACACAGCAACATATTCTCAGCTACGTAATTCCACGTAAATACGTCTGAAACGTAAACAGCGTAGTGCATAATAAATACGATTCTGGTCAACTGGTTTTTATCTCGGAGCTATATTCTGGTGCTGCGGAACGAGATCTTGACGGATGGATTGATGGATTATACTATGCTATGGCTCTTGACTTTTTCTATTGGGATTCCCGGTTGTGGCTAGCATAAATAGAATTGAAAATTTGAAAAAACAATGGGATACGAACCCACAATTTTCGACTGTCGCCAAGCCACCGTATCCTACCAGCAGCAGTTGAAAATTCTAATCTCTTTCTACGCCTGGACGTGTGTCCTCAGTCATTTATTAAATTTAAAGTAAATTTTTCTTCATCTTCATCATTTCAGCCGGAAGACGCCCACTGCTAGGCATAGGCCTCCCCCAAGGATTTCGATTCATTTCAAATTTTTCTTATTAAATAATTATTATTTAATAAACTAACATGTGCTATAACATGTAAAAAAGTTACAAAAGCATAAATATTTAAGAAAACCGGAAATGTACTCGTAGTTTTGCTTCTTCTTAAAAATAAAGGTATTTATCCTTTGAGCGAAATGTGCTACTTTGAATATTGAGAATAACCCCTAAGGTGTTGAGGTTTTACATTCTCAAATGTGCTACGGACCTAATTACACGAAAACATAGTGTAATGAAATAGCTGCAAATTTTACAATATAAAAAAAAAGTTGCAAAGTATTGTAATCCTGTTTTAATCCAGGTATTTTTTATTTTATGTTTAACTTTTTTTTATGTTAAGAGTCGTGATAGCCTAGTGGTGGTAACCGTTGACTGGCAAGTCAGAGGTCTCGGGTTCGAACCCAAGGCGCGCACCTCTGACTTTTCGTAAGTTATGTGCGTTTTATAAATTAATTATCACTCTCCGTGCCTCGGATAGCACGTTAAGCTGTTGGCCCCAGCTGTCAATTATAGATCTTTGACAATCGTTACGGGTAGTCAGAAGGCCGAAAGTCTGACAACCAGTCTTACCAAATGGTATCGTGTAACCCAGTATCTGGGTTGTGGAGGTCTGATAGGCAGTCGCTCCATGTAAAACACTGGTATTCAGCTGCATCCGGTAAGACTGGAAGCCGACCCCAACATAGTTGGGAAAAGGCTAGGCAGATGAGGTTTAACTTTTTATGTTTTTTTTTGTGTCTTTAATCTTTAATCAAAATGTAATCTTTGACTCTCGTCTCATAAAACCAGAATATTACTCTTAGCCAATTTGTGTTCGTCTAAACCCGAAGCTCCTTTAACTTTGAACGTAACAACTCAATTGGGACAGTTGCTACGCGATTGGATTTATCTTGGTCAAAGTTCGATTGCTGTTAGGATATTAGTTGTTTAGTAATAATGGGCTTCTTAACCCAATTTCGGTCTGTATTTGTGTTTATCTGGACCTAATAGTCTGAAATCGCAAACCCGCAGTGAGCTAGCGTGGTGATTAATGCTCGATCCTTCTTGCATTTACAGAATCGAATATTGTTCAGTAGCTAGGTATGATTTCGTACAAGTGTCACTACACTGTACTGTGCATTTTTAATGTTGCCGAAACTATAAGGTGCATAGTTGCATACGTCGGCGTCGTTCGTTGTCTCTCTATGATATTATTCGACTTCGCGAAGTCACGGGCACAGCTAGTAAAAAATAAAGATGTACATTTAAAAATTATTTTTTTATTATTATTATACTTATTGTGTATATTTGAGTGAGTCCCTGGTTAGTTTACATTCACAATTGTACTCTATATGTAGTGCTACCATTAGGTTAATTCAGAACCTGACAGACTAGTTCTTTATAAAAATAGTTAATGCCTGATGAGCTGTGGGCCATAATAACCACTAAGTGAAGCCTAGTATAGCCAGATGGCGTCGCTGCAGACCACGCAGGAGATGGCGGGACGAATTGGACAGAACCAATAGCGTCTGGTCCACATTAGCTCTGAATCGAAAGACGTAGAAATCAGAGGGCCTCTTTTGGAAAGCTTCTCCCAGCAGTGGGAATGGGAGTGGGACTAACAGTAACATTAACGTCCTTACGTAAAACTTTCAACAAACTTTTTAATTAGTCCAAATTTACATAAAAAATAGTCTGAAAAATTCACCGTCAATTGCTCTTCTGTATCATGAATTATGTAAGTTAAAAATTCAACAGCACGTCAAAAAATATTAATTAGACCGCCATCTTTAATTAAAAAAGAAACGGCCTTTTGAATTAGGTACTTGACTGTTATTAATTTAAATTATTTATACAGCGGGTATGTCTATAGAATAACATCAACTTTGAAGAATTAATATCGTAATTTAATTCTTAGAAAGTCCTTTTAAAATTTTAATTTTGTGAATAACTATTACTAGCATGACCTATTGACGTTCTGACATTAACTGCACAAAGATCCTAGATTTGAATTTCAGATAAACGAAAATCCCAAACCAGAGTTCCAGTGTCTGATGATAAACTTTTCAAGAAAAAAATATAGTATAAAAACTAAAACCCGACTACTTAAAATCTAAAAACAAGCTTCTTAGATTTTAAATAAAATTCTGTAGTCGGAGGCCACCAAATTACAAAGTATTTACCCTTGGAAGATTATCTAGTACCTATTTACCTATAATACATTAAGGCCTCCGACTACAGAATTTTATTTAAAATCTAAGAAGCTTGTTTTTAGATTTTAAGTAGTCGGGTTTTAGTTTTTATACTATATTTTTTTTCATTGATTTTTAGTGGTAAAGAAACCAATAAAATTAATTTTTTAGAAAGTGGTAGTTCTTAAATAGGTAGATTTCTTTAACGGTCAACTTCGGTTCAAACCTTTAGTCAATGTCATGTATTTTTTAAATTAAATTTATTTCAAAGGTGTCGTCCGCGACTTCGAGCTATTAAAACATGGCCTCATATATTTTTTAGAAGTATACATGAAAAGTAGTAAGCAGTACAGCTTGGCAAAAAAGAGTCTGGAAAAAATGGGGGCGCCGCTGTCGCACTTTTCACACTACAATTCAAATTACAAGTTATTAAGTGCTTACATATTTCTATGACGAGTTTTTTGTCATTAATTATAATCAAATGAATCATTTTTATGTTATTTTAGTACTCACAGACGTAGTTATTTAAGATTTTTATTTTTAGTTCCAGCTGTCACCGCCTCAGACTCTTTTTTGCCAAGCTGTATAAGTACACATGAAACCTTTTTTGTGGGATATCATCATAGATAGAGTACATTTACCTAAAGTTCGAGGAAGTAAGTAACATGGAGTTGATAATACCTGCTCTAAAATCCTGAAATCATAAACATTACAATTAATTCCCGGGAAATAAGAAATTAATTTTACGTATAATTATTTAATAAGAAATCTGAAAAAACAACTGATACGGATGGGATTCGAATCCACGATCTCCGGTGTACCGTGCCGACGCTCTAACCGCTAAGCTACCGTATCCCATCAGAATCAGTCGAAATTTCAAATCTCTTTCTACGCCTTAGGCGTGTGGTAATATCGAACGGAATACATTAATTATCCGACTCAGTGTTATAAACTTTGCAGTTTTTAGAAGGCACCGATAGATATTACCACACGCCCTAGGCGTAGAAAGAGATTTGAAATTTTGACTGATTTTGATGGGATACGGTGGCTCAGTGGTTAGAGCGTCGGCACGGTACGTCGGAGATCGTGGGTTCGAATCCCTTCCGTATCAGTTGTTTTTCAAATTTCTTATTAAATAATTTATTACATTTAATAAGCAAACATGTGTTAAAACATGTAATAAATTCTCCAAAATATTAATTTAACGTTTTAAATACATATGAACTAAATTATTATAATAAAAAGTCTTTATTATGTTTTTAGACATCGGTAACAGATAATGTAATACTTAAGTAGTTCGGTACTAAAACTGTTAAATTAATGAGTTTTATTTTACATACAAAATTAATTCTAATAAAAACTATAGGTCAAAATCCAGTCCATATTAATAAAATCCCGGGATTTAATTGTTATGTTTACGATTCCGGGATTTTTGAGGAGGTATTTTTAACTCTATGTTACTTACTTCCACAAAACCGCAAACCAACGCCATCTAGTTACGAAAAAGAAATCTCAATTTAATTAACATTATTTTAAAATATAATCATAATTTAATAGGCAGTGATGTGTAGAAACTTTAATTTAATTAGTAAATATTTATTGTTATCACGTTTTCACATTGTATGCAGTGTTATAATCACATATATTTATGATAGTCGTAACGGGTAGTTAGAAGCCTGATATTCTAAGAAGTGGTCCAGAATATATAGATAATATATATACATATTCTGAATGGGCTCATCAAGACCTTCCATTTGATATCAAACACGATAAATTTACCTTAACTTTATTTTTTTCGAGCTGACTAATTTATTTTTAAAATCCACATTATTTGATTTTACGAAATTTCATAAATCCTATAACCCGCAGACCATTAAGACGCATCGATAGACACCTTATTTATTGAATTACAACAAATAGTTTAGGAGCTACGAGGGAACAGATGAACAAACTTACATACATACATACATACATACATAGACTGCTAAAATCATAACCCTCGTTTTTTTTGTAGTCGGGTAAAAAATAGAGGCAATTGAAAAAGAGATAGGATGCGAGCGGGGTTTGAACCCGCGACAAGTGGGGGGTTTTTTTACCCGAATGCCAAGGAAGGGTTTTTATCATCTTGCGAACTGCCAACAATTAGGTAGTTTACCTAACTTCTAAATTTAAATTCTTTACTACGAAATGTAGAAAATTTAATACTCCCGCCGGAAATCTAGTACTATTATTGATCGAGGATAGACCCTCATAAAATTTTATGATAATACAATATAATACACAACAAAACACAAATAAACCACCTTCACCAAACAAGACGTATTGAAATCATCTCTATTTGAATAAAAAAAAAGAAAAAGTAGGTACTCAGACATTTATCAATGAAAAAAACAGATGCTTAAAAAATATAGTATAAAAACTAAAACCCGACTACTTAAAATCTAAAAACAAGCTTCTTAGATTTGAAATAAAATTCTGTAGTCGGAGGCCACCAAATTACAAAGTATTTACCCTTGGAAGATTATCTAGTACCTATTTACCTATAATACATTAAGGCCTCCGACTACAGAATTTTATTTCAAATCTAAGAAGCTTGTTTTTAGATTTTAAGTAGTCGGGTTTTAGTTTTTATACTATATTTTTTTTCAGTGATTTTTAGTGGTAAAGAAACCAATAAAATTCATTTTAATCACAATTTTTTAGAATGTGGTAGTTCTTAAATAGGTAGATTTCTTTAACTGTCAACTTCGGTTCAAACCTTTAGTCAATGTCATGTATTTTTTAAATTAAATTTATTTCAAAGGTGTCGTCCGCGACTTCGAGCTATTAAAACATGGCCTCATAATTATATTTCTTAGAAGTATACATGAAAAGTAGTAAGAAGTACAGCTTGGCAAAAAAGAGTCTGGAAAAATTGGGGGCGCCGCTGTCGCACTTTTCACACTACAATTCAAATTACAAGTTATTAAGTGCTTACATATTTCTATGACGAGTTTTTTGTCATTAATTATCAAATGAATAATTTTTATGTTATTTTAGTACTCACAAACGTAGTTATTTAAGATTTTTATTTTTAGTTCCAGCTGTCACCGCCTCAGACTCTTTTTTGCCAAGCTGTATAAGTACACATGAAACCTTTTTTGTGGGATATCATCATAGATATAGTACATTTACCTAAAGTTCGAGGAAGTAAGTAACATGGAGTTGATAATACCTGCTCTAAAATCCCGAAATCATAAACATTACAATTAATTCCCGGGAAATTAGAAATTAATTTTACGTATAATTATTTAATAAGAAATTTGAAAAAACAACTGATACGGATGGGATTCGAATCCACGATCTCCGGTGTACCGTGCCGACGCTCTAACCGCTAAGCTACCGTATCCCATCAGAATCAGTCGAAATTTCAAATCTCTTTCTACGCCTTAGGCGTGTGGTAATATCGAAAGGAATACATTAATTATCCGACTCAGTGTTCTAAACTTTGCAGTTTTTAGAAGGCACCGATAGATATTACCACACCCCCTAGGCGTAGAAAGAGATTTGAAATTTCGACTGATTTTGATGGGATACGGTGGCTCAGCGGTTAGAGCGTCGGCACGGTAATAAGCAAACATGTGTTAAAACATGTAATAAATTCTCCAAAATATTAATTTAACGTTTTAAATACATATGAACTAAATTATTATAATAAAAAGTCTTTATTATGTTTTTAGACATCGGTAACAGATAATGTAATACTTAAGTAGTTCGGTACTAAAACTGTTAAATTAATGAGTTTTATTTTACATACAAAATTAATTCTAACAAAAACTATAGGTCAAAATCCAGTCCATATTAATAAAATCCCAAGATTTAATTGTTATGTTTACGATTCCGGGATTTTTGAAGAGGTATTTTTAACTCTATGTTACTTACTTCCACAAAACCGCAAACCAACGCCATCTAGTTACGAAAAAGAAATCTCAATTTAATTAACATTATTTTAAAATATAATCATAATTTAATAGGCAGTGATGTGTAGAAACTTTAATTTAATTAGTAAATATTTATTGTTATGACGTTTTCACATTGTATGCAGTGTTATAATCACATATATTTATGATAGTCGTAACGGGTAGTTAGAAGCCTGATATTCTAAGAAGTGGTCCAGAATATATAGATAATATATACATATTCTGAATGTGCTCATCAAGACCTTCCATTTGATATCATACACGATAAATTTACCTTAACTTTATTTTTTTCGAGCTGACTAATTTATTTTTAAAATCCACCTTATTTGATTTTACGAAATTTCATAAATCCTATAACCCGCAGACCATTAAGACGCATCGATAGACACCTTATTTATTGAATTACAACAAATAGTTTAGGAGCTAGGAGGGAACAGATGAACAAACTTACATACATACATACATACATACATACATACATAGACTGCTAAAATCATAACCCTCCTTTTTTTTGTAGTCGGGTAAAAATATAATGTTGAAGAGATCTCGAATTTCAGCTGAACATACGATAAGGCTTCTAGAATGCTTTATGTGAACGCTTTTGTTTCGAGAGGAACGTTCTTGAATAAAAATGTTTGTTAAGATAAAGCTGGTTACATACTGTCAAGAACAGTAAGTCTAGGAAATAAGCAAAAATTCTAAGTTTTTGTGGAAGAAAAATCGATTATGACAAGGATTTGGATCTCGGAGAGGCTTTGTAACCCCGTCCAGTGCAGAGGTGCGTGCAGCCTGGGTTTCGAACCTACGGCCTTTGACTTGGCAGCTTTGACTTCCATCGGTCATAACACAAGGCTATCAAAATTTTGAGGTCTCGATTCTAAACAAGATAGTTCTGAACAGCTTCGTAATTTGTTAGACTTGTTATGTGACCAGAAATCTAAACACAAATTAAATGTAGGCATATTAATTACAACTACGCACATCTATAACGTGAGAGGCTTAAATTAAGGTAACAGATTGCCTCGCCAGGACCTTCATAACTTGGAAATTTAGATACAAAACGTAGAATCTCTATATTATAGTTGTATGATAAATGGGTTAGAACTCTAGCATTTTAGTTTGTTCAAATCAGAACATATAAAATAATATTGTTTAGTATTTTTTAGATGTTAGTGGCAACATTTAAATTTTTATTTGGTTTGTAAAGTGGCAACACTTTTTTCTTCCCCCTATTTCCGGCAGCCATTGCAACTGGTCTTCGCTCGTTACTTCTCAAGTGTTAAAATTGTTTTACCTGTAATAAACGCAAGATTCCTACAAATAAACACGCATTTTTATTGTACATAGTTTTTAAAGCTGAACTAAATAATCCTTACTATCCTTACTTATATTTTAAACAAATTTCACGTCGTATCAAGAATTTGAAGAATTGGCTAAGAATAGAGAAACTTGGAAGAAGCTCCACCGACAAGAGCAAAGATCTTAAATAAAAGAAAATAAAAAATCCTATTAACATAAATTAAATATATAAATTAAATGGGAAAGTAAGTGTTTGTTTCCTTTTCACGCCAAAACCACTGAACAGATCATCCTGAAATTTTGCATATACGTTGTCAGGTGTATATAGAAACAGACATAGGATACCTTGCATTCCAAATAAAGTAGGTACTGTTCCCGAGTAAAACAACAATAAAGTTCTTATGATAATAGATGGCGCCACATGTTCTATATTAACGTGAGCGAGAGCGAGATGTAGGTACTTATAAGGGGTTTTATACACAAAAAGATAACGAATACCACCGAAATATGAACTCTAAATCTTAAACTACGCAGTCGCATTTACGATCAATGAATTAAGTTTGATTAAATCGGGGAAGTTAATAGCCCGAGTTATATAAGGTTAAATTACGTTAGGTTAGGGTTAATAGCCCGGCGATGACGTCAGAACGTCAATATTTTATTGAGGGGTTAGTTTGAGGGACGCATTACCGTGTCATCACCGTTTTTTTCCATAAATGTTGAAGCTTAGTGAATTGTGTTCCATATTTAATTAATGGAATCAAAATCGAGGAAGTCATTGTTACTATTTTGGTGTTCGAAGGAGGAGGATTAAAAAACAATAGTTTTATGACGAATGGCCTCAGAACAACACACAATTAATAATTTTCTATTGTGTCTAGTTTTTGAGGATTTAGTTTGAAATTGTCAGTAGCAGCATGGAGTCTGGGATTGTGAATGGTTTATGGCAAAAGGATAGCCCCCTATTTCTGGGACTTATAACATAGCCGGCGAAACGTGGGTGTACTGCACACCTCTGCCTACCCCCTCTGGGGAATACAGGCGTGAGTCTATAAAAAAATAAATATATAGTTAGAAATTACATATAATGTGCCAAGCGGTTCGAATATTGAAGTCCATAGCCTAACTTTTATCTCTTTTTATGGTGTGCCAATCCTCTTATGGGTACTCCATCACCAAAAGCCAATGATGGGGTTATGTCCGACTTGCACGGACTAAAAACCACACGGTGTTCCACGACTGACTAACCAACGGGAACGGGGTTAACTTGTATATTTACCGCCCGCCAAAACTGTAATACCACTAGAGGAAAACAGTCTTGTCTACGTATACGTATTAATTCAAAATGGAGTGGGTAAAGACGACTTTACCCCACTCCATCCCAAAATAATACTTTTGTTAATAAAAATAGCTTACCCAAATTTAAACCTACATGCGAATACTAGCCCAAAGTAAGGCAATATTAATCATTGTTGGCAAGTGTAATTTCCCGGGGGGAACTGTGGGTTAATTGTATAAGTTTTAAATAATTATCCACTATTCGAGTTGTCTGGGCTATGTGGTAATACTTGCAATTAGTGGATTTTAGAATTAGTGGCCTTTTATTTCTCTAGTTCGATTCTCCTATAATAAGTTGGGTTTTTTTTTGTAGAAAGAAACAAAAACAATTACCAGATTTTAACCCTCAACTTACTACCTACTTCGTAAAAAGGGGTAAATGTAACTACTATCTGGGTTGAATATAAAAGATAATAGAACAGGCAGAGTTACAAAAAAAGTTGTTAATTATCAGTTTGCTAAAGTGTTGTTAGAATGGTGTTAATTTAATTTCCTTTATAGACCAGTTATATCCTATCTTATCATAATTTTGCACGCCATTGTATTATGGCAGAATGAGTCTCGCTCATTATATAAATTTACCACCTTATTGTAACATATTTTATGCGAAATAAATAAATATCGAATACAAATAGCTCAGTGGCAAAACGACTGGGGACTACTCATAGGTCGCGGGTCGCAATCCAGCTCGCAATCGATTTTTTCTTTCAACAAAAATTGACAACTTTGATACCTTCTTTCCTTCTTTTCCTAGAAAGAATTCACTGATCAGTATCTGTTGTTAATCAAACATAAGAGGGCAGAAGATGCAAGAAGTTCTAACACAACATTCTACGAAACAAAAATCTCAACAACTGTTCAGCTCGTACTACATACAGAATGTGCTGAACAAATTGCAATCTGTATCGGAATATCATTTGTTGGCTATCCTATGTCGGCGACATCATGTTTTATTCATTCGCTCAGAGGGGTGGAGGCAGGGAGGGGTTAATGACGTCAGATGAGGGACCCAAGTAGGTGCGCTAGATTGTCACGGGATTGTATAGAATCTTTGTGTTTATAGACGGTAGGAAGGGTTGAAAGGTTAGATAAGGATGATAAGTAGGGCCATAGTTTATCAGACTAATAAGGTAGATTAACCCTCCTGTTACTGTCAATTTTAAAGGTTTTTTTTTTCTTATTTATCCTTGTGGATCGGGCCTTGTAGCAAGGGTCCTTATTATTTAACAATTTTAAGTATGTATTGCTTTAAATTTGAGAGTAAGTATATAAGTTTGGATTTTTATCTTTCTATCATATCGTAACTTTATTAGTTAATTTTTCAATGGTGTGTAAAGCCATGTCAGAGACCTACGGGCGGTTTAAACTCTGACACCAGGTTGTTCATCAGCCATACGATAAGAAGAAGAAGCTAGTTAGTTGCGAGCACATGGGTATGGGATAGCATGTATCAATGTGACTTTTTCGATGTCATAATTATGTACTTTTTAATTAATTTAAGAAATCACAGATTCACGGTGAAGAAAAACGTGAACAAACCTGAACTTAGTCGCTCTGGTTCCTACTTAGCTATTCATAATGCCGCGGGCCACCCATCTGACATGGTACAATACCTACTTTAAAAAATAACTGCTAACTATCGTATTATATCCAATGAGTAAGTTAATGGTATAGTGAACAGTATCCTGGCCTCTCCTGATTCCGACGAAGCTAAGAAATTATATAGTATTAAATATTTAATAAGAAATTTGAAAAAAATGCCAAAATATCCCATCCGTATTAGTTCTTTTTTCAACAACATGTGCTAAATCATGTAAAAATTTCACAAAAATATTATATAGTATTGTTAATTTAGAAATTAGTAGTAACTTAAGGTATTTTTTGTGAATTTTTTTACATGTTTTAGCACATGTTACCTTATTAAATTTCTTATTAAATAATTATATTTAGTAGTAAGGTAATTTAGTTGTTTCTAGAATTATTAGAAGAATTGGTGTACGGGAATGTCACGATGAGGGTGGCATATGTTTTAAAATCCTCTGTAAATTAATAAAGAAAAATAAAACAGTAAATTAATGACAATTTTACGTAACTTAAGTAATGCATAACTTACAAGTTTAAATAAGCTAAAATACTACAGACATTCTGCAAAATAGTAAAAGAACTATTCAAAAAACCTTCTTTCATAATAACCACTAGGAAAAGTTACATAATGGTCGGGCTATGGTTGAATGACCGATTTGTATCAAGTCTATTTTCGGCCAGCTCCGCGTTTAGGTACGTTAAATGTAGGCCCCTTTAGTAATCGTTAAGCTGAGTCAGAATCCTGGCAAGTTAGACACCAAGATGGCCACTTAGATTTTTTTTTGGTTTAATATGGGTATTGTAGAATAATTTTATTTTTGAGAGACATAGTTAAAGACAAAGCCTTAAAAGTTTCATCATCTGTCTAGCCTTTTCCCAACTATGTTGGGGTTGGCTTCCAGTCTTACCAGATGCAGATGAATACCAGTGTTTTACATGGAGCGTCTGCCTATCAGACCTCCACAACCCAGATACTGGGTTATACGATGCCCCTTGGTAAAACTGGTTGTCAGACTTTCGGGCTTCTGACAACCCGTAACGACTGTCAAAGATCTACAATTGACAGCTGGGGCCAACAGCTTAACGTGCTATCCGAGGCACGAGGAGTGATAATTAATTTATAAAACGCGCCTTAGGTTGGAACCCGAGACCTCTGACTTGCCAGTCAACGGTCACCACCACTAGGCTATCACGACTCGAAAGCGTTAAAAGTTTGTCCTAGGGCTTTGTCAGTGGGCAATTATGAAACACAGTATTTTATAAGTGTAACAGAATTACTCCGTGCATCAGAAAGCACGTAAAGCCGTTGGCACTGCGCCTGATTTCTCTGGTTGTGTCAGATTGTCATCTCACCGCAATATGAGAGTGAGAGAATAGAGAGTGCACCTGTGTTGTGCACTATAATAATATTAATATAAGCTGAAAAATTTGCTAAAACTTAATAATGTCGTTTTCTTTCAATTGGTTTATTTCGATGTTTCATAACCATATTCATTAATTTTATATCTTTAATCAACTTTAATGCACGAGCGAGATAGCAGATTAGTGCGAAGAGGCGCTTTATAATAGTAACTTAATTAACAATATTGAAATCAAGTTAAACACGCGCTTAGTGTCGAGAAAGAATTCTAAGACTATTCCAACGGACAGGACTTGAAAAAAAAATAGAAAAAAACTAACACAGTAACAGTGCTGCTTGACTTCAATCTAGGGTTCTGTAAAGAAAAGACGAATTTAAAAAAAAAAACAGTAAATACGTATTACGTAGTACTACTTTTATTTTAAACTGCGGACCGGAAACAATAGTAATACGTAATAATAAAAAAGACATAAAAAAATGTAAGCATAAGTAAATTAAGTTTAGTATACTTACCTGTGTTTTTTTAAATATTTTTTTTATAATTGTATTTAAATATACATTTTTAAGACTAAAAATGAATAATTGAGATAATAATAAGAGAAGGTTGCCCTCTCTGGACCCCTAACCATCGGTAGGGGTAAGTAATAGATCATATAACAACAAAATCTCTAATATTTACAACATATAACAACGGAAGCTATATTTTTTTTTAATATAACGATTATTTAATATAATAAACGATTGATATAATTTTAAAATAACTAATTTTTATAAGCATAACATACATTTAATATAAAATTCGTTTGGCATACCACTCAAAAAGAGTAAATAACAAATAATATAACAACTAAATTTCTAATATTTTCAACATATAACAACGGAAGCTATAATTTTATATAGTATAACGATCATTTAATATAAATTCGTTTAAAATACCGCTCAAAATATATAAAACTTATTTGGTTTAACGAGATGAAAACGCCAAACATTTAACGAAAAACATATGGCATCTAACTAAACCTTAAAATATGCATAGAAATGCATGGTCGAGGGTGGGCTAGGTCGACGGAGCCCCGCTTCGCGGGGCTCCTACTTCTGGGTGGTTTATAAAAAAATAACCACGAAGGGGATGGCGGGGTCTATTCGCTCGCTTCGCTCGCTCACACGACCCCGTCATCCCCTTCTAACCTAACCTGTCCAAGTCGGGGTACTCTGAGTCGGGGTGTTAACCATATTATGATGTTTTTATATATATTAAAAGTTAGACCAAAAGATTTTCGATTAAATAATCAATATACATACTAAACGTTAGACCTAATGATTTTCGATTAAATAATCAATATACGTATTAAACATTAGACCAAATGATTTTCGATAAAATAAATAATATACATATTAAAGTTTAGACCTAATGATTTTAGATTAAGTAAATGTTATATCAAACAACGTTATATAAATAAATTTTAGAACAAATAAATGTTAGATGTTAAAAACATTATATCAATAGTTGGTATATCTCACGTTGATTATATCTTATGAACGATAATAAAATGAAATTAGATCAAATGAATTTATATGTTATGAGACGCACCCCATCGGTAGCTTGGACCCTGGTCCCAATGTAATAAGTGGGCTACTACTTTTTATATTTAAAAAAAGTTAAGCTTATGGCTGTTTCGATTTTAAATTTTATTGAAATCTTTTCTGCTAAACCGATATACAATAATTTTTGCAAAAAACATTCAATGTATAATGTACAGACTTTTCGACCTTTACGATTTTATTATAGTATAGATAGATAGTAAACTTATTTTTAATGCAACAAACTTCCAGTTGTAAAGAATAACATGGGCTGATCAAAATAAACATTTTGTTTTTTTTTTATACAGAACCCAACAAAATAAAATCAAGGAAAAATTCTCAACATTTTCTCGGAATCCTAGTTTGCAATAAAACAAAGTGATAAATGTCATTAGAAGAGAATTCTTTTCAGCTATTTTTTTTAAATTTCACCATCAACTTAAAAGTTCTAGTTTTATTTTAACTTTTGTTAACGGTACTCGTTTTTGTCTTTGTCTATTTTTATAGACTAGACGTCATTAAGTAATTTAAAAAAAACGTGTGGCACTCGGGGATTGCCGCGGTAAAGTTATCGCATAGGATTTTTTATCAACTTTTGCAATTACAATTATTTATTTATTTTTTATTTATGCAGTCAATAGTTTAAAAACCTAATACAAATTCACGTCTTGAAAAATCTAAGCAGCAATTAATTAGTTTTCGAAATTTGAATGTTTATACATATTTTTAAATATTTTATTTTTTAATGTGTCAACATAAAATATACCTTATTTATAATTATTTAATAAGAAAATTTGAAAAAACAACTGATACGGATGGGATTCGAACCCACGATCTTCGACATACCGTGTCGAACCGTGTCGAAGATCGTGGGTTCGAATCCCATCCGTATCAGTTGTTTTTTCAAATTTTCTTATTAAATAATTATATTTAATAAGCTATCATGTGCTATAACATGTAAAAAAATTCACAAAAAATATACCTTATTTGTTAGTGAAAAAGGTTTTAAACACTTCTGCAATAAAGGGTGTTAGGTTTTTTATTTTCGTTACGGAATTTCTTGATTCGGTCGCCGCGCTCAAAGCCCGCGATAAAATCTATGCAATAGCTTAAAATTTACCATTTTTTTTGTTTTTTTTTTTTTAAATACATAACTTGCTACTGTTTTGCTACAGTACACAATACAGAAGTTGGCAATAAATATTTCGAATGATTGATCTTTGACTTCGCAGCCCAACCCCCAAACAGCTAAACGCTGTATCTACTTTATAAGACTTCACGGTATTTGATTTCCACCCGTAAACTTGAAAATAAAAATATTATTTCCGAAAAACAAAGCTTCCTGTTTGTAATTCAAAAGTTGGCTATTTATCTTCGAGGCGAACCATTGAACAGATGAATTAAAAATAAAGACAAAAGACGATGAAAAAATGAAGGCACTTGTTCGAGTGTACCTACACAAACATTTTCTCAAATCGTAACAAAGAAACAGCGTTTAATTACCCGTCTTTTGTTTGCTTACAATTGTATAGGATATCTTGCAAGTTTATTTATTTATTTATTAAAGAACAGCTACAACACATACATTAAAGTTATTATATAGACTCACGCTCATTCCCCAGAGGGGGTAGGCAGAGGTATGCAGTACACCCACGTTTCGCCGGCTATATTATAAGTCCCATGTAATAGGGAGTGAACCGGGCACAATTCCAGACTCCGTGCTGCTACTGAGAATTGCCTAATGGAAAAACCCAATAACACTTTGCCCGACCCGGGGATCGAACCCAGGACCTCGGGCTCAGCAGTCGCGCTTGCTACCACTAGACCAACGAGGCAGTCCTCGTTTTTTTTACTTTTCTTAATAATTATTTTAACTTATAATTGAAGAACATTTTACTTGGCATCTATTAAATTTGGCATTAAGCCAAAACCATCCAACATGGCTTGGTTGTGTGCATAGCAGCTTAACAAGCATGGTCAGGATAATCCTTAATTAACTTTTTAAACTAAAAAAATAGCCTTGTTAATCTTCCAAGTTCTCTCAAAAACACGACCTTTCACGAAAACTTTTCATAATTTTTGATTTAGTTAACATTTAAAGGACAAAGCAACTACACTGGCCGCCAAAACTAAGTAGTACACTTTTAAAATTGCAATTTCTTCTAAACTATAGAAGTTAGAGTATTAAAATAATAGAACGTTTTATAGCAAATTTTATCAGCTTTCTTTGAAGCTATAGTTTATTATACATTAATAACGTTATTATCTTTAAAAAAGAAAAAAACCAAAAATATAGCAATTGTTTACTTACTGGCAAAAAACTTAAACAACATTTATAAGTATGTTTTACACCTTATTTACATTTTAATACATGATATTGCCTCTTCGGGCTCTGGTGTCAGCTTCAAGCCGGTTTGACATACTGAATACTAGGTTTTGGAGGCGATATTGGAGAATATTCTCCCATTTTTCCAATAGGGCTTGTTTTAGGGTCCTGAGAGTGATAAGAGGTGGCTTGCTGCTTTTGACTATCCTCCTGAGTTCCTCTTAGGTATGCTCCATCGGGTTGAGATCAGGACTTCTTAATGGCCAAGTCATAAAGCTGATAACAACCTCATAAATGCATGTCTTGTACGATCCGAGCGATGTGTGGCGGGGCTTTATCCTGCATCAGCATCGACCCATCAACCATTTTTATTAAATACTAATACATACTCATTTAAGGAACTCCTGAGCATATCTCTCTCAAGTCAGGGTGCCATTATCTTTAGCCACTAACTCTGTGCGACCATCTGAAAAGTTGTCAGCCCATACGTGTACAGAGCTTTCATCGTATTGGGCTCTTTCTGTAAAAAAGGCTTAAATGTATTGCTCACCAGGTCACCTGTAGACTCTTCACCTTTAATTGGAAGTGAATAGTGAGAATTAAGACTCATCAGTGAACAAAAATCTTGCCTTTTCTTAGTCACACCCCTGTATGTTTTACGTGCGTAGCGTAGTCTTGCTACTCGATGCCCCCTGTGGAGTTTGGGGCAACCTGCTGGCCTTTTGGGTTTCAGGTTTGCTTTAGCAAGTCTTCTTCTCACTACACTATCACTGATGTAGTCTCTTCGCGTCTGAAGAACCTGTTGCCGAACTTTAACTGCATTGAGGTGACGATTTCTCAACACAGTGGAAACAATATAGCGGTTTTCTCGAGTACTAGTGTACCTGCGTCTGCCATTACAAGATCTTTTCAGATGGTTTTCAGTTTCTTCGAACCTTTCCTTTACCTCTCGGACCGTTTTTAATGTTACACCCACCATTTTTACACTCCGACATACTGATGCCTAGTTTTAGAAAAGTTTCATGATTTTTGCACATCCTTAAGGTCAAAGAGGCATGATAAATAAAGTTTAAGTGCTGTAGTTACCTAGGCTTTTGAATCCAAATTCATAGATCAAGAAATAAATGTAAAAAAAAACACAAAACAAAAAGTTAAAAGTAAGAGAGCAATTTGAAAAGGAGTGTTTTTGTTTTGTTAAGTTTTTTTTAGCCATTCCTTAATTTTTTTTATCAACTATGAACTTTATAAATAAAAAAAAAGAATTCTTCTTCTAATTCTTTTTATTTCGAAAATATATCTTGTGTACTTTTAAAGTTATTGCAATTTTAAAAGTGTACTACTTAGTTTTGGCGGCCAGTGTATTTGGGCCCAAAGTTTAAAAACAATTTGCCAAAATTAAAACCAATGTAATTGACAGGTCTTGCCTATATAATTTTCCCTCTTTCTTTCTTATCGTATGGTTGATGAACAACCTGGTGTCAGAGTTTAAACCGCCCGTAAGCCTCTGACATGGCTTGACACACCATTGAAAAATATCTCAGGTGTGCTGGTTTCATCACGATGTTTTCCCTCACCGTTTTAGCAACTGATAATTAATTTATAATAGGCACATAGCTTACGAAAAGTCAGAGGTGCGCGCCTTGGGATCGAACTCGAGACCTCTGACTTGTCAGTCGACGGTCATACCACTAGGCTATCAGTGCTATTTTCCTTCAAAACTGGCATTAATTCCACGTTTGCTTTGCAATAACGAGTTTGACCGATATTATTTTTTTAATTGATTGTTTTTTTTTACAGAGGTAGATTTTTCGGTTGCCATAGCAAAAGTATTCTTAGCTATAAGAGAATTACCATTATTCCGTCAATCATTAAAAATTAGACACAAAAGGAAATCAATTATTATACGAGACAGGCGTCTTTGTGATAATCAAAAGTTTAAGACTGGAATATTGAACTTGGATTCCATCACATAGTCCGATACGATTCAAATTAAATCCGTCGCGACCGATTGACTGCTCCAAGTACTCATCAAATATGCGAAAAGATAGGTACGTGTCTTGTATTCGAACTTAAGACCTCTGTCTTGCCAGTCATGTTACCACTTAACTAAGCTATTACTGTAACGACGCAGAAAATGTAATTATAAATAAAATACCTTGTACCTAAGCAAAGTTAATTAGTATCATAACTAGGTTGGTTGTTAAACTTACAGAACACTATAATATATTCTCCAATAAACGCTAGATAGCTTAGAGATGGTGCAAAGTAATGCATATTAAACGCATACTCCTTTAAGGTGAGGACACATGTTTTTTTTTAACATTTTTAAACAGAATTTGTAACCATTGAAGCGATATCAACTAAAATTGTCTGGAGGTTAACATTGACAGTCAATTTGTTGATCACGAAGAATACGACTATAAGAATTTAAAAAAGTAGAATTGTCACTCTACTTGAAGCACTGACAGTCTTGTGGTGTGACCGTTAGATTGCCAAGTCAAAGGTCGTAGCTTCAAAACTCAAGCACGCACCTCTGACTGATGATTATCACTTGCTAAAACGGTAAAGGAAAACATCGTTAGGAAACCAGCACACCTGAGAGATTTTTCAACGGTGTATAAAGCCTTGTAAAAGACCTACACGGGTGGTTTAAACTATGAAGTCAGGTTGTTCATTAACCATACGATAAAGAAGAGAGAGATGAAAAACAATCCACGACATTTATTACCTTACCTTAGTCTTATTATTAAATATTGATACGGCTTTACTCACTCATTGATTTTGGGGAACGCCCGACTAGTTTCGAACTCAAACGGAGTCCATTTTCAAGAGTATACGTGGCGGCGTCGGGTATTCCCCGAAATTTATGCGTGACGTGAGTAAAGTCATATTTAATAATATTGTGTATGAACGTGATTAATGCTCGATCCTTCTCTGTATTAGAAGAGGCATTTGCCCTATACTGGGACAATTACAGGCTGATTTATTTATTTATGATACACGATAGTTATTATTATTCTAAAATTACTTTAGTAGTATTGTAACTGTACCTTAACGGTACCCGGTAGCGGGATCAAGTACAAATGAATCTGCTAATGAGAGCCGCAAGGGGGCCAATTATACAGCTTACCCCCTTTGCTAGATAGCGTTTCTATATTTAAATACTCGCTGCCTTGTTTCTAGTTTTTAATCTACATCGCTGAATAGTCTGCGATTAGTTAGTTGAAAAGTAATTCAAGAAATTAATTTAAGAACAATAGAGTTTTTAATGGAAAAATGTATTTTTGAATATGAGAAATTCAATCTATTCAATAATTTTATAGAAATTCACCCTTCCATACAATTTATAAAATTAAAACGGTTGATTTGGAAAGGTAAATGTATAACTTGAATGTAATAGGATTATAGTCAGAGTCATACGTCAAAATTTTCGCACCCGTTTAAAAATATCTAGTAGGTACGTTAGGTAGGTTCGATCTGTCACCCAAAAAAATAAATAAATCATAACTGTCCCAATATTAGGCAAACGCCGCTTCTCATACAGAGAAGGATTGAGAATTAATCACCACGCTAGCCCACTGCGTGTTGGCAATTTCAGACTATTAAGTCCAGATTTCCTCACAATATTTTCCTTTACCGTTAGTCAGTGGTGTCTTAAATTAACTAAGAAAGTACATTTGACATTGAAAAAGTCAAATTGATACGTACCAGGTTCGAACCCACCCACCCAAAATGATTTGCATTAAAAACTAACACCCTAATACCTACAAATCTTTATTAACTTTGTTAAAACGTTCGTTCATTAACGAATCTATTCCTGAAGTAATTTATTTGCTAACTGTCGTCTACTTAAAACAGGCTCGACTAATCACTGGAACCTTCTAAAGGATCTTATCAGGTACAGGATTAAATTAGGATCCTCTAAATTCTAATCAAGTTTCTTGTTAGTGAAGTCTGTTTTGTAAACGTGATTGTAATTTTAATTAGATTAAAATATATTTGACGGTATATTTGGTGCGGTGATTAAGCTATTAGTGTCGCAAGTGTTTTGGGTTTGATGTTCGCTCGGGACTAATATATATTTATCTCAAGCAGGCGACCGATTAGCACTACTTACAAGGGGTGAATGTAACTACCACCTATGATCTTCTCCTTATCGTATGGTTGATGAGCAACCTGTTGTCAGAGTTTATACCAATAGCTTAAATAAGTAAGTCATAGCCTAGTGGTATGACAATTGGACTGCCAAGTCAAAGGTCGTAGGTTCGAAACCCAACACCTCTGAATTTTCGGATTTATGTGTATTAGAAACTAATTATCACTTGCTATTCTATCAAAATCCGTTCATTAATTTTTGCGTCAAAGAGTTACAAAAACTTTTATCTTTTTTAGAATAATAACTTTTGTGACTCATACTTATATATTCAAACTCAAACGGAGTCCATTTTCAAGGGCGAGTGTATGAAAATGGACTCCGTTTGAGTTCGAAACAAGTCGGGTATTCCCCGAAATCAATACGTGAGTAAAGCCGTATCAATATTTAAAACTTTTATCTATAAATCCTCACAAACTTTCACATTACAATTAGTGGGATCTCTGTTCCTCATCTCCTTAAACAACTTCTTTGGTTAATCTCGAATGTTCCATCCAATCTTGGAGCGCATGGAATTAAATTAAATGTGTTTCATCGGTAGTTTCATTGACGTACTACTCTGAACGTAACTCAGTTAGCTAGACTATCGAAGTTTGTGTCAATAATGGTGCAGATAGCTTTCTGGTATAGAGCTGCACACGTCTGTATCTTCCAGGTAAGGCTGAAATTTCTTGTTTCAATTAAGGCTAGGATTTAAGGGGAATATCGGATTGGTTAAGGACCAACTTTGTAAGTAGGTACGTGGGTGTGAGTTTGAACCACACATGTAGGTACCAGGGTGACATTTTCAATGTCATAATTCTTAGTTAATTTAAGACACTACTGAGTAACGGTGAAAGAAATAACTGCATCGTGAATAAACCTGGATGTAATAGTCTGAAATCAACAACACGCAGAGAGCTAGCGTGCTCAATCTTTCTTTGTCCTGCAGTGAGACAGCTAAAGGCTAGCTTATTATTATTATAATTAAGGCTTTAGCATTATAAATAGCAAAAACATTATATAATATATAGTTTAGCAGTAAGATATAAATATATTTTATACCAGGAGCCCGACTCCAAAATTTGAGCGACGAAGCTTTTACTGGCGGATCGCAAATTCGTTCGTTTTTTCATTCGTTAATGGTGGAATGACAATGTTCAAACCGCTATAAAGGAGAAAAAGAGTGCATTTAAAGAATGGCAGAGAGTAAAGGATGATGAAAGTTTGAGTGAGTTAAAAAAGGCATCGTATAAAGAATGTAAGAGAAAGGCAAAAAAGGAAGTCGCTATAGCTCGAGCCCAGACTCTAGATAGGCTATATGATACCCTGGACTCTACTAAGGGTCAGAAAGAAATATACCGAATAGTAAAGGCGAGAGAAAAAAGGGCTAGAGACCTGACTCATATTAAATGTATGAAAAATGAGGAAGGAATGATTTTGTACAAGGATGACGAAATTAAAGAGAGATGGAAAGTTTATTTTGATAAATTGATGAACAATGAAAATAGATGGTCGGGTCTGCTGAAGAATGTAGATGAAAATATAGGTTTAATTAGAGAAATTAGTGCAGATGAAGTAAGGAAGGCTGTTGGAAGTATGAAGAATGGGAAAGCAGTGGGACCGGATGGTATACCAGTAGAAGTATGGAAGGTATTGGGAGAAGATGGATATGCGTGGCTGACTTTATTATTTAATAAGTTGTTGCATAAAGAGGTGATCCCACAAGAATGGTGTATTAGTTCACTAGTGCCCATTTTTAAAAATAAGGGTGATATACAGGACTGCAACAACTACAGAGGGATAAAGCTCATGTCGCATAGTATGAAGGTTTGGGAGAAAGTAATAGAGAAGAGATTGCGAGAGGAAAGCGAGATAACCCAAAACCAGTTTGGTTTTATGCCAGGGCGAGGAACAACAGATGCCATATTCGCACTACGGCAACTGTGTGAAAAGTACAGGCAGGCTCACAGGAATTTACACATGGTGTACATAGATCTTGAAAAAGCATACGATCGTGTACCTCGTCAGGTTCTGTGGTGGGCTATGAAAGAGAAAGGAGTGCCAAGGAAGTATGTGGAGTTAATTCGGGCAATGTACTGCCGATCTAGCACCTACGTTCGGTCGAGCGCTGGTAATACCAATATCTTCAATGTCGCGGTGGGACTGCACCAGGGATCGGCTTTAAGCCCCTACCTCTTTCTGCTTATAATGGATGCCTTGACATCGGACCTGCAGGAAGAGGCACCCTGGTGTATGCTTTTTGCCGACGACATTGTATTGATAAGTGAAAGTGAGCACGAGGTCCAGATCAGACTGGATAGGTGGCAACAAAACCTAGAGAACGTTGGCCTGAAAATCAGCAGAACCAAAACCGAATACATGTTCTGCGATTTCGGCGGTCTCTCTAGGTTTAACGCCGTTACGCTGGATGGCGTGGCACTACCGGTCTGCTCCGACTTTCGGTACCTCGGTTCACTCGTACAAAATGATGGTGAAATAGATCGAACAGTAAAGCACCGAATTAACACAGGGTGGATGAAATGGCGGCAGGTCACGGGAACAATTTGTGATCCACAATTACCCCTAAGATTAAAGGGTAAAATCTATAAGACCATGATTCGACCTGCCGTCATGTATGGATCAGAGTGTTGGGCAATAAAAGCGATGAATGAAAGACAATTGCATGCAGCTGAGATGAGAATGTTAAGAGGTATGTGTGGTGTGACCAGAATGGATAAGATTAGAAATGAGTATATAAGAGGGAGTCTGAAAGTGGCACCGGTTACTGAGAAATTGGAAGGTAACCGGCTGTCCTGGTATGGGCATGTGATGAGAAGAGAGGAAAATCATGTAGTGCGAAGAGTATTAGGATTGGATGTGGATGGATACAAGAAAAGAGGCAGACCTAGGAAGAGATGGATGGATTGTGTGAAGGGTGATATGGCGAGAAAGGAAGTAAATACTGAGATGACGGGTGATAGAGATGTATGGAAAAAGAAGACATACTGCGCCGACCCCAAATAAATTGGGAAAAGGGCAGGGAGATGATGACTATATTTACTGATAATGAAAAAAAAATATAGGTAGTTAAATTTTTGCAACTAATTACAAAAACATACTCCATTATTTGCCAATATTTGCTCCAATATTTGCGGCCAATAATTTCGCGATCGTTCAAACGCCCAAATTATCTCTCTCACTACAATTTCCTGCAAATGTTTACTGCTGAATTACAGGAAAGCTGTAAATACGTGGGTTAAATACAAATTCAGAGGAAATATAATGTGCAAACACGATTAGTTACTACTCGGCTCCCGGGCAAAGTACTGGTATTATCTGGAATAAGCTTTATGTTTAGGGTTGTCAATCGTATTGGGTATAATTTAATTTATTTTTATGTATTTTGTTATTTTTATGTAAGTGTCGTGGTGGTTTTTTGGTTACGGACCCACTTGAAGGATGTGGATGTGGATTCGAACCTGGCATGTACCAGTTTAATGAGACTTTTTCAATGACATTACGTTCTTAGTTAATCTAAGACACCACTGACTAATGGTGAAGGAAAACATCGTGAGAAAATCTGGACGACAATCTGGGTCTCAAATCACTAACACGCAGTGAGCTAGGGTGGTGATTAAAACTCGATCCGTCTTTATATAATAAGATAAGATATTTTGCCCTATAGTGAGTTACAGGCTAATTGATATACTATACAACATTATGTTAAATATATATTTAAATTTTTAAAATATATGTACTTAGATTTTGTTAAAAACATTTTTACAAAATCTTGAGAAAACCTTCATGTGAAAAATGTAAGTTCTCCCTAAGTAGTGTTACCAAATAAAAACCATAATCATATCAATAAACCATATCAAAATAAAAAAAGTTGCCAATCACTAACAAAACATATAATAGCACTGATAGCCTAGTGGTATGACCGTCGACTGGCAAGTCAGAGGTCTCAAATTCGATCCCAAGGCGCGCACCTCTGACTTTTCGTAAGTTTTTGCGTATTATAAATTAACTGTCAGTTGCTAAAACGGTAAGGGAAAACATTGTGATGAAATCAGCACACCTGAGAGATTTCTCAATGGAGTGTAAAGCCATGTCAGAGGCCTACGGGCGGTTACTCTGACATCAGGTTGTTCATCAACCATACGATAAGAACAAGAACAAAATGAAAAACAAATTTAAATAAATGTACGTTAAAATGAATACCTACTTGTATTCCTTTCAGCGCACAACATTGAATTTTACCACAAAATACAAGTAGAAAAGTGTATAGTTTTAAAAACCACGTCATGTAGTTTTATAAATTGTTTCTCCACAACACTGCATCGTATCGCGCTCGCTTACCTGTCTCCGTAGGGACCGATGTCGCGGTTTCAAGCTTGGAAACTCCATTTGCAAAATAAGATTTCAACCACAAGGTGTCTAGTAGTAAAACTTCTGTGTTAATGTATCAATTTAGATAGAAACTTTTTTGAGGCGATGAAATTTTTTTTACTCTTTATTTACGGGATTTAAGTACGCATTTGCGATAATGTCAATCTATGTGAAACTTTCCATAAACTTTTTAGTTTTTAGACACTATTATAAAAGAATATACTTAATTTTATTTTCTCACACTAATATGTAGTGATAGCCTACTGGTATGACCGTTGGACTGTTGGCATACAAAGGTCGTAGGTTCTAAACCAAGGCCCCTCTGACTTTGAGGATACATGTGCGTTTTAGAAATTGATTATCACTTGCTAAGACGGTGAAGGAAAATCGCAGGAAACCATAACACTAGAGATTTTTCAAAGGTGTGTAAAGCCATGTCAGGCCTACGGGCGGTTTAAAGTCTGACATCAGGTTGTTGATAAACCATACGATAAAGATAGACCGCCTCAAAAGTGGGACTAGCTAAAATTCCGTGAAACACATCTACAATCTATTGATCAATCAATACATCTATTGATAATTTCAAAGAATTTAGGAGCGCACTCCTCTTAGCAGTATATTTTACACACTCCACCAACACATGCTGTACGTCTAAAATATAAGTACGTTTTCCTAATTGCTTGAATTTTTAAGACGCTTATTATTTTTTCAATTACTCTACTCTACACTACTCTACACATGCAACGTACGACAATTTAGATTTGTAAACTTCGTCAGATAAGGCATAGCCAACGCTTAAGTGTTGCAAAAATAGAATTATCTTTTGCAGAAGTGATTTGACAGTCCATTAGATGATTCACATTGACATTTTGAAAAGTCGAACATTAAAATTTTATAAATAAAAGCAAAATGTCCGCACAACCCTACCACTGTGTACCTGTCAATATTTAGAACGCGGCCCATTGATTAGAGGGGTGCACTGTGGGTCAGATATTTAATTATGTAACACGTTTTGCGGATTTGTTATGCGGGCAGTACTTTGAGTGATTAACATTTGTAATCCGAAGATAATGACTCATTTAGTTTGGGTTGGGATAATTAACTAAACAGGATTAGTAGCTAACATTTGTAGATGCTTTTTTTTCTGTTAAAAACATAACCATTTCCCCACACTAAGATTTTCTACTGTATCGTGATTCGTGGGTACAATTTGAAGACATATAACTTTTTTTTAGTTGTCAAAGTAGCGCTATGGTTAGGGAATACAAACCCGCTTTGCAAGCATATGAGTGGGGGGTCTAACCTGGCATGTATTAGTGTGACTTATTCAGTGCCAATGTCACATCTGACTCGTCAGAGATCGCGGGTTCACGCCCCGTCTGTCTCAGTAGTTTTTGCGAGTTTCATAGTAAATAACTTTATTTAATTATTGTACCTACATACTTATATTCATATAGAGGATGAAACTTTTTTCAAACAGTTCAGTTTACGTCAACTATTCAGAACTAACATAAATTTAAATAAATAAATAAAAATACATTATTTTCTGCTTTTCATTTTATTTAAACAATAAAATATGAGATACAGTAAACAATATTTCATCGATCAGTTTGAATTTGGCAATTGGCACCAAAAGAGAATGGAAATATAAATATATTCAATACTTTATGCAAACAATATGTTTAGCTAAATAATTAATTAACTTTATGTTGTGTTAGATATCATCATAATTATCATTCATCATTTAGTAACATCATCACTATTATTGTGTATCATTTATTTCTTAAAAAAAAAACTAATAATTATTTTTTTAATAGGCGTATTGTGTTATGTCTTATAGGTATAATTCATTTGTTTGGCATCATTATCATATAATGTAGCCTGTAATTGTCCCACTGCAGGTATGGTTGCCGAGTTGCCAGGCTTTAACCAGACACGTCCGGGTTTTCACAATCATGTCCGGCCAAATACCTACAAGTCTGTCCTGTCCGGCTTTTGTTAGGCTTTTGGTCAACACCGCCCGCCAAAAGATCCCAAACGAAACGACAGCCCCCGAGCGACTCATACGGACATGCATGTTTCACAATTTTGCATTCGCAGCCAAATTTTTTCAGGGCAAAATGTCCGGTTGAATTAATCTGTGTCCGGCTTTTCTATTATTGTACCTGGCAGCCCTAACTGCAGGGCATACAAAGGCCTCTTCTCATACATATTACACATACTATATTTTATTATTCAGTATCATTCATTTCTGAAACATTTTTTCTTGGTTTCTAAATCCCTGACCTTTATCGGAACTGAGTTTGTTTTTCAATTCTTGACCTTATTTTTTTCTATCATGCCTGGACTTTACCAAGGAATCTAGAAAAAGTAAAGAATTCGTTTTGCTGAAAGGTCAAAAGTGTCTTGTCATTAATAATAATGCTTTGACCTAGACGAAACCTTTGGATTAAGGATCTTAGATTCTTCTCACGTCCGATAGGGATGTAGGTTTTATATTATTAAAACTGTAGAATTAAGGCGCGGATTCTCGATAATCTACTATCTCGCTCGCACATTGAAGATAAAAATAAAGTAATGTAGCTATGAAAAATCGTAACAAATCAAATTATAAAGAATGACATTACCTACAAAGGTTCAGCAAAAATATCAGTTTGATCGAAATAAGATTTCAAGCGTAAAAATAGATTCGAATGAATTTTTATTTATGCCATTTTTAAGTATGAAAACTTCCAATTAAGCTGAATTTTTTGCTGAAACTTAAAGAAGGACCTTAATTTGGTTTCCGTAACTATAGTAATTTATTTTATATTTTCAATGTGCGAGCGAAATGGCAGATTACCAAGTATCCCCTCTTTAAAAACAAACTAGTTACATTGAATATGTATCATTGACAATTATATAAATAATATCTTAAATTGACCTCCAATATGATCTTATATTTAAAACAATATTATTTATTTTTTTAATAAATATCACAATTTATTTTTTTATTTATATTAAGAATACAATAAATAATTTTGCCAAAATTAAACTGATCATTCAAAAAAAAATATATTCAAAACGACAACATTAGAAAAATATTCTAGTTTTTAAATAATAATTTGGTATACTAACAATTTTAAAGTGAATTTTATACAAATATGATTTCACTGTGAGTTAAATATCTATTTTAATTAAACACAAATAGAGACCAGAGACAACACCAAACTGTTTAATGTTGGCTAAACCTTTTCCGAATGTCCTAAATATGGCAATACCTTGATAAGGTTGCCTAAAGTGCTTTTAACTTGCTGATTAACTAAGTTGCGTTAGAAATTCTTTTAATAATTAAATTTCTAATAATTACAACACAAAAATACTATTTCAGAATAATATTTTTCGTGAGTCATATTTATAAATTTTATTAAAGCTGGAATAATTCATTAAAAGACTAGTTTCAAACTCAAACGGAGTCCATTTTCAAGACCTTATGTAGTTACGCGGCGGCGTCAGACCTCACTCTATAACATTCTAGAACTCATTCTTGAACAAAAAGAGCATCGATTATAGTAATCTTTTAGCACTCTAACCTCTACGCGACGCCACCGCGTAACTACACTCGCTCTTGAAAATGGACTCCGTTTGAGTTCGAAGCTAGTCAGGCATTTTCCGAAATTAATCTGTGAGTAAAGCCGTATTAATATTCAAAATATTTCTGCTGTGGTAACTGTATGGTTGTTTTAAAGTAAAAACAATAAAAATATATTAACTCACAGTGAAACTCAACCTTAATGATAACAATGTAGCCAGGAATATACAATATCATCTAGTTCCCAGCCAAATTACAGTATAATTTTAAACAGCCATCTTTAATTATATCCTATTTTACAACTATGTATCTACAAAGTTTATTTGGCACAGCTGAGATTAAGGCTCTGTTTCACCGCTTACTGGTAAAATGACATTTTTGACCTGTCAGATAATCAGTAGACAGTGAAACAGGCCGTTAGAAGGGGTTTTATTTGGCATTAATTATTGGCGTCGATAAAGAATTGGCATTTAGCAAATATTTTGGCAAATATTAACAAAGTTATTAATAGCAAAACGTACTGATGTAGTAGAAAGTTAATGAAAACAGACATTGAGAAACTTTTCCAGGAGATTCTGGATAATGGATGGATAATTCTGCCGATACATAAGTGCCTTGTACAAAATAAATGTTTTAATTTAGTTCAAAACAGTGAATGCAGTACATAGTTAAGTGCATAGACGCTTCCGCAAATAGTTGTAGGTATAGATTTTTATTAATGTGAGTAATATGTATCACTTACATTTTTTCCCTCATAAGCTAATTTTCTAAAGATGTTAAAATAATTGCAAAATTTTCGGACAGATTTTTTTTGTATTTGAAACAGCGAGTTCTTGATTTTTGCGAAACAACTGGGTAAGAAACTATTTCATTGTTATTTTAAATAATAATAAATAATTTTATTTTTTAGCTTAAGATTTGTAAATATAGATTCGTCAATTAAAATTAAACGGATAATGGAAGCAATACATGTTTCCCAATTACTTAACTTCAATATAATAGATGATATATATGCAAGCTTTAGAGAAATAAAACATTAAAATAAATTATTCAAAGATGTGCGAATCACTGTACAATACAATTTCATGATAGTGATTATATCTGACATTACTTTTGGTTGCAAAAAGGAAGTTACTAGAAGTTTATTTACAATTTCAATCACTGTCGTGTCTTTCATTTACAAAATATACAAAAATTTCCGTTATTTCATTCACGTAATATACACAAACAGTCTAGATTTGGTCGTTGAGTTGACTAGAGAATCGCTTAAAGCGAAACTCTTTACCTTCCTTTGTTTATGTGCAATGCTGTATGGATGAAAAAAAAATAAAATGGTTGATTGATTCTAAGACAAGAAGAGCATCGATTATTGTAAACTTGGCAGTAGCGGAGGGTGAATTTTTCCAATAGGTAAGCCAGAGCCAACTCGGAGAAAAATCTATTGGAAGCCAGTTGAAATCGAGTTGTAGGGAGACTCTCCCACTGAAACTTAGTATTTTAGAGTTTTTTATAGATTTTGTCTTCCATATTATTAGTTTATTTTTCATCCACATAGCACCTTTACATTCCAATCAACAATAAATAAGAATTTCCAAGTGACTTAGCCTAAATATTTCTTGATTTGACACAAATATTTTAATGACTAGAAAAATCTAAGAAAAGAGATTTCGTAAAATTACAGATCCATATATTATTCTAATGGGAGACTTCGTTAACTACCGGGGTTTCACAGCTAGAAACATTTACAATCAACATTTAATAAGAATTGTTATTTGGACTATCATCATTATCGTTTGAATTTACAGTACTATTGTTAGTGTCTATTAAATTAGAATTTATTTCATCTTTCATCACGTTGTCTACTACATCAGATAAAATAAGATTGCTACATTCACTGTAACCATTTATATTTTCTATTTTATGTAATTCTTCAACAGCATCACTGTCGACTGATTCCCTCTTTTCTACAATTACTTCTATTCTTGGTTTATAAAGATCATCTTTTTTTTCAACATCGGGAGGCCGAACTGTCGACAGGGTGTTGGAGAGGAATGATGATTGTAGGCTGTAGCCTGGTAGTAACTTGGGTTGTAACGGCAGCATGAGGTCTAGGGCGCCAGTGGTTGCAGGTCTTGGTTGCAGGGGCGGGGCGGTCATTAGAGGTGGTTGTAAAGACGCTAATGATATTGCTCCAGACTGCATGTTGATTACTGGGCTCTCAACTGGAAAGAGAGAATTTTGTGATTACTAAGATGAATTTGGAAAAGCAAGGAAGGTAAATTAAATAGCTATGTAAAGTTAAGAAGATGAAGGTTTTGGTTTGGAAACTACAAATAGGTCTACCTATAGTATGTATCGTATAAGGTTCTATAAAAGTTCGATTTCAAATCTTTCAGCTTTTCTTTAAGACGCTTCACATTTTCTACCCATAAGTAATAAAACCTTAAAAGCAAACGCTATGGTTGAAACAATATAAAACGAGCTTTACCGATGGGTGCTCTTGCTTGAAGTGGCATAGTGGTTGTGGTTGGTGGCCGAAGCAAGTTAGTTGTAGGTCCTTGGAGAGCCAGGCTGATCATGTTCATGCCGTTGACTCCTGAAATTGTTCAAATGATTCGATTAGCAATTAGAATTTAAATTAATTTGGTACATAATTATGTTCTGGCGTTTATATAGCGACGGACAGATAGGTAATGCCACAATTTTTTTTCATAAAAAGTCTGAGATTGGATCCCTATTTTCTATAAAACAAATTGAAGTCTTGAAGGATTTATTTTTGCTCAAGTTTATGCTAACAACGCCATCTGTGTCCAGCAACTGAAAATTACAACACGACTAACTCACCAAACTTATTCCCTCCCGGCGGCAAATCCTTCAGTACTACGGGATGTTTCACAGCATTGACACGGCGGTTGGAGGCGCCAGCGTCGCGTTTTCTTCGAGGCTGTTCCACTGGGAGAACTCGGCGGCGCTTCTTTGGTAGTTTTGACCGGGCCTGTAATAGATGGCGTTGAATACGTTACTTATTATTAAGCTTGATTTTAATTTTCAACATTTTGTACCAAATGTACGTCAATATTAATAGTAATACTGTATTAATAATGTAGGCAGTCCTTTGCACAACTTCATAATGTAAAAAAATGTATTAATTAGGTCTTTGCGAAGTAGTAGAGACGTTTTATGTTCATACATACACATAAATTTACATTGCAGTAGATACATTATAATATTAATTAAGTGGCATTAAGGCTAGGTGCTTCTATGGTTAGTTACAATTTTGTCCACTTCACAGGCACGATTGGTGGCTCTGTAAATTTAAGTTATTTTTAAGTTGCCACAGTTTTTTTAAATTGAATTCCCCAATTTAAATACAATTTACAGACATATTATTTCATAATTCACATACTACGACACCAAAATAAATATCCTTGGAACTGTATATCGTGTCACGTGCTTGAGCCCACATTTTTAGCCAATACGCTAATGTTGCTAAACGTTATGTGTCATTAGAGGGCATGTTATACTTAAGCAAAGTATAACATTCTTTTGTAGTATAGAAGCATTTTGGTTCGCATTTTCTTCCTCTGACGAGGACATTCGTGTACCTTGTGAGCGAGAAAAGCTACATCATTAACTTTGAAAGAACTGGTGATAGCTAATGATAACATGAGTAAATTTTTGAATTCGGAACATGTTACGTCAAGTTTTGCTTTCAGTATCAACAGATGGCGTTAACCTTGGTTTTAGAAGCTCCTAAATGTTTGTCACACCTATACAATATTGCGTCAAAATTTGCTCAAGGGTTGCGCAGATTAAATTTATCTCCGTCATGCATCAACGACTTTTAATCGTGTTATTATAAGAGAGGTTCCATAAAATTGTGTATTTTAGGGAGCGTAAAAGGTGTGTACCTACTTGGTTATATAAAAAGTGTACCGATAAATTCGGTGTGTACCTACTAAGCCAAATTTTATATTAGACCATTCTTTTGTTATTTTATATAACTTGCAATGTTTGTTCCTTGGTATGTTTATACTGCAGCCAGGATTGTCTGCTCACGGAGGGCACTCCTCAACCGTTAGTAGCACGGTCACGAAATTATGCTTTATGTTTTACTAGCTTTTCCCGAAGTTTACCGCTGGCGTTAATTTAGAAAATGTGGCGCCATCTATTATCATAGAACGTTATTGTTGTTTTCCTCGGGAACAGTACTTTTTTTCGGGATAAAAGGTAGCCTATGGCCGTTTCTGTACATGAAATTTACTTTCGCATTTACAACATTAGTTAGGATTTTTAAATTCTAGTAAAAAAGCTTGGATAAAAGACGTTATTTAAATAGAAACTTATTTGTCAAAATCTTAAATAGGTGCACACACGGCAACTCACTTAAATTTTCATCGTAACCGAATGGAATGAAAGACAAAAAACAAACAAACAAACAAAAACAAATGATGAACTTACAAAAAAGTAGGTAGATAAGTCCATAAATTATTTCTTTGTAGTAAACAAAGAAATAATTTATCAAGCAAACTAGGTGTAATATTGAATCATAATACATTCATGTAATATGATTGAATTGTGTTTGTGTACTGTAATTATTCAGTAACAAATAAACAAGTTACTTGTAAACAACTACTTTAATACATATTTATGTTGTTTTCACACTGTTTGGATGTACAGTCGGCAAAGGAGTTAGGTTGGCAGGGACGCTAGCTAAAGTTGTCATTTTCTCAAAAAGTTATTAATATAATTTCATTTGATTTTATTTTATGAAAAGGTATGACTGAAACCTATACAAAACTAAAAAAATTTACTCAACCGCATGCAAGCTTCTATAAAAAACTTCATGCTTAACTAGCGGACCTGTCAATCTAACTCCTTTGCCGACTGTACACACAGCTACACATCAAGCTGTATTGTCCAGTATAAGCTGACATCTTGTTGTACGAAGAGCTTATACAATGCGAGGTCAGTTCATACTGGACTTGTATAGCTTGATGTGTAGCCGTGTGTACAAGAATAAGGATGGATGGATTTGTGTAAAGGTGGCACGATGACGATGTAAATATGAGGAATGTTATTTGTTAATTACTATCTTTTTACCACGGCTTCACTCGCATTATTTTAGAAACAATCATGATTTGAAAGACACGTAGCACCATCTATTATCGTATGAACGTTATTGTTGTTTTCCTCGAAAACAGTACTTTTTTTCGGGATAAAAGGTACTCTATTTCCATTTCTGTACACATGACAACGTATATGCAAAATTTCAGTTCAGTGGATTTCATGTGAAGAGGTAAAAAAAACCTACTTTCGCATTTATAATAATTATTAATGTCGGATTCGTCTAACAGAAGTTACACAGGGAGGCTTCCAGAGCTTGCCTCTTAAGACCTCCATGTGCTGATGAAGATCCCGGCAAAAGGCAAATACCCCAGAGGCGGTTGTAATACTTTATGAACCTAAAACCTTTCCTAATTTTCGGACTTACCATTGCTCAAATGCTCATTGTGTATCACAGTAAAAAAAAAACATTTTGAAAACATGCTCTCAAATCACATAATTGAATCAATCAATTTCACTCAGATCCTGCTCTGACGCAAGCGTTCGATTAGTTTATAATTGAGCAAAATCCTTGAACTACATGATGTGATAAACACGAGCTTATAAGTGGCTTCACCGCAACTCTGCTAGCTTGAATGTAATTTGCAGTTAGCAGTTATGAAAAGTAGTGATAGAGTAGCGGTTTGACCGTTGACTGTCAAGTCAGAGGTCTTATGTTTAAACCCAAGGCACGCACTTCTGACTTTTTGTAAGTTATGTGCGTATTATAAAGTAATTACCACCTGCTCCGTACCTAAGAAATCATGTTTACCCGTTAGTCCCGGCTGTCATGAAGATCTTTGACAGTCGTTATAGGGAGTCGGTCCCCTTATAAAATCCTGACAAATTATCTAACTTTAGAATATCGTTTCCCATAGAGTTGCGGAGGCCAGATAAGCAGTCGTTCCGTAGAAAATTTGCTGATATTCAGCTGCATCCAGTTAGATTAGAAGCCGATCTTTCAAAGTTACCAAAAAAGTACCATTTTTAATATTTACAATTTTTAAAATTGTACAACTCGTCTATTATATTAATTGATCATCCTCAAATGTCGTTGTAGCGCGTTGGTTATGGACCTGCATTGTAAGCACGAGAGTGCTGGCTTCGAACTTAGCATGTACCAATGTGCCTTTTTTATCCATGTCATAATTATCCATGTATACTTACCATACATAATAACCATAAATAAATATATACTTTTTTAGTTATGGGCATGAATTTGACCTGCAGCAACCAAAAAAACAATGGGTAGAGAGATACACAGTTCTTCAGCCAGCTATCTAGATCAAAAAATAATTATATCAATGTTTTCTTGACAGAAATTGATTTTAGAAAACATATTTCTTTATATAATTATGATTTAATGAAAAAACAAAAAAGTTTAATATTGATGTACTGCCTACGGTGTTTTATTCTCTTGGAACGTCTGGCTCAAACTACTCATAAATCATTTTTATACAAGTAACTAAATCCAATTTCAATGAAAGTTCACAAAGAGAAAGCTTAAAGTAATAGCTAATATTATTACCGTCAAGAAACTGAAGTCAATATTTTTCAATCTCGTAAAATATTTATGAAATCACGTGGTCTACAATTTCTTCAAGTATTTATTTAAAACTAGCTAGACCTAGAGTCTAACGTGACTTTGCCCCCGTGGTTCTAATTAATCCAATTACAGGTCCACCTACCAGGTCCAATTTTGAATATAAACTATCCCACTCACTATGTTTTTCTCCACAGTTTTAAGTAGGTAAGCGATAATGATTGTTTAAGTGTAGAAACGACATAATATAAACAAGAGATTCTATGGCCTCTTGTAACAGGGGGCGGAGTCTTAAAAGCCATACCCAAAAACGAAAGTCGCGAAAACTAAAGCCCTAAAAATGTAAATCCCAAAAACGAAGGCCTAAAAGCAAGTGTCCCGAAAACCAAAAACGGAAGTGCCAAAAACTAAAATACCAAAAATGAAGGCCCGAAAATTAAAATCCCAAAAAGTCCCAAAAACTTAAATCCCAAAAGTTTAAGTCCCAAAAACTAAAATCCCAAAAGTTTTAGTTCTAAAAACTAAAATCCCAAAAATGTTAGTCCCAAAAACGAAAGACCCGAAAATAATCGACCCGAAAAATCCAAAAAAGAAAGTCCTAGTCCCATATATTCCTAATGAACACTCTCCTTAACCACAAGCTCGATCTTATTTTAACTTGATTGTGACACAATAGATCGGTGATCACAACTTTAATGACGTACATAATGTCGTCATTTGTCTGTATACGATTGTCACGTGTTAATTTATGCGCGTGACGACGTATGCACGTGTAGAAAACACATGCAATGTTGGATTTTTGTTGAAATTAGAACAATGGGTTTGTTCAGAATCGTGATAGCCTAGTGGTATGACCGTTGACTGGCAAGTCAGAGGTCTCAGGTTCAAACCCAAGGCAGGCACTTCTGACTTTTCATAAGTTAAGTGTGCATTGTAAATTAATTATCACTTTCTCCGCGCCTCGGAAAGCACGTTAAGCCGTTGGCTCCGGTTGTCAGGAAGATGTTTGACAGTCTTTATAGGGAGTCAGTACCCTCAGAAAATCCTGACAACTAATCTAACTTCAGAATATCGTATCTCTTTGGTTCGCAGAGGTCTAAGCAGTCGCTCCGTAGAAAACTTAATTCAGCTGCATACGGTTAGATTAGAAGCCGAGCCCGACAAAAAGTTTGGGTATAATAAGCTAGGAGGGTAATGATGGGTTTGTTCAGAATCACGGTTAGAGTAATATGCCCACGGGCTCCTCAAACTAATCCTGTACACAAACACAACCTGACCCTTTTTTTTACATTTTACTATACATACATACATGTATCAAAATAAATATACCTACCTATAATAAATTTTCAGCCCTCAAGCATTTTATATCAATTCCTTTAGTAAAACACGCTCAGCTACCAAAGTAAAATAAGCAAATCTAAATAAACCGCCAAATTATTTTCTCTCAAAGAAGTTGTGAAGTAAATATTTTTCAACCTCCTCCGTGTATTTCAGTTACATCATATTTTCAGCGCGTTTCAGGGTTATGACGTGGGATCTAGCAATTTGTGTGCTGACTGCCGCATGCCGCCTCTCTTGAGCGTAACGAGGGCGGAGCTAGCGCTTTCGCGACAGCTTGCGCTCACGAGGAGGACAGAATATGAAGTGGTTTCAAGTTAGTATGAAGTTAGGATTATTTATGTGATTAAGTTCTTTAACTACCTATTATTGATCAAAATTTTTGCTCACGACTTTGTCCATGTGGAGTTTTTTACCCGCTTTAGGAGTAGAATTTCAAAAAACCCTTCCCTATTGCACCTATATAATTTAGTATAGTTAGGATCTTAGAGTATATAAGAAAGTATAGAGTGATAACGTCAACAACATTGCCTTGTGCGGAACGTGAGCATTTGAGCAGGTCTCACCATTGAAATATCAAAATATCATTTTTAAAATTATGTTTTCTAGTCATATTTTCAAAATTTAACACAGAAGTTAACCATGTTATAAGTTAAAATGTAACTTTTGCTCGTGGAGCCTAGTTGAATCGCAGTTGACCGAGGTACGATCACGAACGGAGCACTTGTCGCCCGTTGTTCATACCTGTGGTCAAGGTTTATACATATTTCTGTAGGGTTGCTCTATACTTTTTTATATACTCTAAGGTACTACTTAAAAAAGCAAATAATTAATTTCTTACTACACAATTAGCAGTATGTTTACAAAGAAGCAATTTGCAGCTAAGTGTGAAGTTTCTACTATAATTATATTAGCGCTCGCTCTTGGCACACAGCGAAGTAAAATACTACGTACAAGACTTGTTAAGTTTCTAATTGTAAACTAAAGCAATATCTTCCTAACCGAACTTTGGTTGCACCGCAGCGGCTAATCTGACCGGGTACCAGTTAATTATGCAAGTTATATAACATGTTACACACTATAACATATAACATGTATGCATATAACATGCATATAACATACATATAACATTATAACATGTTATAGTGTACAAAAAAGAGCGGGTTTTGAACCCGCAACCCGCTGAGCAAAGCTCCCAGTTGCCCCGCCGCACCAAGCTATTCATAACCAGACTCCTGATATCTAAATTATCTTCTACATTCAACCACCTCAGATGGTAGTTACATCCACCCTTTCACGCAATACTAGAGGGCTTTTGGAAAAGTATATTTTTTATTTTTTCTTAAATAAATTGTCTTAAGCAGCACAGAGTCGAAACTCCTGTAAAATATACAGGATCGTTTTATACAGGGTGCCTAATTTTTAATTTAAAACCTACTTATTTTTTTGTTTAAAAAAAATTATTTTAAATTTAAAATAAATAATATTTTTTATTTTATTTATACATTTATAGACTCACGCTTATATTCCCCAGAGGGGGTAGGCAGAGGTGTGCAGTACACCCACGTTTTGCCGGCTATTTTATAAGTCCCATGTAATAGGGGGCGAGCCTATTGCCATTAACCGGGCACAATTCCAGACTCCGTGCTGCTACTGAGAATTTCCTAATGGAAAAACCCAATAACACTTTTGCCCGACCCGGGGATCGAACCCAGGACCTCGTGCTCAGCAGTCGCGCTTGCTACCACTAGACCAACGAGGCAGTCTATTATTAAGGCAGTAATATTTTTTATTAAGAAATATTATAATAAATTGTATTATATTTCGTTAATTTCGATCCTGTATGCAAATTTGCTAATTACTTAAAAAAAAGAAAGATATATTATAATTTATTTCTATCCAATAATCAAGTTAAGTACTGGATCACGAAATCGGAGAGAAATTGACATTAAATTTCTCAATTCTGCTGAGCCCAGCGTCTTGTGTTTTAATAAATTTGAAATTGTCACTCTAACTAATAATTCTACACAGTTACATACAACAAGTTAACAAAAAAATTAGCTAGACTACAATTTTCTAGTTTAATCTAACTAGAAACAAACTATGTTAGTCAGAAAACTTTCTTGATCTGTGTTGTTGGATGGGAGAGCTAAATCTCTCGGTTCAGCTGAGGTTACATTGCTCTTTTAAATTGCAGGGATTACGTCTGTGTTAAAATTGGAAGAACTTTTTATTCGTTTTTTTTTTACAAAGTTTACTCAAGCTTTTTAAAGGTTTAGTAAACCTTAATAAGAGTAAAAGTGTTCGTAAAGAAAATTAAATCTATTTAACTGATTAAGTAAAAAGCGTAATAATGTGTGTTGTATAATTTAGTGTAGTTATTATTAGCTATATTTTTCACACTATACGTAAGTACCTATTATATTACCTGTGCACTTGTGCAGGTCACTTATTGGTCGAAATTTTTAAATTCAAATTCAGCCGTAATTTGTTTTATTTCCATTTTTTTAATGAACTTAAGCTTGTAAATGGCTACTAAACAAAACAGTAAAAAAAAGAGTAGACAAAATGGTACTGAACGGTTTGTGTTTAGCTATTTATGTACACGTTCTCTGACCCATCTAAGGAATCCAATAATGGTGAACAAGGAAACCATTATCCTTGTCTATTGCATGCAATTTTCGCGAATGTTTGTTTAAGAAGACGTTGAACCGAGCGTTGCAAACAACGAAAAACATTTGGAAAATCTCAAACTTTTGCTCAATTCTTAGCATGGTTTTATTAGGTTTTAATGAAGAAAATTCTCTCATCTCACATATTGCTACGACGTAGTCCGACATCTCGTAGCAATATAACGTAGCTACGGTTATTGCTACGAAACTGTCCACAACGTTTTCGTAGCAGATAGCGTTTGGAACAAAATGGTCTTTTAGAAGCTTTTAAGCTGTCATGTGGAAGCGAAAGGTAAAAGCATTTACTCGTGGGTGCGGTAGTGACGGTATTTCCCATCTGGCCTTACAGGGGCTTGCAGTGGTCTCATAAAAATATTGTCCTGATCTGATGATGGTCCTCAAAGATATACATGGAATGATACCAAATCTCTCGTAACAGCAAACAGCTAATTTTGAAAACCAATTTTAAAAAAGGTATAGGGACGAATTTTTGTCCGTTTTTTCGGATGTCACTATAAATTATAAAAAATATATTAGGTATATAATTACCAACTTAAAAATTTTAAAACGATAAATACACACAAGTCAAGTTCATTTTGAAGTCTCTGCCAAGCCAAAAGGATTCCGTGTTCCATTAAACCTTCTATCTCTAAGCCTTGTCAACGACTACAAAATGAACTTTTGTGTGCCATTTTAGCTAGAGAAAACCAAACACTTTATTTTCTTTTGTCCATGCACTTTTGCAACCGACTGTACACTGCAGTGCAGATTAAAGGAAAAACCAGAAAGCGTATATTTTGTTCTATCTCAGATATTCGGGTATTTCGGTAGCTCAAACGGTACGCTGCTCTGTGACAAACGACACCGGTATTTTTTGTTCCGATGTTTTTCCGTAAAATGGTAGGTTTTTGGACTATTTATAAACATCAGTCCATAAAGGACCACCGTGTGGTTTAAAGTTCGTACTAGTCGGACGTAACCCTATCATCGAAAATCTGGCATAATTTGGTGGTGAAAAACTCATAGGTACCTACGGGTTATCTACACAATAAAAACAAGGATAGCCGATGATGATGTTCATACGGGGTTTTCTACACGATAAAGACAAGGTTACCCTAAAGTTAATCAGATGTCTAAAGTTAATCAGATCTAACTATTGTTAGAAGATTATAATTACAACTAATAAATCAACTACCAAAAAAAACAATGGCAACTTAGACTCAGAATTTGTACTAAGCTACTAGCCAAGTCAGAGGTGATACCGTGATAACATTTAATAAGAAACTCGCAAAAACAACTGACTCTGGCGGAACTTGAACCTACCTGATCCTACCACCTTGATCTACCTACTTGATCCCTAGCGTGCCGTGCCATCGCTTTACCAATTAAGCCACTGAGTCCTGCCCGTTTCAGTTGAAAATACAAATCTGCCGCACTGCTGGTCTCATGTTCCAAACTTTGCAGCTTTTACATTTAAAAAATGTCTGAGATGACTTTGACACCAAGCGGCCAATTTAGCGATAAAAATAACCAATGTTTCTTATTCTAACAAAGATTACAAAAAAAAAGTCTCCTAAAAGGCAGAGTTGTTGACAAGAGTCAGAAGGCCATTATACAAAGAAGAAGAAGAACCAATGTTTGTTAAACTTATTATCTCTGCTTATAAATTAAACCTCTAAATATCCTATAAGACCTTTATTGGTCCTAAATAAAGTAATAAAAAGATCTTGAAAAGACTTTTAATGGACTCACTCGTGTCCATTTTAATGTGGCTTTATCTTTTTATAACTTGGGTCGTGTTTGGGCTTAAAATCCAAGTCCCTAGGGCAATCTAAGGTTTAGATTTTATTGCAGAAACTGTTTAGGTCTAGTTACTGAACGTACGGTTGTCGAACTTGAGGTCGTAGGTGTTATTTTGAGGTTAAATATGAATGTTGCTTTTTATAAATATTTAAATATTCAGAAAAAAAAGAAAAAAAATAATTTTAATATTCCAATAATTGACAGATGTAAAAGGGTTTTAAATATTTTTGGTTAGACAGAGACGACAATTGGAACAGATGACGTCGTGTGTTCAAATATCAAATTCAAGGAACTGTCCCTCCATACATAATATATCCTATTTTGCGGGAAGAGGAAAGCAATAAACTTAAGTATTTTAGAAAACTTCGGCATTAAGCGACTAATTTGCCTTTTTTTACAAATGCTATGGTTTTTAAACTTTCTTTATGTATACATCCCATTCGCTAAAATGTCCTTGTTACAAAACGTCTTATTTGCAAAACGTCTCATTCCAAAACCTATTCGAAAAATATACCTTGAAAGCACAGCATTGTAACCTAAAGAATACAACTTTTTTATTGGCCAAACATCACAGTTAAGTAGGTAAATTGAATTACGCACTAAATGCGCTGAAATATACGCTATTTTTAAAGTTACAAACTGTAAAGTAACTCACTCGGAAAAACATCGTAAGGCTCGTTACTTCGCAAATAAAATATATATCTCGATGTTCTTCAACAGGTATCCTCAGGGGAGTAACTTTGGATAGTGTAATGACCTTTGGGATGGACAAGTTAGTAACTTGTGAGACAGGCGTCATGACAAGTTAGTTCGCAAGTTAAGTTAGAAGTTATTCTTCAAGACAATGGATCAGACATTTGTAATTCATCCACAGAACTTCTTATTATATGGTATAAGGTTGAAATTGGCTTGAATAACTATACTTCGTCGAATAGAAAAGATTTATTATCTAAAAATGTTTAGATTTTCTCATTTAAGTTAACTTAGATTATCGTGGATGCTGTTACAGATATATATTTGCATAATGCACACAAAGCCCGACTAAAAGAAATATCTAACGTACATTTATGTCCAGTTACGACTGCCTCGTTGGTCTAGTGGTAGCAAGCGCGACTGCTGAGCACGAGGTCCTGGGTTCGATCCCCGGGTCGGGCAAAAGTGTTATTGGGTTTTTCCATTAGGAAATTCTCTGTAGCAGCACGGAGTCTGGAATTGTGCCCGGTTAATGGCAATAGGCTCGCCCCCTATTACATGGGACTTATAAAATAGTCGGCAAAACGTGGGTGTACTGCACACCTCTGCCTACCCCCTCTGGGGAATACAGGCGTGAGTCTATAAATAAATAAAAATAAATAAATTTATGTCCAGTAGATCAAAAATAATAGAATCTCAAAATATTTTAGGCACTCCCATTGGCGGGTACAAGACCTGGTGGGAATCTTGGAGGTGCATCGTGGAACACCGTGAGGTTTTTATTCTGCCTCGGACATTATCCCATCAATTTTGGTGGTGTACCCATAAAGCTATCACGTAAAAAAAAATAAAAATATAAAATATAAATCGCGTATGAGGCACTTAAGATAATACATCTATTACAACTTAAATTTGTGAATATTAAATTACAATGGATCACTTCCCATGTAGGTGTTCTCGGTAATGAGATTGCTGACAAGCTTGCCACTGAAGCAATTTCTGATGGCATTTTCTGTTCATGTATTCCTTATTTCACAGAGCTTGTTCCGATTATGAAGGAGTTTTGTCATTCTTTATGGAAAGAGCACTTTGAAATTATTACCGCGAGTAAAGGTTTGTGGTATAGAACTTTGAATAAAGATTTACCTCGAATTCCCTGGTTCGATAATGCCAATCTACCAAGGGAACTTCTTGTTTTGGCATTTAGGATAAGGTCTGGTCACATTCCTTGTAATAAATTTTTACACCTAGTGGGGGTGAACTCTTCCCCTAGGTGTACCTTTTGTCCTACCAAGGTAGACGATCTCTATCACATTTTGTTAGAATGTGTTAATTTTTCAGATTTAAGAATTTTATTATTTAATGTTATTGGTAAGGTGGTATTTAACGGTGGTTTAAATATAATTTTAGGTAATCCTTTGTCAAAGAATTCGCTCCAAATTTATAATTTTTTTAAACAAGTGTTTTTAAGGTTATAGGATTTTGATGTGTATTTTGTATTTTGTATTTGTTTGTTTATTTTTTTCACTAGCGGTCCTGTAAGTGTCAGGGATTACTATCCTTTACACTGGCAGGACTGTTAGCATCTGTATTACCTTACGAGGCTGTCTTGTCTAGTTACTTCTAGCATAAGCCTTATTAAATAAATGATTTAAAAAAAAAAAAAAAGCTATTCTACACAAAAAAAGGCTCTCGTCGTTACAAGAGGTTTTTAAAAAATAAAACATTTTGAATAAGTTCAATTATAAATTTTTTTTTACTTAATTTATTAAATTAAATTTAAAAAGATCTTGTAATCTATCGAAGCTTCGTAGTTACACCAAAACCGGAGTTCCGGGAGCTCAAACTCTTCTTCGCCGTTTGCGATTCATGAATTTAAATAATTACAATTTTTAAACGGAACGTTTTAAAAATGATATAAAAGTTTTTTTAATAAAGGCACTTAAAAATAAATCTAAATCTTCGATGCCACAAACACGCAGATACACACGTTAAACTAAAAACACCCCTCTTTTTTTCGACAGAGGTTAAATTTACGATCACAGCTTAAACTATCGAACCAGTAAAAAAACCTTAACTACAAAAGTAAGCCGCCAAACAATAAAACTAAACGCAGTAAACATTTATCCGAAAACCCAAAACTTCGGAACCACAAATCCTAACCCGTAAATGTTTAATGGGGGACAAGATGGGCCACACTGATTGATTAAATTGATTCCATCATGGGAACGAGGGTCAATAGTTAATGAGTTGCTGTAGACGTGATGTATGTTGGCTCGATGTATTAGATATTTAGGAATGTTGGCCATATTTTTTATTTATTATAGGTAATATTATCTTCAAAGGAGTCGTGATAGCCTTGGGTTCGAACCAAAGGCGCGCACCTCTGACTTTTCGTAAGTTATGTGCGTTTTATAAATTAATTATCAATCTCCGTGTCTCGGATAGTACGTTTAGCTGTTGGCCCCGGCTGTCAATTGTAGATCTTTGACAGTCATTTACGGGTAGTCAGAAGCCCGAAAGTCTGACAACCAGTCTTACCAAGGGGTATCGTGTAACCCTGTATCTGGGTTGTGGAGGTCTGATAGGCAGTCGCTCTATGTAAAACACTGGTATTCAGCTGCATCCGGTAAGACTGGAAGCTGACCCCAACATAGTTGGGAAAAGGCTAGGCAGATGATCTTCAAAGTTACATATTGTATATACCTAATTACCTGTCTAATAAGAAAACAAACCTATTTTTTTAAATAATGTAGGGCAGCTGTGGAAAATTAAGGGCTTGTAAAAAAATAATAATTTAAATTTGAACTAAAACTTTTTAGTATACCTAGTCCGTGCACAAGTGCTAGTCACCGCCTGAGGTATATGAGCAGTGAGACGGGGTAGGGCGCCATTGATATCATCGTTCATGACGTTTACGGTAGTCTGCCGTCATTTTCAATCGCACCCTCCCCCGTCTCCGGTCACATACCTCAGGCGGTGACTAGCACTTTTGCGCAAACTATACCAAAAAAATTCAGTGTCAAAATCAAAAATCAAAATATTTTTATTCATATAGACCATTTTAGGTACTTATGAATAGTCATAATTCTAATATTGTTATAAGAATGACTCTAGTTGCCAGTTCCAAGGGCAGCCTACCCCTTATGGAGAAGAATCTGGCAAGAAACTCCATGGTTGCTCTTTTAAATACTTAATGGCTTACAATATTTTTGGATACATTGTTCTGAGATGTAAAGTTTAGTTCAAATTTAAACCTTGACAATGGAGTTATAAACAGCTACTAAAAACTTAATAACGACTCAACTTCAAGGGTTTAGCATACTTGAATTAATATTCTGATTACTCACATATCTTACAACCCCGACGTGATTAAACGCACTCCTTACTTTGTCTGCAGGCGACGGGAATGGCCGCACCCTTAGTATAAGCGCCCTAATTTAAATAACGACACTGGTTATATTTAACTATATTTCCGCAGTTAATATAACTCGATGTTGCTTGTAGATTAGTGGAATCTGGCAGCAGATCTTTTTTAATACCCAACGAAAATAGAGGGGTGTTATTAATTTCACGTGTATTTGTATGTCTGTGGCATCGTAGCTCCGAAACGGATGAACCGATTTTGATAAATTTTTTTTTGAAAGATGACTTGATTGAGTGTTCTGAACTAAAAAAAATGCTATATTTTTATATCGAGGAATTTTATTTAAGTCTTATTGTTTTAATGATAGCCCTTGATTTATAACTAGCTGACCAACAGATTTTCTGCCAAAATTTGACATAAACTGAAAGTTCTTTTTAGTAAAAAAGAACTTTCAGTTTATGTCAAATTTTACAATTTTACTAACTTGCAGTAAAAAAGCTTTTTCAAGCGGCTTCGCGTTTGTGGTTCTCATTTAACCTGATTGCAGCGCCATCTACTGGTTCCAATTATGAATATAAACTATCAAGGACTTACTCAAAACAAAAAAAAATCAATCAATAAAAAAGTCCAGCCGTTCTCAAGTTTTGCAATTATTTTATCTTATACTCGTAAGTAAAAGATATTCGGTATCCATTTTAATGGCAGACGGGCTGAAAATGTTTATTTCCGTCTACATAATAATATGAAGCATTACTGTCTTAAAACATATACGGATTTCTTACACAATCTTTCCTTCAAGAAACTCATTATCAATTTGAGTCACGCGTTCTATATTTAATTTACTAATATATTTAATATTTAACGCACATAGATTTTTAACTTTTAATCACTGTAAACTTTAATGTTAGGGATTTCATTTCGAGGTATTTCTTGAAGGTGCTTATTTCGCTCGTAGGCAAGCGGGCGGCGATTGCTAGAACATCACTAGCTGGCAATTTCTGGCAATGTCTTGTAAAACAAGAAAGAAAGAAAAATTGTTTATCCCCATCTGGGCAGATCATAAAAAAAAACCAATGACGACAATCAAACCTCAGTGGTTTTTGGTTTGGTAATGTGGAATGTAAAATAAACTAAAAATAAAAATAATATTTGCCGTGGCAACATTGATAGATTTAGAACATTTTAGATTTCACCGTATGTACGTAAAAGACAAAAGTCTGGCTTTAGAAATCCTCCAAAAAGATTCGAGCATATTATAATAGCTAATAGCTTTGATATTTTTCCGATCTTCTTACAGTTTCTTCAATAAATCCAATTTTCTAGGCTTACCTCAATCTGTAGGTCTCGTAAACGTGTTCATCGATGTTCACAAAGCCAGTATAAATAAGGGCACGGAACAATTTCATCCGAAGAGCATAACACTTCGCAGGCTTTCTGATCAAGTCGTTCGTTAATCACTTTGCTGTACCCTAACTATTGGTGCTTAATTTATTCTGTGTTAAATGTAGATGAGTAAAGTTCGAGTAGAGTTGTGTACCTTAGTACGGGTAGTGTACGTAGAGTGTAGCGTAAGTACTACTAGTGGGCGCGTTCTGTTTGACATTTTCACTAGTAGTAATAATAAAATACAGTTGATATGCGCCAGATACTCCACCTGTTTGGCAAGACATTTAATTCTAATAGTTGATATGATTCAAAAAAAGTCATTAATTATAAGAGCGGTAAGAAAACAATTACTATCGAAGTATCATTCAAAACCGCAGGTGAAGGAATAATGTTATAAACAACAAAACATCATACAAAGGTGTATGTAAATAAAATATAAAAATGGTTAATTCGTAATCGTACCGCGCATTACCGCTCGATTTTTCCTCATGTAATAGCACTGTTTACGAGCAAGTATGATCTATGATATGAAGTGAGCGTTTTGCGCACTGGCGAACTACTGCAGAGGATTTTGAAATAATCAATAATTTGATAATAAAATAAAAAAACTGGTATTCGAATCTGCACAATTATAACTTTAAATAACTTAAAAGAAACTAAAATTATTCTTCGTTAAAAGTGTGTTTAGTCGTTAAAAAAACTAAGGAAAGTAACACTATAAACTCACAAAATTATCACCTCCTTCGCACACATAGTACGGTCACCGCAAGTCTATTAGGAGATCGTAAATTAGACTGTGGCGGGCAATCTGTGCCGCTTTTGATTAAATTCACCTGGCTCGAGTGATTTGTAGGCACAATATCACAGTGTACTACATAGTGAGTGAACAAGTGAATGGAAGCGTGAATGGTGGAACATGGCGACTATATATCAAGACTTGAATTAGCATTTTCTTTTGAGATTTTCCGGTGTGAAAGGGAAGTGTGAACCCGACATAATGTTTCCGTGTGGGCTTCGTGTTGAAAAGATGTGTTGATGTGAGGAAATTTTGGAACAAAAGCTGTTTTGTGATGTTAGAATAATATAAATTTGTATTTGTTGAAACAAGTACTTTGATTTTCTTCTGTTTAATAGGTACAAATTGCTGACTTATAATTTTATACGATAAGGTATACTCGTAAGAAGACCTATAATATTAGCTTTTGCTTGCGGATTATTTTGAATAAATTAGTAGCCTTTATATGAATAATATATAATAATAATAAGAATATAAATGATTAAATATTAATATAGCTTTACTCATGGATTAATATCGGGAATGCCCGACTAGTTCCGAACTCAAACGGAGTCCTTTTTCAAGAGCGAGTATACGTGACCCGCCGCGAACGTTTAAATAAATAAAAACATAATACAAATATTTTATGAAACCTAATAATATAGCTTGGAAATAAAATAAATAAATTAGCCTGTAACTGTCCCACTGCATGGTCTCTTCTCATACAGAGAAGGATAGCAAATAATATAGAATATTGCTTGTACATCAAAATACCTCGCGAGCGGAAGCTAGTACAATAATATAAATTAGAGAGATTAGATTATATCACAATCAGGTTTAAACCTAGATCTAACCAATTAGTTCCAACTACCCACAACTACACTTAGGTTTAGACAAATAGACGGTTCATATCGATCAACGTCTAAAAAGGTGTTTTGTAGGACCAAGAATAGTCAGGTTTATTTGATAAATGGCTGAAATGATATGAATAATATTTCATGCGTGCCCGAAATATATTGTCTTATTTTTACCTAAGGAATAAATATATATATTCTATTCTTACTTTCTTTGTTGAAATATTGTTATTATTGATCAGAATATCCATTACTTATCTTTTTATTTACGGTTTACTTGGTGCCTTAGGCATATTTTGTCGAGTCAAAATAGAATACATCTTATTAGATAGATTGTGAGAATGTATTAAGTAGCATATTTTCTTAAATCCAACAATAACAAAAAACATAGACTCACGCCTGTATTCCCCAGAGGGAGTAGGCAGAGTTGTATGTAATAGGTACTCCCACGATTCGCCACCTATTGCCATTCACGCCTATTGCCAAGGCACAATTCCAGACTCCGTGCTGCTACTGAGAAGTTCCTAATGGAAGAACCCAATAACACTTAGCCCGACCCGGGGATCGAACCCAGGACCTCGTGCTCAGCAGATGCGCTTGCTACCATTAGACCAACGATTAACTATTATTATAATAACTTTGCGTCTCAATTTCTCTTATAGAGATCTTGAGAAAATATTTTTTTTTATCGTCATTGTCGTATAGGATTTTTTTTATTTTACCTAAAGGACTGGCAGATTATTTTAGACAAGGAAAAATGGCCAAAAGGAAAAATGAAAGTGTATGCGACTGAGCTCTCTGCTCTATGCGAATAGGATTCATTTTTCCCAAAATGTAGATACGTTTATGTGATATTTCTAGGTTTATTGTGTTTTGAAGCCGGTTTTGTTTGTTAAGCCTTTGAACGCCACGGAGGTCACCGGTGACCGGCAAACAATAGAATTTGCATTGTGTCTGCTGTCTGGCAGTCAAAGTGTTAAAAATCTTTTGTTAAATATACTCGTAACGTTAACAACATTATTATATAGTTCTGAATATTTGCTATATTTAAATCTGATAATATATATATTTTTTTTTTATTAACACTAGTTTATTTTACATTCCACATTAGCAGACCAAAAACGACTGAGGTTATTGATTGATTATTTAACCAACCTGTAATTGCCTCACTTCTGGTAAAGGCCTTTTCTTATACAGAGAAGTATCAAGCGTTAATCATCACGTTGGGACATTTACGTAACAATTTGGCCTGTATACATTTATTTTAATCGAATCTAAAATGTTAAAAAAAAACTATTTAAAAAAAAAATTGCTTTTTGGTAATTTCAGACAATTAAGTCCAAGTTTCTTCACAATGTTTTCCTTCACAATTAATCTAACTAAGAAATTAGTTAATCTAAGACACCACTAACTAATTGGTACATGCTAGGTTCGAACCCACATCCATGCAAAACGAATCCGTAACCAATACGCTAAATTCACACTTTAAATTTGCATACAACATGAATTTAAGTTATGTAAAATAGTGAAACATCACAACATATCTCACACAGATACAGGATGACTTTTAGAGCGTCTGCAATGAATGTAGCTCATCAGTAACTTGGACAGCTCACCGCACTAGAATGCTGACTTTGACGTGCTCACATGGAGGCAATGCCTCAAAGGCTTCGCTTAAATACTAGGCTATGCAAGGTACAGTTACAAGCGAAATTATAAAATACTAGCTGTTCCCTGCAACTTTGTCCGCGTTGAATTAAATTTTCCCGTAAACACGTTGATAAGCAGCCAGATTGCTTATTTTTTTCTGACTTGCATCACAGATATTTTTATTTTTTATTGAAAACTCAACTTTTTTAGAATAAAAAGCCACTCAGTGATAAAGTAGCTTCCTATTGGTGAAAGATTTTTTAGGATCGAATCGGCGGTTCCAGAGATTACCCCTGACATACATGATACATATCGACTATACGTTGCTTGATTTACACATTGACATTATTATTTACGATTGACATATAAAAGCAACATTTCAAGCACACAGTGAACGCTCTTCCCTAATTAATTCACGCTCATATTATAACGTAAATGCAACAGCTACGTGTAATGGTTTACGTGGAACATACTATTACATAAACTGACTGATATGATGACGTAGTTAGTCTTTAGGACAACTAAATGACTGTAGACCGATGTCGGGTCGATATCATCATCTGCCTAGCGTTTTCCCAGGTAACGGTTTCCAGTCTTACCAGATGCAGCTGAAGCAGTGTTTTACATGGAGCGACTGCCATCAGACCTCCACAACCCAGATACTGGGTTACACGATACCTGTTGGTAAGACTGGTTGTCAGACTTTCGGGCTTCTGACTACCCGTAAAGACTTTCAAAGATCTACAATTGACAGCCGGGGCCAACAGCTTTAAAGTGCTATCCGAGGCACGGAGAGTGATAATTAATTTATAAAACGCACATAACTTACGAAAAGTCAGAGGTGAGGGCCTTGGGTTCGAACCCGAGACCACTGACTTGCCAGTCAATGGTCACCACCACTAGGCTATGTCGGGTCGATATCAATCTATTATTAAAAAAGAAATAGTCGATCAATGAACCGTTATACATGAATCAATAAATGGTCAAACAAGGATCGATGAATAATTAATTATCAACAAATGGATGGTCATATAAGAATCGAAGAAGGGTCTAACATGGATTAATGAATGGTTAAAAGGATCGATTAACAGTTGATCAAGGGATAATAAATGGTAAACACATAGGGGCGCGTACAATAGATATTTCCGACAGGATAGACAAACATACAAATCTTATATAGTTTCACTATTTCGTATAGTTGTCAAGGTTTACGGTTTTGTTAAATATGAATCGATTAAAGTCTAAACAAGGATAAATGGACAAAAAAGGATTTATGAACAGTCACACATTGATCTATGGACGGTCAAATATGGATCTATAAACGATCGAACAAGGATCTATGAACGTTCAAACAAGGATCTATGAACGTTAAAACATGGATCAATGAGTGGTTCAATAAGGATCAATGAATGATCAAACATGGATCAATGAATAGTCCATCATGGATCGATGAACGGTCAAACATTTTTGCCATTCCGTCAGACTTTTAAAGTACCTAAGGTAATAAAAAGTGCACCTGTGTTTGCGCTAACAACTGCGCACTTAGTATCTCTAGACTAGTCTCATAAGAGATTGGCCGCTGAGAATAAAAGTAATATTGATTATTAATGTTATTTTGTGAAAAATAAATAAATATAGCACTATTATTCCAAATAGAACTTATGAAAAACTACACTGTTATATCTTACAATGTATTACATAACATACATATCGTAACAAATAATTCACGCTTTTCGTCAGAATATTTCACGCATTCTTCATAGCCAATCTGTTCGTCATACTGTATTCATTGATCAAACCAAAATCCATATAAGTTTCCTTTTGCGCTTATAGGTAAAGATGGGGTGATACATCGAGCGATTAGCGACCAAATATCTTACTCTAGAAAGGATTACAAGTCACACCTATTCAACATTCTAACTAATATTATTAATGCGAAAGTAACTTTGCCTGTCTATCTTTTTGTCCGTTTGTTACTTCATAGCACCTAAACTACTGAACCGATTCGAACGAAATTTGGCAGGAATATAGTCTAGAATATAGGAAAAGGCAAAGGCTTTTTACGCAATAATGAAACAACTTTTTAACAGATATAACTCTCGTTTTTATTTTGATAATACAATCCTGACGTTTCAAAGCAAAGCACTCAAAACGTCAGGATTGTATTATCAAAATAAAAACGCGAGTTATATCTGTTAAAAAGTTGGCAAGGTCACTATTAAAAGAAATATTATGTCTAAATTATCATTTCCAACTATCACAATATGAGCAAAAATTGAAAATTGATAATAAAAAATCTTTTGTAGACAAATACGTTCAGGTAAACTTAGACATTGATCTTAATGTATTAGCTAATACTAATAAAAATTGTACAAATGAAGCTAGCAGCAAACAAGATGACCCTGAACATATTCAAAACAATAGTAATAGGTCAAATAATTTATTTCGTTTATAATTTTATTACTATCCTCCATCAAAATATTAATGGACTAATCAATAAATCTGACATGCTCTCTGTTTGTATTAATGACTTAGCCACGCAAGAAGTCTCTATTGACGTACTGTGTATAACTGAACACAACATGACAGATGGTGATGAAGTATATCTTAGTCTACCAAACTATAAACTTGTATCTTATTATATGAGAAATAGTAGGCATGGGGGTTCGTGTATATTATTAAAGGAATATTTGAAATTTAGACCTCTTCATGATATTTCAAACCTCTCGATTTGCAATATCATAGAATGCTCTGCAATCGAATTACTGGAGCATCAAATTACTGTTCTATGTATATATAGACCTCCAGAATACGCGGTTGCCTATACAAGCATATTCTTAAATACGTTAAAAAAGATTTTAAATACTTTATGCTCAAGTGGTAAAAAAGTTATAGTATGCGGGGACTTTAACATTGATAATTTAAAGCAATCTAAGCTTTCCTCTGATTTCATAGAACTTTTATTCTGTTATAATTTGAAATTGCAATTTAAGCAAATAACGCGTTTCGTTAGTAAAACTTGCATCGACAACATAGCTCATAATATAAAGTCATGCAAAGGCAGTATTAAGGAATTAGCACTCTCTGACCATAACGCGCAAATTATTAAAGTTCCGGTTAGAAAGACTTGTACTATGAAATACTGGTATACATTAAAACGGGATTATTCTCGAGATAATAGTGCTATATTTAAAAAATACCTAAAACAACTTTCTAATAATGATGTATTTAGCAACAGTAATGCAAATGGTGCTTACAACACATTTCACGACAATTTTGTAATGCTCTATGATCTCTGCTTTCCTCTAAAAAAAGTAAAGATTTATAATAAATCAAGACCTAAATGGATCTCACGTGGTCTAAAAATCTGCAGCAAGCGCAAATGTCAACTATTGTGGCAATATAGAAATAACCCAAGTCAGGCCAACAAAAATATGTTCAAAACTTATGCAAAGAGATATAAAACAATTATCAGGCTTACAAAAAAATCGCAAAACGATTACTATATTTCGTCCGCTACAAACAAATGCAAAGCCACTTGGAAAGTAATAAATGAGATCAAATGTAAGTATCCAATGGAAAGTGTAAATAAACTAAATATCAATGACGTAATAATACATAACCCTAAAGATATCGCGAAATCATTCAACGATTTTTTTCTTGACATTAATAATAGTAAGCATAAAGTAAAATTCGACAATTCATCAAATAAATTGACATTTAATTCTAATTCTATTTTTATGACACCTACATTACCTAATGACATAACTAAAATAATAATGGCTTTGAAAAATACAACCAGTGCCGGCTTCGACGGCATAGTGACAAATATTATTAAAGATGTTACTGATATTATATCTGAGCCCCTAAGTTATATTGTTAATTTATGTATACAAGAGGGCACCTTTCCAGACAAATTAAAAATATCTGTTATAAGACCAGTCCTGAAAAAAGGTGACAAATCAAATATGAGCAATTATAGGCCCATAGCACTTATACCTGTCTTTGCCAAAATTTTCGAAAAGGTGATGTACAAATGCTTGTATACTTTCTTTGAAAGTCATAATATTCTAGCTTCTAGTCAGTACGGTTTCAGGAAAAACAAATCAATAAATGTTGCAATATATAATTTTTTAAATAAAGTAATGACTAATTTGGACAACGGTTTACCGGCTGTAGCATTATACATGGATATGTCTAAGGCATTTGACCGAGTTGACTATGATATTCTCCTAAAAAAAATATATGCTTACGGTGTGAGAGGCAATGTGTACAACCTCATACAATCATACCTTTCTAACAGACAACAGTTCACAGAGATAAAAAGGGTAAATGAAGTAACTAAAACTGAAGAAGCCTACGCTTCTGAATCCAGAACTGTCAAATTTGGAGTTCCACAAGGAAGTATCTTGGGTCCCTTACTCTTCCTGGTCTATATAAATGACATGCCCTCAGTAACAAATCATAACATTACATTATTTGCTGATGATAGCACTATACTATTTAATAATGACGACACAATTAATATAGAAACTGACATAAATCAATCGCTTATAACAATCATAAACTGGCTTAAAATTAATAACTTAATGATTAACATTGATAAAACTAAAATAATGAACTTTAAAATAAGAACTCAACGTACGCCCCCCCTAAAAATCCGTTACTTAGGTAGTAACATTGAAGAAACTGAAGTAACTAAATTTTTAGGGTTACATATTGACAACACAATTAATTGGAAGGCACATATTAACCATGTTTGTAAGAAGCTAGCCCAGTTTTCATACGCACTTTACAGATTAAGAAACATCGCAAATCAAACAACTCTATTAACAGCTTATCACGGTTACGTAAGTTCAACCCTCAGATACGGTGTAATATTTTGGGGCAATAGTACTAACAAAGATCGTGTGTTTGTTGCTCAGAAACGCTGTATAAGAGCCATATTTAACTTACGCGAAACAATATCCTGTGAACCATTCTTTAAAAACATGAAAATATTAACGTTCCCATGCTTATACATATTTGAGGCCGCTATATTCGTAAAAAATAATATTGAGCTATTCAAATATCGGTCGCGTATACGCCATCAGGATAAATTGCATATCGTTGCTAGCAACTCACATTTTCTGCATGAAAGTATCTTTTGTGCCGCTATTCGTATATTTAATAGTATCCCAGGACCTATTAGAACTATATCAGAAACTAAAACATTTAAAAAAAAACTCCAAGACTTCCTAGTGAATAAATGCTATTATTCTGTTAATGACTTCATAACTGACAAATCACTGTCAAAATACAATCTACCTAAATCATGATGTGTTCAGTCAATTTATCATGCATGGAATTTGTTTTCTTATGTATTTATTATAACTAAGTAGTTTTAAAGTGATGGAATATTATACTCATGACTATATCATTAATATGATGTAATCAATTAAACATCCATAATGTCGACATTTATAAAATCATTATTTGAAACTATTGTATGCCCATAGGGCGGGACATAGCTGAACGAAAAATATTGATTAACACCTGCATATATTATGTGCCTACCTGTGATCCACAATAAAGACTTTGAATTTGAATTTGAATTTGAATTTAAAAAGTTGTTTCATTATGTTGAGTGTTCACGAAAGTTTGAGACTATATTAGGCTTTTTAAGCGATATTTTATACCGACATCCACTCGGGCGGAGCCGTGGGCAAAATCTAGTTATATTTTTAGTGATATATTTTTTTATTATCCTTCTAGCCTTATTATTCCCGAACTTTGTTGGGGTCGGCTTCTAACAGTTTCTTGCAAAGCTACTGCCTATCTGACCTCTGTAACCCAAAGGGATACTATATTTTAACGTTAGGTCTTAGACCGTGAATTCCTAATGGTCTACTCTTCTTCCACCCCTCTCTGTCTAGAGCTGCTGAGGAGCAAACTTTTTTAAAGGAATGCAGCTCATCCCACCATTTCGTGTTCCTCTCATTAAAAAACTGCACTACTTTGCTACTATTTTTAACGCTAATAGGACTTACTTTTTAAATTTCGCGTCGCTTTAGAATTTTGAATATTTTGATATTAACCACAACTGACACGTTTGAAAATAATATAGCGAAGCGTATTATCCGCTGTCTGTGTGACCGTCTCTTGGCTATAATATCCCCTTACATTGCGTCACACGATAAGCAGGATGAAATTCCTTATTTTTCACCTATCACATTGTTTTCGCTGCCCTAGCTACGGAAAACATACAGACTACAAGTTTATCTGACCTGACAAATTGACCTAAATATTTTATAGCTTTGGTGGCTAAGATAAGAAATTATTGAGAGCTTCGGCGTTTCGCTCCATGGTTCACATCGCGGTGTGAATTGCCCCCCAAGTACCTATTTAAAATGGGTGTTCATTTTAGAAAACAAAGTGTATCTTCGCGCTCTACGTATCGACCAATTCAAAAAAGATATTAGGTGAATTGCTACATAAAAATAGTATTAAATTTGTATTTATTCATTCATATAAGTAAATAGCGCTGGCTACTGCATTTAAATGATCGTATTTACATCGGACAAATAACAATCCAGGAACACTGGTGGACTCAAGAAATAAATTGTTGACAAAAACTCTTTTGTTTGTTAGCAATTTTTGTTAGTATAAGCTCAATTGCTTAGCTTGAGGCTCCTGGTTTCATTTTTTGAATCTGAGAAGAAATATTGCGTTTTTCTACTCAAAAATTTGAAAAATTTAATCTAATCTGTCCCAGGTTATGGGAACAGACACGCCAGAAAATGGTAATGCGGTTAAAAAAGGTTTTGTTTAAAAATATAGTAACTTGACGATTAAAAAGGGGATCAAATTATTCAAAATAAATACACAGATCAATGATTATAATTATATTAACGAAATGATTCAAACAACAAATTTAGTTATAAAATCTTTCTTCATATATTTTATTTTATAATTATACCAAATTGTTCGTTGAATTCTCGGCCCGTATATTTTCACTCTGCTTCTAAGTGGAAAACAAGATAAGAGGTGAATTCTGTCGGCTCATTACATTACACGCTCGCTTCATACATTGCAGCGCTGTATGTGAATGTAGCCAGCGTTATGATGCAATCTTGTTATTTTGTTAATAAATACACAACGAATTCAAATTTAATTTAATCCAACTCAATGTTAATAAGATAAGGTAAGATAAGGCAACTAGAGTCACTCTTACAACAAACAATATTAGAATTATGACTTTTCATAAGTGCCTAATGGTCTACATGAATAAAAATATTTTGATTTAGATTTTTGTTTTTGATAATTAACGGGTTGAATGTGAAAAACTGCTTCTTTTTAATCGAAATCTAAAAAGGAGGGGGTTCTGATTAGGTGCGTTTTTTATACATTTTTAATTTAGCTAATTCGTTACCCCGCCCCCTATCGAAATTCTCTTCTTCTACATTCAACCATATCTTATGTTTACGGTAGGCAATTTTTTCTATTTGCCTACCGTAAACCGTTATTTTAACGGCTTCGAACCTGCGACCTTAGACTCAGCGGTCCATCAGTAATACTACTAGGCTATATCTGCTTCGCAAATCACCGTGTTAAAACGATAGTAACTTGTTGTTATACCTATGTCACATAATATAGCTCATAAAATACTTCATGTTACTGACTCAGTAATGCAAGGGTGATATGTTTTACGATCCCACTTTCATAATATGGGGGGAAAATGGCGCTCAAGTACAGTCAGCAAATGAGTTAGGTTGCCGGGGGCCTTAGTTATGGTTTAATTTTTTTCAAGGTGTTATCAATATAATTTTATTTTAATTTTTATGTGTGAAAACGTATTCTGATCAAACTGATATTTTTGCTGAATATTTGTAATAAAGAAAGAAAGAAAAAAATCATTTATTTTCACGCAATATTGCACAGGTCGCTACGTAATATAAAAAATACAAAAAAAAAATCTACTGTCCAAATCAATAAAAGAAAAAAAGAACTAAAAAACTAATGAAATCTATACATTATTTATTACTTTAAAATTATTTAATATGCTATCTAGCAAGTACATAAATTACAGTACAAAAATTTAAAATGTCGACAGAAATACAATTTTATATTTGTCTCTTTATCCCATGGGAAAAAAAAGACTGCTCTATCTTAACTGTTGTCGATAGTACCGTTTGCAAACTCGTACTTAAAGATAGACAAACAGTTTTAAAAGGTTTGGGGAAAATGCTTGAATACTAAAAGCATTTGGCTACAACATTATAAGAATAGTTTTGGAGTAAAATTTCTTAGAAAACAAGATGCATTCGAACTTAAAACGTTAGCGTTTTTCTCTGCGGTGAAACCAACAGACACATACTATAAGGATCCGAGACATTATCGTATTTTGTACTGAAAAGCTACATAAAACTGTCACTGACTTCTAAAGAAACTAACTGCAAATTGCTGTTCCCCGGCAAAAAAGTCCCAGCTAATAGTAAATTATTTACTAATTACAACAAGGTAGCAAAAAAAATACTGTCACGCTCAAAGTAGGATAATTTGCTAAAGTTTTCTACTTTTTTCACTCAGCAATAAGCTTTTTTTTCACGAAGCCTTTGAGAGACTTGGTAAATTGGTTTCTGAAACTAGTTGAATAAGTCACTCGGTCTGAACTGTAGGAATCCAATTTTAACTTAATTTCAATATGCTTAAGATACAAATACCATAATCAGCTGGGTAGCAATGCGTGCTAGGGTTGGCAAATAGCGCGTTTTTTTTGCGTCACTTGTATGTTTTTTTTTTATCAACCTGATATTTTTGCTGAATCCTTGTTATGTTATTCTCCTGATTTTTCGCGTTTTGTTGTGGGTTGTGCCACAGTATTATAATCATACAGTATGGTAACTACGTATAAACGCTCGAAAGCGGCACACTCACACAAACATGCGCAACGACGCGTCATTGATACTGCGAGTACCGCGACGTTCGCTTAGGAGTCTCGTGGTTACGCACTATTATTTGTGTTTGTATGAGCGTGCCGTTTCGAGCGTTTGTACGTAGTTACCATACTATGATTATTGTACTGTGGTTGTGCCCCCTAATTTACTCATCTTTTTTTTATTATTTATTTTCAGGGTACATTGTGTAAAACGATGTTTTGATGTAAAAACGCAAAAATGTAATTTCTACTTCAATTAGACGATGGTTGCAAACAAATGAACCCGAATTCCTCAAACAAGATGCACTCCGACCTTCCCTCAACGTTTTTTTCACACCGAAAACTCCAACCAGTGAATTCTAAAAATAAATCAGGTCTCAATGCCGCTGCAAATTAGAGACCGCCTTGTTAGTTAGTTCCAATTAGTTAGTTTCCCGGATGATTTTAATTGGATTCTTTCTACCACCGTGTTGGTCGTTAATGTACCGGGAAGTAATTAGGGTGGGAATGTGATGGAATATTTTGTAGGTAGGACTACCCAAAGCAACCGACAAGCTCAATTTCTATAATTAGATTGGGAAAAGTGGTATATATTAAGTTGTATTTACTAGAAATTCTCAGTTATTTTCTTGTCAGAGATTAAACCGCCTGTATCGGTTTGCTAAGGAAATTTTTAAACTTTTGCAAATCATGGAATCATGGAAATCATCAAGGAATCATGTTTTATTTCGAGTTTATTTGCGCACTAATAATGCAAAATAATCATTTTTGAAGTAACCTCGACGTTTCGATCAAGTTACATTGACTGTAGTCACGAGAAGCGGTATTCTCATCTTTTTCAAAACGCCCTAAGGCCATACATAATATCATTAAGAAAAGCTGTATTGATTTCCTCACGACTTTCTGTTTCTGGCAACTAGAGTCACTCTTACAATAAACAATAATAGAATTATGACTATTCATAAGTGCCTAATGGTCTACATGCGTAAAAATATTTTAGTTTTGATATATTTTTGATAATTAATTATCTTTTAGGCAAATGATAATGAATTTAAAAAATATCACAATAGTTCAAAAAATTTGTGGTGTGTTCTGGTTATAAATTAGTATACAGGCTTTAAATTGCATAAAATCAACATTAATATAAAGCATTTTTAAACATGCAATGCGAACACTAATGTTGCAATTTTTTGTAAAAAGAAAAAATAAAATACGAGCGAGCGAGACTTGAACTTGTGACTTAGCAGAAACCAAAAAAAAACTTAGATAAAATTATTTTATCCGTAAAGGAGCTTCGATGCCACAGACACTCATAACACCCCTCTATTTACGTCGGAGGGTTAAAAACAAGAGTTTTCTCGTAGTTCCAGACAGGGCTTATGAAATTTTATGTAATTGTCTTGGAAACCTGCTACATAGACTGAAAATGTGCGAAGGGAGATGGGTGTGTGGTGTAAGGTAGAAGCGGAAAGCTATTTTGAGAGCTCAGTGTTGAATCATGTTTTTGTTTTGTTAATAAAAAAATTAATCTCTTGTCGCGTCAAGACCCAATCAATATTTTACTCGACCAATATCTGGCTTCGATAGTCCTGTCAGTCAACTTATTAAAGCTTGGCTTGGCTTGGCTTGGTTAGAGTTGCCATTAGGGTGGCTCTGAAAAGTGCCGTTGAAGTTAAGGTTGAGTTTGACTTTGAAATTAGATTTAAGTGACAGAAGATAGAAGTGAGAGACAATTTGAAGTGAGGAAAATAAGTCATACTCTACCTCGCTAACTCCTCGTCAGTATGAAGGCGGTCAAGTTGGAAATTCACAATATTAATTAAATTACAAACTGTATTATTCTTAGTTTTCGAAATATATGGAGAGATTCTGGTTGAATATAGATTTACACACAACCCTAAATTGCGCACTCCTAAAAATGATTCTTTATAGCGCGCTCGCTACCTCTTATGCCTTGTAATTCATTTATAGATTTCTCAGACAGTCGTAAGGTGGGTGAAACCGTAAGATTTCATTGTACAAACTTTCGTGAACCAATTATACTTTACGATGCCTTGTGGGTTTTGCCACAGTGTAAAAATACTAGTAAGTATGTACTAAATTGTGATTACCATAATCCTTGTTATACAATTCTATCAAATAAATTGAAAGAATTTTATAACATAGATTATGTCATTAATAACTGATTTGTAATAAATATCCTATTCTTAGTTATTTTTAACCTCCGATGCAAAAGAGGGATGTTATTAGGTTTGACGTGTCTGTGTCTATCTGTGTCATCGTAGCTCTCGAACGGATTTTGATTTAGTTATTTTTTATTTGAAAGGTACCTCTTGATTGAGTATTTTTAGACAAAAATAAATAAGTTTTTCTGTATCTTATATCATTTTCAATTTCTTCAAAGTGTTCTATATCTTTATTTATATACTGAAGACCGATTTACTCTATGTCCGATACCAAAAACTCGCAAAGAGGGTGTCCTAATAATAAATTTTCTGTAGTACCTACCTTAATGAAATATTTAAACGGAGATCGTCAAAGAATATTTTATACTTAATTAACTTTTGAATTAATAATCAAGATTCTGATTGTAGACATTCAATTTGAATGAAAATAGTAATTAGAACTTTCAAAGCGCCTCCAAAGGCTTTTGATAGTAACTATCTGTCTGTCTGGTCTGTTTACCGTGCCGTGTCCGTTTAAATGCCACAAATGGTCACCCATCTTACGAACAGTTATAGGTACTTGCTTCTTTTTGTTATCACCCATCATTATAACATAGACTTACGCCTGTTTTCCCCAGAGAGGGTAGACAGAGGTGTATGCAATACAACCAGTTTCGCCGGTTATGTTTTAAGTAGGTACCATGTAATAGGGAGCAATCCTATTGCCATTAACTGGGCACAATTCTAGACTCATTCCAGTGCTGTTGTAGGGAATTTCTAATGGAAAAACCCAATAACTTTACCCGACCCGGGGATCGAACCCAGGACCTCGTGGTCATCAGTCGCTCTTGCTATAACTAGACCAACGAGATAGTCGCAACTCGTAGTACAGTAAGATATTTAAAATATTTTATAAATGTCCTTAAACGTTAAACAACATCTTCTTGGAGCTTTAAATTATATAATTGAATTTAAAATACAAACACTAGAACGAGTACAAAGTGAAATAAAGAACTCAAAGCAATATTTTTTGTATAAAACAGACGGTCTGGTACACTGTGCAAACTTTGTACACTAATTACAGAGAAAAGAAAAAAAAAATACTTAATAAAACAAAACAAGTGAACCTGACGTCTTTTTCCAGCAATCGTAAATATCGCGCAAAAGTTTACGATTTTGCCCTCCTACGTTCGTAAAATGCCCACAGGGCAAATGTCACGTTTCATAAATTATTATTAATAACGTGCCACGTTTGAATCAAAAGTTTTGTACTGAGCGATCCGAATACAACCACTTGGAGAAAATTGATATGGTTTCGTTTGAAGTTTTTGGTCATTTGTTTTTTTAAATGAATTCAGATTTGTTAATTTGTTTGGCGAAATTACTTGTTTATTTGTTGTTACTAAGGCAAGTCAAATTACGAAGAAATTTTTCTTCACTACATAGTATAAAACAAAGTCGCTTTCTCTGTCCCTATATCCCTATGTATGCTTAAATGTTTAAAACTAGGCAACGGATTTTGATGCGGTTTTTTTTTAATAGATAGAGTGATTGAAGAGGAAAGTTTATATGTATATTGCACCTGTGCGAAGCCGGGGCGGGTCGTTAGTATATAATATAGGAGAAAACATTTGTGGCACCAATATCGCATTTTTTTGTCAAAAAGACGCAATAAGTTGTGAAGTTTGACGTGTACGAGTATGTATGTGGCATCGTAGTTTCTAAACGAAAAGACCGAATTCGATTTAGTTTTTTTAATTTAAAATGTGATATAATCGAGAGCGTTATTAGCAAAAAAAAGGTTTAATTGTGTCTAGGGTGTTTAAATTAGTTTACGCTGTATTCTTTCATTTACTTTTATATATCATAACCGCCTTTATTATGAACAATAAGTACTTTAATTGATCAGCATACCCTTTTACCTATATCAGAAAGAGACCACTGTGGCCATTAAGCGGCTATCCAGGAAAACCTTTTTTCCTTTACGTTTTAGCAAGTAATAATTAATTTCTAAAACGCACATGAATCGGAAAAGTCAGAGGTATGTGCCTGGGTTTTGAATCTACGACTTTTGACTTGGCAGTCCAACGGTCATACCACTAGGCTATCACTGCTTAGCGCTAAAAGGCGCAAAATAGCGGATGATTAAATTTTACAACAACAAATTTGCGGCCAATAACTAGTAATTAAAATTTCGGGTTCATTACCGTAAATGAAGGTTATAACGAGAGTTATATTATAACCATTAAACCCCATATTATTTGTACATTACCTTTAATTTATTATCATTCCGTTATTCATTATCACCTCGAATATAATATATCTAGAGGAAAGTGGTATAACGGGCATGTTCTCAGGCATAACAATTACAGGCTGCTGAATTATATTTGAGAGTCGTAATAATAGCCTGTAGTATGACAGTCGTCTGACAAGTCAGAGGTCTCAGGTTAATACCCAAGGCTCTGACTTTGACCTCTGACTTTTCGTAAATGATGTGCGTATTATAAAATTAATTATTACATCGCCAACACGTAGTGAGCTAGCGTAGTAATTAATGCTCAATATTTCTCTCTATGAGAAGAGGCCTTTGCCCTGCAGTGATACAGTTACAGGCTGATTTATTTATTTATTTATTACGTGCCTCGGAAAGCACGTAATACCACAAGACCATAGTTTAATGATGCTTATAGTTGTCACAAATATTATGAATATTTTTACCGTTCATAAACTTTTGAAGCCTGGAAGGGCCAATATGAACTCAACTGTACATATAGCATTAGTTAGAAGATAATAGAGTGATAATTTATTACACGGAAATGTTGGCAATGCATTTACAATGTTTTGGCACACAGCAGTAGCGTAGCTGAATGTTATTTAGAATGTCTATATTAGTGATTTCTATTTTCTATTAAATGGCGTAGATTTGTGTAATATATTGAAGTTTTCTGTGCCAAATAGTTCGAATAATGTATAATGTTCCCATATGATTTGATTGATTGATTGATATATAATTATATTTTTGCGTCCAGTAACTTTAGTGTCTCATTTCTCGGTGTTTAAAGGTTTAAAATTCATAATGAAACAACTTTTTAACGGATATAAATAGGGTTTTTATTTTGATAATACAATCTTGAAGTTTCGAGTGCTTTGCAGCACTCGTGGTCGCAGGCAGACCTGTATTATCAAAATAAAAACGCGAGTTATATCCGTTAAAAAGTTGTTTCATTATGTTGAGTGTTCGCGAAAGCTTGAGACTATATTATGTTTAAAATTCATTTAAAGATTTGACCCGAACATACATACAGTTAAGTTAAATAAATAAAGTTAACTAAAATAAAGTTTAGTAAGTGTAGAAAGTAAAGTTAATTAAATAAAGTTAAATAAAATCTTGTAAAAACAATGACGCGGCACGCCAGAGTCGTGGGTTCTTGTCTCGCCTGAGTCAGTTGTTTTTCCGAGTTTCTTACTAAATAATATCATTGTAAAAACAAATATCATTTTTCCTGAGTAAAATCGAATATTCGAAAAGTATTCCGAAACATTATAAAAGGAAATATTTTCACATTTATTGTTAAATTTATATTCAGTATACCTACATATTTTTATTGGAACGCGCATGTAGCGATACTCGTGCGGAATGATTAAAAATTCATGAGAATGTAATACGATATCTTTGGCATCATAATTTATTTTTGTATAAATCATTTTACGCCGTTACCCGTAATTTGAATTAATTTCAGAATTAAAAAGTTATTTATTACGTACAGTCGGTTATAAGAGACTCTTGACCCACCCTAAAAACCACTAAAAACAAACGATTTTGAACCGTATGTCTGTAACAAGCTACTTGATGAACAAATACAATAATCATTAAGCAAATTTGATCTTTAAAACATTGGCGTTAGGATATTTGTAACTACTTGATATGCAAATTTAGTTTTTATGCTGTAAGACTTAAAGTTTATCAGAGTAGAACTAGAACGCTTGTGGATCCTTGCTTGCAAACATTACTTGGCTAGATCGATAGTGATAATTAATTTCTAATACGCACATAAATCCGAAAAGTTAAAGTGCGTAGGTACCTGGGTTTCGAAACTACAACTTCTGTCTTGGCAGTCCAATGGTCATACCACTGAGCTATCATTGCTTCAAGTGCTAGTACTGGACACCCATCCAATGACTGACCGCGTCAAGGGCTGCTTAACCTACGTAATTATATAACCATGCACAGTCTTAGTATTACTATTTCAGCCGGCTGTACCGCAAATGGTAAAACCGGCTTGTTAACTAGAGCCTGCAGTCCATTGCTAAACAAACAGCCTTCAGCATCTAATCCACGCCATAGACAACATAAACAGACATAAACATATTCCTGAAGGCTTACCGACTTACCTCACAATACGTTTTCAACTTAAGCTCTTAAACAACGTAACCACAGTATAATAATCATACAGTATGGAAACTACATACAAACGCTCGAAACGGTTTATAAATATTTTTATTTTCTTTTTATTTTGGTACGCTATTTGTTTTATATATTATGTTTCACGTTATTCGTTTTGTATTCGTATATATTGTGATGACATACAACTATTAAGTTGTATGTTTCTTACATGTTGTGTTTAATAAATGTTTTTCTTTCTTTCAAACGGCACACTTCTAGGCTGACACAATTTAGATTGCCATCGACACGCTAAGAAGAAGAAGAACGGAACACTCACACAAACATGCGTAATATTGCATAACGACAAGACTCCTAAACGAACGTCGCGGTACTCGCAGTAACATCGCAGTATCAACGAAGCGTCATTGCGCATGTTTGTATGAGTGTGCCGTTTTCGAGCGTTTGTACGTAGTTTCCGTACTGTATGTTTATTATACTGTGACGTAACGTTGATTCCCTTCGTAAATACATGTTAAGGAAGTAACAAAAAGTTGTGTAACCTTTAATGTTATTATTACTTTAAGTAAACAGGGGTTAAACATGTCGACAAGTTAATATAATGGATTTAATTTAAGACTGTGACTGGAGAGAGCTATGCTCGGAGTTTCCTTGCCCGATAAAATCCGAAACGAGGAACTGCCGAAAAACCAAGGTCACCGATAGCTCTCAGAGTATGCAAGTTGAAGTGGCAATGGGCAGGCCACATCGCTCGAAGAACTGATAACCGATGGGGATTGACTCATGATAGCCTAGAGACGGTTGACTGACATGTCAGAGGTCTCAGGTTCAAACTCAAGGCGTGATAAATAAATTAATAAATTAAGTGATACTTACTCCGTGCCTCGGAAAGCACGTAAAGCCGTTGGCGTTGTGCCTGATCTCTCTCCGGTCGTGTCGGATTGCTGTCCCATAGGACCATAAGAGTGAGGGAATAGAGAGTGTACCTGTGTTTGGGCACACACTGGTGCACTATAATATCTCCTGCGTAGTTGGCTAATCTCCATTGAAATTGGCACGCGAAGCGGGTGGAAGCTAGTACTTAATAATATCGACCACTCTGATTCGCTATTGTAGGTACCTAATGATAAATATGATAGCAACATAGTAACTTTGCTATGTGCGCTCGTCACGTGACCATTTCGCGTTATTACTCTTTGAGTCAACCTTTTAGCAAGGAACACTTAGTTGATTTACTGAACGACTTTAATTTACTGTCGCTTTTAAGAAAATTGTCCTCAACTCCTCATATAAAATACGACAAGTAAAAGCACCTTGTCATAACTGTTGCTTGGGTAGTCAGAATAATAATAATTATGTCCTCTTGACCGAATTTCGGTCACTGCCAATGTCAACGCAGATTAGCTTAACTACGCAGGATATTAAAATGCACAAGTGTGTGAACACAGGTGTACTCTCCAAGTCCTCTCTCTCATAGTCCGATAGGATGGCAATCCATCACGACCGGAGAGAGATCAGGCGCAGGGCCAGCGCTTAACATGCTTTTTGAGGCACGAAGTAAGTGATTATTAATTTATAATACGCACATTACTTACGTAAGTAATTGTTGTGAAACCGTGAAACACTTTGGACCGCTGAGCCAACGTAGTAAGTAAATATATAACTTACGTAAAGTCAGAGGTGCAAATCTTGGGTTCGAACCTGACTTGTCATTGGATTTTTTCCTGTTTTCTTTTATTCTTTTGTTTCTGTACTGTATTAAGTATGAAAAACAATTATTCAAATTTCACATCATCATCACATGTATAATCTTTGGGTGTAATAATCCACCTCGGTGTAATCCTTCTGGATAAACACAGAGGTAATTAAGGTATTATATTAAATCGCCTATCGCTGTATCATATTTTGAAACCACATCCTAACACGATGTTTAAATTACAGAGGGATTCAGATTACGTTAATATAAGCCGACTTGACACAACGAGAAATTTAGTTGATTAAAGAAATTTAGCAGCTCCATCTTGGAATATCAAAGATTTCACGAAACAAGGAGCGAAATATGAATTATCCCCTATTTGTATTCATCAGAAATTCTGGTGTTCTTGGTGTGGAATAAGTTGAAGTCATTTTAAGTTGAATGTTTGTTTTATTTCACGCATAAGTTGGATTATGGTGATTTCAGAGGCTTTTCTATGAATAACCAAGTCTAATTCTCTTTGATTTATTATTAATTTGATATTACTATCACTGATTTACTATCTTCGCAGGATCTAGTGATCTGTAACTTAGGTTTTTTTTTATAGACTCACGCCTGTATTCCCCAGAGGTATTCAGGAGGGCAGAGGTGTGCAGTACACCCACGTTTCGCCGGCTATGTTAAAAGTACTATGTCCTAATAGGGGGCGAGCTTATTACAATTACAATTCCAGACTCCGTGCTGCTACTGAGAATTTCGTAATGGAAAAACCCAATAACACTTTGCCCGACCCGGGGATCGACCTCGTGCTCAGCAGTCGCACTTGCTACCACTAGACTAACGAGGCAGTCCGTTTGTTTTATTTCATGCATAAGTTGGATTATGGTGATTTCAGAGGCTTTTCTATGAATAACTAAATCTAATAATAAACCAGAGAGAATTCTCTGGTTTATTATTACTTTGATTATTCTATTTAATTGATAAACAATCTTCGCAGAATGGAGAACTAGTGATCTGTAACTTAGGTTTTTAGTTGTAATGTCTTCCTGACCGAATTTCGGTCATAGCAGTCAATGGCAATAGAGATTATTAGCAAACTACGCAGAAGTGTGTGCGTAAACACAGATGCACTCTCTATTCCTTCACTCTCATAGTCCGATGGAACGGCAATCTACACGACAGGAGTGAGATCAGACTTTACGTGCTTTCTGAGACAGGGAACGAATAATAATATAATTTATAATACGCACATAGATTACGAAAAGTCAGAGGTGCGCTTTGCTTTCGAACCAGAGACCTCTGACTTTTCATTTTTTTTTATTTAGCTTTGGCTTACCTCTTACAAAAATAAACTATAGAATAAACACAGGTGTCTTTATAAACGTCACTTTTTCACAAATGTCTAGTAAATAATGCTCAAATCCTTATTAAAACTTTTAAAAAATTCGGAATTTGTTTTTTAAGATTTAAGTAATAATTTAATAAAAAATATAGCCAACTTCCTTAATCATTTACAGTAGTAATAATAAATTTCTTGCTAACATACTCACTATGTAAAGAATCACTCGCCCGTATAGAAAACAAAACCGAACTAGAGAAAGTTGAAAACAAAGGACTGTCTAAATCGCCCTAACAGCCCCCAGGGGACGCAATGAGGCCCTCGATTTCTGGCCCACAGAACAACTTCGAGACGCAAACATTTTACACGGTTGAAAAGTTTTTAACTATCTCTTTCGTGTTATTACATGAGTGGTTTTATAAGGTATTTATTTACTAACGCAAAATAAATTACAATGTATTTTTTTCATATTTATTTTGAGAATAACAGCAATGTTAAACAAATAATAGATTTTGTATTGAGATGTTCTAAGAGTCATGATGGGGGTACATACATAAGGATGACATTGGGCCCAATCCCAGTTTATATACGAACTCGTTGCAACATTATTTTTAAAAAAGCAAGTGCCAAAGCGCGTTTCCTGGCTGATTAAGGAACTTGCAACTTTAGTACAGTAAAAATAAGATTACAATTAGGTTCATAGTTTAGGAAATCTTCAGATATATAAACCTCATTTGTCATGGGATTAAGCAATTTCGCACGTCATTTCATTAATTAAACGCCATTGACTCAGCCGCGGCCATAAATTCGATAATGAAAAATCGCAGCGCAATCAAACTTAAATCGAAATAAAAAACTTTTTAATTAAATTTTTCGTTCGAAAAAAGGTTGATAGGCATTTTAATAACGGCGCCATCAAAAATTCTGGTCGTTAGCGCCAGCTGATAGAGTTAATTTGTCAAATGATTTGGGCTGGGTCCAGGGTTACAGCCTTGATAATTGCCTACCTATTTTAATTAATATTTTCACCTGGCGATTAATAGCACTGATAGCGTATTGGTATGACCGTCGACTGATAAGGCAGAGGTCTAGAGTTGAATCCCAAGGCGCCCCTTTCGTAAGTTATGTGCGTATTATAAATGAATTATAGTTACAAGAGATAAGACCAAATACATTATATCCTTTTGTCCATGCACTTTTGCAGCTGAATGTACTTACAGTGGTTGCGAACCAAAGACATTATGATATTTCCCTGACAATTTTTTTTTAAACATAGCCTCTCACTAGGAAGTATTCGTGGGTGCTGTTAAAGATGCTTAATTTCACAAGGCACGTACTATTGTGGACAAAGCCGCTACACCACTCTTAAGGTTAGAATAGCTTGCACCCGGCGTCCGAACGTAGCGCTAGCCCCGCCCCTACGCACGTAGCATCGTTCAAAGCATTTTGATCGCAAAGTGGTGCACCGTTCGTGTCCGCGATAGTACATTCACGAACTAAAATATGTAAACATATAAGCCGACCCTAACAAAGTTTGGGAATAATTATGCTAGGAGGATAAGTTAGACTAGTCACATTTAATCCCTAAATTAAGTTTATAATATATGGGTATTCCTAACGGTGACTTAATTTTAATACCACTGTTGTCCTACGAACTATGAAGTCGAATAATTTCCTGACTGAATTTCGGTGACATTGGTCAATCACAAAGGAGATTAGCCAACTGCGCAGGAGATATTATAGTATACAAGTGTGTGCGCAAACATAGGTACACTTGCTATTCCTTCACTCTCATAATTCGATAGGATGGCAATCCAACATGACTAGAGAGATTAGAGACGGAGGGCTAACGGCTTTTCATGCTTTACGAAGCACGGAGCTAGTGATAATTAATTTATATAAGCACATAACTTACGCCTTTGCGTAAGTTATGTGCTTATATAAATTATTAAATATTACTGACTTTTCAGACCTGCGCTCCTTGGGTTCGAATCTGAGACCTCTAACTTGCCAGTCTACGATCACATTAATACGCTAATTTATATTAAAACAGAATAATACAGAACGCTTGTCATAACATCTAAATCTATTAAAACAAGAGATACAAATAATTGCAGGCAGCTTAACTATGCTGCAGCCATTAGTAACTCTGAAACATTAATTAAAGACTAAATACCTAGTCGACTCCGGAATGTACTGTTGTTTTACAAAATAATGCGGGAAAATAAATTAATAAACATTGGTCATTAACCCAATGGAATAGAGTAGATAATTAGTTTTTAAAATGAATATTTGATATAACAGGCTCACAGCAGATAAAAACAATACAATGTCTAAAGAAATTATCTAAATCCTAACTAAAGAAACGAAAGTATAAATAAAAAAAATTTAAACGATAGTAACTATGTATGGTATGTTTATTTGTTACTTTTTCACGCCTAAACCACTGTACCGATAGTCCTGAAATTTACTAAACTTGAGTATACACTGTCAATTGTCAAAAAACACGTGCAATACCACATGCACGTTGCGTAAATTTAACTCACCTGTAAAATAACAATACAAAATTTCGTTACGTTTATATATAAATTAAAATTATTTAATTTAATTTTGTCGTTAATTTATTAATTTTATTTATTTGTTACCTAATTTATTTTAAGGTTCATAATAAATATTATGTAGGTCACTAGTCACTACACAGTTATTTTAAGCCATATTTCTGAGAGGGGTACTACTACCTGGTAGAACCTATCTATTCACACCTACAAAAAAAGGCTTTAAAAAAATCCTAGATGTAAGCTATTTCGGCTTTTAACAGTACCATAGCAACACGAACCCATCGATATTTTCTTTGACAGTTACCTCTATCAAACATTTCCGGTACCATACACACGACATTTATAGGCCGCCCGAGGCAAATATGAAACTTTACCAAAAAATACACAACACAAAAAACATTACTCATAATACACAAAGAATAAATGAAAGAAACACACGGAAACAAAGATAAAATAAAAGTCTTTTCTTTTACACATCTGAATCTAACAGTAGTATAGTTTTTTGTGTGTAATCAGAGGTTTTGTGTTCAATATTTTCTTCCGCATAAAAACAAAATAGTGGATACTTTTATAGAAAAAGGTGATGGCCGAAAATTGTAGGGACATGGCCCCAGGAAGTAATTTATGGACAGACATAAAATTTATATCATTTAATAGTATAGATTTTTATAACACGAATTTAAAAGCTCCGAAAAAGGTAATGGTCGAAAAAAGCGAAAGACAGAAAGCACGTAAAACCGTTGGTCCTGCGCCTGATCTCTCTTCGGTATTGTCGGATTACTAATTAATAACTAATGTCGGATTAGAAAGTGCACCTGTGTTGCGCAAGCACTCGTGCACTATAACATCTAATAAATGCGTATTTGGATTATCTCCGTTAAGATGGTGTCCGATCGACCGAAATTGTGACCGAAATTCGGTCAGGAGGACATTATTATAATGTGCAGGTATATTTATTTCAGGCGATAACGACACGATTATATTTTAGTTAATAAAAGCTGGTTCTAAAAAATCTTTTAATTTCTAGCTTTTATCGTATGAAAATTCATTTATTCAAAATTCGTTGTTTCATCTGCCTAGCTTTTTCCCAACTATGTTGGGGTCGGCTTCCAGTCTTACCGGATGCAGCTGAATACCAGTGTTTTACATGGAGCGACTGCCTATCAGACCTCCACAACCCAGATACTGGGTTACACGATACCCCTTTGTAAGACTGGTTGTCAGACTTTCGGGCTTCTGACTACCCGTAACGACTGTCAAAGATCTACAATTGAAAGCCGGGGCCAACAGCTTAACGTGGTATCCGAGGCACGGAGAGTGATAATTAATTTATAAAACGCACATAACTTACGAAAAGTCAGATGTGCGCGCCTTGGGTTCGAACCCGAGACCTCTGACTTGCCAGTCAACGGTCACCACCACTAGGCTATCACAACTCTTAATAATAATTCTTAATCTAATTCAAAATTCGTTGTTTATTTTTAGTTAATTAATTGTAATACTTTTTTATTTTTATACAAATTGAGGCAAGTTTCGACCTTCTTTATTGACCAGTAACTTCCGTCGCTATCAGTACAATATAAATCTTGTTTCGTAATAGCCATTAAATCTCTACAAATTGTGATCATTATCATTTACCCTTTGCTACGCGGAAGTTTTGCTACGCGGAAGTTAATTTTAAAACATTAGGCCATGTAGTAACATGTTTCATTGTTTACTGGTAAAGTGACATTTAGTAACCTGGCAGATAATCTGAACTAAAATAATAAATGCGAAAGTAAGTTTGTTTGTTAATAATAATAATGACGAATAATAATGATAACTTAAAAATAATAATGATGATAACGACTCTTGTATGATGACATGCGATGCTGTGTCAATGTGCAAGGTGAAGATTCTGAGTTCTTCACAGTTTTGTTTGTTAGTTACCTATAAGTATAGCAAACAGATTTGATTGTCAGTACCTACATTAACTATTGTTATAATAATATGATTAATCTAATGACAAACAATAAATTACTCAGAGGTATTATTAATAATTTTTATTTTATTTTATGATTTTAAATTTTGTGATTTTAATTTTGTGGTTGTCATTTCAATTTTAAAATTGTATGATTTTGATTTTATAGTTTTTGTTTTGTAATTTTAATTTAAATTTAATTTATATTATTTAATTAATTATTTTTATACATACACATATATTTATTGTGATTAATTAATTATGATCTTAAATAGATTGAATTAATAATGATTTTTGAATTTTTTGGTATACGTTGTCTGGTGTACAGAAATGGACATAGGGTACCTAAACAAGTATTTCACTAGAGGAAAACAAATATAAGGTTCTTATGATACAGGTGGAGCCACGTGTCTTTCGAATCATTAAATAATTTTATTCAAATAATACCCCTAAATAAAAAAAAAGGCCTACAGAAAACTTTTTTGTTTAAAAAAAAATTGAAACTTTATGTAAAAGCACAAGTTGAAGTACTTTACAAGTTTGTTTAGCAATCATATAATCAAGGGAAGCCTTATCACGTTCGCAATGTTGAAGTTGAGTAAAGAAAAGTTGTTGATTTCAAAATAAAAACCATGCTTTAGAGAAATATAAATCTACTAGCTTTTCCCAACGTCTTCGCTCGCGTAAAATTAGAATTTGACAATTCATCGTTCGAAAGACACGTTCAATATTATGGCTTTACCTACTCACGGGTTGATTTTGGGTTTTTCTGACTAGTTTCGCACTCAAACGAAGTCTGTTTTCAAGAGCGTGTACTACACGTACGTGAGGTATCTCACTACTACAGCCCGCGAGTTGAATAATCACTAATCACTAATCACTAATCACTAATCACTAATAATAATAATAATAATAATAATAATAAACTAAACTTACTTGACTACGGTCCGTAAGTTTAGTTAAACCAGCTTATGCTGAGAAAACTTAAAAGATTCCCCTAAATAATAATAATAAACCCCCTCTGGGACATGCGTCATCTCCCCATGAGATTGACGTAAAACCGGAGGGTAGATTAGATAAGCTTTCTTCTTCATTATTCTTCTGACATAAATAAAAATGGTGTCATAGGATGTATAATAGAAAGCGCACAAAACGCAGGGCAGCTTGTGGCGGGCTGATTGTGATTGGCGACACTGCGTTCCCGAATGCTCCAGAGAGTCGGTCAGGGCCTCGTCTCCAGTTTGCCCTCATTGGGTAGCTGGAGTGGAACCCCAAGAGCGCCCGTAGGACTCTCAGCTCTGTCTTGCCTTCGTTGGCCGGGCAGGGAGGGGCCGCAAGAGCTATATGCTCGGGGGTGGAAGTGTAATGCAAGTAATGGCGTAATAACGGGGAAACCCACTCCGGGTCTATGACCCGCGATGGTGAAACCGGGGCCGCTCCTCTCGACACCCCTAGCCGCTCACACCAATGTTGCCCCCTTGTTGCCTGTTATCAAGGCGGCTTTTTGGGGGGCCCATTTAGTGAGTTGGCGAGTCACCACCTGCCAGTTAGTTTCAATTTTAGTGTTGAAAGGCAGGTGCCGTTTTCTTCCGGCTATAATAGAGGTTAACCGATCCACCTAACACCCATCTCCATAAACCAGTAGATTTTACCATATATTTTGTTACAATAGTCCTACACTCGTCGGGGACAATCCAGGACTGCATTCCTATAGTGCAGCCGTGGGGAGTTCCCGGCGGGTGCCCCATCCCATTTTAGATTAAAGTTCTCAAAGGGGCCTCTGCGTGTTGGACCTGTGTCCCCATGCAAGCCCTCCAAAGGACCGGGTCTCTTTCTTTTGAAAGAGAGCCCGTGAATTTAAAGAGATACATAATAATAATAATAATAATATTATAAAGAGGTAAAGTTTGTATGTTTGTATGTATGTATGTATGTATGTATGTATGTATGTATGTCGGGGGTAATCTCCAGATCTACTGGTCCGATTCAAAATATTATTTCAGTAATAGAAAGCTACATTCTTCCTGAGTGCTACAGGCTATCTTTTATTCTGATAAAGATAAGTTATCAGCAAGAAATAACAATATCTGTAATCCAAGTCAGAAAAAAATTGCTATTTGGCTGCTTTATTGACGTGCGCTATCTAAACGGCTTAAAATAAGTGACTATGATGTTTAGCAAAAATATTAGCCTTTATTGGTTTTATAAAAAAATCCGTGACACCATATATCTATCTTTAATATTTAAAGTAAAATAACGGTTTTATTTTAAAAGTGTAAGAAATCTATATTAATAATTTCGTCAAGGGTTACGATAGACTCGATCGAAACCTCAACAGAATAATAAAATATGAAAAAATAAAGATTTTGAGTCGACAACATATATCCACAAAATTCGGATTGTCGAGTATTTTGTTAAATTTTAATGATGCTGACAGACAAATCGCAGTCGCCATATTGGCCTCTATAGCGAAACGGCACTGACACCGGATGACATCTTGAGTAGTTAATAAACGTTCCGTTTGTAATTGGCTCCATGTATCCTATTCCACTGTAATTATACATATGAATAGCTGTTGGTTTTCCATCCGTAAATAAATAAATAAATAAATACTAGCGCACATACGCCTCACCACTCAACACGTCGCGCCATTCATTTTAAAAACAAAGTAAAACGAAACGTCTTGCCATAAACATTGAGCGTATCAAAAAAATATATACAGTCATACTTTTCAGTCGTTTCGCAAAGGTGTAATGGAAACTTTTTTTTCGGAAATAAAAGAGTCTGCAAAATTGGGGGCGCCACTAGCGCACTTCGCATATTACAATTCAAAATAACAAGTCATTTGGTTCTTACATATTTCTATGATGAATTTTTTGTCATTAAATTTAATCAATTGAATTACTTTTAAGTTATTCTAATACTCACAAACTTAGTATTTAAGATTTTTACCCGACTACAAAAAAAAGGAGGGTTATGAGTTTAGCAGTCTATGTATGTATGTATGTATGTATGTTTGTATGTATGTAAGTTTGTTCATCTGTTCCCTCGTAGCTCCTAAACTATTTGTTGTAATTCAATAAATAAGGTGTCTATCGATGCGTCTTAATGGTCTGCGGGTTATAGGATTTATGAAATTTCGTAAAATCAAATAAGGTGGATTTTAAAAATAAATTAGTCAGCTCGAAAAAAATAAAGTTAAGGTAAATTTATCGTGTTTGATATCAAATGGAAGGTCTTGATGAGCACATTCAGAATATGTATATATTATCTATATATTCTGGACCACTTCTTAGAATAACAGGCTTCTAACTACCCGTTACGACTATCATAAATATATGTGATTATAACACTGCATACAATGTGAAAACGTGATAACAATAAATATTTACTAATTAAATTAAAGTTTCTACACATCACTGCCTATTAAATTATGATTATAATTTAAAATAATGTTAATTAAATTGAGATTTCTTTTTCGTAACTAGATGGCGTTGGTTTGCGGTTTTGTGGAAGTAAGTAACATAGAGTTAAAAATACCTCCTCAAAAATCCCGGAATCGTAAACATAACAATTAAATCCCGGGATTTTATTAATATGGACTGGATTTTGACCTATAGTTTTTATTAGAATTAATTTTGTATGTAAAATAAAACTCATTAATTTAACAGTTTTAGTACCGAACTACTTAAGTATTACATTATCTGTTACCGATGTCTAAAAACATAATAAAGACTTTTTATTGTAATAATTTAGTTCATATGTATTTAAAACGTTAAATTAATATTTTGGAGAATTTATTACATGTTTTAACACATGTTTGCTTATTAAATATAATAAATTATTTAATAAGAAATTTGAAAAACAACTGATACGGAAGGGATTCGAACCCACGATCTCCGACGTACCGTGCCGACGCTCTAACCGCTGAGCCACCGTATCCCATCAAAATCAGTCGAAATTTCAAATCTCTTTCTACGCCTAGGGCGTGTGGTAATATCTATCGGTGCCTTCTAAAAACTGCAAAGTTTAGAACACTGAGTCGGATAATTAATGTATTCCGATCGATATTACCACACGCATAAGGCGTAGAAAGAGATTGGAAATTTCGACTGATTCTGATGGGATACGGTAGCTTAGCGGTTAGAGCGTCGGCACGGTACACCGGAGATCATGGATTCGAATCCCATCCGTATCAGTTGTTTTTTCAAATTTCTTATTAAATAATTATACGTTAAATTAATTTCTTATTTCCCGGGAATTAATTGTAATGTTTATGATTTCGGGATTTTAGAGCAGGTATTATCAACTCCATGTTACTTACTTCCTCGAACTTTAGGTAAATGTACTCTATCTATGATGATATCCCACAAAAAAGGTTTCATGTGTACTTATACAGCTTGGCAAAAAAGAGTCTGAGGCGGTGACAGCTGGAACTAAAAATAAAAATCTTAAATAACTACGTTTGTGAGTACTAAAATAACATAAAAATGATTCATTTGATTATAATTAATGACAAAAACTCGTCATAGAAATATGTAAGCACTTAATAACTTGTAATTTGAATTGTAGTGTGAAAAGTGCGACAGCGGCGCCCCCAATTTTTCCAGACTCTTTTTTGCCAAGCTGTACTTCTCACTACTTTTCATGTATACTTCTAAGTAATATATGAGGCCATGTTTTAATAGATCGAAGTCGCGGACGACACCTTTGAAATAAATTTAATTTAAAAAATACATGACATTGACTAAAGGTTTGAACCGAAGTTGACAGTTAAAGAAATCTACCTATTTAAGAACTACCACATTCTAAAAAATTGTGATTAAAATGAATTTTATTGGTTTCTTTACCACTAAAAATCATTGAAAAAAAAAATAGTATAAAAACTAAAACCCGACTACTTAAAATCTAAAAACAAGCTTCTTAGATTTGAAATAAAATTCTGTAGTCGGAGGCCTTAATGTATTATAGGTAAATAGGTACTTACTAGATAATCTTCCAAGGGTAAATACTTTGTAATTTGGTGGCCTCCGACTACAGAATTTTATTTCAAATCTAAGAAGCTTGTTTTTAGATTTTAAGTAGTCGGGTTTTAGTTTTTATACTATTTTTTTTTACTTTTAGTTCTAGCTGTCACCGCCTCATTCTTTTTTGCCAAGCTGTACCTACTCTGTGTTACGTATTTTTTCTTAAATATTATATTTTATATATATTTTTAAATGTTTATACACACGTTTAGCTTATTAAATTATATTATTTTAATAAGAAACTCGCAAAAACAACTGACTCGGGCGGGACTTGAACCCGCAATCCCCGGCGTGCCATTGCTTTACCAACTATGCTACCGAGTCCTGCCCGTTTCATGCCATGTCATGTTCAGGTCATGGGACCAGCAGTGCAGCAGTACTCCGGTAGATGTCATCACAAGCGATTAAGCCGTTAAAAAAGAGATTCGTAATTTCAAATGAAGTTGTTATTGTACCTTTTTTTTTTGTTTACGGGGAGAAACTTTCAAAAGGCACCTGGCCTCCAGGGGAAGTGTGGGATTCTTACCTCTCTAAAACCACCCCGGTGATCACCATCAGCACATGAGGGAGATCCCGGATCCTCTTAAGAGACCATCTCCGGAACCTCTCCTGCGCAACGCCTGTTAGGCACATCCCCGGAGAGACTGTAAAGGGGTCTCTCCTGAGCCTCGCTGTGCACGGTAGCATGTGACCACTTTGCCACCGTCTTCTCTGGGGTCGCTCAGTGGGCGCACAAACTCCCCAATCTTAGCGCCCGCGACCCCAAAGGCCCCGCCTGCCCTGATCGGTGTAGGCTGGGTTTCTGCGTATTAGACGTCAAGGCGGTTGCGTCTTCGACGCCTCCTTCTCCTCCGAGCGGGATTGGCTCTCTCTCGCTCCCGCTCAGCGGCTTCCTTCTGAGCCATTACGGTCTCACAGAAGGAGGCTACTTCTCTCCAGTTATCTGTCTCTGCCAACATAGCCCTCACTACTACGGGCAGAGACAAATCCCTGCCGATCCGGTCCGTCAGGACTCGTCGCTCGGAGACCCACGCAGGGCACTCCTCGAGCGTGTGTTGTGCAGAATCAACAGTGGTGGCAACTTGCCGTAGCTTCTCGACCAATCCAGTTCAGGTACTCACCGAAGCAACCGTGCCCGGTGAGCACCTGAGTCAGCCTGTAGGAGATGCGCTCCTTTCTGTTCAGCCAGGTTTCAAAGAGCAGCAGGACGGCTTCGACGTAGACGATAAATACTTTTTGGGTAGGTACCTAAGAATCGCAATGAAACCTTCTAGCTTAAAAACGGAGGTACGTTTTATAAGATCCTCTAAGAATTCCATATTTTCCTTTTGAGGTACGGAATGAGATCCGCGTCATCCTAATAGGTTTTTAAATTTGAATTTGGTGCAATCTCGATCGAAGTCAATCGGTTTCTAGGCGAGTGCGGGCAGCACGAACGGGACGGGAGGCGTTGTCATCGGGAAACTTTGCATCGGTGATTAGTACAATAAATTCAATGTGATTAGTACATTGCACGAAGGTGTCCTGTTGGTTTTTTTGTTGTTGTTGTTGGTTTGTGGTTGTCCTGAGTTTAAGCTTGCATTCTATTTAATTTAAATTTTATACCCCTAGGTGATAAGAGTGGTTCACGCGGACGAAGTCGCGGGCAACGGCTAGTATTTAATATAAATCTATTTGGGAAAACATCGGTTCCTAAATTTTTATTTGGAATATTTCAATTTAAAAATGCACTTATAATTATTTACTGCAATAACTATAAATTTTAAATTTAAAAATACTTCAGCATAGAAATACCAAAGCAAGGAACACTCTCAATATATAAGTTACCTTTCAAATAAAAAAACTAAATCAAAATCTTTATCCCTTTGGGAGCTACCACGCCACAGACAGACACAGGCCTACAGATACACAGACACAAATACGTCAAACTAATAACTTCCCCCTTTTTGTGTCGGGGGTTAAAAATAAACAATAAGCAACACACGAGTACTATAAATGAGGTTTTATATACAGGGTTATTTGTAAAACACCAGCATCCTTAAAAGGGGTCATTAAACTCATCATTATGAACAACTTTTACTATGGGACCAAACCTGAAATCGCAAACAAAAAAATCTGCTATTCCATACATTTTGATGAGTCATGTGAACATAAATATATGGAACAGCTGATTTTTTTTTGCGATTTCAGGGTTGGTCCCATAGTAAAAGTTGTTCATTATGATGAGTTTAATGACCCCTTTTAAGGATGCTGGTGTTTTACAAATAACCCTGTATATACGAATTTCAAATTATATTTACTAACTCTAGTAAATGTTCAAATAGAAAGTCACAGTCAATCTCAAAAACGTCTGAAAGCCCGCCAAATCGTATGCAAATAGCAAACAAAATGGGGCACATTTTGTTCCATTTCAATTGGGCTGGGAACACCTCCAAACGTTAACCACACGTTGTCGTAATAAACATAAGTCTTGGGAAACCTCAGTCCGTTTCCTTTTGAAATATTAACAAAAAAAAAGAAAAATGGAAATACGTTTTGGTTACGATTGCTTGCAAATGTTTGTGTCAGGTAGTTGATGAATGTTATTTAGGTACGGTGTTTTGTTTTTGAAGAAATATGTAGTGTCACACATCTGTTTTCTCCAAGGTAGAGACCGTGTGTACTCTACAGCCTAGCTGGAAACTTTTTCCTTCGCGTGCCCATATTTACTATCGAAATATATGGCGAGCCAAAAAGTAAAATTATTAATACCCATGTATTTTCTGAAAATGTTTTGTACAATATACATATAAATAGTACTTAATTTTTGTTTGATGGTCGCGGACCGGATTTCAATGCTTTGCGAGCCGGATGGCCCGAAGGCCGTAGTTTCCCCATCCCTGGACTAGACCGTATAGCACCAAAACTTCAGCACAAAATTGTATAAAAAAAGAAGCCATTGTTATGTTATTTCCCTTAACTTGATTTGTTGTGATTTTTCGTAACTATATTCATTTATTTTATATCTTCGATGTGCGAGCGAGATAGAAAACCGGCCTCAAACCGTTGACATTAGGTATGCGAAAACTTTATTAATCTAGTATTCGCGTGTAAGTGTCACAGTTACACAGTGCAAATATTTGCAGTGTACAGTAACATTGACTAACTTTAAAAACGAAAAGCTGCAAAAATTTATTCACATTCCCTAGTGTCAGGTCGGTCGGGAAACTTTGTCTTCATACTGTTGAATATGAGGAAATGTAAAGACATATTTTTTTACTACTTTGTCGAACGTTTAATTCGGATTCAAAAGTTTCAATGTTTGCTCAAAACAAAAAAAAAATAGGAAACCTCAGTCCAACAGAAAAAGGCTCCGAAAACCTTAGTTTATATTTAAATAATAATAAAAAATAATGTTTATTGACACAAAAAAAAATGTTTACAATGAGATGAGCTTAAAATAGGATATCAAGTATATGCAAAAAATACTAGTACTGGTTCCCAAATGAGGCTGAAGCCTATATTTTAGGAGATAAGAGTGCTCAGTCAATGACGACACTGCAGGCGCAATATTGGATATGGGTAGCCAGTACCACAGTACCAGTAGAACTGGTAGGTTTCTTGTAAAATTACATTATTTGTCTAATTACATTAAATGTCTAAGACGCTTGAAAGTAAAGAAATGTTTCGCCCTTAGAGTATATACAGAATACTCTAAGGTATCAACAGAGCAAGCGAGATTCCGAGTAGCTCAATACGCAGAGTGGCTTATTGAACCAAAAAATCGCAGGTTCCAATCCTACTCAAACTTGTAATCGACTTTTTCTCTTTGCAATTTTGATTTAATGAAAAATCTTAATTTTTTTTTTGGCAAAATGACAAATGGGCATAAATTAATCCGGGCAGTCTTGGTCTAAAAATTAAAATTAAAGTTGTAATTGTATAGGTAGGTGCTTTCGTTTTAATTAAAAGTGTAGACCCTCATATCTTAACAATTTAGACGTCGTGTGTCTAAAATTTAATTATATCTGTGGTCATTACAACTACCATTAAACTATTATGACACAATTCATTACTTTAATTAAAATATGCTTAAATTAAACATGGTTTCTTTTAGATTAAAAACAGGCAAAAAAATATTATTTAAAAAAAGTGATAGACTTTAAACTTGGATACAAAACTTCATAAACTAGACTTTAAAACAAAAAAAGCTAAAATTAACATACCATCGTTCGTTTTGTAGTCTTCTAAGTATTTTATAGTCAGTTTTTTTACTTGTGGCGCTCAATAATTAAATATTATTTATTTATAATATTACTAGCGACCCGCCCCGGCTTCGCACGGTTACGCTAATATGCATGTATTATACATATAAACCTTCCTCTTGAATCACTCTATCTATTAAAAAAACTGCATCAAAATCCGTTGTAGTTTTAAAGATCTAAGCATACATAGGGACAGACAGACGCGGGAAGCGACTTTGTTTTATACTATGTAGTGATATTTTATGGCGCTCTATAGGTGAGGCCTTTGTTCAACAGTGAACGCTTTCTAGCTGATAGTGATGATGATGATGAAGGAAAAACCTATATTTTATTATTACTTATATTTCTTGCTAGATTTTCTTTTACTAATACTATTATTATATCAATCAAAATATATTGTATTTAAAAAGAAAGTTTGAAATCCTCGAAGCACTTTAATACTATCGCGATGATTGACGTAATTATTAAGCTGGTTTAGAAAGAAAGACCGATGAAATAACAAGCGAATTCTCCAGATACTGTCCTGCTCTAACGTTAACTTCGTTAATTTAGTTAAAAACGTTAATTTTAAATGAAAAAATAGGGAACCCACTTAAACACATACAAAAATTCATCCAAATCGATCCAGCCGTTTAGAAGTTCAGTGACATACTTTATTAATTTAAATTTACAGAAGACTTACAGACTAATGAAACCAACAAAAACTAGAAGTCTGATAATTATAATAACAAAGTTTTAATTATCTAGGTACGATGTTGAAATTAGGTAAATTAATTAAAACAATAGATTGAGACTTAATTAATTTTAGGTACGTGATTAAATTTTATAATATTAAGAGGCATAAGCAATTTTTTTTTATTGCTACCTAGGTAAGGACAATCCCAATTCTCTTGATAGACATAGCATTAATACGAGCGTAGCATTTAATGGTGAAAGACTAACTTCAAGATATAATAAATAGTAATAAACCAGCCTGTTACCGTCCAACTGCTGGGAAAAAGCTTCTTAACATACAGAGAAGGATCGAGGATTAATCTCTACGCTAGCTCACTGCGTGTTGGCGATTTCAGACTATTAAGTTCAAGTTTCCTTACGATCTTTCACCGTTAGTTAGTAGTGCCTTAGATTAACTATGAAAGTACATTATGACATTGAAAAAGTCACATTGGTACCTACATACTAGGTTCGAACCCACATCTACGTGCTTGCAAAGTGGGTTCTTGCAATTGAATTGCCTCTTTCAATTACAATCAAGCTAATAACCGGAAATTTAACAGTTTATTGGATTTATTGTACTTATATAACAGTAATGAGTGTTTTGCGTTGTTTAAGAAACAGTTTCTTTCTTTCAGTCATAAATTCACATCCAAACTAATAATATAAATGCGAAAGTAACTCATTCTGTCTGTCTTTGCTTCACGCCTAAACTACTGAACCGATTTGTGTGTTTGGAACTTGAGAAAGGGCATAGAATAGTTTTTATTACAAAAAATAAAATTTATTCCGGACATACGGCGCCATCTATTGGTCAAGAGTCGAAGTCACTATTCCACGCGAACGAAGTCGCGGGCAAAAGCTAGTTTATAATATAAAATTAATAATGCTTCCTAATTTAATAACAATACCTAATGTTTCATTACACTAAAAGCATGGCGCGGGCGGCTGAGAAAAACCCCGTTCGTAATTGTGTTATAACGTGTGTAATTGCAGGCAATAGGTATAATGTCTGCTAGTATTACATAAATAATTGTTAGGTGGAAAGCATGTGAAGAGAACAATATGTACTTAATTTTTTTTTATCGTGAGGATAAACAAAAGAACATCCTCCTGTTTGAAAGTCGGTTAATAAAACATATCCTCTTGGAGGAGTCCTTTATCTGTAACTACACGTTTTTTTCTGAATGCATGTGCATTCAAGATCACTATTATATTATACTACTAAATACTAATATTATACTTGCATCTTTTAAATCGCCAATAAAATTTTATCTAAATGTAACCTATAAAATAAGTATATTACTTAATAACCGAATTTTATATTAGTTGGAGTTAAATTATATTTTTATAATTCAATGTAAATTAACTTTGCTGTGTCTAAACAGGGTGTATATTGATACTTTCTCTTTATGTTAAAATCTATAAAAACTTTGTGGAATTGCAAATAAAGATTATTAATATATCAGGTTTAAATTAATGCATATTTATGTGTAGACTGAATTGTCCCAATATCTCTTTTATTTAATTTAAATTGTCGTAGTAACTAAAACCCACTAAATATTTTCGTTGTTTGTTAAAAGTTTGTGCTTACAGATTGTGCTGTCGACTGTACTTGCTTGTTTATAAAGAGGTATGCGTCAAAGGGTGCACTGAACTATACGGTGCATGTGAAGCGAGATGACTGGCTTTGAAATATCTTGAGACAAAGAGGATTTATATGAAAGGATTTACCTGACTGTTAAGGGCTGCTCAAATTTTACTTCCAAGATCGGTATTTATAAAACTATCGTCGAATGCGTCTGAGTGCGTGCTAAGTAATGTCTAAGTTTACAAAATCTACAACTTACAAAAAATTAAACTAATAATTATTAAAAAAAAATATTCGGATAACAATTTACCTACATCCATATTGACAAATATTTTCGTTAATAAATATACAGGGTTATTTGTAAAACATCAGTATCCTTCAAAGGGGTCATTTATGTTCACATGACTCAACAAAAGGTATGGAACAGCTGTTTTTTTTTGCGATTTCAGGGTTGGTCCCATAGTAAAAGTTGTTCATAATGATGAGTTCAACTTGCCCTTTGAAGAATGCTGGTGTTTAACAAATAACCCTGTAGAAATTACAAAATAAAAATAAAATAATATAATAAAAACACATTAAATAATATGAAAAATTTAAAACAGATTACAATTTATTAAAATAGGATTAAATTGAAATTGAAATAAATTAAAGTTAAATAAAACGTAATGAAATTAAACTCATCAATTTTAATTGGCAGTGAGGTCCGCGTCGCGGCTCCGCTGAAAATGAACTCAGTTTGAGTTCGAAACTAGTCGGGCATTCCCGAAATCAATTCGTGAGTAAAGCCGTACTTATCACTATAGTATAAAACAGAGTCGCTTTCTCTGTCCCTATAGGTATCCCTATGTATTCTTAAATCTTTCAAACTACGCAACGGATTTTCATGCAGTTTTTTTTAATAGAGTGATTAAAGAGGAAGGTTTATATGTATAACTAGCTGCCCCGCGTGACTTTGTACGCGTGATTATTCTACCTCTACACTTTTTCTACCCTACCTTACACTACCCTACGCTACTCTACCATATCCTACCCTTTTCTACCCCTACCCTTCCCAACCCCTACTCTATCCCTACCCTACCCTAATCTACTCCTACCCTACTCTACTCCTACCCTACTCTACCCCTACCCTACTCTACCCCTACCCTACTCTACCCTACCCTACTCTACCGTGCTCTACCCTACCCTGCTTCATTGATTATGCTACTTTGATGTCTCTTTCTAATATCGACTGTCCTACACAAACTTTCACCCCCGCCTCCCTTTTCCCCCCTATTGGGTAGATTTTTCAAAAAGCTGAAACACGGCTTATTTATTCACCGAAAAGCTAAACACCAAGTTTAATTGATTTAACTTAAAAAATGATGAATTTTCATTAGAAACTTTCATCCCCTTTTATATCTCCTTAGGGGAAAAAATCCAAATTTTTTGATACACGTCTTTTTTATTTTTAGAGCATAACCTTAATACTCATTTTTACCCGACTGCGGCGAAGCCAAAAAGGAGGGTTATGTGTTTGACCTGTATGTATGTATGTCCGTCCCTATGTTCCCTCGTAACTACTAAACGGCTGAAGCGATTTTGATGAATGATATGTCGTTGGATTTGTCTTTATTGCGCGAGTGTCACTGGGTATATACAAATTTTAAAAAATCGATATGGCAGATTTTTGGTGCCAAAAGGTATGATTAATAAAAAAAAAATCCCCCAAACCGATCGTGAATCAAAATGTGTATCAAAATGAAGAGTTTTAAAAGGTGATTACAAAAAAAAATATTATTAAAAAACAAAAAACCCGACTGCTAACTAAAAAGATAGAAACAAGTTGGTTATAGATAGATCATATTTTACACAGTGTTCACAAACGCAGTCGGAGGCATTGTTTAGGTAATATTCTTCTGGGTCTAAACCCAGAGAGAGAGAGAGAGAATGAATAGTTAATGCCTCCGACTGCGTTTGTGAACACTGTGTAAAATATGATCTATCTATAACCAACTTGTTTCTATCTTTTTAGTTAGCAGTCGGGTTTTTTGTTTTTTAATAATATTTTTTTACACCTGTAACTTAAAAAATAATGAATTTTCCATACAAACTTTAACCCTCTTTTTTATCCACTCAAGGGTAGATTAAAAAAAATAACTTATGTTCGTCTTTCATTCATCAACCGAAAAGCTGAATACCAAGTTTCGTACATTTAACTTTTAAAACGACGGACTTTCATACAAACTCTTATCCCCCTTTTTACCTACTTAGGGGTGGAGTTTCCAAAAATCCTTCCTTAGTGCACCCCCAGGGTACTTAAAGAATATTGTCTCAAAATTTTAAGTCTCTAGGTTCACCGGTTTAGGCTGTGCGTTGTCTGTCAGTCAGTCAGTCACGGTACTGTTTTATAAGTATAGATAATATCCATTAAAAATAGTGGAGAAAAACTGTTATTTTTGAGGTTTCTAATAAGTATCAGCATTGCACCCGTGCGAAGCCGGGGCGGGTCGCTAGTATTTAATAATATGTATCTTCAATTTCTATTTAACTTTCAACATTAAGTTTTAATATAAATTAAGTTTTATCTAAGTTAAGTCTAAGCAAAGTTAAACTACGCTCTACAGATCTCAGCCTTAGTGTCCATTAGCCTTCACAAAGAGCCTTCCAGGCTTCCACGCTTGATCGGTTCCCTTTGAGATTCAACTAATTAAACAGGTCAATGAACTTGAATTATGTACACAGTCTGTTTAGTTCATCTATTTGTTTGTCTTTGATGTATTTGAATTGGTCAATCATTAATTAATGTTTTAAATTAATAATGATATTGTCATGGAAATGTCAAAAGATTAAAAATATTGAGCTAATAGCTTTTGTCCGAAGAGTCGTGATAGCCTAGTGGTGGTTACCGTTGAATGGCAAGTCAGTGGTGTCGGGTTCGAACCCAACGCGCGCACCTCTGACTTTTCATAAGTTATGTGCGTTTTATAGATTAATTATCACTCTCCGTGTCTCGGATAGCACGTTAAGCTTTTGGCCCCGGCTGTCAATTGTAGATCTTTGACAGTCGTTACGGGTAGTTAGAAGCCCGAAAGTCTGACAATCAGTCTTACCAAGGGGTATCGTGTAACCCAGTATTTGGGTTGTGGAGGTCTGATAGGCAGTCGCTTCATGTATAACACTGCTATTTAGCTGCATCCGGTAAGACTGGAAGCCGACCCCAACATAGTTGGGAAAAGGCTAGGCAGATGAGCTTTTGTCCAGAGCTTTGCTCGTTTTAATTTAAAAATTGAAAATCTCAGGTTGTACTCTGCCTATTTGACCGTTGCAATCATGATTAGACACGTGGTTCCATCTATTATCATAAAAACGTTTTTGTTTTCTTCAGAAACAGTATTTTTTTCGGGATAAAACTTATTTGATTAGCCAACTACGCTGGAGATAATATAATGTACAATTGTGTGCGCAAACACAGGTGCACTCTTTATTCCCTCACTCTCATAGTCCGATGGGACGGCAATCCGACACGACCAGAGAGATCAGGCGCAGAACCAACAGCTTTACGTGCTTTCCGAGACACGAAGAAGATGATAATTAATTTATAATACGCACATTACTTACGAAAAATCAGAGGTGCGCGCCTTGCGTTCGAACCTGATAAGTACCTCTGACTTCCCAGTCAACAGTCATACCAACTATTACTTTTAATAATAACTAGCTTAAGTCGAATATTTCGTTCTTTCGTCGAAGTTTCCAAAAAAATAAAGTGGATACAAAAAACAAATGAAACAAAATTAACTACACAATACTACGGACGGCAAATAATTTCTAAGGCTTCTTGTCGAAAGATCTGGATAAAGTTAGACTGCTTTAGAGAATAAAAAAGTATTATATAAAAGTCCTTGGAAGAAGACGAAAAGGCTAAGTGAAAAATTCTATGGCTGTTTAGAAATGTATATCGTTATGAGGATTAGCTTCCAAGGATTTATTCAAGTTTTGAGATCATCTCGTCTTTTCTTCATACATTTTTATTTTTTTCAAGTTACTTTAAGTTACTTTGAGGTATATGAATATAACTAGACGATTATTTTTGGGTACCTAAGAATCGCAATGAAATCTAGCTTAAAAACGAAGGTACTTTTTATAAGATCCTATAAGGGTTCCATATTTTCCTTTTGAGGTATGGAATGAGATCCGCGTCATCCTAATTGGTTTTTAAATTTGAATTTGGTGCCATCTCGATCGAAGTCAATCGGTTCCTAGGCGAGTGCGGGCAGTGTGACAGGACGGGAGGCGTAGTCATCGGGATACTTTCTGCATCGGTGATAGTACAATTCAAGGTGATTAGTACATTGCACGAAGGTATCCTGTTTGTTTTTATGAGTTTAAGCTTGCATTCTATTTTATTTAAAATGCATACCCCTAGGTGATAAGCGTGGTACACGTGGACGAAGTTGCGGGCAACAGCTAGTATAAATATAATTCAATTGACTTGAGTTGTTTAGTAAACTGTGATAGCCTATTGGTATGACGATGGACTACCAAGTTAACGGTGGTAGGATGAAAACCCATGACTTCTCGAATTAACGTGCGTATTAGAAATTAATGATCACTTGCTAAAAAAACTAGCACACTTAAGAGATGTTTTCAACGAGGAGTAAATGTCAAAAGCCTACGGGCGGTTTAAACTCTGACACCAGGTTGTTCATCAACAAAAAGAACTTGAGTTTACAACTATGTATACTATAAACTTCAAACTTTTATCGTAAGAACCAATCGCTTGCGAGCAGGATTAGCACCTGTGACCTACTAGTAAAAGCCACAAGCCATTCCAACACCTGAGCTCTTCGGAATCCTGGTTCTCAAATCAAAATTATTATAAACTTTGCCATTAGAACCACTGACGTAATCTACCTTCAACCGTCTCATTTTTTGAAATTTGTAAGACTATATATTGTGCATTGTATTCTAACTATAAAAGCCTTCATCCGTAAAAGGGGTAGATGTTACTACCACATAGGACCGTTCAAATTCTGGTCGCTACAGATTTCTTTTTCCTGCAAAAAATTCAAAATCCCTTTTTGAAAGAATATTGATACGGCTTTACTATCGTATTGATTTCGGGGAATGCCCGACTAGTTTCGAACTCTAGCGGAGTCCATTTTCAAGAGCGGGTGGCGTCGCGGACCCACGGAAACTAGTCGGGCATAATCAATATTATTTTAACTTTCTAATAAAGTTTATATTATTCTTTTAAAGTTATTATCTATTATAGTTGTTATTCTAAAATCCCTTTTTGTATGGCGAAGTGCACCTCTTAAATTTCAGGATTTTATTATGTACGAAGCTAACGTCAAGAAGCTGAATCCTTTTTATTCTCAACAATATCTTTTAGATTGTTAGATTTTGTATTATAAGAGAAAATAGATCAACCTCTTTTCAAAGTAAAGGTTACTTTGAAAAAAGAAAACCAAAATAGAAATAAAGATAATGCTATTTAAAATATAATTATTTCTACTATGCTGCATGAATATCCTATGTATTCACGTACCACAGTGGAAGTATAATTACTTTAAATTAATTTAATGAATCGTTATTATTGAATTTATTTCATGAGTCGGCCATAATTTTTGTGTACCAGAGATATACATACGATAAACAACAAATAAAATTACGTAATAACATTCCATACCTACATAAAATTTAAAGTACACAAAAATAATACTGTAAAAATACAGTAAGCAAATATGTAAGAATGTGTTTAAAAGCTTTGATGTGGGTCACGTTTGTACAATCAGTGGAGTATTGTAGAGAATTATTTTATTAAAACCGGTCGTTATTAGTAAGTATTTAGTACATCTTTTATCCATATACATTTTTAAAATTTGCTGTGTTGTTTCCGGCCTAAGAATAGGACCACCCCTACTCGTCCCGCGGGTGTCGTAAGAAGTGACAAAGGAAAAGATCCGGGGGATAGGACGCCATGTACATTCATTGTGGGATATTCAAGAAAAACCAAATCTATCATAATTAAATTTGACAGAGAGGTAACTTGGGACTGTAATTTGCAAGCAATGATAGCCATAAGTGCCTATTGGTTGACCATTTGACTGCCAAGTCAAAGGTCGAAGGTTTGAAACCCAGTCACGCACCTCTGACTTTGCAAATTCATGTGCGTTTTAGAAATTAATTATTACTTGCTAAAACGGTGAAGGAAAACATCGTAAGGAAACCAGCACACCTGAGAGATTTTTTTACGGTGTGTGAAGCCATATCAGAGACCTACGGGAGGTTTAAACTCTCACACAAGGTTGTTTTTCAACAATACATATTTTATTCACAATCATTTGCGTTAACAAAAACGAAACCACTATTAATGGTCAAAACAAATAAATAATACCATTTTAGAACAGTTCTAGTCTAATCATGGTGCAATCGACATGAGTGTGATTGTCATCGGTTGTACTGATTATCGGACAAACCACAGAGCTACGAGAATAGATTTGCAATTTGAAATGAGCATTGTACGCAAATGGACAGTTGCGGTTTCTATCTATGAATTTGATAGAAAGTTTTTTTTATTATGAACGATATTTTTTTTTGTACAAAATATGTAATTTTTGAGAAATCTTTGGAAGGCCTATGCTCAGCAGTGGGCTTCTTCCAGCTGAAATAATGAATTTTTTATTTTTACCTTTTTTTTTATTTATATTTTTATTTTGTTTGTTTGTTTTGTTTATTATAGATCACTAAAAAGAATAAATAAGGTTATCTTTACTCAGACACAACGGTAATACTACGACAAATTATGTATTTCCCTTAAGTATAAACAGAAGACCTTTAAGACAACATTTTAAAACCATAATTATTTACAGACAGAATAACTACCTAAATCTAAACAAAAAAAAAAACTATAAAATCAGTCTCTTGGCTGAGCACGAAATCTTAAATAAAAAATTTAATACATAAAAATTCATTAGAAGTCAACCTGTTTATATTGTTTTAAAATGAAGACCCATTTTAAAATGACTTAGAATAACGAAAGACAACGTAGTTGGCTTTTAAGCGAAACATTTTGTAAACATAGCTCAGGCAGATGAACTGCTTGTACAGTCGGCACCAGAAGTTCATGTTTGACATTCTTTTCAATTTTCTTTTCTTGAACAGATTTTCAAAAATAATTGAAGAGGTACTTAGATTAAGACTAACGCTTATTGTCACAAAATATTTAAATTCCACATATTGAAGTTAAAAAGCAAATTATTTTTAATTAAAATAAGGCATACGAGAATGTTTGATCATTAACCCATTGATGGTACCTCAGCAGTTCTGCTCTGTACAGTTGAGTACACCTGCCCTAATAAATAATAATTAAAATTATATTATTAATGTTTAAACGATTTCATAATGTGAGATGAGTATATAAATGAACTTGTTATGTTTAGATTATAATTTTTTATATTATCATTCAATTTGCTTCACATAATTTTAATCAAGTTTATCAAAAGTTAATTAATTGATTGATACACGAACTAGTTGTTTTAAAATTAAATTTTAAATTATGATAAAAATAATTAGAAAAAGTTCAACTATTGTTGCTAACCATACACATTGTTTTGAGTTATGTTCATATTTGAAATGGCTTTTTCGTGAATCAAAGAACAATTGTCGAATGTGCTTTGTTTGCGAAATTTAGTTGTTTCTGAATTATGTTTCTGTCGAAAATCTAAAGCGGTGAATACAAAATATTTGTTTGAAAGACCTTTGAAATAATGTTATGTTTTATATGTGCCTAAAATTAATAAAAAGTCAAAATATAAAATTAAAACTGACTGACAAGCCAGTTTTCTAACATTATATTTTCCTAAAAAATTGTTTGACAAAACTATAACTTTTTAAATAAACAAATCACGTACAATTTTATTCAAACACGATTGCTATAGAATGGTTTGTTCCAATTACAAAAAAGAGAAAAAAAAACCCAAAACAAATGCTGCATTTTTCTGCCAAATTAAAAATGACCAAACGACATTGGCCTTGAGTGTACAGCAGTATGTTCTCATAAGAAATTCTTTTTGATTTATTCAGCTACTGGAACAAAGGAGTAGGGGCGTACACTGTCTATCAAAATAATGGCCAGTATTTTTTAAGATGAAATTGTATGTACTTGAAATGTGATAGAAAAATTGCTAATTTTTTTTTCTAAGTTTAAAGAAAATTTGTTTTAGATTTTAAGCTAAATATTTTATACGATAGGTAACAAAGATTTTACATCATCTAAATATCATAAAATCTTTTATACACTTAGAAGTCTGTTCATCCCACTTATGTTCAAAGCTCAAACAATAGGGTTCACAAGTCAAGACCCTTAGACCGAAGCAAAAGTGAATATTTCATTGTTCGCTGCTCTTCTCTTTCATGTCAAAAGGCTATACATAAATCTGTCCCGTTCTGACTTGATGTTACACAGTCTTTTGTAGTAACACGTAGCTTTAATATTTAATTATGTTTAACTGCTGGTTATGTGTGCTTATAGCGTGATTTGAAACGACATTGGCGACGATACTTTATTGACTCTAATTTGATTGTAAAGAGAATAACCAGAGTCACTCTTGTAATAAACAATATTAGAATTATGACTATTCATAAGTGCCTAATGGTCTATATGAATAAAAATTTTTTGATTTTGATTTTGAATAAAATAAAATAAAATCATGAGAACATTATATTTACATAAGAAAAATGTCCTTTTGACCGAAATTCAGTCACAGCGGCCAATCTTAATGTACTCTCTCTGTTTAATTAGAACAACCTCCTTTTTATCATAAGAGTAAGTAAGTAAAATTAAGTTTACAAGATTTGATCTAATCGTACAAACATTGCAAGTAAAATAAAAGCTTATAAAAGGCGATCATATTTTTAAGAGTAAGTCGTCGCCTCTGCCTCTCTCGACAGCACCTTCCTTCAGGGGAATTCACATGACGTTTAAGTAATTTCCTAGGAAGCATAAGCCAAGCATAAGCATTTGAAGTCCTATTTTCTAAAGAACTTCTTGAAAAAGCTCGTGCTTTTTTTGTTCTTCATCTTATGGTTGATGAACAACCTGGCGTCAGAGTTTAAATCACCCGTAGGCCTATGACATGGCTTTACACATCGTTGAAAAATCTCTCAGGTCTGCTGGTTTCCTCATGATGTTTTTCTTCACTTTATTTAGCAAGTGATAATTAATTTCTATATCTAAAAGTCAGTCTTCTATTTCTAAGAGTCAGAGGTTGGGTTTCGTACCTACGACCTTTGACTTGACAGTCCAACAGTCATACCACTAGGCTATCACATCTTAAAAAGGTTGTGTTAAAAACAAACAAATAACACAGAAACTTTCCTCTTAAATCGGAACTCACATATCACCACAAAACTTAATTTCAAAGTAGTAACTTAAAATACATCTTATTACCCAGTTATAAAGCTCCAAATCCCTGAATCCGAATTCAATTAAAGCTGGCACTTTAGAGAAGATTCAGTTCTGAGGGGATGAGACGACAAAGTTTTATATTGGCTTAAACTGACGGTTATGACGGATTTGAATGTTCTGGATGTGATTGATAACATATTATATATTAGATATTTGATATCAGTAGGTGTGAAATCGAACCTGACATGTACATACCAATGTGATTTTTCCAATGTCATAATTATGTAATCTAATTTTTTAATAAGAACATTTTCACGGTCGTGATAGCCTAGTGGTGGTGACCATTAACTGGTAAGTCAGTGGTCTCGGGTTCGAACCCAAGACGCGCCCTCTGACTTTTCGTAAATTAGGTGCGTTTTATAAATTAATTATTACTCTCCGTGCCTCGGATAGCACGTTAAGCTGTTGGCCCCGGCTGTCAATTGTAGATCTTTGACAGTCGTTACGGGTAGTCAGAAGCCCAAAAAGTCTGACAACCAGTCTTACCAAGGGGTATCGTGTAACCCAGTATCTGGGTTGTGGAGGACATTTTAAATAACAACTGATACGGATGGGATTCGAACCCACAATTCACGACATACCGTGTCGACGCTCTGACTGCTAACCCAGCGTATCCTACCCGAACCAGTTGAAATTTTAAATCTCTTTCTACGCCTAGGGCGTGTGGTAATATCTATCGGGACACATTACAAAAAAGATTTTCATGGCTGTAAGCAGAGATTTCTAAAGTAAAATACTGGGAAAGTTTTGTTTCAGTTGAAACAAACATTAGAGTATTAGTAAAAATGCACAATCAATTCTAAAGTTCTAATATCGTTCAATTTAGATCGTTTATTGGATTAACGACGAATTAATCTTGTTAAGGAATGTTAAAAATGCCTTCTCAGGTTCTGACAACGGAATTTCAACTCTTACTTGATTGACATAGGATTTTAAATCGCTCTGCCGCTTTTTTATTTTGAATTCTTAGCAAAACTGTAAACTACAATTCAGATAATCGTAGCGAGACAGCGTGAATAGAAAAGGCCGACCGCATCCATTCTGAGGCTATACGCAGAAAGTTATATTTTTTTGTTTAGAATAAATAGCTTGCCACAACATACTTATTGTTGTATGTATATAAGATATATTCTTATATTTTGGGATTAGGGCGACACAGTCAGTCAAACACAATTGAGTTTCTCTGTAAGGAAAGATTTATTCATATAGAATACATGAAATAAAAGTGTGTATTTACTTAGCACGTTAGAAAAACTTACATACCTGTAAGGAAAGAAACGACATTTAATGTTATTATTAACAATGTCTGTTCCTAATCACAATTATAAATACTCGTTTTATTTTAACTAACAATCACGAGATGCATAAAGGTTATCTTTTCATAGCTCGCAAAGCAAACGTCATCTGTCAATTCACTGTGCGTTCAATGACGTTTGATGCGCGGGAAAGTTCAAATTAAAGATAATTATATTTTTTCTTTACATGTATAATTAGTAGTTGACATAGCTCTTTCTTTAGTACAAGAAAATAAAATTTAAATTCTAGATACAGCGGCCAAAAGAACTTAAGTCAATGGAATATCAATATAACTTAAGTGCTTTATCCTTCCTAGCTTAGAAATATTACATGGATATTTGCATTCGTACATGTAATTTTTACATGAAATTGTATTATATTGCGTATTTATGTTTGCGTATGTATGTCGTGGTGACGCGTTGGTTACGGACCCGCTTTACAAGCAAGTGGGTGTGGGATCGAACCTGGCATGTACCAATGTGACTTTTTCAATGTCATATGTATTTTCTTAGATATTCTAAGACACCACTGACTAACGGTGAAGGAATACATCGTAAGGAAACCTGGACTTTTAATAGTCTGAAATTGCCAACACGCAGTGAGCTAGCGCGGTGATTAATGCTCAATCCTTCTCTGTATGAGAAGAGGCCTTTGCCCTACATAGGGACAGTTACAGGCTAATTTATTTTTTATTTTTATTTTATTTATGTTTATGAATATAATCTGACGTATTGCAGACACGTTTTATTATAATTATATCCGATGTTTTTATACCTATATATAAATTGTTGGTTTTCTCTGTCGTTAGTCACTGTTAGAGGTACCATCTGAAAACCAGCGCCGGGTGTTACCACGCCCTGCATATGCTGAGATGGTAACCTTTTTGATGTGGTCATGTGGTGGCACTTTCTTTACCTGTTTTTTTAAATTATTTTTTCTTGTTACTTATTATTTCCTCTTGTCTGCGTTTTTTTAATATTTATAATAAGTTAATATAATTGTCATCAGCTTATATCGCGTCAAATAAATATATTTTCTTTCTTTCTTTCTTACTAATTATATATTTCTATTACACGAATTTTTTAAAAGATGATTTAAGCGAAGAATAAAAGACTTGATAATAAGGGTGTAACATAAATTCCTTCCTCCATAAATTCCTGTTTACGACATCTGAAATATCTTTGCGAATACAAATTGCCTTGCCTCTTATCCAAATGTTTTATTATCTGTGTGTTTTAAAACGGCATAATTTAAGACAATCGTGTACTCTTACTTTTTATTTTTTGACTCATCTTTTGATGGACTACAATGTTAGTTTATTAGCGGTCTTTTATTTATTTTTAAAGGAAAATGGTAGTGCTATTGTTAGAACTCTTTGCTGGGCCTACTGTATTTCCGTACCGTACTATAGGACGCTCAAGATCTCTGAGCGCCTACTTTTAAATAAAAAACACTTTTGACTAAGAATAAATAAATTATATTTTGGTATTAACACATTTTGTACATATTTTTATAATCTTTTTTGGGTGTTAGACCATCTTGTTCTCTATTTTATTTTATGTTCATCTTAATTTTAAAGAGGCTGTCACCACAAATGGCCAGTTTTTTTATTTACCGAATAAAAAGAAATTGTCCACGGAATAATCGCATGAACATCTTCTCGAATTTTGATCTCACGTCTAAGATTACCTTAGACATCGGATCTACCTCCGTATTATACCGCTACAAGTGATTAAACACATTATTGAAAACATGAGGAAACCAGCTCACCTGAGAGATTTTCCAACGGATTTTTCAAAGGGAAATTCAGACAACAGGTTGTTGATCAACCATAAAAAAAAGAAAGAAGAGTAAATAATATTTTAAGTATCATACAAAAGCTATCAGGCATGTCCATCACGAAAATAAATGTTAAAATAAGTGACTGTACTTACATTTAAATGAAGACAAAGACTTGGCAAATGTTCCAAACTTCCTAAGTTTGCAAATGACGGTAGAATATAAAAACATCGTTAGTCTCCCTTTTAACATAAAAGTGATGTCTCCGAAATAAAATATTAATCTCTGTCCCCATTTCCGTAGTTTAGGCGGACAAGAGTTGGCTGAATAACACTGCAAAAACTGGTCAAGTGCGAGTCGGACACACATCAAGGGTTCCGTACGAAACCAAAATCAAAATATTTTTATTCATGTAGACCATTAGGCACTTATGAATAGTCATAATTCTAATATTGTTTGTTATAAGAGTGACTCTAGTTGCCGAAAAAAACCGGTTTCTTGTAAGGAGGAACTTCCTATAAGAAACCTTTGAAATCTTAACGTCTGAAATAGGAAAAAGAATCAACTGAAATCATACCCCCTCTCTGGTTGTATCGGATTTTCATCCAATCGGACCATGAGAGTGAGGGAAAATCCTCTTTTCCTCACTCTCATTGTCCGATGGGATGGGATTACACGCTGTGTTTGACATCTGCACTATAATATCTCCTGCGTGGTTGACTGATCTCCGTCGAGATTGTCATTTTTTGGTTTTTTGCTAGGACCGGAAATCAAACCATCATGTTTTAACCAGTAGGCCAAAAAGTAGTCTCATATTTTATCTGTATTATTAACGTCACAAAAATACTTTATTTCCCCCACAAAAACCAAACATCAATAAAACTATAATGCTACCATAAATTATGAGCAACAATCATAAGAATATAACTCATAGTTGATGACCACTTTTTATCCGGATAGTTGGTTAAGTAAATATTTGTCATTTGTGGGTAGATATGATTTATCATCACTAAAAAACTTTTGGGCTTCGAAATGTCTGCGACTTTTGTGGGTGAAAAATATTGTTCAGTAACCATACAATCATTTTTGTCGTTGTGTAGGAACTTTTACCTCGTTTTGGTAACAGTTCCTACACAGCGACCAAAATTTAGGTTTTATGGGTAGGTATATTTTAGCATTATTAAGTACTTATAGTTAAAAAATCAATCAGCCTGTAACTGTCCCACTATAGGGTAAAGGCTTCTTGTAATACAAAGAAGGATCGAGGATTAATCACCACGATAGCTCACTGCGTGTTGGCGATTTCAGACTATTAAGTACAGGTTTCCTAACAATGTGTTCCTTCACCGTTAGTCAGTGGTGTCTTAGATTAACTAAGAAAGTACATAATATGACATTGAAAAAGTCAATTGGTACATGCCAGGTTTGAATGCACACACGTGTTTACAAAGCGAGTCTGTAACCAATGCGCCACCACGACGATATAAAGTTATTAAATATTTATACAGACAGCTGGATACGTAAATATTATTGTTATTTTGCGGGTAGTTATGATTTATTATCTCGGTTATAAAGAGAGCTGTCAAACGAGTGGCTTAGTTCGGTGATAAATGTGTGTTAGTTGAAATATATCGCCAAGTAACAATTACTTAGTGATATAGAATTTTTGTTTAAAAGCCGAGTAACCGATAAGATGAATTCTTTTTTTTTTGGGATGATCCAATTTGATTATTTTTCTTAATATAGGTCTGTTGGCTAAAACAAATGCTTAAAGTTCAACATTTCGTAGACAGAAAACAAACGATTTCGAAAAGGATTTCGATCGATTATATTTTAAGTATGTTTTTTACATCTTTATGCGCATGTTTTGCTTATTTAATGATATTATTTAATAAGAAACTCGCAAAAACAACTGACTTGGGCGGGACTTGAACCCATTGCCAGGGTCGTGGGTTCAAGTTCCGCCCGAGTCAGTTGTTTTTTCGAGTTTCTTATTAAATAATATCATTTCGATCGATTGTTTCTTTCTACGAAATTTCGAACTATTAGGTAAAGTTCTCGCATAATATGCATAAATTATTTAAAAAAAAATAACCTATGTATTAAAATTTTTAAATTATTTCATCCTCTACTAGAATCATAATTTTTTTTTAAAGTCAACTTAAATCAAGAATTGCTCTCTCTCGAATATTGCCATCCAATGATATCTCGTCATAAATATAGTTCATCAAATATTTGTCCGATCCCAATGGTTTGATATAGAACCTACTTTGTTATGTACCGTTGTTATTAAATCGCTATGTGTAAGTCTATGAGTATTTTATTAATGCCTAGGTGGTTTATGGTGGTGGTGGTTTATGGTGGATAGGAATTTTTCACGATTAAGGGATGACATTAACTGAATATTCTAAAGTAGTTGAGTCGTGATAGCCTAGTGGTGTTGACCGTTGACTGGTAAGTCAGAGGTCTGAGGTTCGAACCCAAGGCGACCTCTGACATTTCGTAAGTTATGTGCGTTTTATAAATTAATTATCACTTACTCCGTGCCTCGGAAAGCACGTAAAGCCGTTGGCCCTGCGTCTGATCTCTTTCCGGTCGTGTCGGATTACCGTCCCATCGGATATAAGAGTGAGGGAATAAAGAGTGCACCTGTGTTTGCGCACACACTTGTGCACTATAATATCTCCCGCGTCGTTGGCTAATCTCCATTGAGATTGGCCGCTGTGACCGAAATTCGGTCAGGAGGACATTATTCTGAAGTATTTAAGTTAAATAAGTTTTGGGATAATAAGGTTAGGAGGGTTTCACTTAATATTGTTCTTGCATTGTTCTCTCATAACACCTGAGAACAATATATCCAAAAATATTGTAAGCTTCTAGATTCTTCTTCATGTGCGGTAGGCTGCCTTTGGAACTGGCAACTAGAGTCACTCTTATATGTATATATGTATATTAGAATTATGACTATTCATAAACATAAGCGCTTAAAATAAATAAAAATATTTTTAATTTGATTTAATATTCTGCAAATTTTCTTGCATTACGCTGTTTCAGAAGACAGAAGTCGCGAATAGTAATCGAACCTAGGAACACATAAGTTCCAAATTTTTGTGGAAGGAAAAATATATCTTTTTTATTTTATTATTAATATACCACTTTTAATAAAAGCAAAGTGTTCAGAGGACTGGCAGCATTTTTCTTTACGACCAAAATGGTAAAGCCCCCAGTAACTCTGCTACCCCTAGATTTAGAACTTATTGTATGCATAGCATGCAAACTAAAAAAAAATATTTATGTTTTAGGAATATCATATTCAATAGCATAATTTTCTCCTAAACTTATGAGCCTTCATTTCTCATCTTCCGTGTCTAAACTTCCGACACAAGGCGGTAACTTAACAAATAACGACGTCATCACCCAGTTTGCACATTGTAATAACTCAAATAGTTAATACCTGCTACGAGATGTCTACGCGGCTACGAGGCTACGGAGCTTCGTAGCGTCGTAGCTTCGTAGCTTTTGACGTCATAAAATTGCAATGCTTCCATGAATTTTATAATATTCTTTTGTAGAATATTTCTTGTTTATTGTTCTGTAAATTTTACCGTTTTAATTATTTATACTAAATACTATCAAACAACTTTTTGCAATACATCTAAGTTTTTTTTTGCAATAATTAAGTTGTAAGTATTGATTTCCTGAAACCTAACTGCTATGCAATTCAAATAAGAATGTGCAACTCTGATCGCCATTTTGAGACGTCATAGATGTCAATATGATAGAGAAATTAAGAAAAATAACCGTTGACGATATTGACAGCTTGACGTCACAAAATGGCGATCAAAATTGTACTTTTTTTTTACTCCTGTAATGTATTTTTTTTCTTTTCGTGGGAAGAGGGTTTTGCTCAGCAGTGGGATAATATAAGATAACATAACAGTCCTTTTTTGCGGCTTTTAATGTTTTGTTACATGTATAATCAATAATTTATTTGCTGATTTAAAAAAAAAAATATCAATTAAATACTTCTTGATTTAGTTCAGAATAAACGGACAAAACAATTCAACTCACAAAACATTTAATTATAATAAATTCTGTTTTATCTACATAACAATTAAAAGATACGGAACGAGACCACATTGAATATTTTATTACTGTGTCGTATAATGAAAATGCTACGAAGCTACGGCTACGAGGCTACAGCTACGAGACTACGAATCTTTCGTAGCATGTAGAACACTTAACATATTCTACGGTTTTCGTATTTTCGAGCTACAAATGTCGGGTTTTTACACCGACGTCAAAATAAATGGCCGTCGGTGTCGGTTCATAAATGAAATTCAAGAAAAAAAGTGAGTAGAATTAACTTTTCGAAACGTGGATATGATGATATAGTCTATGGTAGTAGTATGGTAATAGTTTATTTTTTATTACTGAGGTGCATACCTTTGGTTCGAATCTAAGACCTGTGATTTGCCAATCAACGGTCATACCCTCAGGCTATCACTACACAAAAAGTCTTGTTAAAGTATAGGATAACGACGTTCTCTCTAAAGGTGAGTGACCCGGAAAGGAGAAATTTATTAATATTTATAGCTCATTTACCGTCCTGCCCCGATTTGTACTGGTGTTCCGTATTCTCTCTTATCTCAATTAGGGAGTGGAGGTTGATGCTTGTTAAAGATAAGATAATTTACTAGCTGCTCCCGCACCTCATTTGTACAATAATATATCTACATAAATAAAAATAAAATGCCGTTCGTGGGTAACACTTGAGGGCTGAACCGATTCAACTTTTTAAAATATTCTGTAAAGGGTTAAAAAAAGAACAATGTTACAAAACAAATTCGATGTCAATAAATTTCAATGTCAATAAAATGACATGTCAAAACAATCAATGTCAATAAAATAACATCTCAAAGCAATCAATGTCAATAAAATAACCTGTAAAAAAATCTATGTCAATAAAATAACATGTCAAACAATTAATGTCAATAAAATGATCTTTTAATATGGGCAAGATAATTTTCTGTAAAAATGTATGGATCGAAATGCTGGGTCAAATAAAAGTCAGATGAAAGAAGATTGCAATAGATTGTAATAGAGATAAGAATGTTAAGATGGATGTGTGGAGTGACAAGAAGAGATAAAGTAAGAAATATATATAATATGAGAGTAAGGGTTGATGGATGGAAGGAGAGTATCCAAAGAAAAGATGGATGGAGTGTGTGAGACATGATATGAAAACAAAAATGCTCAGATGATCGTTGATAGAGAAGAATAGAGGAAGACATTTTGCCCTGACCTCCAGTAACATGAGACTTTTCTCAGTTTTTTTTCAGAATTTTCTACTTAAATGCTTGTGTCAAAGTTCCAAGCGACAAGTTTAAAAATAAAACTCATTTTGTTAGTTGTCCCGTGAGAGGATGGCCTTTTATCGAGAACTACTGACCTTTTGTCTGTTCAATAATAGTATTTGGGTCAAAAGTTTTGGTAAAGCCTAATTTCTACTGAAAAGCGACCGCATCTAGGCTCTGAAAAGTGCAGTATTTCGGGTAATGTTTTCCTTGTTTTAATGATAAAATAAATAGCACAAAATATTTCACTTGTTGTTACCTAAGTGCAAAAATGTGTTTGTTGTTTAGTTAAGTAGTATTTTGATATAATTTATGTATGAATCTAAGTCCTAATAACTTATTTAATTTGGTTCAATTTACAATGCCGTGGAACGAATCTCACGGATTTGTACATACAAAAATGTATTTGGTCTCGTTTCCCTTGGTTTCAATACAAATAAAATATTTTAAAACATATTTTATGAGTAAAATATATAACAAGAAATTAATATATTTTTTCATTATAAGTATTGGATAATTATTAAATGGGTATTAATACACATTTTTATGTAATCATAAAGTTCGTCTTGGTGAAGACACTGCTATCTTCATATTTATTTATTTATTGGAAATATTATAAAAGATAATTTTATCGATACGTCCGTACACGTTTTTATAATCATCATATAGAAAAAAAAGTTTAATGCTCAGTTTCTTTACTTACTGGTAAAATGAGTAAACCTAGAATTTAGTAACCTAATAATTTCATGTAAATTCTGTTCTATTTTTTAATTAAGCTAGTAGTTATCGTCTAATCGTAAAAATACGTGTGAAGCAAAACATAAGTTTACTATATATAACCACGTAAACACAAACCGGTTTTCTCTTGAATTCACCGACACATCGCGGAATCAAAATATAGCAAATTATCAATTTTCTTGTACAAAAATAACCATGATGGCAGGGTGTGCAGTGGACCGGCACACCTGCTTACGCTACATTTACTAGCAGAGCGATATTAACCCGCACCTCACTTATATTAAACAAGCTTTAGCCCGCGGCGACGCCTGAGTGTAGGACGGACCTCTTCTTGTACGGAGAACGAGCATAAATCATCACGCTATCTCACTGCGTGGAAGCGATTTCAGACTATTAATTCCAGATTTAGATTCACTAATAAAGTTCATAATTATGACATTTAAATAGTCACACTGGTACCTACATGTCTGGCGCAAACCCACACCCACGTGTTTATGTCCAGATTTAGATTAACTAAGAAAGTACATATGACATTAAAAAAGTCACACTGGTACCTACATGTCTGGCTCGAACCCACACCCACGTGTTTGCAAATCGTGTCCCCCAATGTCCATCTTTGCAAACACGTGGGTCACGACAACAATACTTTTCTTAACAAAAATAAAATAAGATAGTAAAAAAATCCATAAAGGCCAAAAATTCACACAGGCACCATAAAATATTTTGTTCACAACAAAATGAAATTGAATGTTCCTGTTTTGAACCAATATTTTTTCACGGTCCATCGACGGTTTGGTAACGGTTCGATTTATTATATTTTATGTTCAGTGCCATTTGTTTTCTTAGCATAGCACCTTATGGTGTTACCGACCGAGGCAAATGATCCCACTGACACAACCCGGCGAGATAATTGACGGAGTCATTGAAGAATTGATAAGTGGCGAAATGATTGTGTGACGTATCACCTAGGTGCTTTCTACGTCCCGGGCCGCGGCGGCGCGATGACGCCGATCTCTGGTCGGCTTATTGTCGGGCGCGCATCTAGACGTCAGTCACTCCGTTGTCGTCTGTTATGTGTAACTATGTGTTTTTTTATGTTTTTTTTTTTGTTGATATTGATTGTTTTGCTTTAACCATATTTTATTTCTGATTTTTTTATTCCCTTTTATCTGTCAATATGTGGTTTTTTGTGTCGTTTAATAAAACGTTTAATAAAAGTATTTCTAATAGATAGGTGTTCAGACGTTCTATTTGTTTTTATAGATGCTGCCGGTCCCGGTGGAATAATCCGGCCACATAGGCACCCAGGCTGATACAAAATAATCATGCCGGCGGCTATCACATGAATTTAGTGTGTTCTTAGTGTCCGGTGGATTACCAGTAATATTGAACTGCGAACCGCACAAATGTTGCAGCTCTAGTACCGCCAGCAAAGATTGTCTTGCCGGTACCTTCCGGTTTTGGTGTGTAAGGACCGTTAGGTTCAAATCTTCTTCTTCTTGTCGAGTCAAGACCCAATTAAAATTTTACTTAACTATTCTGTAGCATTTTTGTGAATTTTTTACATGTTATAGCACATGATAGCTTATTAAATATAATTATTTAATAAGAAAATTTGAAAAAACAACTGATACGGATGGGATTCGAACCCACGATCTTCGACATACCGTGTCGACGCTCTAACCGCTGAGCCACCGTATCCCATCGGCATCAATCGAAATTTCAAATCTCTTTTACACGCCTAAGGCGTGTGGCGACATCTATCGAAATACATTACGTATTCCGACCCAGTGCTCTAAACTTTGCAGTTTTAGTAGACACCGATGCGATATCACCAATTTTATTAATATTTTTGTGAATTTTTTACATGTTATAGCACATGATAGCTTATTAAATATAATTATTTAATAAGAAAATTTGAAAAAACAACTGATACGGATGGGATTCGAACCCACGATCTTCGACATACCGTGTCGACGCTCTAACCGCTGAGCCACCGTATCCCATCGGCATCAATCGAAATTTCAAATCTCTTTTACACGCCTAAGGCGTGTGGCGACATCTATCGAAATACATTACGTATTCCGACCCAGTGCTCTAAACTTTGCAGTTTTAGTAGACACCGATGCGATATCACCAATTTTATTAATATTTTTGTGAATTTTTTACATGTTATAGCACATGATAGCTTATTAAATATAATTATTTAATAAGAAAATTTGAAAAAACAACTGATACGGATGGGATTCGAACCCACGATCTTCGACATACCGTGTCGACGCTCTAACCGCTGAGCCACCGTATCCCATCGGCATCAATCGAAATTTCAAATCTCTTTTACACGCCTAAGGCGTGTTAATTTAATAAGCTATCATGTGCTATAACATGTAAAAAATTCACAAAAATATTAATAAAATTGGTGATATCGCATCGGTGTCTACTAAAACTGCAAAGTTTAGAGCACTGGGTCGGAATACGTAATGTATTTCGATAGATGTCGCCACACGCCTTAGGCGTGTAAAAGAGATTTGAAATTTCGATTGATGCCGATGGGATACGGTGGCTCAGCGGTTAGAGCGTCGACACGGTATGTCGAAGATCGTGGGTTCGAATCCCATCCGTATCAGTTGTTTTTTCAAATTTTCTTATTAAATAATTATATTTAATAAGCTATCATGTGCTATAACATGTAAAAAATTCACAAAAATATTAATAAAATTGGTGATATCGCATCGGTGTCTACTAAAACTGCAAAGTTTAGAGCACTGGGTCGGAATACGTAATGTATTTCGATAGATGTCGCCACACGCCTTAGGCGTGTAAAAGAGATTTGAAATTTCGATTGATGCCGATGGGATACGGTGGCTCAGCGGTTAGAGCGTCGACACGGTATGTCGAAGATCGTGGGTTCGAATCCCATCCGTATCAGTTGTTTTTTCAAATTTTCTTATTAAATAATTATATTCTGTAGCAATCGATAGCCCGACCACCACCTCGGCCAATCTCAACATAGATTTATCATGGACACGGGAGATTTTACAGAGCGCAAGTATGTAAGCAAACAAAGGTGCACTCTCTATTCCCACACTCACATAGTCCCATGGGACGGCAGTCCAACACGATTTGACGGAGATCAGGTTCTAGAAAGATGGCTTTATGTGCTCTCCAAGTCACGGTGGAAGTGATAATTCTCTTATAATTAATACGCACTTAATTAACAAAAAGTCTTAAAAAATTCACAGGGTTTAAATCGCCGGTCCAGCGTTCAGTCCAGGGTGTATATAATTATATTTCTGCTTGAGTCTCTACCAGATGAAATAAAAGTAAATAAAAATCATTATGTTTATCCTAAAGCCAGAAAACCGTAAAGATAAATACTACAAACAAAATACGACTTCAAAAAGTCGTCGGCAAGTTTAATTAAAGTCCAATTTTTTTGGTCCTCCCTCTCCAAACTTGTGATTTTTTCGGATAAAATGGGATTTGCATATATTTGAGTTTTATTAAAAGACATTTCTGTGTAAATTTAAGTAATATTCTTTTATGAGATTCTGTGATGATGAGGAAATGAAAGGAAAATATTTAATGATGAATCGTTTTGAGTAGGTAATGGTAATGGGTAGGTAATGGTAAGCATTTAGGTTTATATGTCATAGATTTAATTTTCCGAATGGATTGCTTGTCATAACATTACCTACACAAATATCAGTCGCGTGCCTAATACAACACAGTGAGTCTCAAAGTGAGTGAGTGCACTGTCGTAAGTGCAACTCCAACAAGCTGGTTAAAGATTAAATCAAAATACGAGTATGTAATACGATTGTTTTATTACTTTTGTATAACGGGCTTTGACCAGGCTTTGGAAAAATGTATGGTAGGCATGCCCCTAGTAAATTTAATTATATATAATCAAGAGCTGAGTTTCTCTTCAACTGCAAACTCAATCCCAATCTCGATTTATATATAAACTCAAAAGAAGTTCTACTCAATTTACTATAATGAACAAAAAAGTTTGTCTACAATATAATTTAACGCACTATTAGTTCTGAAGTAAAATTACATTGCAAGTAGCGAAGTAAGTTCGAAGTAAGTAAACTAAGTTACCTCTAAGTAAAAGTTTCATGAAAAATACACTGTTCTTCACACTTCGTTTAAAGAAGTCTTGACAGGTGTGAGCTGACTTTAATATAAGTTAAAAATAAATTGGAAAAAAGTTTGATAATAAACTCGGAGCAGGTATCTAACCTCCCTACCGAATTTTGGTCACAGCGGTTAATAACGGAGATTAGCCAACTGCGCAGGAGATATTATAATGTATAAACGCCTACAGATTACCCCCAAGGGGTAATCTAGAAGGGGGTAATCTGTGGCCTACGCAGACGAGGAAAAAAAATCAGCTGTTCCATACATTTTGTTGAGTCAGGTGAACATAAATGTAAGGAACAGCTGATTTTTTTTGCGATTTCGGGGTTGGTCCCATAGTAAAAGTTGTTCATAATGATGAGTTTAATGACCCATTTAAAGGTGTTTTACAAATAACCCTATATAAATAATAACTGTCAATTGCTATAATTATATCATTTCTGGAAATAGTGATGTCACGGTTTTATTCTCATTCGAATCATAATGTAAATGTAATGATATTATAATATTAGATAACCACATCACCTCTCTGTATAGAGCAAAAAAGTTTTATCGCTAACACCAAAATATAATATTTTATTCAGTACTAAATAAAAAATATAAAAAATTGGCAATATTACAAATGGTTCCTTCTAACATATTCCTTGCCACATGACATCACCGCTGATCAATCTACGTCATAAATGTGACGCGTCATGGCTGTTATGTTAGCGTTATTTTGTACGCTTCTTATTCTGATAATACCTGTGGTAACAGGAAATTAAGGAAAGTGGTTTCTTTATTATTTAAGGTGTTTTTGTTGTTAGCTGTATTCCACTGCAAAGAAAAAAATCTCTGGCTGACTGGCTGTCACTGAAAATAAGGGTTGTTGATGTAGAAGGTTTTTCTACGTCAACAGCATATTGATGAGTGGCAGCCATTTTCTGCGCAAACAAGGCGCACCGATAATTGTTTATATTGTTTTTGTGCTTCTGTTTAGTTTTTTATTTTTTGAGTATCACTTCTTTGATGTCGCCTTTTTTGTAGCAGAAATAAAATTCTTTTTTTTTTAACTTTGGGCACCAACTCTTTCTAAATCTCTTGCTAGTACATTAAAGATATGAAGTTACTGAATAAGTTATGAAAAATCGCAAAAAACCATGTTGCAGCCAAGAAGCAAATCCAGGTCTTGGATAACTTTTGACCCACAGACATAATAAGAAACTCGCAAAAAGAACTGACTCGGGCGGGACTTGAATTCGCGATCTTAGGCGTGCCGTGCCATTGCTTTACCAACTAAGATACCTACTTTTCTTTTTAAAAAAATTTAAAAATGAGCTCAGTTGGTAGTAGTGCTGCTTTGGTACAATATTGAACCCAAAATTTCACGAAATTTATTACACTGCCGAGACTTTCTTTTTTCCGATCTTCCTACGACAACCAGGAAGTTTATAGAGTGGTTAGCAATCAATTATCGACTTTTCAAGGAAAAATAAACTGTTCCTTCATTTGTTTCTTCCTTAATGAGAGAGCATCGAGTTCCTTTAATTAAAGTTTACGTAGAACTAGAAAGCGATGGAGATGACTTTTATACAGTAAGTTAGCTTAATTTTAAATAGTTTCTCGTGTATTATATTTTTAAATATTTAGGTTATAGGTAATTTTATACGTTCAAACTCTTTAATGAAGACTAAATCTTTGTAGAATAGGCATTGTGAAGATAATTAAACTTTAAAATAAGTGTTTTTATAAAAATAACGTTTTTAACCAAGCTTTTATATTGGAATATCAAAACTAAACGTATAATCAAACATTTGTATCTGTTTTGTTGACCGTTGAAGAGTTTCTTTATCTGGAATTAATCCTAGATGTCGATTCAAGTTATGCTTTACACAAAAATGCATTGTCATCGGAACTGAACTATACCATTAAGAATTTAAAAAAAAATACACTCTATATCAAGTCACCTTTCAAATAAAAAAACTCAAATTAAAATCGGTTTATCCGTTAAGAAACTACAATGACACAATATCACCCCTATTTTTTAGTCACTCTCACTCTAGGGGATAAAAAAGACTGTCATAATTAGTTCTTTTTTAGAATTAAACGTTCTTACCTGCGTATGAGAGTAGAACATGGAGAAGTTGGACACAATAACAGGAACGGGTAAGGCGATGGTCAGCACTCCAGCCAACGCGCAGAGGGCTCCTACGAACATGCCCAGGTACGTCTTTGGAGCCATGTCTCCATAGCCCACTGTGGTCATCGTCACGATCGCCCACCATAACCCTAAGGGGATGGACTTGAACTGGTTGTCGGGATTATCCTGTGAACAAAATTGGATGGATTAGAATAAAGTAGTAGCTTACTTTAAAAAATGTTTACAATTATTTAAAACAGGTTAAAAAATACCATGACCTGTTAAATAAATTATTAAATTTTAAGAAATTAAAACCTCCATTGCAAGAAACCTCAAAGATTTTTTTTTCGCTAAGAACATTCTTGATCAAGTCTTAATTTCAATTATTAAAACTAAATCAAAATTGATGTATTCGTTAAGGAACTATGATGTCACAGACACACAGATAAGTACACATAAAACTAATCACACCCTTTTTTTTCATAGGGGGTTAAAAAATTATAAGCATTTGTTTCTGAAGGGGTTTTGGTATGATCCTATTTTTTTTTAATTCACCCCTAAGAGAGGTAAAAAAAATCAACGCGACCGAGATCGTTATTAATAAAATGGAGATAAAGGGCAAAAATCGAATCGTATCGTTTTCAGAAACCCACGTGACCAAAAGGGTGAAAGCTATAAATAATATACCCTATAAAACCCCCAAAAGCGAACCAATTCACCAATCATTTTATTTTTCATAATAAATTGCCATTAACAGCTACAATAAATCAACAAGTTCACCATTTTCGATCGGCAGTCCTCCAGATATTATAGCCACATAACTCATTGGAAGTCCGCCTAAAGCGGGTATTGTTCAAACGAACCCTTTTGTAGTCATACTAATTGGTAAACGTAAATTAATGGAATGTCATTGATTTTGTGATATTTAGGGAAGCGTAACTAGGGTTTGAGTTTCATTATTTAATATATTGTTAATATTAAGATAACTTCGTTATATTATTAAATATTATTACTTATTACTGCTTTGCTCATGGATTAATTTAGGGCTATTAATGCTCGATCCTTCTCTGTATGAGAAGAGGCCTTTGCCCTATATTGGGACAGTTACAGGCTGATTTATTCTATTTAGTCTAACTAGTTTCGAACTCAAACGGAGTCCATTATCAAGAGCGAGTGTGGTTACGCTGCGCCATCACGTACCGTATCCAACATATCACTCGGACATCACGGACAAACGGACATCACCTCTTCGCAAAAGTTGTAGTTATTGTAGTGTTGAGTACTTTTAGCAAGTAGTCCAGTTGTCCACACACACAGTTGTTGTACACACACACAGGTTATAATCCTGCTTGCAAATGTTTTGTTTTTTATTTAGATTATGTTTATATTATAAAAAATGTTATAAGAAATAAAATAAACACAAGGGTGAAGTCATGGGCAAGCGAACAAAGGGCTATAAATCAACTGTCCACACTGAACTGACAAAAGGTTTAAACCACAGGAAACCGAGACCGAAAACATAACCAAGATAAGGGATATATGGAAAAAAACAAAATAAATGTAATATAAAAATATTTGGTGTAATAAATTTTAATATAAATAATATTACCTAGCGCTACGTTCGGACGCCGAGTACAAGCGATTCGAACCTTAAGAGTGGTGCACCGGCTTTGTCTACGATAGTACCATACTGTATAATGGTACATGTATAATAGTTTAGGTTTAAGTAACCTGTGCCATAATACTTTTATTATAGTACGCAAAAGTACCATAATTTTCCTGCTCCATCATTATAATATTTAAATTAATACTTAGCACAATCAAAGGTAAAACAAAATAATTCCGAATTGGCGTCTAACATCACTGACGTAATCTGCTAATCAGATACTAATCAGGAATTCGTGACGACCACCGCAATACCTATTACGTCACGAGCGCCTCTTTAACACAATTTTACCTATTAGGGAAAATCGGGAAATTATAGGTCCGAGTATAAGCCAATCAGAAGGCAATTAACCAGCATTTTGATATACCTACCTATAATCCCAATCATGATAATGTTCATTAAATGAATACCATCCCCTCACTTCATAACATCCCAAGTTAATTAATTTTGTTCTTGTCCACTGACCTGATTCTCGGATGGGTTAAATATAGACGACTTTATTGATGAGCTGTGGTTCTTTTTTTATACAGAATTAAAGTTATATTATTCTTCTTATCATTATGGTTGATGAAACCTGGTGTCAGAGTTTATTTATTAGTATATAATATTATTGTATAATTATGTGTTTAAGTGTATCTATGAGCCAAGATGCTTGAAAATAAAGAATTAAAAAATTAAAATTAAATAAATAAACCCTATAGGCCACTGATATTGCTTTACACACCAATGAAAAATCTCCCAGGTGTGCTGGTTTCATTACGATGTTTTCCCTCGCTATTTTAGCAACTTATAATTAATTTTATAATATGCAAATAACTTGCGAAAAGTCAGAGGTCGCCTTGGGATCGAACTTGAGACCTCTGACATCCCTGTCGACGGTCATTCCACTAGGCTATCAGAGCTTTTTCGTTCATCTAACAAGAAAGATAAGGTACAGTCGGCAAAGGAGTTGGCAGGGTCACTAGTTAGGGATGAAGTTATTCATAGAAGTTTGCATGTGGCTGTGTAAAATTGTTTTGTTTTATTAAGGTTTTAGTCATACCTTTTCATAAAATAAAATAAAATGAAATTATATTAATAACTTCTTAAAAAAATGATAACTTTAGCTAGCGTCCCTGCCAACCTAACTCCTTTGCCTATACATACATAGTCTACATAGTCTACATACATAGTCAACTATACATAGTCAGTAAATTTGATACAATTTCCATCACCATCATCATAAATAAATTCAAAGTAACATCTCAAGATATCTTTTACTATATTGGTATAAAAGGCCCCGGCGCAGAATATTTGAGGACGCACGTGGGCCCATATTGCCTTAGGGTCAGGAAATTGAAGTGATCGAGACTATTTGAGACACTTTGAGTGTCTCATCCTTCATTACGAGAGATAAGGGTTCCGCTTTTCCTTTTGAGTTAGGGAACCTTAAAAAGGACGGGCTTCTATTGTCGTTGGTATATATTATAGGTATTGATTGTAATTATGGCTGCAGAAATCATTTTTATACGTCGTATTTGTCATGTATATGAACTGAAATCACATCTTTAAGGAGGTGAAGGGTGGTAATATGAAAATATATATGAAGCAATTACATATGCGATGCGAAAACTAAAGTTTCAATTTGTTTTATTTAGAAATCGATTACGGATGTGAACCTGCAACTAGTTAAAGCGACCAGATCTGCCACCTCATCTACCTAACCTTTTAACAACTATGTTGGGGTCGGCTTCCAGTCTGACCGGATGCAGCTGAATACCAGTGTTTTACATTGAGCGACTGCCTATCAGACCTCCACAACCCAGATACTGGGTTACACAATACCCCTTGGTAAGACTGGTTGTCAGACTTTCGGACTTCTGACTACCCGTAACGACTGTCAAAGATCTACAATCGAAAGCCGGGGCCAACAACTTAACGTGCTATCCGAGGCACGTAGAGTGATAATTAATTTATAAAACGCACATAACTTACGAAAAGTCAGAGGTGCGCACCCGAGACTGACTTGCCATTTGGAGTATTAAAACACCTAATTTTAATGGAAATATGATCAACAACAGACACAGATAGGTTGGCAGATAGGTTTCCTAAACAAAATTTCGTTTATTTTATTTCGATTATATTGAAATTAAGATAAGAGCCATAAAAAAGTATTTTAAAACTTTTTCGCGAGCTAAATAGCAGATTAGCGCTAAAAGGCGCCTTAATGCGCTTTATATGCTCAAAAAACACTCATCTTAATTTACTTCAACGTTCAAATTCCAGGTAGACTTCGTGACAAATATAAATTAAACGGACTTCATTACAATATTGGTATAATTAATTTATGCTCCGTTGACCCGGATGAAACTGACCCGTTATTTAATTATACCCGTAGTTTCAATTGGTTTGTTTTGTGTATGCTCGCTGTTGACTGCAGGATTGTTCACATTGTTGTCATGTCATGAAATGTTTGTTTTTAGTAACTAAACATTTATGACATCATTGGATATTTTGATAACATCATTTATTTTAGTACAATCTAGTATTAACTTTTTAAATTATTAATTAACTTGTAATATATGTATATAAATAAACAATAAATAAATCAGCCTGTAACTGTCCCAATGTAGGGCAAAAGCCTCTTCTCATACAGAGAAGGAGCATTAATCACCACGCTAACTCACTGTGTGTTGGCAATTTCAGACTATTAAAAGTCTAGGTTTCCTTACGATGTTTTCCTTCACCGTTAGTCCGTGGTGGTTAGTCAATAAGTTTTTATAAAAACAACCAACGTGTGTTGGGTTCAAACCTGGCATGTATGTTCAATGTTATATGTACTTTCTTTAATCTAAAACACCACTGAGTAACGAAGAAGGAAAACATTGCGACGAAATCTGAATCTAATATTCTAGAATCAAGCACTAATCACCACGCTAGTTCACTAATTAGCGTGGTGATTAATGCTTGATTCTTCTCTGTATGATTTGTTATTGAATAATATATTGCGACCGGTTTCTGAAATAGGTAAACCTGTGGTGCAAATTACCAGAGGTTGTTTATATTTTGTAAGACTATAAATATCGGAAACAGCTGGCTCCAATATTCTTTAAAATATGGAAACTAATATACCATAGTCCTCAGAATATCGTACAAACCAGAACTCGCATTCAATCGCAATTTCCTTATCACGCAATGAGTCCATAAACAAAACGTAACTATATACAAAGTTGATACGACAGAGGGGCTTTTCTTTAAACTACATACAATAATCCCATTCTATTTCTTAGTAAGCCCGCATTTTTACGTATTGGAACGACACATGACGGAAAAATTTAATCAGTAATTACAGCATGGCATTATTATAACGCGTGCGATATAATAGACTAACCGTCAAAGGTAATTTGATGCCTTCTGGTTTCTTCTATATTCTGAGCCATACTCGTATCGTTCTTGTTTTATATAAAACTAGCTGTTCCCCGCGACTTTGTCCGCGTTAAATTAAATTTTCCCGTAAACACGTTGATAAGCAGCCAGACTGCCTGTTTTTTCTTACTTGAATCACAGATATTGTTATTTTTCACTGAAAACTCAAATTTTTAAAAATAAAAAATAGCCTATAGCACTCAGGAATAAAGTAGCTTCCTATTGGTGAAAGAATTTTGAGGATCGGATCGGTAGTTCCAGAGATTACCCCTGACATACATACATACATACAAACATACAAACTTTACCTCTTTATAATATTAGTATAGAAGTATAGATAGTATAGAAGTATAGATCAGCTGGGAAAACTAATATTAATTTTCTTATGTTGGTACTATCCATGTTGATAGATTTTCATCTTCATTTCAGCAAAAATATCCCAAAAGGATAGCTAACTTTAAGAAGATTGGATTTTTATTATTTTTATCGTCTTATTATCCTTTGTCAGCGATGGTTTCTATTAACTTCACTCCTGTGATACCCAAAGGGATTAGCAGAGGCTTATTTTAAGTATTTTCATCGTTAAGTTTTATAAGGTGACGAGCTATAAGCATTTTACAGAGATTACTAACCTAAGATCTTTGCTTGTAATAATAATCTTTTTAATCAATAAATACTAGACTACCTCGTTGGTCTAGTGATAGCAAGCGCGACTGCTGAGCACGAGGTCCTGGGTTCGAACCTTGGGTCTTGGGTCGCACAAAGTGTTATTGGGTGTTTCCATTAGGAAATTCTCAGTTAATGGCAATAGGCTTGCCACCTTTTTCAAGGGACTTATAACATAGCCGGCAAAACGTGGGTGTACTGCATACACCTTTGCCTACCCCCTCTGGGAAATACAGGCGTGAGTCTATGTTATGTTACATACTAAGCTTTAATAATAATTTTTAAAAAAATCAACAAGAAAAACTGGGTTTCGAATCTACAACTTTGACTTGTTAGTGCAACGGTCATACCACTAGGCTATTACGTTACTATTGATGTTTACACATAACATATTTATTTGTATACTTCGTACAGTACAAGGCGGACTTAATGCCTTGGGCATTTTTTGCCAGTCGACCTTTGGGTGATGCTTAGAAACAATAATTATTAAGATAATTTAGTATTACTTTTGATGAAGCTAACTATTATAAACTACACATATATCATCTAATTTATAAAATTCTCGTGTCACAGTTTTCGTTGCCATACTCCTCCGAAACGGCTTGACCGATTTTGATGAATTTTTTTGTGCTTAATTCATTAAACGCCATGGGGGACACATGGTGTCCGACAAACAATAGAATTTGCATTGTGTCTGCAGTCTGGCAGTCAAAGCGTTAACCGGTATCTATGAGAATTGGCCAACATCTATTTTTCATCCCCTTAAATGTTAGGGGTAGTCCACCCCTAAATTACGGAAATTATTTATATGGCAAAAAGGTTCAAAAGGTGAGAAAAAGGGGTAGAGTAGAGTAGGGTAGCGGTATAGTAGGGTAGGGGTAGTGTAGGGTAGGGTAGGGGTAGTGTAGGGTAGGGTAGGGGTAGAGTAGGGTAGGGTAGCGGTATAGTAGGGTAGGGGTAGTGTAGGGTAGGAGTGTAGGGTAGGGTAGGGGTAGATTAGGAAAATTTTTAAATTACTGCCCAACGAAGCGGGCACGGGTTAGCTAGTATATGTATATAAACTACATAAACACACACAAAAAAAAAAATTGACGAAAATTGACGACGCTTTCATGGGCTCGTCTAAAGGTTTTTAAACAAGGTTACATCACATCTGAATCGTTTATATTCATGACATAGAGTGACTAGAGGTAATAAAACTCTTTCTTTGAAACTAAATCATCTACTTTTCTATATTATGAGCTATCGTTGAATTATGTATGGACTAGGTAGTTCAACAAGTGGCCAATTCTGTCTGTCCACATAACTAATACATTATTTTGTACGGATTTATTGGTATGTCTTAAAGATACCGTAATAAACACATATTTATATAACAAATAATGTCTTCCTGAATTAATTTTGGTCACAGCTGCCAATCTCGGAGGTTGGTGTTCGATACACGAGATAAGTGCACAAGTGTGTACGTAAACACAGGCGCTCTCTCTATTCCGTCATTCTAATGAGACAGCAATCCGACACGGCTTGTCATTGTGCTATCGAAATTATCTATCTTACACATTACGCTATTACTCAGTAAGCAGAGGGGCTTACTCAGTAAGTGTCTCAGTAGAAACCCCGCTCGTATCCTTTCTATACTTCTATAATATACATAATATAACATGGCTGTATCCTTTATCATCTGCCTAGCCTTTTCCCAACTATGTTGGGGTCGGCTTCCAGTCTTAACGGATGCAGCTGAATAACAGTGTTTTACATGGAGCGACTGCCTATCAGACCTCCACAACCCAGATACTGGGTTACACGATACCCCTTGGTAAGACTGGTTGTCAGACTTTCGGGCTTCTGACTACCCATAACGATTGTCAAAGATCTACAATTGACAGCCGGGGCTAACAGCTTAACGTGCTATCCGAGGCACGGAGAGTGATAATTAATTTATAGAAAAGTCAGAGGTGCGCGCCTTGGGTTCGAACCTAAGACCTCTGACTTGCCAGTAAACGGTCACCACCATTAGGCTATCACGACTCTTACTATACTTCTCTATATATACACGGCTGTAACAAAAAATATTATGTATTAAAATATTATCTCCTCATCAAAATATTTTAACAAAATTGCGTAATACAATATTGAACGCGTACTATAGACACTTCAAACGTAACTTGACACAATTCTAGCAAAACCCAGATGGAAAAGACAGACAGTAACATTCATACATTATGTATTCCTTTATTATACCTTGTGGTTTGTACCTCAAGGTTGATAATAAAAAGCCAGCACATTGAAAAAATACATTGGCAAAGAAAATTTCAATACCGCAGCGCATATTGGTAAAGTTTCGAATAGCATTCTTAGGCGGGAATATAACAGCTGGGCCGTGGGTATGCGTATTGATGTTACGTGGAAATATCGATATCTATGTTATTTAGATACATGATAATGTATATTTGCGTAATAAGGTACATTACAATGTGTATTTTCGTATGTTATGTAATGTGTTGTTGTTTCCTTAGCTGCTAAAATACTGTTTCCCATTCTTTGTTACTTTCTTTATGGTGCAAAAAGTTAACAAAAGAACTGATTGAATTAAGTTTGATGCAGCCGATCTATATGTGTGTTTTGACAAAATTTCACTAAAAGGAGATCTTGTTTAATATTCATTCATTTCATTAATGTTCCATATTCAAGTTTAAATCAAAACTTTGTTTGCATTTTACGCTCCTCGCACATAGGTTCCAAGTACTCACTCTTAAATTTATAGACAATCACATTTTTTAAAAAATACAAATTCATTTAATTTCTTAAGCCAGTGATAAAAAAAAATTTTCATTAATTCATTCGATATCTTTTGCCTACAAACCGTTCATTTACATGTAAATTGTAAATCAAAACTATCGATACATTTTGAAAGTCTGCGGCACATCCCTATCTTTTTATAATGCCACGCGGTGTATTACACTGAGTGTGAAAGTAAACACGCCACCATACGCCATTGTAACCGGGTTTTTGTTTGTCTCCGCCATTTTTATGTTTACGCCAGAACTTTTACCATAAACAAAGGGTATAGCCACAACACAAATAAAAACTTTTGGACTCTGTGGTCCCATATAATTAAGGGCATTCCGTCTCTTTAGCCTGTCGGGTCCTGAAGAACGTGTCACTTTATCCTGTGGGCGTCGTAAAAAAGGAATTAGGTCGGTGAAATAGTACTAAAATAGTACAGCGATAGGCTAGGAGTAGGACTGTAGGACTCGGGTTGAAATTAGTCAGATTGGTCGACAGTACTGGCGACGAAAACTCAGTCAGATTACTTTGTTCAGTTATGAGTAAGTTGTGGTTGTCTCTTGACACCGTCATCATCATTATTAAAGTCGTAATAGCCTAGTGGAATGACCGTTGACTGGCAAGTCAAAGGTCTCAGGTTCGAACCCAAGCCGCGCAACTCTGTCTTTTAGTAAGTTATGAGCGAATTATAAATTAATTACACAAATCAAGTACGCATTTAATTGCGAACCTCCTTTTTGGAACTCGGCTAAAAATATAGGTTTGAAACATGTATCAAAATCAAGTACGCATCTAATTGCGAACCTCCTTTTTGGAACTCGGCTAAAAATATAGATTTGAAACATGTATAATTATGTGTAATAATATGTAATGTGGTTGTAATGTTATATTATGTAAATTCAAATTAATTAAGCCAAAAACACGTAAACATTTTCAATTAAAAATAAATTTCCTCGTCATTCAAGCTCTCTTTCACCCGTAATTGATATGTTTTCGATCATCAATTAAATTCCCCGCTATGCATATTTATAAACACGCGAACATTGATCGAAAAAACGGTGAAAATTTGTGGTGGTAGTTTACCCAAAATTAGCATAGAGCTTTTAAACGGTGAACCTGCAGTCTATGGTCTTAATAGTCACGTAGAAAACTTTATCATCAATCACCATTTCTCATTAATATCGCCTTAGTTACTATTTTACGATTATCTACCAAAAAGTTAATCAGCAATCTTAGAAACATCTAAACTAGGTTTTAACTTCCAAGGCCTAAACTACTAGAAGGCTTAAACTTTTTCTACGGAGTGACTGTTATATGGTTAAGTCAGTTGTCAGAATTTTATAAGGGGACTCCCCGTTGACTGAGTATATAGGACTCCCTATATCGACTGTCAAAGATCTTCATGACAGCCGGGTCCAACGGCTTTTCGAAGCCTGGAGCCGATGATAATTTATTTAATATCGATTATTATGGGTATATAAGCATAAAATTAATAAAATACACATCGAATTGAGAACGTTTTTCTTATTGGAAGCAGTTTAAAAATAATATTAGTAAAACATTTTTTTACATACAACGGATTTGTCATCAGAACTAAAGGTATGTACCAAATATCAGATCAATCTGTCAACAGGAAGGGGATGAAATATCGATTACTAAATTTGAATCAAATAATAAACAGGTCAAGCTAAATAAAACCGTTTAATAACAGGATTGGAATTAGGTTCGAAATTCAAGAGTAAGCAACTTCAAGAGTAAGGCACTAAACAAACCGTATGCTGGTTTACCTTAGTAAAAAAAAAAGTTCTTCATCAATCTATGCCACTATTTTTTTTCAGTAACACGAATTGACAGTCAATTAACTACCAATGGGCCGGAGCAGCGCGCAGCGTGACGTCAGAAACGCAGGCGTTCCAGTCCAATTATTTAAACCATGGCGAAGTAAAACAGGAGGATGTTATTTAAACGTTTTTTGCACCAATTCCTCTTTGTAATGGATGGCACGTTTTCATACGGTTTTAATTAAATGTAATGGAGTTCTTTTAGAGTGTTTGTTTAACGTGTGCTGTTGTGATATGGGGCTCAGTTCACTGTAGGGCGTGAGTTTTTTTTATGCTATAGTCTGCGTATGGTGTTAGATATGTGAGCCTACCGTAAATATGAACATCCGTTCGTACCGTTCATATTTACGGTGTTGCCGTTACGTTTTTAATCGCATCCCCGGTCTTACCGTTCACATATCTCAAGCGGTGACCAGCACTTGCGCGCAGACTATAGTCCTTCAATGTCGAGGTTAGGCAAGGGAGCGAAAGTACGAAAGTGTAGATGGGAGAACCATACCTCACTCGCCACGCCTCACCTCATTGGCTCTTGCGTTGACAAACTAAATAAAGGCAAGAGTGGTAGTTACATGACGCCGTGTCTTGCGATGGCGGTTTATTTAATTTTTAATAAAAAAAAATAACCGAATTCGGTTAGTAAGACATTAGATATGAAATAACATTATAGTTGTACCTACATATATTTATTTAAAAAACTCAACCTGTATTAAATAAAAAAAAAATTCTATGTAAAATATTGAATTCTGCTAGACGTGTGAATAATTCGGCTGTACACTTATCCAAATCAATAACTTCGAACTCAATTAAAGTCATATTAACACTTACAAAACCTAATTAAATTATTACCTCCATTCCATCCGCATTTAATATTGTTATTATTATTTCATGAAAGTTGCATAATATCAACGTTTTCAGGAAAACAAAGTGATTACGCCGACAATGGCCTCTCCGCTGGAATACTGAATAAATTGTTGAAAATTTTATTGCATACATCATTTTTATTACAGCTTTGGAATATTAGTCCTAAGTCCAAAACATGTAATTTTGTAGATAGAAAGATTTGTTACGAATGGGATTTGAATCCACGACCAACTGGATAAAGTCCTATTCCGATAGTCTTATTCTTCAATCCTAGTCCTATCTTATCTTGGTAATACTAAAACAAAAAAAAACATTTAAGGTAGTTTCCATAAAAAATAAATAGACAGTGATTTTCTGACTAAAAATAAAATTTTTAAATTTTCGAAATTTTGTTGAAAGAAAAAAAAATCATATACCTTATTGGTAAAGGTCCCAGTCGCTCTGCCATTATTGTATTCGTAACCGTGTTCGTGATATCGAAATTTCTCTCTATCGAAAACCTCAGATTTTTCTCGGAGTCTAGAATTGTGCCCGGTTAATGACAAAAGGCTCGCCGTGACACAGGCGGCGAAACGTGGGTGTACTGCATACACCTCTGCTTACCCCCTCTGGGACACGAGGGTGTGTGTGAGAGGGTGTGTGTGTGTGTGTGTCACGAAGCAAATACAGGTGTGTGTAAAGAACAGGGTTTGGAGAAATCCGAATTAGAAACTTCAGAGGGTATTCTACGGTTGTCCCACTTGGCAACAACTACACTGCACCATTCACTATCGGTTGTTTTACACAAAGCAACCTAATTTCGACTAATAGGTTAAGTGCTGACGGCATCGACAAAGTGCACATGCAGCTCTGCTTGTATCAACCCTTTGATGTCCAAATGCATCAGGGCTTTAGAAAATAGAAGAAGTATATTCGTTATGCCTAAAGTAAATAAAACTACAAATTTAAAAAAAGTAAAAAACTGTACTGTTTGACTTAAATGTAAGAATATTTTTTTTATAGACTCACGCCTGTATTCCCCAGAGGGGGTAGGCAGAGGTGTATATTTTCACCCACGTTTCGCATGCTATAATACCCGTGTATTAGGGGGCGAGCCTATTGCCATTAAACGACCGCAATTCCAGACTCCATGCTGCTACTGAGAGTTTCCTAATAGAAAAACCCAATAACACTTTACCCGACCTCGTGCTTAGCAGTCGCGCTTTCTACCACTAGACCAACGAGGCATAAAATGTTTGTCTCTCCTGAAAATATCAAATTTGACTTACGCACGATATCTGAAATCTACGCAAACAAAGTCGGAGGCGAAGCGCTAGTAAAGCATAATAATATAATTATTTCTATTTATGGAAACTTCTGACGTTAGAAATGACGCAGTCTCGCAAAACGTATGCAAAGTTATTTTAATTGCTGTCTGGATATCACGTGCAGTGTTATTTTAAGCTCGTTTTGACGTCTAGTGACGTCAGTTACGTAGGTAATGGTACCTATATAATATGCAATATAGTGCAGTATACTGGTGGACTCAGTGCAATGTATGAACGTTTAAAGGGTGATATTTAATGGAATTGTTTAATTTGAAAAGATGGTTGGTACAAATACGGGTTTTTGATTGATCCACTAAAATCTGAAAGATCTCTTTTTAATATGCTATACCTATTACCTATTAAAGTTGGCGTAATTATTATACTTTACAGTTTTAAAACAAATACTGATTGTTCCTCTTTTTTGCTGATTCATACCTATATAATTAGATACTTTAAAATATTCACAGTCAAATATATAGGAATCACACTATCGGAGCAAACGGGCGTGGGGTCAGAGAGGGTGGCATGCAGACGAAGCCCTCTTAAAAAATTGCTGAATTTTAGGTCAGAATTGTGATCTAATAACGTGTTATGACGTCAAAAATACTTTGAGCTATTTCAACACAAAATTAACTAAATTAAAAACTATTAGGAATAGAGTAGTATCTTTAAAAACTAAACATTTGCGTGTGAGAGACGTTTGTCTCCTCCACCCTTCATTTTCAGCCCCAAATTCACCTAGCTTGTTACAAAAGCAACCCCGAACAAACACGTGCCTTTTCTAAAAGGTATAATTAAATTCGCTCATTAAAAAAATATTAATTATAATATTCCGCTAATTTAATTCTGGTGTACAGTCCCGAGCAGTGATAGCCTAGTGGTATAACCGTTGGGCTACTAAGTCAAAGGTCGTAGGTTCGAGACCCAGGCAGGCACCTCTGACTTTTCTTTACGTTTTAGAAATTAATAATTATCACTTGCTAAAACGGTATAGAAAAACATCGAGAGGAAACCAGCCGTCTATTATTCTGTAGGTCAGATAGCGACATAAGTTTTATCCCGAAAATGTTTATTTTCATTTTTATCATTTTTTATACCAGTATTATAATGAGGTAAAGTTAGGTTAAAGAGGGTAATCTCTAAAACTATCAATCCGATCCTAAAAATAAATTCTTTCACCAATAGGAACCTACTTTATCCCTGAGTGCTATAGGCTGTTTTATTCTGAAAAAGTTGAGTTTTCAGTAAAAAATAACGAAATCTGTGATTAAAGTTAGAAAAAAAAGGCAATCAGGCTGCTTTATCAACGTGTGTTTATAGGAAAATTTAATATAACGCGGGCAAGGTAGCGGGGAACAGCTAGTATTTAATATTTCGTCACGGGAAATGCTAGTTCGATGAAATGCAACTTCGATATGCATCAACAAACTGTCGTTCGGAATGAAACAAGTAAAATCAATACATCAACACGTCGTACATGACAAAACCGATACTCCGATACTAACAAGCGTACGATACAACGCTTTTATTCACAGTGATCGACAACTGGGAGATATGCATGACATATTGTGAAGTTTGCAAAACATTTTTATTGGTAACATTTCTCATGTTTTTAGAAGGAACCGAAAAAATACAATACGAAAAATATACAACTCGTATAGTGACACTTTTAGCGAAGAATATAATACTATTATTATAGTGAGACATCAATGAAACATACTCGTCTTTGTCGTTTCAGGATGTTATGTATTAGATAGTGAACGCACCTCAGATGTTGTCAGTTGTCAATGTCAAAGCTGATTGATGTATGACGTTTCAAAAATAAAGATTACGCGCCGTTTTATCTTTTGAGTTATCAAGTTGTATAATTCTGTTCCCTAATTCTAGTATTTAACACAGGAGAATTTTCCTTTATCTTATGATCGATGTACAGAGTTTAGACTGCTCAAGTGATAAGTGCGTGAATAGATTTCAAAACTAAGACCTTTGACTTGGCAGTCCAACAGTCAAACCAATACAAACTCATTGCTAATGCGGAGTACAAAAACGGGACAGGCATAAATAAATGAATAATATTAATAAAAAAATTATAGATCAACATATTGCATGGAACTTATAACATAGCCGGCGAAACGTGGGTGTACTGAATACAGATCTGCCTACCTCTTCTGGGGAATACAGGCGTGAGTCTATGTTAGAGATGGTTAATTTTAACCACTGTTTGTCTATTATCGAAAAAATTCTGCGCACGGTACACGGTACAAATCGTACACATAACAATGACTATATTGTTCTCCTCTTCCTGTAAGGGCGCCGTATCGCCCAGAAATACTGACAAGTCAACAAAACAAACTTTGGTATTCTGACACCCGATGATCGAACTGAAATGTGATTGAACTACGTATGTATTGACATAGTAATACATATCTGTATTTCAATGCTGTTTTTTCCTCTGTATTTTGTTGACTTTGGAGTTATGTTTACAAGCTGCTGCTTATATCATAAGGTGACGTAAATTACTGTCAGTGTCCCGGTCCTGACGGTGGTGTCCTTTCCTAATTTCAATTGTCATATAATGTTCGGTATTTTTTTTTTCGCGTAACAATAAGTAGGAATTATATTATGTACTCATCATCGGTTTAATTGCTTTTAACTGTATTGTAATTGTTATAATTTTAATTCTTGTTATAATTATTTTGCCATATTCTAACCCTAAACCAATGCCTAGAATGTTGTACAGAAACTTAAATATATCTGGCCAAATGCAAAAAAAAAATCTTTGTTTTTATGTTGATTGTACGCGTAAATATTGTTTTTGCTAAAATATGTATAATATATATGTGTAAAAAATTGTACACATTGTATTGTAGTTTTACTCTATTTATTACTTCTTAGGAATTGTAGTTTTATATAAATATTTAATAAGAAATTTAATAAGCTAACGTGTGCTAAAACATGTAAAAATTTCACAAAAATATTGTAGTTTTATCTATGTGGTTTATTTACTTACTTATGAATGTAGTTTACTATTAGATCAAAATTTGACACAGGTTTTAATAAACCTTTCTAAATAATTACGCGAGTAAACTTAAATAAACTCTTTATCAGCTTTTCCTGCCAACCCTACATATAACATTAACAGCTGAAGGATCAGTCGTAGTTTACTTACTTATTTATTAATATGTACTAGGGTTACTATTAGATCAAAATTTGACACGGGTTTTAATAAACCTTTCTAAATAATTACGCGAATAAACATAAATTAACTCTTTATCTGCTTTTCCTGCCAACCCTACATATCACATTGACAGCTGAAGGATCATTCGTCACCTGTGATACATTGTGATTGAGCTGTTATTTGGAAATGTTTTGTACAGTGCTCACATTCTTCTTTTGTTTTTTATTTATTTGTCCCTAGATAAATTGTGTTGTGAACGACAAACGCTTCTATTTTTTTTTTGTGAACAGAAAATAAAATATTTACGTCAATTTACGCGTGAAAATGGTTTTTGAAAAAAAAATTCAAGTTGAGAAATTTGCTTAGGGTTGTAAGGAGGTATATTTATCAGTATTTAGGTAAAACAATTAATCAGTAAAAAAAATCAGAAAACCAGTAAAAGCCTAGTGGAAACGTTGAACTCCCAAGTCAAAGGTCGTTGGTTCAAAACCCAGGCACGCACTTCTGACTTTTCGGATTTATGTGCATATCGCACCTTCGGTAAGACAAGGGCCGAAGTGCTAAAATTTCTGAAAATTAGTTAAATATGCCAAAGTGCCTTAAAAACTTATGCGTTATTAAAAACTAATTATCACTAACTAAAACGATGAAAGAAATCATCGTGAGAAAACCAGCACACCTGAGAGATTTTTAAACGGTGTGTAAAGCCATGTCAGAGACCTACGAGCAGTTTAAACTCTAACACCAGGTTGTTTATCAACCATTTGATGAAGAAGAAGATTGTTTTGGCTTATGTCATTCAATCTGTCGAATCATTTGGTTTAACATAGTATAGGGAACCCATTTTTTACAAATAATTTTTTAAAGCATTTATGCATGCGATGAACAGGACAAAAGAAAAAATCGATTACCCATTATTAAACCCACAACCTACTGGTTAAAACCACCAGCAGATTTTGTATATTTTTTAAACAGACTCCCGACCAAATAAATCCCGACCCAATAGAAGATTAATACGCATAAGTGAGCAAACACGAGTCCAATCGGTTTAGATATATATTATAGGGTGCAAAGGATAGGGTTTGATCGACCCTAGGATTGTATATAGGTATATTGTTTTTTAAATATTTTTTTTAGAATTTTTAATTCATAATTTATGTTTTCTCTCATTTGTTTTGTGTGTTTTTTAAGGTTACGGCATTTGATCTAAATAATTACTTTGTGCTGTCTTATGATCCATAAGACACCTTTTTATATAGAGTTGCTAGCCATGAAAAGCTGTAGGTACCTAATTGTCTTCTTGTATTATATTTCAACATGATTTCAAGTATCAAATTTTTTGTAAGAGTGAGTATTTAGGAGTGTCACGATGAGGGTGCATATTTAAAAAAAAACCTTTATAATTAATAAAGAATAAAAAAAAAGTATCATATTTCATCTGTAATTCTACCTATGAAGAGCTATTGGTTTTTAACCCGTAAAATAAATAAATAATTTTAAACAGTGGTCACTTACTCTATTTTAATAGAAAAAACTTTAATAAAAAGCACTCACCTGAGACTTCTCAGCGTAATAAACCAGGCTCGCAAAAATCACGATACCAAGCACCAAGAAAAACACTAATAAAGTCAATTCTTTCGCCGAAGCCTTGAATGTATGCACCAGAATCTTCAACCCTGGACTATGCCTCGTCAGCTTGAACAGCCTGAGGATCTTGATAATTGAGATAAACTCCAAAATGTCTGCTTTATCCACGTATTGTCTCACTACAGAAAATTCTACCACAACGTCCATATAAAAACTTAATGTTGCTATGAAGTCTATGATGTTTACTGGGGATTTCACGAACTCTATTAAATTTGGTGCTACCTGCAACAAAGAGAAAGGTGGGTTTAATTTTTTAAATTAGGTTTTATGCAAGATGACGCCAACACACCATTATACAAGGTTATACTTAAACACAAGCATCCTTAAAAGGGGTAACATAACTCAGCAAAATGTATGGAACAGCTGATTTTTTTTGCGATTTCAGGGTTGGTCCAGTAGTAAAAGTTGTTCGTAATGATGAGTTTAATGACCCCTTTTAAGGATACTGGTGTTTTACAAATAACCCTGTATATCTCATGATTTTATATTCGATTTTAACCTACTTGTTCTTCTATTGGAGCTCAGATGTTTAATTATAATGCTCTAGCTGTTTTATTTGCGCTTTATGGATAATATAAATAGGACTGAATACTCGACTCAAAATTGATGAGTATCGTCTTAATAGAAGTAGGTACCTACGAAAATTACGAAGGCAAATACAAAAATATGATTTATTATGAATTCATCATTATTATCATCATTTCAGCAATAAGACGTCCACTGCTGAACATAAGCTTCCTCAAATGACTTCCAGATCGGCCGGTTGGAAGCAACCTGCATCCAGCATTATGAATTATGTAGTTAGAATTAGTTAAATAATCTTCTAAATTTTCCTTTCCGAAACATAAAATTATATTATATCTTATTATTTACAAAACCTGTAATTAAAATACAAGACATCAACTTTCGTAAGTTATCTCATAAGTTTAATGTTTATCATTAAATTGTTTATTATGTATAGGTGATAATAATTTATTATTATTTTAATTAACATTATAATTTAAGAATACCTTACACTGATATTCTCAGCTAGCTAGCACTAGTTTGCAAGTGCACATGCCAGTCTTAAATATTCCTTTGTGAGCATATAGCGTGTCGCTGTTTCGGCTCAATGCAAGATGGAAATTGAATACGCAGCATCCTACTATTAAAGGCAGCTACAGCGAACATGAGCTTATATCAGAAGTGCATGGTACAGAACAAAGGTGTAATTTTGATGAACGGTGCCTTAAATATAAAGTGAATAACCTAGTTGAAAAGGCAGCAGAATTATATTATTGCCTTTATTATTAATTACAGAGAATTTATCATAATTTGAAAATTTACTTCACTATTTTTAAATAATTATATTGCCTTTACTAGTAATTACAGACTATTTATCATCATCTGAAATTAACTTTACTATTTTTTCAAAGGTCGTAGGTTCGAAATCACGTAGGTACCTCTGACTATTCGGATTAATATGCGTCTAACTAATTATCATTTGCTAAAATAGTGAAGGAAAACATCGTAAGGGAACCAGCACACCTGAAAAAGGTGTGTAAAGCCATGTCTGAGACCTATGGGCGGTTTAATCTTATAAAGAAAACAGAAAGAAGAATATAATATAAACATAGGATTTTCTCCTGTATCGTAGGTACTATATGACATTTCACACAATGCACAGACGCCTGTAGAAATTAATATATTTTGTTCATTACACAAATACATACAAATTCATTCCGTGCCCAAGAGTACTGCTTACCCGCTACCCCAATCAAATCTTTCAAACCTAATCTATCTTTGAAATTGAATCTAAAATCTTAAAGCATCTTCGTATTTGACCAATAGTAAAACCAATTACTTAGTAATAGTTTTAATCAAAAATCTCAATTATTCCCCGAATCTTATAATTATCCTTCAGGATAATCTCTACTAACCATTTTGACTTGTGAAAATGGTTAGTAGAGATTATCGTAAATCGTTTTTTTTAGTAACTATTGACGAGATTTAGTGCTATCATTAAAAAATTTGAAAAACAAAAAAAGGCGGTCTAATTTCGAACAATAGGCGACCTCTAGTAAAAGTTGCTCAAGATTGTTTAAGGTTTGGTTTAGTTGATTCAAATTAAACTATTATAAGATACGCATAGCATTCGTGATGGTCACAAACAACAAAATGTATTTTTTTTGTGATTTTTTTTCATGTTAGCTAATTAAATATAGAAAGGCCCTAAAGCTTAGAAAGTGATTTGAAATTTTGACTTATGCTAAATACGGTGGCTTAGCGGTCAGAGCGTCGACACAGTACGCCGAAGACCGTGGGCCCGAATCCCATCCGTATCAGTTATTTTTTCAAAGTTGTTTTTTCTTGTTAAATAATTACTATAACAAAATGATACTTTTTAGAGTCAAGCTATAACAAGTTACCCACGAAAATTACACGTAATTTTACCCATCAAATAAGAATTTATAATAATCGGCAACAATTTTTCGCCAACTTATCATAACCCCAGAAAGGTTAAGCTCAACAATTTCAATGAAAAAGGTCAGTCTAACCCTACGCATTGAAAAGAAAGCAAAATGGCCGTGTAAGTGGCCCAAACAAATATGTAGCCCAATTAACTGGGCTTTTATCACGCCAGGGTATGCAGGATTGGGTATAATGAGATGATTTCGTATAAAAAATATGTGTTACAAGGTGAACATAATTGGAAAGGTTATTTAAGGTACGGTTTTACTGATGCGTTTGAAATTAGAGTTATAATTTTGTTAGGTAATATTATTACAATATAAGCAAAAAATTATTAAAATTTTATGTTATTTTTAAATTAAATTTACATAAAACTATGTTACCTCCTCTTTTCAAAGATAATATCAAAATAGGAGCCATTTTATTTAAGTACTCACAATTAATTACTATTACCACAAAAAAGCTAACGTAATTTTATCAACCTTATGATCTAAGTTATTAACCATTGAAGTTGGTAATTAAAACCTAAAACGGCATGCTTGTTTGAAAAAAAACTTTTTCTCATAATAAAAACCAAGCTAACTTGACAATCTCACTTTGCACAGCGCTACATAGGTACCTATTGTTGTAAATTTTATGCTTCGTGGGTCATAAAGTCTGGACTTTAAACTGCAGTGGAGCATGAAATAAATACATTATGTTCTGTCTCTTAGTTCTACACGTTAAATGTTTTATAACTCGTGTTACGTTAAACGTTAAAACAAACAACCCACAAGCATAAGGCTTGATGTAAGCGGTTACTAACTTATAGATGCTTTCAACAACCGAGGTATAGTTTGCGCTTTGCCGGCCTATGTGGGATTATGGAAACGCGGTCAGATTAATAGAAGGAGGATCATGCCTCCGGTGCTAGTTTTAAATCCTTGCTCTACAAAATTGTCAAAGCTGTGTCACACAATAGGCACAGGCAATAGAATTTTGCCTTTTATTTTTTGCTTTGTGCAATAAGTATTACTACTAATAATGCAAATAAGCACGTTTTTTTTATCTTGTATATTATATATATTTATAATCTAAACTTGACACATATCAAATACACAAAATACTTAAAGTAACTCTTCAACATATTTTTGTCGTGTCAAATCGCGACGCGACGAAAATCCTACAAAAGTTTTTTTATTAATGCTCGCAAAAACTTGAGACATTGGGTAATATACCTATCAAAAACATTTGAATACACCAACCCGCTAAATAAACGAACCAAAAACCCTTAAATCTTTAGCAAAACTACTTTAAACCTTTTAAATCCTACTTAAACCAACCCATACACATGTAATCCCAAGTCGCACGTTCGCGCCAATTAAACCTACCCTTAAATTATATTCAATGTAACCCTTTTTCGATGAATCAGTGAATCTGGTAAAAGGTCTGTCAATATGCTTTTTAATCCTAAAATTTTGTAATAAGGCCTATTTTTGGGACCTTTATGAGATAACCTGATAATATTACCTATCTAACTACTGTATTTTTTCTTTTCACGTAGAAAAAAAGCTTTAGACTGGTTAACCGGGCTTCTAGCGAGACCTAACCGGCCTCCAGCTAAGGCATTTCAAACCAACCACTAATCTAAAGCCACAGCAGCTAAGGGTGCGTAATGGGCCTCGGGCCACGTCTTAGGGCTTTGCTTGGGGACAAGCTAGGGACTAGCTGGATCTGATTTTGATTATTTTAGAACATGTTTATGACTAAAGGGTCGCTCCGGGATGGTATAAGCAAGGGTCAGGGAGGAATTAATAATTTTAATTGCAGTGATACTTAAATAATGATAATGCGTCCCTTTTTCGCGGAAAATAAGAAGATATTTTTACTTTCCCTTCAAATAAATGGATCTATCTATATTGTGTTAATATTGATCTGTAATATTACATTTAATACTGAGGTAAAATATTGAATCACTGGAATCAGTTCCATTCATAACAACCAACCAACCATCAGTGAACTAGTTTGGTGATTAATACACGAGCTTTCTCTGTTGGAGAAGAGGCCTTTGACCTGCAGTGGAACAGATACAGGCTTTATTTATTAAATACTAGCGACCCGCCCCGGCTTCGCACGGTTACGCTAATATGCATGTATTATACATATAAACCTTCCTCTTGAATCACTCTATCTATTAAAAACAACCGCATCAAAATCCGTTGCGTAGTTTTAAAGATCTAAGCATACATAGGGACAGACAGACGCGGGAAGCGACTTTGTTTTATACTATGTAGTGAAGTAATGAACAACGATCTAACTGTTTGTTCGCGGGGAGATGACTTCTGCAATGGGTGAACAAAAACGTTTGCTCCTACCAAATAAATATAATAATATATTCATAAAGTTCTAAACTTTAATTTTTAATTTTAATTGTTTCTTGGGGGCTGAGGGCCAAAGCAACTTTGAACAAAGAAATAAATAAAGTATCTGCTTAGTTAGTTTTACAAAACTTTTACATTTCCACAAGATTGTAAAGATTCTATTTTTTATTATACACTAGTAATTCACATGTAAGTACAGACGGCTACAAATCAAGCTATAAAAACCAATATAAACTGACCTCGCATTGTATAGGCTCTTTGTACAACAAGATGTCAGCTTATACTAGAAATGTATGGCTTGATGTGTAGCCGTGTGTACCTTCATACACTAATAACATTAGCGGGACCGCAGGATATAAATAAATAAATAAATCAGCCTGTAACTGTCCCAATACAGGGCAAAGGCCTCTTCTCATACATACAGAGAAGGATTGAGCATTAATCACCACGCTAGCTCATTGCGGGTTGGCGATTTCAGACTATTAATGTCCAGGTTTCCTTACGATGTTTTCCTTCACCGTTAGTCAGTGGTGTCTTAGATTAACTAAGGAAGTACATTATGACATTGAAAAAGTCACATTGGTACATGCTAAGTTCAAACCCACACCCACGCGCTAGCAAAGCGGGTCCGTAACCAATGCGCCACCTATTATGGCAGAATATATGAATATGATAATGACTGCCTTACTAAGCAATGTGAAAAGTTTTTTGCATTAAACAGCTTCTTTGTATAAAAATTAAAAATATAAATAAGCAATCTGCAAGTTCCTGCCAATATATGAATATGTAACAATCACTATTTATGCCACAAACGGCAGATTGAAGTTCATTTGCAATACAAAACAGTTTTATTTTGTAAAATGACGAGAAAAAATGGAGACGGAGTTTGTTCGGTATTTTTTGCTGTTGGTTTGAATATTGTGTTCTGAAAAATATTTGCTTTATTTTATAAAGATAAAGATATATTTATTTTGTAAAACATGAGAAATACAGTACAAGGCATAGCCTGCAATGTAGATGTTAAAAAAATATCCTACCTTATTTATCCTACTAATAAGATCGTCAGAAATATGTCTTGTATATTTTTATCCTACTAATATAATGAAAATTTAATTGTTGATTGTGAGTTTGTGAAAACATCCAAATATGTATTAATTGTTAATCAGTCGTGCTTTATGGCGCTGACAACTGCCAAATAGGCTTTTCTTAAAAACATTTTTAGCTGAATCTATTAAGTTAGTGGCAGTCAAAAAAATATATCGATATTGGAATAGCGTGTATCGATATCGTCAACTTGCCGCTTACATCCACCGGACGATCGATCGACGACGACGATCTTAATTAAGTTTAAATAATAAATTCCCTTATACCTATTACTTATTTAACGCTGTTTTCTCCGTAACCAGACGCAAGAATAATATTTAAGTAAAAGAAACGAGGAAGGCTTTTAAATTTACATTATTATGTCACCACAGACCTGATGTCATAATTAAATTACAGCACCCTAGAGCATAAACCAGCTGTTTTAGTGTACGCCACAAGTTACAAGGGGAAAGTGTATTTAACGAAGTTATGATTTACTAGCATTTGCCCGCGGTTTTGCTAGCTTTAATTTAGAATTTCAATTTCGATCATTATTCAAAAGACACGTGGCGTCATCTATTATTATCTTAAGTCAAGTCAAATCATCATCTGCCTAGCCTTTTCCCAACTATGTTGGGGTCGGCTTCCAGTTTTACCGGATGCAGCTGAATATCAGTGTTTTACCAGGAGCGACTGCCTATCAGACCTCCACAACCCAGATACTGGGTTACACGATACCCCAGTCAAATAATCATGTACCTAATGAATGCTATGGGCAGGTTGGGAAACTTCATAATTATATTTTACCAGTTTTTGCCAGCGTCTTCGTGATAGTTTAGGATTTCAATTGTCTGTAATCAAAGCTTGTAAGTAAGCCTCTTTCAAATCTAGGTGAGTTAGAATAAATGGACTCCACCATTCTGACTCACTTAAGATAATATAGAACAGTGAAATACCGTTTTCGACCGCCATTAGATACGCCGCCGCCGTTATTACACATGTCATTTAAATTATTCAGAGTAACAGGAAGCTAACTTGATTCCCGTCAAGTTAACTTCCAATTTCCAGCTCTTAACTTACGCCGCGTCAAGTAAGAAACTCCTCTATAGGAGGAAAAGTTGAATTTTCATAAGTTATTTACTAAAACTCTGATGTTGGCGCTTCAGATATGCATCCGGTAGGAAAAGTTTTAGCTTACAAGTTTTTATAAATTAACAGGTCGTAAGACAACGTTGATTGGGTGCGGGAAACTAAGGAACTAAGGAAGGTGTCGTATCGCATTTTTTTACTAGCTTTTATTTAACTTGCAATTTATGTTTGTTCGGATGGAATCTTGCAAGCTGAATTAGAACGACTTCTTCTTATCCTACGAAGTGGAATTTTGCATGTTAGTTCAGTTCCAATGACAATGCATTTTTATGGTAAGCATGACCTGAATCCATCCAAAATTTTAGGCGTAAAAAGGAAACAAACAAACAAACTAACTTTCGCATTAATAATACTAATTACGTAGGCTACCGCCGGAGGAGATAAAGGAAACCAAAGTAATATAAAATAAAACTATATTATAATAAAATACTACAACTAATTCCTAAACCTAAGGTCGGTGACTACCGCTCGATGTAAGAAACGATAGTGCCGCTAAAAATTATCTGTTATAAAAATTAAGAATACTGGACGTGTGGAATATGCTAACGCAGCATATTTGGTAAAGTAAAGTCCAAGGTGGCACGAGTTGGTGATATGGCGACACAGCAGATAAATGTCGGCCAAAGTATGTGATCGACGGCACCCGGAAGCGTCGACTAATCAGATAAATCATCTTCACGCAATATAGCCAAAATGACGTAGGTAGAGTATGTAACATACTAGTAGTTGTAAGTTGATAAATTGTAGCCTATGTGTTTGTTATTCTGATGTATAAACTTTATTATTGTAAAGTGTCATCAAAATCCGTTTGGTAGTTTTTGCGTGAAAGAGTAACAAACATCCACCCATCTTCACAAACTTTTAGGTACATTTGTAATATTTGATAAGTTAGGATGTCCTCAGTGTCAGAAGTTAGTCAACTACGCAGGACATATATTAGGTGCACAAGTGTGTGCGCAAACACAGGTGCACTCTCTATTCCCTTTCAAAATAAATAGGACGGCAATCCGACACCGTTCATCATTTTTTACAGTTTTATTTGTTTCTAAACCTCTAATATTTCAATATAGCGATCACAACTTCATCATAAATTTCCAACACAAAAGTTTTTAACATTTTCTACAAAAATAGATCTACATGAGCGAACCCAGTAAATCAGCTATGTTATAATACCTTCACAAAATTGACTCAATTGAACATATCCATACTACATTGGATTCAGAGCTGAATTGGAACATAATGAAATTGGTTCAGAAAGCATTTCCTTATTCAAAATGAATTCTTCAAACGGAATTGATTCGCTTATGATTGGCTTATAGATTTGATTTTCGTAATAATGTAATGATGTAACTGAAGTGACTTGATTTTTAGGGTTCCGGAACCAAATAGCAAAAATGGATTCCATTTAGTTTGTCATGTCTGTCTAGTGTCTGTCTGTCTGTCAGTGTGACGGACAGTTTCACAGATTATCAAGGCTAGAAAGCTGAAATTAGGGATGAATATACAACGTGATTTCACGCTTTTTTATTTTTGTTGCTAATTAAGACGTCTGTTTGTTACAAGATTGTTACTCAAAAGTATTACAACATCTAGACAAACCAGTGTAAGGTTTTGTGATGTTCTTGTATTTTATTATGATGTAGTTAATTAAATTGAAAATAAAAGTATTTATTTATCACGCCAAGAAAGTTATGAACTTTTTTTTTATATTTTTTTTTATGGGGCCTCCCATATAGGTATGAAAAGTGGGGATAATAATTTTTTTTTAGTTATTATAATAGTTTATAGCTTTCATAGATTTAAGAATATATTTTTTACATGTTCTATGCTTATTACTTTTCGACTTATAACTAAAAATATGCAAAAATATCCGTCCAAGTCGCCTTAAAAATTCCGAAGTGTAGAGGCCAAATAACTGAAATAATTCTAAGAAAAAATGAAAATAATATTTTTGATAAAAAACTGACGCAAAAACAACTGCCGCGCGGGACTTGAATCCCGACTTGAATGGCACGGCACGCCAAGATCGCACGTTCAAGTCCCGCTCGAGTCAGTTATTTTGCGAGATTCCTATTAAAAAAATTTTCATTGAATTTTAAGAAGTTGGCTTTTGTTGTGATTAGTCGCTGTGAACGAAATTCTGTCAGAAACACAATATTAAAGGTTATTTTTGGTATCTTGTATTAGTTTTCGACAAAAATATCTTCCCTCTGTAATCCATTTATTAGTTTAGTATTATATTCTATTACCATTTCCAATTACATCAAAGCTTCATATATGTATTGATATATGCCTTTAATCAGAGGTTCTGAATTAATCTGGTTATATAAATGCCGAGGGTAAGCCTGAGATTATAATATCGATATGTTTAATTATATCGTATTAGGCTACGTTACTTATATTTACTTCACTATTGTATCGATATTCTTCTTGGGCGTAATTTTATATTACCGCCCGCTTTTCTAACATAAAATAGCCCTTTTTGCGAACAAATTTTTTTCTTTTGCCTGTCCTGGTCCCATGTTACAGGATGGGGTCAGCGCAAAATGTTTTCTTCCTCCATTCCTCTCTATCAGCCGTCATCTGATCATTTACTCCTTTTTCATTCATGTCAGTGCTTACACACTCCATCCATCTTTTTTTTGGTCTTTCTTCCATCCGTCAACTCTTATATTCATCACCCTTTTAGACACATGCGTTTCATCCCTCCTCATCACATGCCCGTACTTAGACAAATGATTTCCTTTCAACTAATCTGTCACTGGCGCCACTTCAAAACTTTTGCGAGCAAGCATGATAAAAAAAAATGTTGTCTCATTACTAAGCTAAATAAACTTAGAGACCAACTTAAGGAAGGGATAAGAAAGGGCTTTGAAGACCTTCAAAGGCCGAATTTCCTGGTGTTCATGGAAACGGAAAGCAATTAATAGGGAACAAATTAACTCCAAGTCGGTTGAATACGAGTCCTGTTCATTTTCTCGATTGTTTTTCGTTTTGAATAATTTATGGGTACGACGTGCAGCGTCCATGGTCAGTCCCATAAATTGCTGAGCTATAGACTTGCTAATTTGACGAAAAAACAGTGGGCTGAAAGTATTCATTTTAATAAAACGAAACCCTAAATTCAATATTATTCGAATACATGTAATTTCAGTTTTACTGACTGATGACCCTAAAAAAACTTTATTACAAAATATGAATATGCCAACTTCAACCAACTAAAAAACTAGAAAACAATACATTTTTTTTTAAATAAACAAATACTAAACTTCGACGATGAACTTCCATTACGAATAAAATTTTGACAGTTATTTTTAATAGCTGTCGAAATGTTAACGGCATATACCATTTACCAATCACAGTGAGTTCAAAAATTTTATTTGATTAAATTTTACGGTAACTACGTTAACTTCTGTATGATTCGAAAAGTTCGGTTGAAATGGACGCAGTTAAAAAATGGACCAGTTTACTAAATTGTGATTGTAATTGAGTTCTACAATCATTCTATGTATTGTCTATGAAATTTACCGGTCGGTGCAGCTGTGTACCTATACCGTTTACTGTTACTGTTACTGTCAGCCCATATCATTCCACTGCTGGGCAAAGGCCTCTCCCCCTGATTGCCACGTCTTTCGATCCAGAACCAATGTGGTCCAGTACAGTTGTAATGTTTTTTACTTCGATAAACGTATAGGTTTATCGAAGTAAAAAAATATACAACTCTTGAAATTAATTAAGAAGTTTCGTTCAAAAACTAAACCCAAATAATTATTGCTAAACATTGACAGAAAAACAAAAATATATGCATCAGCGGAAAAAGACTGGATTATAATTATCTTATTCGATGATGATCAATTAAATTTTTATCCTTGAAAAATAATCTGTAAATCGAATTCAAATGTAGTCCATTTTCAAGAGCAAGTGTAGTCATGCAACACCGCACCGCATTCGCTCTTGAGAATGGGCTCCGTTTGAGATCAAAACTAGTCGGGTAATTCCAAAATAAACCCGTGAGTAAAGTCGTAATAATATTTAATAATTATATAGTATGACTCGCGGAAGTTATTATCCTAGAAAATTAACAAATTAACCTCACTGGTTCAATAGCGAGCAGTAAACTGGTTAAAACAACAGAACACAACGGCAACAATTAATGATTGTAAATTAACTGTAACTTTGTGAAGTTTCTTCATTTTGTTGGAAATGTTTTTTTTTGTTGTTGTGAAGAATTGTAGGAGTTCGTGAAGATTGAGCAATGTTTTGTTTGATTTCTGAAGCAAAATTGAGTTTGAAAGTAAAGTTAGTAAACATCTTTATAAAGCTTACCTAATTGCTCTTGTATGTTTATTTTTAGAAATACATTTGCGATATTAGAAAAAAATATTTATGATCATCATTTTTGAGTCTAAAAGTGGCAACGATTACGAAAAAATAAAATATAAAAATGCCCATGCATATGATGGGAAGAGAGGAAAATCATGTTGTGCGAATATTATTAAGATTGGATGTAGATGGATACAAGAAAAGAGGCAGAGAAGATTGTGTGAAGGATGATATGGCAAGAAAGGAAGCGACTACTGAGATGACGACTGGTGATAGAGATATGTAGAGAAAGAGGGCATACTACGCCGGACTACGGAGGTGATACTACGCCGACCCCAAATAAATAGGGAAAAGGGCAGGAAGAGTATGATATTTGAGTATAATTATTTTTTTCTATTCATGTTTGATCTACGTTACGTTAAATAAAAAGTTAATTTGAATGTAGAAAAGAATTTCGATGGCACGGGCAGACACAGTGGATGGAACCGGGTTCAAATCCTGCTCGTAATATATTTTTTCTTTCTACATAAAATTTGAACTTTAATGTTGAAAAAAACGTAAATACTTTATAAAAAATAAGACTAGTATAGTTAATTTAGTACAAAAAATTACTTTGCTATTTAATAGATTGTCTTTGGTCATTTCTGGTTTATCTATGACAACACCAAATAAATATTACATTCTGATCACGAACGTAGAGGATAACCATGAAATGTAATTATAAGGGGACTAACATCACAATTTTCCTCGCGTGCTCTTCAAATGACATTAAAGACTTGGGTAAAGTGGTGGACGACATTGCAGAGGATTATAGTATCAATGTAATTTAATATTTATCCCATTGATATAAAATACATATTTCATTGTTTTTATGATTATAGTGATTCTAGTTGCCAATTTGAAGGATAAGAGGATAAAGTGCCAATGTAATTTCATGTTTATCTCATTGATATAAAATACATATTTCATTGTTTTTATGACTGTAGTGATTCTAAGTTGCCAATTTCAAGTTTAGTCTATCTTCATGGAGAGGCTCGCAAAAAACTCTATGGTTGATATTTTTAAATAAAAGGTTTACAATATTATTGGTTGGATTGTTTTGAGGACTTGTGTATCCTGAAATTGACTCTTCCAGCCAGCACCGGGTTCATCACAATGAACCCGGTGCTGGCTGGAAGAGTCAATTTGTGGTTGCTTGCTTATGGTATTTTTTAGCCTGGCCGCGCACAAACCACCAATCACAACCACAAAACGCCGACACCTATGCATTTCCTGTGGTATTCATACATTTTATATAGACTCGCCGCACACGGTTGACGCTGATAGTCGCTACACGCTGGCCACTTCTAGCTTCAAGTAGACAGCATTTGTGGTTGTTGCGCATGGCCCATATGTGACCCTAAACAGTTGCCTTTAATTGCATTACAGGTTAATGATAAGTCTTCTTCTTCCTAGCCTTTTTCCAACTATGTTGGGGTCGGCTTCCAGTCTTTCCGGATGCAGCTGAATACCAGTGTTTTACATGGAGCGACTGCCTATCAGACCTCCACAATCCAGATACTGGGATACACGATACCCCTTGGTAAGACTGGTTGTCAGACTTTCGGGCTTCTGACTACCTGTAACGACTGTCAAAGATCTACAATTGACAGCCGGGGCCAACAGCTTAACGTGCTGTCCGAGGCACGAAGAGTGATAATTAATTTATAGATAAGTAATTAAATAAATAATACATTTCTAAAATAAACATCAAACTTAACAAGATATAACTTCTTACATTTCATGTAAACAATGTTTGACTTAGAACGAAGTTAGTCGCGGTACAGAGACATTCATTAAGTTGGGAACTAAGTTAATGAAACCGTGCCCAGCTTACTCGTTTTGCTGCGATATTAATATAACGTTGTAATTAATCGTAGATCTAGGATAACGAAGTTATTAATATGATCTGGAAAAGTTTGTAGGTATGCGGGATCGGCTTTACGTGCTCCGCATCGGACCGTCCTTTCGGTAGGTCGGTCTGAAAGTCGAGGGCAAAAACTTCTACTTAAGGTGTTACCACATAAACACGTAGACGTCGATCGATGATTTTATGTAGTAGAAAGAATCGATTAAGATTTATTGGGCTGCCATTATTAACTTACTTTTTTTAACTAAACTTTTTTTTTTAACCTTCGCATTAAGTAATTGCTAGTAAAACAGTCCAGTAGTCTTATTGAACATCTGAACCATCTTATTCTAATTTCGATCGACGTCTTTCATTCAGTGAGGAAACACCTTAAGGCATTGTTCCTACTACGCCGACGATTCGGGTGATTCGCCGTACCGACAAAACCAAAATTCGATATAAAATTCTGGAACCGGTTTTTACCGGATCCGTCTAGTATCCGTCTATTTCGAAACATCCTGAACGTCATAATAGGAACAGGAAGGCTTCCACAGAAGCAAAAAAAAAAAGATAAGTTGCCAATTGCATTAATTCTTATGTCACAGAAACCGACATAGAACACAATAATAAAAATATATTAACTATCAAACGTCACATAACTAGCATGTTTATGAATTCCAAGGGGGAAAATGTGTGCTAATGGGGCAGAAACAACATATTACCAAAGGATAATAAAACAATGACTTCCTAATCATGTTCTGACAGCATAATTAAGTAAATAGCCGGAAGTAGTAATTGTCTTTTTATTCGCGTAGCTTAACCGCTTGCCATCTAATTCGGGAGAGCGACGAATGGTGCGCTTAAAGAATTTATTCTCTATGAAAACCGGTTCCCGCTTCTGCTGGCTGGTTATAGCATGCTTAATACATTTTTATGCATTTGTTATTTTGTTTGTCATTCCTCACCCCTCTCGCTCCGGGGCTGTAACGAGCTGTTTTCATACAAAAATTTCGATAACTGCGCCGAGAGCTTCCTATTAGTTTCCAACAAAGGGCGACCGCATTCCACCATTTTATTTCCAATTTTTTTAGTTCATAACAAAACGCTAACAAACAAAAATAAAAAAATCGGTTCACAAATAAAACAGAAAATGGTACTGAACTATATACTTGGTGATCGATAAACAGATATTTTTTCTGGGTTAGGTGTTAATGAATTGTAAAATTATGTCATCAACGAAGAAAATCCTAGAGCGAGCAACTTATTTAAAAAAGAAAATTGAAGAAGTAGTTATTGTGAGTGTAGTGCATACAAGCGTTTCGGAAGTTAGCATTTGCATATGGGCTAGTACTGTTACATAAATATTTATATGGCTGTTGTATACAATATCTTTACATAAAAAACTTGTTTTGAAAAGGATTTTAAGTATGAATGTGGATGGTTATAAAGATAGAAGAAGACTAAAGAAAAGATAAATGGATTATATCAAAAAGAACACGGATAGAAAGGGACTAAGCATTGAAATTAATGGATGAATGGAAGAAGAAAATCTATTGCGCTAACCCTAAATAAAATTAAGATAAAAACAGCAAAATGATGATGATGAAGTCTTCAATATCTCTACATCAGCTCAATAATGATAAAAAATATACATCTACTGACAAAAAACATCTAAAAAGAACTCCCAAATTGTATTCTCCGACATTCTTTCTTAAACAAGTATCTTCCGTAACAAAACAAACAATTGTACAGACTATACTACGCCTCTCTACTCAATTATAAGCGTGCTGATCCCCAGGAGGGCTTGGCGAGATCTCGGCAAACATTCTCGAGAGTCAGGCACAGGTCTGATTGAGAGCGGGGCGATTTTAGAAGCGGAGCGGGATGGGAGTAAATTTCATCGCAATAAAAAAGATCGCAGAGAAAATCGTTGTTGCACGTCACTGATTTTGAAAATTGAATTTATAACAAAATTATATTTGTCTATAGAATAGACAAAAAAACAATGTTTCTCAAAGTGGGCGAACTCTTAGAGATTTGCTTCGATCGTAGGGAGTTTACAATAAAATTTTCTCTACCAGCGCTGCGTAGGTGGGCTTAAAGTAAAGGCTTCAAACTTTTGAAACAAACCGTTGAAAATCGATTCTAAGATACAGAAGATAATCCTAGTGGTGTATTTTTTGTTTTTTAAATTAATAACACCTAGACATTTATTTTTAATTTTAGGGGTTCACAATCGTTCGGAAATTTAATAGGGCTATGCTATATAAGATTGAAAAACCTAGTATAATACCAATCTCACAAATTTTCCAACTCTACTTCTTGGTTATGATTGTAAACGTGATACCTATATTGATATCTATTGCATGATATCTATATTAAATTCAAATATTAAATCTGTAGACTGCAATCTCTATTCACTTCCTACATAGACTGTCATAGGGCCTTAGACTAACCCGCTTACTGTGTGACGTAAACTTTATAGGCTATGGAGTCGAAAGAGGCTAGAGGGATCTCAGCAAACGTTAGCAAGTCTACCAGTATACCGAAGATAAAATAGAATTATTAACTAAACAAGGTTTGGATGGAGCTTTGTACTGTGATATTTAATTTACAGTTTTAAGCCTATTTTAAGAAGTCGAACCTTAAACCGATTCTTTTCATCCTCTTCTTCCGCCTTAATTAAATTAATTTCGGAGATAAAATGATGGGTATTTACCAGACACAATTGCAAATTCTGGGCCAATTAGGCGCCTATCGCTCTAAACCTAGATATCTCGCTCGCACATTGACGCATTAAAACATCGCAATACACCATAATACATAGAATATAAACATTACAAAATTTCAAGAAAAATATCAGTTTGATAGGATCAAGTTTTCACACATAATCATATCATCAATGTGTGTGCGAGATAAGCGACAGGCGCCTTCATTCCAATAAATAAATAATAAATATTGAATTTGACGTGTTTGGTTGGCCTCCTTGGTTGTCGAGAGTTCGATCCCCGTTGGGACGAATGTATGTGTGATTTCCTAAAGATATTATTGGGTTAAGTCTATCAAAACTAAGTTATAATTGACCTCATGACCGAATTTCGGTCACAGCGGCTACTTTCAACAGAGATTAGTCAATTACGCAGGAGATATTACAATGCACAAGTGTGTGCGCAAACACAGGTGCACTCTCTATTCCCTCACTCTCATAGTCCGATGGGACGGCAATCCGACACGACCGGAGAGAGATCAGACGCAGGACCAACGGCTTTACGTGCTTTCCGAGACACGGAGCAAGTGATAATTTATAATAAGCTCATATCTTACGAAAAGTCAGAGGTGACTGGTGAGTTTGACTTGCCAGTTAACGGTCATACGAGTAGGCTATCACGACTCAAAATTAAGTTATGTATAGGTATACTAGCTGCTTGGCGCGACTTTGCACCTACTTCTTTTACCCACTTATGGAATGAATGAATGAATAAAAATTTATTTGAGACAGCACATGAAAACACAAAACAAACAATAATAAAACAAACAAACAAAATAAGAGAAAGAAAAAAAAATGAAACAAATAAAAGAAAAATAAATCATGAGGTTTGTGTCCCACGGCTGCACCAAATAGGTCTCCAGATCAGCTTAATGGGTGAAATTTCCAAAAATCATTCTTTAGTGCACCCCTAGGTTATTTAAAAAATATTATCTCAAAATTTCAAGTCTCTAGGTATACCGGTTTAGGCTGTGCGTTGTCTGTCAGTCAGTCACGGTACTGTCTTATAAGTATAGATTATTAGGATCGATAGAATTTGAACTGTCAAACCATCACTATGGCGTGTGATATATTGAACTGGAAACTATTTAGTTTAATAGTCATAAATTCGTCCATTTATCACAGCACACAAATGGACGAATTTTGAAAACGTCGGAAAAATGGAAGTATTTCATTCTACAAAATGGATGGCTTACATTTTGTTTACGATTTGAACAGCACGGCATTTTCATCTCATTTTATCGCTTGAAATAAATTGAACACCAATATCGGAATAAAAGTATGGGAAGTTTAGATAAAGGAGAATATATTTACTGTTTAAATTGCGAAACGCAGTGTAAGCTAAAGATAGACGAAACGAATAAAACAATGTGCATTTAATTCATTTAAACGCCATGACGGACACATGGTGTCCGACAAACAATAGAATTTGCATCGTGTCTGCTGTCTGGCAGTCAAATTGTTAAGGGTTCCGTAGTCCTGACAAGGAATTTGTCCTACATGTGAAGTTAGGTATTATAGCACTGATAGCCTAGTGGTATGACCGTCGACTGACAAGTCAGTGTTCTCGGGTTTGAACCCAAGGCGCGCACCTCTTACTTTTCGTAAGTTATGTGCGTTTTATAAATTAATTATCACTCTCCGTGCCTCGGATAGCATGTTAAGCTGTTGGCCCCGGCTGTCAATTGTAAATCTTGACAGTCGTTACGGGTAGTCAGAAGTCCGAAAGTCTGACAACCAGTCTTACCAAGGGGTATCGTGTAACCCAGTACTGGGTTGTGGAGGTCTAATAGGAAGTCGCTCCATATAAAACACTGGTATTCAGCTGCATCCGGTAAGACTGGAAGCCGACCCCAACATAGTTGGGAAAAGGCTAGGCAGATGAGGTAACAAATGTTTACTTACCTCACCTCAATAACAAACATTAAACATAATTTTTGTTCAACAACTAGAGCGATAAGCTATACATTTGCAACTAAGTTTCAGTTCGAAGACAGTTGCCAAGATCCCCAGTGGTTAAGTTGCACAACTTACCAACTACGTCACAACTTAAGATATTACAATCTGCCGCCAAATCTTTAGTTGCTAAAAGGGTTTTAATGTAAGTAAATAAGTTTTGGCGCCATTTAAAATGTGGGAAAGAAAGTATTTGCGGTACTTTCTAACTTATGCCAATGTTGGTATCAAAAAAAGGTTTTTCAAAGTTTTTGTAGTTTGACCCATTTATTAGTTGACTAGTTTTTGTCTGCGGCTTCGGTTGCGTTAATTTAGAATCTGACATTCAATCATGATTCTAATCGATACTATCTATTATATTATCATAAAAACGCGATTGTTGTAATGTTTTCCTCGGGAATAGTCAAATTCAAATGTCTTTATTGTGGATCCCAGGTAGGCACATAATATATGCAACTGTTAATCAATATTTTTCGATCAGCTATGTCCCGCCCTATGTGCCCTATGTGCATACAATAGTTACAGATAATAATTTTATAAATTAATGTCGAAATTATGGTTATTTAATTCATTATATAATAAATGTTATAGTCGTGATTATAATATTCCATTACTTTAAAATTACTTAGTTATAATAAATACATAACATTTACATAACATAACAAATTCCATGCATGATAAGTTGATCTATTAAATTACTTTTTTTGGAATGAATGAAAGGTACCTATGTCCGATTCTGTACACCTGACAAAATGCTAAATTTCAGTATTTTTTTACAGAACTCCTTATCGAACTACGAATTTCACATTTTTTGTAAAAAGTGGGGGGAGGGGTTTAGCCGCACTCTTTGAAGTTAATGTACCACTCAAAACTGAATAAATATTATTAAAAATAACTGATAGAATATATAAATTAAATTTAAATTAATATCGAATTCAAAAAAAGAGCTGAAAGAATAAATATAAATTTCGAATATCGATTTCAAAAAAAACAACTGAAAGAATAAATATAAATTTCAAATATCGAATTCAAAAAAAGACTAACAGCAAAATTTACTGAACAGCGTGCCCTTGTTTATTTAGACCCAGAGGTTTACAGGGCAAATGAACTTCACTAACAAGTCTCTGCAAACATTGTTATTGTTTTGTTCAAAACTTACTTCGGTTATAAAAATAAAGTTGGCTATGGTATTTTACCTTTGCTTCCATTTTTAAATTGAAAGTTTGAGAACGAATATTGATATTATTTGTTTTACATTTTTGTTAAATCTGTTCTTTTTTTAAATCGTTACTTTCTTTTATTTTTATTTTTGCTCATTTTGCGTCAATATCGTCTAATAAACCTTTTAGGCTTTGCACCGATTTTTCTATTATGGTCATTGGATCTGAAAATAGAACACAAGAGGTATCTACCTACCCACTCACTTCTTAGAGGTTTTTTACAAAGTCAGAACCTGCCAAACTCCATTTTAGACCAAACTAGTTTTTCCTACGCCAAACCGGTTTATTAATTGCATGTTAACGTCCCTAATAAAATTTTAAGTTACCATACTGTAAATTACCATATTTCTTGTAAATCGGAAATAGGAAATCAGTAGCAAATATCAACAAACTCTCAAATACAGTGAAACAACAATTTTCATTTAAAAAAACAACTGTTTCTGACGTAAAAGGCAAAGAGATGATATTATTATACCTGTCATTCAAACTTCTTCCTTCGATTACTCCTGTCATTTCAAATTATTATCGAAGTTCTCATAGACATTTCGTTCGGAATCGGAAACGTCAAATTGAAAATAACGTCAAGACAGGCAGTTAGATTAATTTTGTAACTGATGTTAACTTTTTGATTACAACCGATAGGCGATTATTTGACGTAAATGATCAATCCGTACGTACGTTAATTACTCCTGAGTTTCATTAGTAAGTTTTGTAATTTATTTATTTATCCGGTCGTGTTGGATTGCCGTCCCATCGGTTATGAGAGTGAGGGATTAGAGTGCAACTGTCTTTGCGCACACTTTTGCACTATAACACTCGACCTGTGATAGCAAATTTTGTTATGTATTTTCTATAGAGAAGGTAGTTTATACTATTAAATTATTTAAATGAGTTTTATAATCCATTATTCTGAACTTATTAGTATTATATGGTAGATACGATGTCTGTGCATAAACCAAAGGTCGATTGGGAGAAAATGCCTAAGGCATTAAGTCCAACTTCTACATAGATCTGTGCGAAGAATAAATAAATATATAAATATCTCCTACGTAGTTGATTTAATTATAATAATTAGATGTCGTGCAGTGTGGGGCGTGCAGGGACCAAATGATAAGACGTGTTGTCCAGTCAAAAGTGTATAATGTAATTAATATTTTATTTTTTTATATTGATACGTCAATAGCTACCAAAAAAACATCGATTCACAAACAGAAGAAAAAATATTACTGAACCATTTTGTGTGTCCACGTCGTAAATAAAACATTATCTTAAAACAACTGTCTCAATAGTTACAAAAACTCAGTTTCCCAAAATCAAAATTAAAAATTAAACGTCCACGTAAACTTAAAACTCGGGAACTCAGTTGAATCATTAATTTCCAGTGGAAAGCTCTTAACAAATTGTGGGTAGAAACAAAAAGGATTGCCTTGCCTTTGTGGCGTGAAGCCGTTACAATTGCAACCCACTTTAGATATAATTAATTTTTAATTGCACCCGCGTCCAATGTGGCGATGTTACTTTAAGTGTTGTATTTATAGGGTTAAGATGGATTGAAAGGTATTTAAAAAAATAGATAAATTATTGGTAAGAGAGAGCTAATTTAAGAGAAAAGGTTTGATAGATAAAAAAGTAGATAGATTTCTTTTTGATTTAGATTTTTTTTTGATAGATTTGGGGGAAGGCACTTTTTCGGAGGCCGGTTAACAACAACAACACAATCATACAAATGTTGTTACTAGAGATTTTCTATCATCTGATGATCATCTTCTTTGTTTCTTTCTTTCTAATAAGGCAATAAGGATGATGACTTATGATAAAAAATATTTACCTACTATTAAATAAACTATTCAAATCTTATAATATCAGCATTAAATACCTAATTTAAAACAGTATATCTTTAAAAGGAACACAATAAATTCATTTAGCTACGTACAGTCAGCGACACAAGTTGCAGCATTAACAAATTGGGCATCCTGCCAGATAAATTAAAACTTCAGTGGAGGACTGTAATTAAAACTGGATATTAGGGATTTCTTAAGAAGATTCATGTCGTAAAAGATAAAATGATAAGGGTTTATGTCACTTGGATTAATTTGAGTTACAAATTATACAGATATGCATCTTCTTTGTTATATTTTAACGATTAAGGCCCTTTTACTGTTTTCTAGTAAAGTGTCATTTAATAAGTAACCTAACAGTTCTTTGACTTTGACATTAGAACATAATATAATATGAAGTCATCTATTCGAAGTACCGTGTCTGTCTAACAAACAATGTTTAAACTCTTTTAGCTTTGTAATTTTATGGAATAATCTAATGATTTTTGCACTGATTGAATTTTTACTATTACTGATGAATTTTTAACCCCCGACGCAAAAAGAGGGTTGTTATAAGTTTGACGTGTCTGAGTGTCTGTCTGTGGCATCTTAGTTTCAAAACGAGTTAACCGATTTTAATTTCGTATTTGTTTGAAAGGTAAATTGATCGAGTATTCTAAGCAATAAAAATTGAGGTATTCGAGGTATTTATTTGAGGTGTCGAGGGCTTTTAAATTTATAGTTATTAATAAAATATATTTTTTATACGTGGAACCCTAAAAAAACAATTGTGTCTTCCGCATGGCAGTCTAAGTGAGCTTTCTTCCCGCCAAATCTTTTCTAGCTGGAGATTCTCCAAAACAAAGTTCCTAAAGACATATGGACGAACTACTGGCTGGCTGGTGGCCAAAAATACTCACTATGTTTCTTTTTCTTAAAGAATGAGTCCAGAAAAAATAAAAGAAACATTGTCATAAGTATCAAGTACCATTTTCTACCCACAGCTTTCTTATTGGTTGTACTTGTAACATAATAAGGATTGATCCTATTGGAAATTACGAGCTACAATTTCAAAAACCAGGAAAAGTACTTATGTTGTGATAATAATTAGCTTTAAGTGGCCATCTCAACGAAGAGTAGCTATCTACGCAAGAGATTTAATAGTGCACAAACATAGGTGCACCCTCTATTCTCTTACTCTCATAATCCGATGGGACGGCAATTCAACATGACCGGAGGGTTCAAACCCAGGAGCAACGGCTTTACGTGCTTTCCAAGGCGCGGAGCAAGTGATTATTAATTTATAATACGCACATAATTTACGAAACGTCAGAGCTGCTCGCCTTGGGTTCGAACCTGAAATCTCTGACTTGCCAGTTAACGGTCATACCACTAGGCTATCACGACTCTTAGGACTCGGGACCTCTTTCCATGCGCTGATGGTGATCACCGGGGAGATAATTATAGTAAGGTAAGATAGTCTTTATTATAGTAAGATAAGTCTCCGGAGGCCGGATGCCTTTTAAGTTCCCCCCGTAAAAAAAAAGCTATAACAACTTAATGATAGTAAATAGTTAGTTAATCAATGTAACTAAATTGTACTATAAGTAAACAAAATCTATCTTGTTACACATTTTCTATAACAGGATAGCATACACGTAAAATATTGTGATGTTCTAAAACCAGTCTCGCTTCAGAAATATCAAATTTAATATGATTATGGGCAACGCTGTCAAGTTGAAAGTGTTTGTAAATATACAGCGCTTTTTTGCAAGCGTTGCCGTTCAATTTTAACTTCTATCTTGTTTTAAGTTAAAATACAAATTTGCTTTGTTACGCATATTGCTTAACTCCCAAATTCAATGTTAAAGTTGCGATTATAAGAAGAGTAACTGGACAATAACCATGTTTTTTTTTTGTTAAAAAACCATTCATGGTTGTCTCATCACCAAGAGCTGGTAGAGGCAGTGCTGATACAATGAGTTTTGTGAATATGGTGTTTCTTTTTTTATATATATTTTTTTTGTTTGGGCCTGATTTAGTGCGAGCTTCACTCCTGTGCAGTATAATTTAACACTAAATATTTTTGTAGAACGTAAAAGGTACAATAATAATTTATACTTGCATATTGTTATAGTATAAATACATGCTACGATTAAGGAGGTCTATTTTTAACATGACCTCGTTTGAGCACTACCTTAAAATGATCCTAGATATAGTACCTAGAATAATAAAGGTAATGGTTTAACGTAGGCTACATAAATCTTCAGAACAAGGTATTGTTCGCGAATCTTGCCGTTGTTAATACATTATACTTAGACTTGATCACGCAATCTTGTACTTACAAGCGTTTCTATATGAAAATACTGAACAATTAAGCTTTTAGAGAAAAATAACTGAAAGTCTACTTACAAAGTAAGTTGTTGATATTTTTGAGGACACATTTTTAGTACTTTTTTCTATTTCGCTCCATTTCAAATCAATTTCTAATATGGTATACCTACTCATGACGACATGTTTCATTAGGTATTTCTTATATGCAGAGTTTTCTTCTCAAAGTTACTTTCTTCGAATCTCATACATTATAGAAAAAAAATTGATAAACATTTAATGGAAAATTAAATACGAAAAAAAATAATTTGCCCACAAATAACAGCTAATTAGTATCAAAAATAAAGAAAAAATACTCACCACAGATCTAACAAACAGCTCTATGGTGAACCATACGTTGCACACCAGTTCTATATAAAAGAAGGCAGCATGCGGCTTCCCGTTGTCATGCCACGGCATTTCCAATGCTTCAGTGCCATTTTCTCTCACTATGGTACCCGGACTGAAGACCCGGAGGTCTGGATGCGTCTTCAAGCAGAAGGAGAGCACTGACACGCAGATGAAGAAGACGGATATTGCTGATATCACCTGCGGGGGAAAGAGAAGAGAGTATTAGAGGGGTTCTGATTTTGACGATACGGTTGACAGTAGCTAAGGGCGAGATCTACAGATTGCGCTCCGATTTTAGTTTTAATGAAAGTCTAACTTTCAAATTGATGTCTAGGGCGGGTCCATGAAGTATGAATTTAAAAAAATGTCTTTTATTCATCTTTTATCAATTTTTCAAAGTAGCCGATATTAATGACTTCAAATAATACTTTGTGTATTATCTGAACAAATTATGTAGTCTTCTTAACAGATATTAAGTCCAAATAAGATAAAATCATTTTTATTTGGTTTGGTTATACTTGTAGTTACTTTATTTTTTTATTACTGCCACACAAATTGACTCCATGCTGCCTGATGGAAAGCAGTCAGGGGAGTCCCATAGTGATGACCTTGCCTTGAGAAAAGCTTTTACGAAATAATTTTGTTTTTGGGGGTAATGTAATGTGTAATGGCACGGCATGACTGGGATCGTGGGTTCTAGTCGGTCCGAGTTAGTTGTTTTTGCAAGTTTTTTATTTAATCATTTCAATTGGTTGTTACTTTCCGGTTTTGTAACTCTTTGTCAATTTCTTTCAAAAATCTTCGAAATAAATGTTATAGAACTGACTGAATGACTTCATTTATTATTATAAAAGAGGATGATTATTATAAAAGGATATTGTGTCTGTGTAATATTTAAAAAAACACGTTTATCATCAGATCGATGTGACGTCATTAATCACAATGTTCAATGACTTTAAAAAAGGAGGATATTATTGATTATGTAAGTAATTTTTATGTGAAGTCATAGTGATGTGCAAGATTTGATAGGACTCAAGAATAAAATATATTTTTTGGAATTAAATTTTTATAAGGGAAAAGTTTTGGGTTTTAACTTTCTTGAATTTAAAGTAGGTGTGTTCTATCACATATCACAACAACGCGTGTCACCAGATAATTACCTAAGTAAGGTAACCAGGTTCACGGTCTTTTGCTTTTTTCATAATAAAAAAAGTTTAGGGCCACTCGTTATTCACGGGGTTACAAAGCGCGGTTGCAGTACCCGGCCCCGTCCGATACAGTGCGAGGAACACGCAGGGGGGAGATGTTTTTAGTGGGTGCAAGCCCACATAACCGTACGTCTTCGGACGTGCGGTATGCGGAAGGCATTATAGACTCACCCGGTAACAAAAAAAAAAGGTATCGATCGATATGAATTTGAAAAATAGAATAACTAGAAATCGGTAAACGTTTTTACGTTTTTCATAGACTTCTGACATTTAAAGTCGACCCACTGCTCATAATAAAAATTTTCTTCTACAAAATATTGTTACAATTATAACGACTTCATTTTCTGTCTCCTACACATTTCTGTAATAAAAATAAAGCCACAACGACGTCGTCTTCAAACACGACTATTTGTTCTAGAAATTAATGTGAGCTCTATTTATTTTATCTGTGTTTATTTAAAACCCACTTGAAATTGTTTTATGTACATATCTTATATTATTTAAGCTGGTATAATATTTTTTCATCAAATTGCTGGTACAACCAATTTAGTCGCTGTGTAGGAACTGTTGCCACAACGAGGGTAGCAGTTTCTACACATCGACCAAAATGGTTGTATGGGTGTCCCTTTAGTATTCGTATAAAAAAGGAAGAATGGTATGACCGTTGAATTGCCAAGTCAAGTCAAGCCAAGTCAAAGTTTGTAGACTCCAAACCAACTTATGTGCTTATTAGAAATTGTTTATTACTTGCTAAAACGGTGAAGAGAAACTAGAGACAACCTGATCGCACGGAGGCTTAGGATAATAAGCACTGGATAGAAAATATAAAATTAGATTTAATTAAGTACCATGTAAAGTCAGTGAATAAAGACTAATTTTAATTATTTTATTGATGAAAACAGTGAAGGAAAACATCGTGAGGAAACCAGCACACCTGCGAGATTTTTCAACGGTATGTAAAGCCATGTTAGAAGCCTACGAGCGTTTTAAATTTGACACCAGACTGTTCATCAACCATACGATTAAGAAAGAAAGAATAGATATTATGCATAATACCTAATTCACTAGCTCTATGACATATATTCATCTGTGCAGCCAAAAACTCGTTCAGAACTCTCAAATTAAAACTCTAAAGCACTTTCTTACAAATAAGTTTAATACTTATGACGTTTTTTTTTAATGAAAAAGGTTCCTAATGGCTCTGCTGGCAACGGGTTTTATTCCAAGACTGATATATTACGGTGCTGTAGGAAGAACAAGGTCAAAATGACACTCAGATGGGATTAAGTGCCTTTTTTTTTAAGAAAATTCGTAAAATAAAAGGTCATTATTCTTGTTTAACGGAGGGTCTGTAATCCTGTACAAGATTAAATGAAAAGTAATTGTATTAACATTTTGTTGTGATAGCCAAGTGGTATGACCGTTGACTGGCAAGTTAGGTCTTAGGTCCGAACCCAAGTCACGCATCTCTTACTTTTCGTAAGTTATGTGGGTATTATAACATAATTATCATCTGCCGTGCCTTAGAAAGCAAGTTAAGCCGTTCGCGTTGGCCCCATCTGTCATGAAGATCTTTGACAGTCGATATAGGGAGTCAGTACCATAATAAAGTCCTGATAATTGATCTAACTTTAGAATATAGTATCCCTTTGAGTTGCGGGAGTGAGACAGGCTCCGTAGAAAACTGATATTCAGCTGCATCTGGTTAGATTAGAAGCTGACCCCAATATAGTTTGGAAATAATACAAATTTATACCGCATTTAATTAAAAATAAATTGATATTTTGGTGAACGATTTTTTTAATGTAGTGTAATATAATATAGTTGTATATATTTTAGAATATAGTATCGTGAGTTAATTCTAGGCTCTACCGGCCAGTTTAGTATTTAATAATTAAAATGAAATTAAAATCCCTTAGTTCCTGTTTACCTCGACAGCAACAAGGAGTGATTAATCTCTTCCTTTAAAGATAGACACTGCCCCAGATGTGACATCATTTGTTCCAACATGTTTTTGTGAAAGCTCAATATCATATCGGGAGTATTTTTTAATGGAAAAAACTTAGATAAAAAATGTAAAAAAAACCCCGCCACATCTCTAAGTATTGTTTTTTTTTTAGCTAAGAACACTCAATCAAGTCGCTTTTCATATAAATATTTAAATAAAAAGAACTAAATCGGTTCATCTGTTTGAGAGCTACGATGCCACAACCGCACATGCTATCGTGCTAACGGTCGAACATACACACACCGGCAGATTTAGCGGAACATAAAAAAAGATGGCTTTTTTAGAAAAATTATAGGTATTTCGACTAGTAGTTCTGTTATTTGAATGATTAGGCGTTATTTCATTCAAAATTAAGAAGATTTTTGTCAGCTGTTAACCTTCTAACATAAATCAGACCCTCATAAGCATTTGTTTCAATTTAAGCTTTTGAGTGTTTTTGAGAAGAATGTTGATTTAAGCAGTCAATGGTGGCACTAGCTCATTTTGTTTGTTTTGTGTAGAGAGTTTATATTGTATTGCATACAGAATGAGTGATTTGCCAGGACCTGATGTCGCCAGGGCTGTATCAGGGATTGAGGAAGGTCACACCTACCGTTCAGTCATTCGAACTTCGGTAGTATCAGTATCCGTGATCCACCGTAATGTTTATCGATACAGACAGACAGGGTCTTACGTGCGCAGGCGAGGCCAAGGCAGAAATCGTGCAACCAGTGCCGTAGACGACTGTTTTGTAAGGGTGCAAACTTTGAGAAATCGTCGACAAACTGCTGTTCAGGCACAAAATCTTTTAGAAGAAGTGCATAACGTACATGTTAGTGAACGAACAGTGAGGAGAAGGTTAAATGAAGTTGGTCTGAAGTCATACGTGCCAGCAAGAGCACCTAAACTTGAGGTGAGCCATCGAATAGCAAGATTAGCGTTCGCTCGGTTTTCATCAAATTTGGTCCAATGAGTAGTCGAGTTTTATTCTCTGACGGAAGCCGTTTCTGTGTTCATTTCACTGACGGAAAGGAGAAGATGTGGACATCTGAGATGTCCACACCTTCTCCTTTCCCTCCGTCCTTTCCTTCCGAGAATAAAACTCGACTCTACTCATTGGACCACTTCTTCTAAAAGATTTTGGGCCTGAACAGCAGTTTGTCGACGATTTCTCAAAGTTTGCACCCTTACAAAACAGTCGTCTACGGCACTGGTTGCACGATTTCTGCCTTGGCCTCGCCTGCGCACGTAAGACCCTGTCTGTCTGTATCGATAAACATTACGGTGGATCACGGATACTGATACTACCGAAGTTCGAATGACTGAACGGTAGGTGTGACCTTCCTCAATCCCTGATACAGCCCTGGCGACATCAGGTCCTGGCAAATCACTCATTCTGTATGCAATACAATATAAACTCTCTACACAAAACAAACAAAATGAGCTAGGGCCACCATTGACTGCTTAAATCAACATTCTTCTCAAAAACACTCAAAAGCTTAAATTGAAACAAATGTTTATGAGGGTCTGATTTATGTTAGAAGGTTAACAGCTGACAAAAATCTTCTTAATTTTGAATGAAATAACGCCTAATCATTCAAATAACAGAACTACTAGTCGAAATACCTACAATTTTTCTAAAAAAGCCATCTTTTTTTTATGTTCCGCTAAATCTGCCGGTGTGTGTAGACTGTTTAGCAAAATAGATTTATAGTAGAGAGAGAGTATATTATAATACATAGTTCAAAAATATAGGAAAAATATGATTACTATGCTACAAAATTAATGAGTGAAATCGTTTCGTATGCAAATTTGAAAAGTCGATGACTATGCAAATTCGCTGAATTCAAAATCAACTTCCAGTACTTCTCGGATTTAGCCAACGACGGGTGTAACAACATTACAAGTAAAATTTAATGATATTTAATTTAATTAGTATAAAGCTTGTTTATAAGAACTTATTAAAATTGTAAATTATTTAAATCCAATTTGGATAAATAACACGAACGCAATGCTAGGGTTGTTACTAAAGTATAAATATTATTTTGATTTAAAACATAATAAAATTAAAGTAATGTTTAAATTCAGAATAAATTGAAAATGAATGTGCAGATTATAGATTCTACGTTATTTAAAGAAAAACGTATTTTTATTAAAGTTTTCGATTAGGAAATTTTAAGTAACAGTACGGAGTAAATGATGGAGTTTCTAAATTATTTGTATATATGGAAACTGCAGGAAACGATCGAATGTAATGTGCGATTTTAGCGTTAGAAAAAAAAGGATTGGGGTACACTAATCTATTATGTTTAGCCTTAAATGCTGCTACATATCATGCATCAAATACTAAGTGCTGCTAATAGCTTGTGTGATTTGTAAGAGAATAAATAGCACCTGATATTTCTTGTCCGTCTATCCAAGAGCAGCATGAAACAAGAAATTATATAAACATATAACATCACCCCAGTATTTCCTAACCTAACCTCACCGTTTTAGGCTTAGGTTAGGTTACATTAGGCTTAACTCATACTTTCTGTCCGGCTAGATTCTTGCTGAAAATTCGATCGCTATACACATTTAGGCTTTGCTTATTCTTTTATACCATTCTGGTCATTTTGTTGCAATTTTTCATAATAGGCGAGGAATAATTAATTTGTATAGATAACAAATGAGGAACTAAAACTCGGGCATAGACTAACGGTTGGATATAAGGAAAGAGCATTCTTATCACCAACACCGCCCGATTGTTTGCATATCTGAGGCAACCAGTATTCTCATTAAGAATCTGATCGAACCGGAAGGTTAAGCCTTAAAGATGTTCTACATCTACACTTTGTCAGTTTTGCCGTATAGGTAACGTAAGACTCCGTGCTACTGAAAATTTCCAGATGGAAAACCAAATCCAGGTGAATTTAAACTGCGTGTCGTATCGTCATATCTGGATGCAAGAAGGGTTATCTCAATGTTTAATAAAATATTTATGATTATTTAAGTTAAGATGTCGTGATGTTTAACTATCTTGCTGATAGTTGCTATGAGTAATTTCCATACTTCAGTGCAGTAAAGCACCGTCAAGTTTCGATTATTCCATCATTCCGTGTTATGTTTTGTGTCGGTATCCATCGTGAAATTGTGTAGCGCAGCTGGTAATTACTGGCGCGCCAAGCCGGTTACCGTCTCACTACCTCAAAAAACCTCGGGAAATTTCGACAACTCTAGTACTTGCCAGTGGTATGCCTAGTATCTAACAACAATGCAAGCCCAATAAACTTTTTAAAGGTTACACTTAGGTAAAAAAAAAATTACGTAACATTGTTTTAATACCTACTACATTGGTATGACAGACTTCGAAAAAATGTATGCTAAGAAAGAAAGAATGATAAAGTATTTATTCAAAACTTAGACATCATCGGAAGTCTAGAACAATACAAAACTATTATATAAAAAGAGCGAAAAGCCTCGAGCTAGGTACTGTGAATTAAATAATAGCACGCGCCTCATTGCCAACCCTAATTAGAACAAAGAGATTATTCCGAATAGATGAATCAAACAAACTTAAATAGGGTTTCAGAATAAGAGCAATTAGCTAAATCTTAAGACATTATTAAAGTTTATCTAGACTCATGAACCTCAGGCAAACTATTTATCTGGTACCAAAAGGATGATTGAATAGCGTAAAATTAACGACTACCCACTAAAATTGTTAAGACTTAGGCTGGTTTTCTTCTCACGCTGTTTATGTGCTGATTTAGCGCCGACGGCTACCCACGGCATACGCTTTACGCTTTACGGCATAAACTGGTCAGCGCTAACAAATGTGAGTAAGAAACATTTCTTATTAAGGCTGTCTGTACACGACCGATTTTTTCACCGATTTTGTGTACGCATACGTACGCATAACGTGGCCGTAATTTTGCAGCTGGTTTTATTTTTAAATCGATCTTCTTTTGTTAACTAATGACGTTCACTTCTGTCAATATCCACCGGCAAAATAATGGCGGTGTGCAAAATCAGTGATAAAAATCGGTAAAAAAATTGGGTGGGAGAGCCTAACATAAGCACATTATAAGCGCTGATAGGTCAATTTTATCAGTGTAAGAAGTAAACTGAATAGAACAATAGCGGCTAATGATGATTTTCAATCAAATAATAAATTTGTAGAAGGCTTCATTTAGCCGGCGCAAGCGTGGTACCGCGCGAGCTGTAACCGCCCCGCTTTTGTGGAAACCAGCCTTAGGCTATAATAAGTAATACCAATATCTCAAATCATTATTCGACGTAAATAAATTAATACTTGCTTTGTTATTAACTTCATCCTTTGTTCACTCAAAATTGCTTTATAAATACATTATTGAATTAATTTCGATATTTTATGATAGGCTCTTGTAGGCATTTATTTCTGTGAACGATATTGTTAAAAAGTTGACTTAAGGGTCGTATAGGAAATTGTGTTATGGGATTTTATTAAATTTCAATAGAAAACGTAAAAGTAGCTAAGAAAAAATGTGTCTGATTAGCTGAAGAGTTACACTAGAGTCTAGAAGAATTGAATGAAGATTTAACCTTGTAGATAAATGTAATAATGCTAATACTGTTAGTTTCCAACCTATCCCATCATTAATCGACTTTTACGACACTTAGAGGGAAAATAACTGATGGTGCGTTTGTCCCCGACATATGCAGGGAAATCTGAGACTATTGTTCATCAGGTCTTCTTATCTCATGGTAAACTAGCTGTTCCCGGTGAATCCGTTTAAGTGTAATTTATCCCACCCGTTATCGAAGCCTCTATGAACATGTAATGGCCCAAAAAATAATGCCCTTCAATTTGCTGCGCGCGTAAAGAACCGTTGATAAGCACTTGAATTATTTTTAAGACATAAATTGTACACGTTTACAAATAAATGACTTGTGATTTCTAAATTTGCAATTCTGCATCGACATTGTACAAAGTATTCGAGCATTCCTCGCTACGTTGAAGCGACGGTCACACTAAAACCAATTCAAATTTCCCGGACGTTTACCCTCCAATTTAAAACTCCCACGTCCCCTTGTGAAAGTCGGAAGTTCGGAAATTTTAAGAGCACTTGATTTATTCCAGCGACGAATGACACTCGACACTTTTGCGCCCAATTTACTTCAAAACATGGACGTTATAAATTGCTAGTTTTAAAAAGACAGAATTTTGAGATACTACGGTTATGTTGAACAAAGGTGACGATTTTCTCTCGATGTTTTCCTTTACCGTTAGTTAGTGGTGTTTTAGATCAGGTAAAAAATTATATGATATAAAAAGTCATATTAGCACATGCCAGGTTCTTTATTTAAATGAAAACAAAATCGTTTATTTGAATTAAAATAAGAAACGTCATACAAACTCAACATTTTATGTAGACTTCTTTTTTTATTTATTTTTATTTTACTTAGAGAAAAAAATAAAATCTTTAGATTTTTAGGTTTTTAATCTGGTCAATACAATACAAACATACGCATTTGTGTAAACAAAGTGTTTTCTGAAACATATTGTGTCCAGAAACTTGTGGCTTACTGTTCCTAATCTACAACTACAGAGCAGGATTGTTAATGCCTTTATTGCCCATTAGTGGGATAGGATTTAAGTGACATAAAAGTGCTTGAAGCTAATAATTAGAACTCTTCAATTTAAAGTCTAAATTGCAGTTCAAAGGAAAATGCTCTATTTTGTGGGGAACAACTTAAAATTACTGTCATTTTCTAAAGTTGAGCATACTTCCAACCGTTTTAACTGTAACTATAATTTTGTTCAGAATTTGAAACAATGAGTACTGAAACTCTATGGAGGTTCTAAACACAATTAAAGCATGCGCAGGTGAATGTGGTTCGTGGCAATTTGAAACCCTTAATTTTCGGTTTAACTTATTATGTACAATGGCATTTGTAATTGGTTTGAGTACAATTAAAAAAACTACTAAGTGAGAGTAGGGCTCGCGAACTATAGGTATCTACAGTCGAAAGCACATACCTTTAAACAAAAACTTTTAACAAACTCACCGCAAATATTTATTGAGGCTTTGTTTATTTACTAAGAATAATTATACAACAGAGATAGTAGGACAATCTACACATAGACATACATTTTATTTTTCTAAATCAGATCATCATCATCATCTGCCTAGCCTTTTCCCAACTTGTTGGGGTCGTCTCTAAATCAGATATATACACATAATTTGTGTTCATGACTGTACATACGGTCCGTACGTTTCTTGGACGTACAAAGAAACCTGACCACATTAAAATCCTTCACAAGTTTGTAAAGAATTTAAGAGCTATGTTTTCCAAAAAATTTAACGATTAGTAAAGCGAGACGAAACAGGAATAACATTGTTCTATGGGGCGAATGCGGAACTTATTGGGATGTGAGACGAAAATTCAAGGCAATAAATCAATTAGAAATATCGTTTTATTTTTTTATATTATTAACTTCTATCAAGTCTACTTTAAACTTTGGATATATGACGTTAAATAAATCGTGTTTAAAAAAAATCGAAGTTATGGTGATGGTTCGCCAGAAATTAAAAAAATAATAACAAATCCTCACCTTTGCAGCCGGTGAACTGGAAGGCTCGTCAAATAACGCCCACACCTTGGGCTTGAGTCTCTGCCAGATCCCCAAGTCTCCTGAAAGGTACGCCTCCTCATATCCGAAGAGTCTCGCGATCTCCTCTTCCGAAGGCTTTTCGCTGTCAATGTCCAATTTGTCCAAGATTGCCAGGGTATTCTGTTGACAAAGTAAGAAAAAAAATAAGATAACGTACTTCTTCTCCAAGCCTTATTATTTCCCAACTTTGTTGGGGTTGACTTCTAATCTAACCTAATGCAACTGAATATCAATTTTCTACAGAGCGATTACCTATTATGGACTCACACAAATTATTATACTGTACCAGAGACAAGAAGCTGCGAGGCGAAGAGTTTTATTACGCCAACAGAACGCAACACTGAGTTTAAACTGTTATTTGATATTATTCACATTAAAAAGGTACATTATGAAACCGCTAGGTAGGTCTAATGCTAAATTATGCAAGTCACTCTCATAAAATGCCACCACTACGTCCATCTACCCGTTTTATTTTACTTTGACAGCCGGAAGTACAAAATTGTTATTTAGCCAAAATGCGATGCTACTTGGTGGTAGATTGTGGACTGATACAATATAAAATATTTATATTTTATCAATATTAATATTATTAATTAGTTTACTAAGTATCGCCTAAATTACATCTATAATATATATTTTTTAGTATATCTTTTTGTATTATATTGCGTATTTATGTTTATGTATGTAGTTAATCTGACGTATTGCAGACATGTTTTATTATATTATACCCTATGTTCTTATATCTATATATACCTAAATTGTTGGTTTTCTCCGTCCGTGAGTCACTGCCAAAGGTACCATCTGAAAACCAGCGCCGGGTGTTACCACGCCCTGCATATGCTGAGATGGTGACCGTTTTGATGTGGTCATGTTGGTGGCACTTTCTTTATCTGTCCTTTTTTTTTTTTTTTGTTTCTTGTTATTTCCTCTTATCTGTGTTTTTTATTTTATATTTATAATAAGTTAATGTAAGTGTCATCAGCCTGTATCGCGTCAAATAAATGTATTTTCTTTCTCTTTCTTTCAACATATACTGTATATATTGCGTTCTGATTGGTTGTTTCTGTGTTAGGAAAATATTGTAATAGTCTAGTGACTTTAACCCAGTTTAACCCAGTCAAAATTGTACAATATTAGCAGATAACTATAGAATAAAGGTTCTGAGTAAACCATTGATCGTGGCTATTATTCATTCCCCGCAAAAGCGTATTAATGCTTATTAAAGACTACCTTTTCCTTGCAGCTTTGCTCTCTTTTATTTTTTTCCGGATTATAAAGTACATTACATCTCCACCTAATACTATAACTCTACATAAATCACACTATCTATTTTAATATATAATCTATAATAATAAAAAATATAAATATTTAATAAGAAATTTGAAAAAACAACTGATACGGATGGGATGCGTTGTTTTTTCCAATTTCTTATTAAATATTTATAAAAATAAAAAAATATTAATAAAAATTTCACAAAAAAAAGTATTAATAAAAAATAATTGATTTATTGTATGTTTGTTTGTAATGATAAACTCAACTCAAAACTCCTTAACTGATTTTATAAATACTTTTACCTTAAGAAAGTTACATGATCAGTTAGTAACATGTTGTACAATATTTTCAAATGAGAGATCCCTACGAAAATTGCAAAAATGGAACACAAGGCATCAAAAATTTAAATGAAAAGACGGACTTTTACGGGATTTAAAGGAAATCCAATTTCACGCTGACGAAGTCGCGAACGAAATTTTTGCACAAATTATAATTACAACCTACATAAAATACGCAGAAATACATTTAAATAAATCGTTTTAGTATTTGTTTTTTCGTTCTAAAAGAGGTACATTTTGATTGTAATCGAAGACAAACAATGAAAGTTCTTTGTGAGAGACTGGTACCTGTGTCACAAAATACCAGACCTTAGACTACCTACATGTATATCTATCTAAACTAGACCGATGTTTTCCTTAACCGTTTTAGCAAGTGATAATTAATTTAGAAAACGCATATGCATCCGAAAAGTCAGAGAGCGTGTCTGGGTTTCGAATCTACAACCTTTAACCATTTAACTAGGCAATCTAATGGTCATAATATTATCACTGGATAAATAAGACTGGTATTGCTAGCTAGGGAGACTATTATTAATGCTACCAAAATACCAAACTCTTGCACCGTATTCAAGTACAATAATAATGTAAAGTCAATTATTATAACGGGTATTTAAATCTCTAAAGTACACAAAATAATTCTGCTAACGATTTACAAAATGTAAATGCGTCAGATTTTTTTTTGTAATCCTAAAAACAAAATAATTTTGGCTCACTGCTATCAGTATTTTTTTTCCAATTTCTGTCTATTGTCGCGCGATATTCCAAAAACACACTTTCCTCTTCATTTTATAAAAGGTCTCGTTTTTCCAATCACAAGGTAGACGAACCCAATTTTCGTCGTCCTAATAATTTTAATAAGAATAGCTTATACACAGCTACAGTGTAAGCAGATAGAAATAGTCCATTATCTTTAAGTGGATTTGTATTTTAATAATGCACGGATTTGTAATTTTGTAGTGTTGAGCATTACAGTGCTGAACATAGGTCTCTCCCAATGCGAGCCACTATTGTGCGCTCATTAGAGGTATTTGCCAATAATCACCACGCTGGGCAAACGAGTTGGCGATCGCAGGAGCAGATGATTACTGTTACACAGAAGGATGCTGCTGCCTATCCTCCGGATATTTTCCTTTGTCGCTTCTTACGACACCCGCGGGACGAGTAGGGGTGGTTCTATTTTTAGACCGAAAACCACACTACACAACTTACTCAATCTATCATAATTTCAATTTTGCCGAATTTAAAACCGAATTTCAGTCCATCTCTACTCAAAATGTATTTAATTTCAGTGTATTCAAAACTTTGTATACAAAGGTTTTCTCTAAAACTTTTAATGAACTAGGCGCAGAAGAAAAACAATAATACAGTATAAAAATTCCAAGTTATTTACAACTCTGTAAATAAAATCATAAAATTTAAACAATATTGTTTTTAATGCTACTGAATGTTGGACAGTGAAGCCAAAATATTTTTATGTAGATTACTTTTTCATTACAATTCATTGTAAAAGTTTTCAATTGTTGGAAAATTCATGAATTTGTAATACCATTTAAAGTTTAGGCCGATTGATGTTTGGAAAGTTGGACCTTCTAGTTAAGAACTGTTTATTTAATGATCTGAAAACATCGATTGCTGGCACGAGGTCCTGGGTTGGATCCGCGGGTCGGGAAAAGTCGGGTTTATTAGAGAATTTTGAGTAGTAGCACGAGGTCTGGAATTGTGCCGGGTTAATAGCAATAGGCTCGCTCTTTATTACATAGGTCTTCAGCATAGCCGACGAAACGTACTGCTACATACACCTCTGCCTACTCTCTCTGGGGATCAAATCAAATCTAATTATACATTCATTTCGGAGATCAACAAGATCACTAGTTTCATAATTGTATCACCAAAATGTGTTAATGGTGTATGTTAATTTCTATGTTGATTAATTATGTTGTGTTCGATGTTATAATCAGACTTAATAACCGCCTTTTACCGCTCGACTATTATTTTTTATTTTACAATAAATCTTGGAACACAGAAAATAAATAAGAATTTATATAATTATGTTTTTGTGTACAGATTAAAACCCTCAGTGGAAATCAGGAACACTTAACGTCCATTGACCCTAATTTTAACCCTTTCGCAGAAGCAGAAAATCTCTAAATTATTTAACTGACCATAATAACTTGGTACACAAAAGGCTTAAACCCTAAATTAACTTTTGACACGAGTAATGAGTAATAAACTCGTATTTTAACTTAACCAACGAAGGTCTTACGAGGTTAAAGTCAAATTTTAGTTTAAAATAGTCGCTTTAAAAGTTTAATCAGTTCCTGGTTACAGGCGTGACGTAATCATTACGAGGTTTAACCCGAGTTTAAATTTGTTAACTTTTGGGACGTGACGGGCGGTGCGTATTATTTATTATCAGCTATGCGAATTCTACGTTAGTTGCAATTCAATGCCTTTTATACCCACCGACGAAAAAAGAGGTGTGTTATAAGTTTCACGTGTGTATCTATGTCTGTGGTATCGTAGCTCCTAAACTGTTGAACCGATTTTAATTTAGAGAGTGTTTATAACTTCTTTGTTTCTTTTTTTTTTATTACAAGCTTTTATTTACTTTCACCTGTCCCGTTGTCTATGATGAAATCTTGCAAGTCTGTATAGTGACGAGAACGCGGTATCTGGAGAAGCAATTCCGCGACGTTTGTCGCCGGACCCTTCTGGACCCGTGTTCGAGTTCGAGGACCATGTGCAATGAACATCAGACGAACGAAACGCGGACCCTGCTGTATGGAAGGACAAAATGCGAAACGCGCTTATCTGAGAGAGCCTTTATCCTTGGCCGGCAGATGCTATATTATAATATGACTTTTAACATTTTCGTTTTTGGAATGCGGTGTTGATGATAGTCATTATAAAGGTGACATAGTATTTAAAACCCTCTATAGTAAAAAATAAATATTAAAAAAAATATAATTGAACAAATAATTTTCTTCCCACTTACAATCGACATTACAATATAGAGACTCATTTGTTTCATGAATTGAATATCTATTGTTATTGAATACGACGTATTTACTAAAAATACATTGTTTTCTTTTAAATGTCAATGGTTCTCTCCCACGTAAAGTTCAAAGGTAAACTTGTTTTATTTTCGAGGAAAACGTAGACAAAGGTCAATACTTAGGCAATTTTGTGTAGTAGGCATATTATTTTACTTAAATTGTACAATTAAAATGTTAAAATAGACTTGAGATTATTAATTAATTTGATTAGAGATTTGTTTGAAAAATATTTTTTAAAATGTGAATACTAGTTGTATTTACCAATACAATCAAACTACAACACTATCCTACAAATAAAAGAGTAATAGACAGACTTCAATCTCCCACTATAAATAAAAAAAGAATGTTATTTTTCTGTCAAAATCCGCACAAAAAAAGACGGTCCGGAACTTTTCAAATAAAGACTCGGAAAAATGACTCGGACATCTCGGACCTCGGACTCGAATTATCAACGGACGAACACGGCCATACCCTTTAGGTACGTTGCCCTAAAACCGCTAAAATAAAGATCACACCATAATAAGTGGCAAAATATTCAGTGTCGCACTGCTGAGCTGTCCGTCCATTATTCTAAATCGATTCGAAGTACATGTCCTGAATGTCAAGCAGCTGGTATCCGCATTATTTTTCTTTAATCCAAGATCGACTCTCAGTGAGGCAATTAAGAAAGCTTTTTGCTGATTGCCAGTGTTTAAGGATTTAAGAAGTTGAATTTAGAAGATTATCTTCTTAATTTGTTTATGTCTTTCTTATGTTTTTTTATGTTTCGTTTATGTTGCTTTTATGTTGTTTTAAACAACAATAATTAAGATTCATTTTAAATTCTTCGCTTATTGTTCGAAATCAACTTTTGAGTTTGTCTATTTACATGTAATTTAATTACTAACTTAATTTTATGATTTATTAGAGTAGATACATTTTATTTAAGACTAAAACACTAATTATAAAATTAATTAATTATTAATTATTTACATTAGATAAATAACTGAGTATATAAAAACCCTAACATTTGTTATCTGAGAACAGTCTCGATCAAGTTATATTTCAAATAAAAAACTAAATCAAAATCGGTTCATCCGTTAGGGAGTTACGATGCCATAGTCAGACACACAGACATGTCAAACTTTTAACACCCTCTTTTTTCGTCGGAGGTTAATAATATCAAATGCTAGCTCAAAAATCTAAACTACACCATGCTTACGCAGCCTGGATACCATTAGCTTTATTGTAATTTATAAAGTCCGTCTATAAAGCCTCCTTACAGCCTTAGCGACTACTACATGAAGTAAAAAACGAATGAACAACTATCCACGATGACAATTACCCCGGTACCGCAGTAAAACGAAGGCTACAAAAAAAAACTCACAACCGTAAAATACTTCTTTTCCTAAAAAGAGAGTTCCATAAAACTTTTTAATATAAATGTGTCTTGTATAGGTAGGTGTCGGAAAATATATAAAATTTAAAATTGAGTTCCGTAGCGGAGGAAATGAAATTGAAATGGTTGCATGTTGTGCACTAATATACATACTGCAGAGTAGTGCAGAGTGCAGAGTTTGATATGTGAGGTATGTTGGAGTAATATGATCGTGGGGTTCAGTAAATCTTGCTTAACATGCTGAAAGTTTCATGTTTGTTTTCCTGCAGCGAGATTAATAATTTAGTCTTGGTAATACAGTCGAGTAATATTTTTTTTATTAAAATAAAAAAATTGTAGATAATAATAGAAAATAAAAATTAGGTAATACAGTCGATTAATATTATTTTTCTATTAAAAAATGGTAAATTAGAAAAGAAAAACAAATGATACGTTTTTTACGCTTTCAAGTAGGTGCGTGCATGCATATTTTAAAAATATAAGTATTTAATAAGAAATTTGAAAAAAACCTATGATCTTCGATGCACTGTGTCAACGCTCTGTCTGCTAAGCCACGGTGGTTAAACAGTCAGATTCCACCAGAATCAGTAGTTTTTTAAATATTAGAGTGATGTAGAAATTTAGACAGGTTGAAATTAAACAGAACTTTTACTATGCAGTTTCATTTCACATTTTTGTGTAAAAAATTGTACCCAAAAGATGAGTCAAAACAGCACAGCAAGCTATTAGATAATATCTCTAAAACCATGACTTAACCATAATGGTTCCCACTTTTTTTAATTCATAAAAAAATAAGTAAAAAGTTTCATCTCGCTTACGTAATGAAGATTGATGAAGGTGTACAAATATGATTTTCATTTCTTTATGTAAGCCAGGTATTTTTATTGTCATAATACGGCGGCCATTTTAAGTTGTAAGGGGGATTTTCTGGTGGTTTTAACCAACAAGTCACGTAGAACATTGTTGGAGGGTGCGACATTTTTTATCTTTTATGTGATAAAAATATAACCAATAAAACTTTCCTTGTATGCGTTTTAATTTATGAGCGAGTTTGTTTTTTTTTTAAATTAAACTTTGAAACAATGCATACCTATATTATTAATTTTACACACATATTTATAAATAATTATATTTAAGCTAGATGAAGTTTTCGTTTTCTTTTCGATTATTATTATTAGATTAGAAAGATGATATATTGATACGGCTTTTACTTACGTATTTTTTTCGGGGAATGCCCGACTAGTTTCGAACTCAAACGGAGTCCATTTTCAAGAGCAAGTGTATACACTTGATGTGATGTGTGAGTAAAGCCGTGTCAATATTTCATATTTAGTATGACTCACGAAACTTATTATTCTAAGAAAAGATGTCAAAATGAACCACCTTATGAATGAAAAACCTTACTATGATCGACTTCCTCGTTGGTCTAGTGGTAGATGTAGCTAGCGACTACTGACGTCTTGAGTTTTATCCCCGGATCGGGGCTAAGTGTGAGTTTTTCTATTAGGAAATTCTCAGTAGCAGTACGGAGTCTGGAATTGTGCTCAGTTAATGGCAATAGGCTCGCCTCTTATTACATGGAACTTCTAACATAGTTGGCGAAACATTGGTGTACTGCATACACCTCCCCCTCTGAAAACCAGCGCTGGGTGATAATTTTGTTATCACCCGGCATTAAGCTGAGTGGCTTCCTTTTCACTTTTGGGCAGATGAAGCGCAGCGCGGGCGCAACGCAATAAAATTCATTGCTGTATTGTGAGACATCCTCCATGTTTTTGTTTTGTGTTTGAGTGTTGGCAGCGGGTGTGTAAAGTGTGGCCGCACTTAAATATTGTTTTTATTTTTTTATTTTTAATTTGCTTCTTTTCTTTTTAATATTATTGTCGTTGTTTTTCTTGGTTTTTGTAATTCTGCCCAAAAGCGAATAAATGGTTTTTCTTTCTTTCTTTTTCTGGGGAATACATACTTGAGTCTATGTTTATAACCACAATACTGAAGCCACACCCAATTTTTTCCGTATCGTCGTTCCATTGAAACGAGCCGAACACCCGGGTATCGTGCCTTGAAATAAACCGGGCATAAACAATAGCTCACCATTCCATTATCGGAGATTACGAGCGGTTTTCATCCGGTCAGGTTTCGAGCGATTTGGAGATATGATTGAATAGCTTTGTGTTGCATTGGGAAATATGTTGGTGATAAAAGTTCGTTTCATTTTGGTTCATTGAAGATTTTTGATTAACATGACATTTGATTGACAGTGAGTGAGACAGAAAATAACATAGTTCTTCTTCTAGCATTTTAGGAACGTTGCTGACTAGTAGCGGTCTTTTAGATTAAGGGTTTTATTTTTCTTTATTTATTTTTTGTTTAAGTTTTGTATATATAGATAGTTTTATTTAGTATTGTTTATTTGTATTTTAAGTTATTTGAAACTTAGTTAATCTTCCTCCTACCGATTATTCCATCTACTTTTTAATTTTTCCTTCTCCATTAAAATAGAGAAAGAAAGTCATTTTTATATTCGCTTAAGTTTATGACCAATGTTCTCTCGTATAGACTGTCGTCATCTCTCTCTCTATCTCTTATCTCTCTCTTCTCGCTTTCTTTAAAATTTTTCACCAACTTTTTTCACTTCGTTTTAAGCATCAAATTATTCTTCTAACCTTTTCGATTTTATTTGTTGCCAGGGTCATTTTTGCCGTTGTCCATTAATCCTTATAACAGTCGTAATGTTATTATCTGACAGATTTCTTTTAATTGTTATCTTTGTCATGTAAATACAATGTTTAATACGAATCTATATTGAAGCTTATGCAAGATTGATGCAGCCAATAGCTTGGTCTGTCCTACTAAGACTTGTCTACTTATAATATAAATATGAAAGCTTATGAAGATGTATGTCATTCAATCACGCAGTTGGAGGAAACTTGGCACAAAAAGACATATCCTTGATTAACACATAGAATATTTTTTTATCCTGCTCTGACTTCCACGCGGGCAAAGTCGCGAACAAAAGATAGTATTTATTTTATTTATTTATTTAAAGAAAGCTTACAGTCTAATAACAACCATAGATGATAATTAATAGTAGAATAGTAAGTCCAATTATACCTATGTTAAGCATATTAAATGCGATACAAAGTTTCATGTTTCATTTCCCAACTTGCCCATAACAAGGACAGAATTATCCTGTTATGTTTCCATTTTCAAATTAGTGGGTATGTTTGTATTTGGAATGCCGCGCCATTTCAAATCAGCCAGCATTGATACACGAAATTTATTAGTGTCATCTATCGTGTGAATGATGACATCCATTTTGTTTATTCTGAAGATTTTCTATAGTTTGGTTTATCTGGAGTATTGTTAGTTTGTATGGATTAAAAATTCTTTTAAACTGTTTGCAGTAACAAATAAAATCAACAGTTTCAACTCGATTGAGTCGAGATTGAGCAAACGTGAGATAGGTTTTAAAAATGAACGTGAATGGTTACGAGCTTAGAGTATACAAGAAAATATAGAGTGATAACGTCTACGACATTGCCTTGTGCGGAGCGTAAGCAGGTCTCACCATTGAAATGTTAAAATATCATTTTTTAAATTGTTTTCTAGTAATTTTTGCAAAATTTAAAACAGCAGTTAACCATGATATATGCTAAAATGTAACTTTTGCGCTCGTGGAGCCTAGTTGAACCGTAGCCGATCGAGGTATGATCGCGGACTTGCGCTGCTTACGTTTTATACTTCTATAGGGTTGCTCTATATTTTCTTTGTATACTCTAAGGTTGCAAGGGTAGAAGTAGACCAAAATAAAAGTTGGATAGCTAGAATAGTCAGTGAAAAACAATTTGGTTAGGAAAGAAATAAGCACTTAGCAGTGATACGACGGTTAATAAAGATGAATGTATGAAGAAAACCAATTGCGCCGACCCTGAATAAAATTAGGACAAGGGCAGGAAGATGATGTTTCCAAACCGAGTCTTAGGCTCGATTTACATCTACAAAAAACATCGCAGACACGTCACGTGACAGACATGAAATTCTTATCTCGAACATGCCCGCACAGTCATGCGACATTGTCATCAATCACTACAACGAATAAATTAGGTTTATTTACATTATTATAGAATTATGTATAAATTGAATATATAATGTATATTATATACACTTGCCTATAAAAAACAACAAAAAAAAGAAATTTAAAGAAAATTTGTAATTATTATCTATTCGTCAAAGTACTCCTCCTCATCCGGCAAAGTGCCCAGAAGACTGGCAGCATTGCCACGTTAAATGACAATACTTATTCTTTGACCAAAGAACTTCAACATAAAGTAAACTCTATCTTGATCACCGTAAAGTTGAAAATGGATTGACATCTTTGTAGTGTCATATCTGACACGCGCCTGCGGTCTGTTGATGAAAATCGAGTTATACTTATGCACGTTTTGTTGTCATTTAAGATTTAAACGGGATGTTATACGAAATCTTTTTCGCTCTTCACAAGAGAACTAGAATATTCACTTTAACCCTGCCATCATGCAATATGATATCGGTCACTCCGACCCCGTTTGCAAATATCAACATTATAACACACGTCACGTCCTGGGCTAATAATGTGCCGACTCTTATTGACCGGTTGATTGCGAGCGCAGAGGGTTGATTTCTCATATTGTTGGTAATGAAATATTGATAAACTTCCCGGCTAGGTTTATTTGGGATAGTTGTATTTATTTATTCAAACAACCACGTCCATTTTCAAGGGTACCTTGATTTGGAGGTAACGTAAATAATTCTATTCTTAACATGTCAAAACCCCCGTGTTTGCCCGATCATATCCTACAGATTTTAATTGATTGTTTCTATGATGGACTGAATTTTTTTTTTAATTTATTATTTCTCAAAAACACTGTTGACACATAAATTTTGTGTGCCAAACTACAAGACGGTGATCCTAAAAGCAAATCGCCAACACGCAGTGAGCTTACTCGGTCCTTCCCTGTGTGAGAAGAAGTCTTTACCCTGCTTTAGGACAGTAACAAGCTGGTTTATACAGGGTGTTTGGCGCATGGACCGACACAATTTTTTCACTAATCTGAGGGAACATAGGCTAGGTTTTACCCATTCACCTCAAGTCCCAAGTGTCACGGTTGTTTAAATATTTTTTTTAATTATCCATGTGCAAACACTCTGTATAATGTACCAAATATATAATATAGGTACATATAGTATCCACTCAACTCCTACTTAATCACGGGAGGTACTTAGTCCCTAACACAATAACAATGCACTCACAATTGATTAGATAAAGTAGATAAAAGCCTTCATAGTGCAACTCAATTCCCTCTCTAGAGAATACACGATTTAATTGGCAAATATAAAGTTAATTGCTTTTTACATGTAGTAATGAGCTCGCTTACCGTAACGAGCTTGTTTAAAATAAGATTCAGTAAAAAGAAAAAGAAACTTATTAAGTTCGAATCGTTGCACAAAAGCTTTATAAAAACGTTTATACAGGGTTATTTGTAAAACACCAGCCATATATGTTCACATGACTCAACAAAATGTATAGAACAGATGATTTTTTTGCGATGTCAGGGTTGGTCCCATAGTAAAAGTTGTTCATAATGATGAGTTTAATGACCCCTTTTAAGGATGCTGGTGAAATAACCCTGTATATTTGTAAGATATAAGTTACATATGTATTTTAACAGCAAAGTTAAATATGCTAGCCCTCTAGTACTTCCTACAAGGGCAGCAAGTACAAGTAGAAGAGAATTTCTTGATGGGACGGCAATCCGACACTACTGGAGAGAGATCAGGCGCAGGGCCAACAGCTTAACGTGCTTTCCGAGGCACGGAGGAAGTGATAATTAATTTTTAATACCTACACACATAACTTATGAAAAGTCAGAGGTGCGAGCCTTGGGTTCGAACCTGAGACTTCTATTTACCAGTCAACGGTCATACCACTAGGCTATCACGACTCAAAGGTTTATGGTGTAAAAAAACAACTCAATTGTCAAAAAAGAAAAGTATTAAAAAATATTTGCGCAGAATGTTGAATATTTTTATACTATTTTGCGTGCCCCGTCTATAAATCACGTACAAGCACAATTCAATTACGTCACGTACCTAGTAGTTCCAGTTTTTATAAAGGTAGATAGGCACTCGTTTATTATTCTAGATTTATTGTTATAAATTATAATTACCTTAGTTTGTTTCATTATTATTATTTATAGACACAGACTCCAAAACAAAATATTTGTGTCTTATTTTTTCCTTTTCAGTGTTTAGAAAGACTAAAAACAAGCAAATCATCTGCCTAGCCTTTTCCCAACTATGTTGGGGTCGGCTTCCAGTCTTCTCGGATGCAGCTGAATACCAGTGTTTTACATGGAGCGACTGCCTATCAGACCTCCACAACCCAGATACTGGGTTACACGATACCCCTTGGTAAGACTGGTTGTCAGACTTTCGGGTTTCTGACTACCCGTAACGACTGTCAAAGATCTACAATTGACAGCCGGGGCCAACAGCTTAACGTGCTATCCGAGGCACGGAGAGTGATAATTAATTTATATTTATATTAACTAAAAACAAACAAATAAGGACACTAAAAAACTTTTGATGTGATCCGTCTGGTAAGATTACATACGACAAGTGTAACATGATTGTCAGCTAGTAATGTCGTCGAAATGAGTTTCATACGAGACGATATATACCCGACATTGTTAGGTACGACAGCAATTTTTATGTAAATTTACGAAGATGTGGGTTCGCCGGTCTGGTTGACACCTGATCGCGTTTGCAGGGTTAGTTCCTCGTTTGTTTCTTTATGAGGCGAGTATTTCATGTTGATGGCGCATCAGCTGGAGGGTTGAGCGCGAAAATTGACGGAGTTTTTTGGGATTCTCGTCATTTTAGGTAATGAGTTGCGAGCTCGAGACAAATGCGTCGACATTAGGCCCACTGGGCCGTTTGCAGTGTTGCGTTTTGAAACGGTTTTACTTAGCTTGACCTGTTTATTATTTGGCTCAAATTTAGTAATCGATATTTCACCCCCTTCCTGTTGATAGATTGATCTGATATTTGGTACACAGCTTTAGTTTTGATGACAAAACCGTTTAAGGTAAAAATAATAATTTACTTACCTAAATTATTTGTAACTTTTTTTTTTAAGTTGTCGTCGTCCCCGTAATGATTTTTACACTATGATATACGATACTGGAGTATATACTTCTTAAAGTAAATAGATTAAAAACTTTGACAGACGTACAATTTCAGGTACAAAGTAGGTAATAACAAATATAGTGGACTATACAAAGCGCTTAAAGGTTGAAAGTTTATACAGTTCGGTCCTACCTACTTATTTAAATTTTTAACCCTCTAATCGCTTCACGACGTACGCCAATCATTTTAACGATAAAAATGATTAAAAGTCTTCTCGCAAATTAAGGCAATAAAATAATATATAAAGGTCATAACTACACCACGATTGCAACAATAAATGAGCAAATATTTAACTAAATTACCCAAATTATAACCCACTAAGTACCAATAAAATGAATTCAAAGCTAACAAAATGTAAGCATTCGCTCACCATGATAAAATTGCCCGCAAACTACGCATTGTACCGGTGCGGTCACCAAATGGCAAATAACAGGCATTAGAGCCTCAAATCCGGGACAAAGCCACCGGAATGGGGTTGGTTCGTACCCCAGCGATTAGTTTAAACGGCCTCCTAAGTTCCACGCATGTCACCCGCTGATAAATAGACCATTGTTCTGCGGACTTTGCTGTAGTTTATTAAGAAAATACCACTTCGTAGGCGTTTGATTTCAGATTTTTTATCCCCTTCTTTCTTTATCGTATGGTTAATGACAACCCGGTGTCAAAGTTTAAACCACCCGTAGGCCTCTGACATGGCTTTACACACCTTTGAAAAATCTATCAGGTGTGTTGGTTTCTATACGATTTGCATTTTAATTTGCATTACTACATTCTTCAATTAGGTAATTAATTACAAATATTTTAAATACGTTTTATAGCAAGTGATAATTAATTTCTAATTCGCACATAAATTCGAAAAGTCAGAGGTGCGTGCCTGGGCTTTAAATCTGCCTGACCTTTGACTTGGTAGTCCAACGGTCATACCACTAGGCTATCACTGGTTCATTTTGTCCCCTATATTTACCCCGTATAGAATATACATAAAAATTATAGGCGTATTATAAATTAATTATCACTTGCTTCGTGCCTTGGACAGCCGATAGCCCTGCGCCTGATCTCTCGTGTCGTGTCGGATTGCCGACCCAGAGGACGAGAGTGAGGGTATTTCCGCATACACTTACGTATCATAATATATCCTGCAAAGTTGGATAATCTCCGTTGAGATTGGCTGCAGTGACCGAATTAAGAATTAAGGTCAGGAACATAATTATTACATATATAAAAACTAAAAATACTCAGACACATTTTTCTTAAGTCACTAATCAACCAAATGCTATTTTTTTTTGTTACCTATTTCAAAAATAAATTATTTCACTTGAATTTAGTTTTCTACTCTTTTTTACCCATTTAGGGGTTTATTTTTTTTAAACAACTTATACACGTCTTTCTTAACTTAAAACTAAAAAGCTAAAAAAAGCATTTGAAATAATAGATTTCGTACAAAATTTTATCCTCTATTTTATAAAAAAAAATTAAGGGCAGAATTTCAATCATAGCAAAGTATACATAAAAAAAATATACTTAGAAAGGAAAAAAAACAATATCCTTTCTTAACACAATTATTTTCAAAATAACGTTTTCTCTTCCTACCCTTAACCCCATTCTTCATATCATATTTATGAATTTATCCCCAGATAATAAAATACCAATAAATGGATAAGCTCTTCAAATAAAAACAATATTAACTTCTGTGCGGCCTTCGAGGCATCTGAGTATGTATTTCTTATAGACGTCCATATTTTTATTTTGGACAATGTCGTTTGTGTTGATAAAAGGAAAAATATGTTTTTGCTTATAAAAGGAAATGTGGTGTAGATGCCTTTTTTACCACATTTTTATATCTTTTCCTTGTACGGACTAGAAAGCTATTTAATACAGAGAAACGTACAGTTTTGTTGTCGATTTTCAATTAACTTGCCGATGAGCTAGAGACTTAAAACTTTAAGAATAGTTTAGAACGAACGTCAGAACGAATCAAAACTAAATGAAAATGTAATATTAACTTCGCTTTCTTACTCTTATAATAAAATTATGATATTTAACGGCTGATTGTTGTTTTGTATTTTAAAATAATTTGAGGATTATGTAATTATTGTCAATATTTGCATGCCAGAGTTCTGTTGTGATGCAACACACTTTTAGAAACCTTGTGTATTCATACTCTTACAAATATTTTATATTCATTCATTCTCATTCATTTAATATTCTATCTTTTTTTTAAATTCAATTTTTTTTTTTCATAAAAAAACTACTAGAAACCTACCCATCTAGTACTATATATTTAAACGAAACTATTGAAAATATACATTTACTCAAAATCAAACTTCGACTCGGAATATAACTCGAAACATCATATTCAATAGCCGACCGAATGATGCAGTTTCTATATTTATTATCCACTACCAAAACAAATCAACAATCAAATATCCCAAGATTTCTACATTACCGCAAAGTTTATTTAAACCACAAATAGGGTTGGCAGTTTGGCATATTACTCTACATTATATGAGAGAGTATAGTAAATTATTGCGTATACCTACGCTTAAATATTGTTTTACCTAACACTCTTTCACCTTATTAATTTAGAGTATAAATCTTAGAGTATATAAGAAAATATAGAGTGATAACGTCAACAACATTGCCTTATGCGGAGCATGAGCAGGCCTCACCACTGAAATGTTAAAATATCATTTTTTAAATTATGTTTTCTGGTCATTTATGCAAAATTTTACACAGCAGGTAACCATGATATAAGCTAAAATGTAACTTTTTTACTCGTGGAGCCTAGTTGAGCCGTAGTCGATCGAGGTATGATCGCGTACGGAGCTCGTGTCGCGGCCGCTTTCATACTTCTGTAGGGTTTCTCATCTTTAATGATAGACTGGCGTGTTTTTGAACAGAACTACAAGTAAAAAATAAAAGAACTCTTTTGTTTCCAGCGTTCTTTATTTTTACCTAAAACAACAATGTACTTTAATCGTTTTTTCTTAGAACAACTGCGAAGTGACAACCCTAAACTCATCATACAACTTCCCGACAGCCGATCGCCTCTCACCAACCAGAATTAAACCAATCAATCATGTTTCTATCAAAATTCAATTCCACTGTATTAATGTAAAAGCCGTCTTGTAAGATCAAAGATCGGTTAATTTGAAATCGGGAATCGGATCAAAGAGGTTTTTATTATTAAAATCGAGTCAGATTGAATCGTTTTGTATAATCGTCGAATTGGCTTACGAAGTGTAGGTAAATGAGTGAAATTGTTTTATGAATTAGTATAATAATTACTTATTTAAGTGCAAGTCAGAGGTTAAATTCAAGGTCTTTGAATTTTTGTAAGTTATTATCTGCGTATTTATAAATTAATTATCACTTACTCCAGCGCCTTGCAAAACACGTAAAGCCGTCGATAATGCATCTGTTATTTTTTTCTCCCCTCTTTTATTCAATTTTGAGAATCAGAATAAAAATGAGAATAGGTACCTACATTTCATTTTAAAAAAATACCATAAATGTTCCACCCTGACAAGGTCACGGGAAAAGTGCTGGAGAGTGAAGCACAACGTTAATTACACTGTTGCAGTTTCTGACAAAATATAAATTTCAAGAATATTTCTTGTAGCAAATATAATATATAACTTCACCATAAACCTTCCGGAAATTATAAGAAAATATTAATACTTAAAAAAAGTAACTTTTTCATCAGACAAGCCATTTCCTTAGCTCATAAAAAATATGAATTGATTTTATTATCATACAAACTCTCACACAATCTTCAAGAGAAATTGTTATCGTTAAGTATTCAACCCGAAGTAAAGACCAATATATTGTTTACAAATTATTGTTAAGGGTGGAAAATATGTAAATTTTGCGGTTACCGCGGGCTTAGAGTTGGGTTTGCTGTCCGAGCTTAACCTGTTTTAAAACCGAAACCGAATTTCGTATTTCGTCTCAATGCGAGTACCGAGTACTGGTACCGGTTTGTCGAGTTATTTTTCTTTCGCATGGCGATAGAACAGTAGATCGACGTGGGTTTTGCATAGGTATGGTTTATAGGCGTGACCAACCGTCCGTTGGACTGCCAAATCGTAGGTTCGAAACCTAGGTAAGCACCTCTGCCTTTTCATATTCATGTGTGTTATAGAAATGAATAATCAATTGAGGCTTAATTGTCTAATGTTAAAGTAAACAGAGTAGTTTCAACTTTTAAGTCTTTGTGTGTATAAATTGCACGAAATGATGAACTATAGGAGTAAACAAATATCAAGACAAAACGCGAAAACGTTACCATGAACCGCGCTTGTCTGGGAGACCTTTTATTACCGAAACCAAATATCACAAAAATTTTCTCCGAAATAGGTCAAAACCGAGACCAAACTTTGTTCAAACACTAGTTTAGTATGTGTTACCAATATAAGGGAAATGTTCTGTATACGATGTTTTTCAAGGACACCCCTTATTACCCTGGGGTGATGTTGCTCTTAAGTTATATTTTGGGGTTGCTATAAAATATATTTTGAGTTATGTGTTTGTTTCTATAAAGATAATAGAGGAACTTTTGTTTGTAAGTAATATTAATCAGCTGCAGCGTTGGTTCTAACTTAACCAACTTCAAAAGAAGCAGTATAACTAAAGTTATAGCTCCTAGATATCTGATTTTGACATTAAACAATGACAATAGAAAATTTTACTTGAACAAAACATTAATTTGTCCTTAAAAATAAGAATACTACATAAAAATATTTTTGATAATGCTTAGTCTAATTAATGATGTTCAAATCTGCTATAAACTATAGACGTGCTATAGACTATTGACTATATTTTTATAGCATGCTATTTAATATGCTATATTTATAGCACGCTATAAAATAACGCGGCAGTCAATTGCATCGGAGACTCCGAGCAACTCCGAGTTTAACCGATGCGCTAACGAACGACAGCCGCTGGCGTACGAAACCGCCGTAGATTGCTATCTCGTTTTGGCCACGCTACTTGCGTTTTGTTGAGTAGACGCTTTGGCGTTATGTTGCTATCCCGTTTTGGCCGCGCTGTTTGCGCTTTGTTGAGCGAGACGTTATATTATAGCATATAGCACGAAGGCAGATCGAAAATAGCAAATGCTAAATGCTAAGAAAAAATAGCATGCTACATTTTGGCGCTAAACGCTTTATTAACCACCACTAAGTCTAATAGATAATGCGTAAGTTAGGAATCGAACCAACTAAAAATGCAAAAAATAGACACTATTTTATGGTAACAATCGATGCATTGTATTTTAACCCCGGATCAGGTAAGCATTTTCCTTTTGCCTTCACTCTATCTATTGATAAAAACCGCATTAAAAACCGTTGCGTAGGTAGTTGAAAAGATCTAAGCATACAGAGAGACAGATCGCGGAAAGCACTTTGTTTTCTACTATGTATAGATAGATAGACAAGTAGAGACAGCTTAGCAATTCATTCTATATAGTACTAGCTGAAACCCGCGATTTCATCTGCGTGAAATTAAATTTTGAATCATGATACGAAAGTCACGTGGCGCCATCTATTATAATTATCTTAAGAACGTTATTGTTGTTTTCTCGGGAACAATACTTTTTTCGCAATGAAAGGTACCCTATATCCGTTTCTGTTCACCTGACAACGTATATGCAAAATTTAAGGACAATTGGTTCAGTGTTTTAGGCGTGAAAAGGTAACAAACACAATTACTTTCGCATGTAAATATTACTAGCTAACCCGTGCCCACTGCGATGAGCGGTAATCATTTTTCTGATTAATATTAATAGCCTATGACACTCACAAACAACGTGGCTTTCTACTGGTAAAAGAAATTTCAAAATCGGTTTAGTAGATCCAGAGATTACCCTCGACAACCTCACAAACTTTACCTCTTTATTATATTAGAATAGACTACTAGTTAGGATGTTGAAATAATTATTATTATAACTGTACCCAGTTCAATAGGTTCACCCTATTTCTATTTGAACATAATTAGCGCGTATTCAAAATTATTTAGTTGGGTATAATTAATCAAATTCAATCAACTAATTAAATTATTCATCCTCGTGTTTCATTAAATGTTTAATTAGTGTTGTATCGAGTAATTAAATCTAAACTTAACCACTATTTTGCCCATTCATGTACAATAATGATTAGCTTCTGATCATAATTATTATCTTTGTACATACAAGCAGTGATAGCCTAGTGGTAGTTTATAGAACCACCCTTACTCGTCTCACGGGTGTCGTAGGAAACGACAAAGGGAAAGATCCGGAGGATGGGCAGCAACATCCTTCTGTGTTACAGTAATCATCTGTTACTGCGATCGCCAACCCGCTTGCTCAGCGTGGCAGTTGTGGGCAAATACTTCTAATAAGCGCACATCGTGGCGCAAATTGGGAGAGGCCTATGTTCAGCTGTATACAGGTTGTTGATGATGGTGATAACATATCTAGACAAATTACTATTGTACACAGATACACATAGTAAACTTATAACACCTTTTTTATGTATGTTTTTTAACACGTTTATGCACATGATTTGCTTATTAAATGACTATAACACCTTTCCGATTTGGGGGGTTAAAGTAAGATCTATTCAGCGGCTCTTTAAAAACATCCTTATTCTGATCACGTCAAAGTTGCCATTAAAAAGGTACCTATAAAACATTCAACGCGACCGCATTTTATTACAACGGTACAGCAAGCAGTATAAAATACATTAAGAGTTAACGATGTATTAGCAGTAATGGCAGTGTTAAACTTTCACGTGACTCGATACAGATTATTGTTTCATGATATTGGGAGAACAATAATGTTTTTTGTTTATTTTGTTTTGTTTTGTTTGTGTTTTGACTGAAAAAGTGCATGGAAAAGAAAAAAAAATCTTGTCATTTGGTTTTGTTTCTTGGTTTGTATACAAATAAAATTAATGATTTGCGATACAATCTTGTATCGCAAATCATTAATTTTAACGAACGAACGATTTTGTAGAAAAGAAAAAAATATTTAAAGCGGGATTTGAACCTACGACCTACTGGGTAAAGCCCAATCGCTCTGCCAGTAAGCTATTTGTAACTCCGTGAAATCGAATTTTTCTTCTACATTCAACCATCCTAATGGAAGTACTAAGCCTTATAAGGAGTACTAAGTATTAGACCGGAGTACGGAGTTCTAGAAGGCTAGCATTAGTATTTATGCATACTATACGAAAACTAAAGTTCAAAATTTTAAAAATAAAAAAAGGACACTGTTTATAATTTATATAATGTATGTATACAACAACTCCGGCTATACAAACGATTTTTTTTAAATACTGCTAGTCCAAACGTTTTTTTTTCTTTTTATTTTTTTCTTTAGTCGTAGTTCGAAGATTAAAGAAAATTCAGAGACAAACTGCCGACCGTGCGTTGAGTCGGTCAAAAAACCGTTGAGAAAATAGGCCAGCGATAAACGCTCTCATGTCATCAGAAAAAGTGTGACATGTGAGGCGTGACTTTGTGTCAGTTTACGATTACCTGCTACATCTGGATAGGTACTAAGATAAATTTTAGGAAAAAACCTTTTTGACCCCCGACGGAAAAACTGGGTTGTTATAAGTTTGACGTGACTGTGTGTCTGTCTGTGGCTTCGAAGTTTCTAAACGAATTGACTAATTTTGATTTAGTTTTTTATTTGAGAGATGACTTGATTGAGTGTTCTAAGCTATTTTTTTTATTGTGCAAAATTATAAATTATTGATAAATAATATTAAAATTCATTATTTTTCGTTATACGTTTCTAACGTAATAACGTTATTTAATATTTAAAAATAAATTATTCCCAAACTGTAAAACGATGCCTAAAGAAATAGATTGAGGTATAGGTACCTAACTTAAATCTGACTTAAAATTAGAATTCAAAAGCCCCAAACTTTAGCTTATATAGAACTTTATTCTCTACAGACCAAAGACAAGAACATTATCCAACAAACAGCAGCCAATCGCATCGATTATTTTAAATTAGGAACGTTGACACCCAACTAGCGGTCTGCATTTAAATTTTTAACGAAACATTTTGAACGCTATTTCCAGTTCGTTCGGGGAATCGGGAAATAGGATAAATCTAATTTGTACGGCGACAGCGCAGGAGAAAATATAGTATTTTAAGCTTTGCGTAAACAGAAGTCAAGTAAGAGAAATTGTTTTCTGTCCTACTCTCCCTCTCCCTTGGAGTAAAGTTATTTGTAGAAATACTTGAGAAATATAAAGGTACATTTTAGACGTTACTACGTCACAACTCAAATTTTGTTATACCTACTGTGGCGTGGGATTTTCTTTTTCCGTTTTCGTCCCAACACGAAGTCTCAGTGCTAATTCGCAGATTTCACATCCGTTCAGAAATATTTAAGAAAACTCTCGGCTTGAAGCTAAGTTTTAACTCTCAGGCCAAAATGATATGTATACAAATCTTATCAATGGTTAGTATAATTATTTTTATTCTGAACCTTGGATGTTTTATTTAAATTCGAACAAATACCGAACAAAGTATAAATCAATCGAATTCCAGACAGCAAAGTTATGTAGTGTATTTATGTCTCTCTCGCATTCAAATGATGTTAAAACAAACATAAATATTATGATTTAAAGTTCTGAACGTAGTAAACTATCGGTGTGTAACTATGTAGTAATAAAACTGTACGTTTGAGACAATATATCTTTAAAACGATTCTAGTCGGTGGGTATTCTTTGTTTTCTATTCTCGGAGTTTATTACAAGTTTTCAATTGTGATTAATGTGAGTTCCGTTAGCGATATGACCTCGCAATACAAGGAGTTGCGAATGGGACCAACTGAGAATGGGACTAACTATGAATGAACAATGTGAACGCGGGACGAAATGAGAATGGGACGAAATGCAAATAACAAAATGCCCAATAACAACTAAATTATTGTTGCATTTTTTTTTTTAATTAAGGATTTATAGGTGTGGTTTTGTCCTTGTCTAATAAATGTTGCTTTCTTTCTTTCTAAATCACTGAACATTGACCGCACAACAAGATTTGGACCTTATCACGTTGTAAGGTGTAAGTTGATACGTCGCCGAAACTGGAACGTGACAGCTGTCAAATCAAAAGTTTTGATAAAGTTTTCAGTTTTTTTTGGATTGCAGCTCGATTGTTGTATTCTTTTATTACTTGTGATGCGATAAAACAGTTTTTGAACTCTGATTTTCATCTTGATTATCTTCAAAATCTGCCCGATTAAGTCGAATGTTGATTACAATCGTAATTGAACGAAACGTAACAGCAAACATATGTAGACGTTTCAAAAATGACGCGTTCGCCCCCCTGGTATTGTAACTTGCAAAAAAGTATTATCATCATCATGCCCGTAATCGCCGCGCTGGGCTAGCGGGTTGGCGATCGCAGTAGCAGATGATAAGAGTTTCACAGAAAGATGCTGCTGCTCATCTTCCGGATCTTTCCCTCAGTCGCTTCTTAACACTAAAGACACCTGCGGGATGAGTAGGGGTAGTTCTACTCTTAAGCCGGAAACCACACGGCACGGAAAGCGTGTATAGGTTACAATAATCGCTTTGCCATATATACCACCTTGGTTCTAAGTTTCTAACTATAGAAAAAACCAAGTGACAAAGTCACGGGCTTCAGCTAGTATCAAATAAACGGTGATTACATCAACAAGTGCTCAGCTTTAGCTTATGAATAGATCTTGCCACCTCAGTTTCAGAGTTATTCAACCCGCAAAATGATAGGCGTCTTGCCAAAACTTTGCCTTAACCCTTCACCTTTACACTTTATCAAAAGTTAACTTTGAATCCAATATATATTTCATAGAAATAAGGTGGATTATGAATCTAAAATAGAATATTTATGTAGTAGTAAGCCGAGCGACAACGTTTTTTTAAACAATTTATATACTCCATCGAACAAAAACAACCGCTCATCCGCAATATTCAGCTGCATCCGGTAAGACTGGAAGCCGACCACAACATAGTTGGGAAAAGACTAGGCAGATGATGATCGAATAAAAACAACCGTTCCTTGGCAGTCCGGTAAAAAAATTAAAATTATAAAAATTAAATGGCCAGTAATAAAATATGTGTAATCATACAAAAAAAAATATACAAGTCGAATTAAGAACTTCCTACTTTTCGTTAAAAAACAAAAATACTGAGACACGCCTTTCTTTACTTTTAACGTAGTTGGCTAATCTTTGTAGAGATTGGGCGCTGTAGGAGCAGGACGACATAAAAACGTTCTAAATGAAGTCTGCCAGTTTTCCAGTTTGCCAGTTTTCTAACAAAATTTCACAAAGAAATTTTCTTTTATATTTACGCTACTATCCAATAAACTATTATCGAAGTAAAATAAGCTTTGAACATTATACATTCATGATGTTAAACTTAGGAACAAGATTATCTGACTTATTCATAGAAGGATCTTTGTTCAGAGTTAAAAAAAATACAAAAATGTTTGCTCTATCCATTAATATTTCAATCATTAAGATTTTAGAGTTGCGTACCCAAAGGGTGCCAATGAGACCCTGCTAAGCCTTCGCTCTCTGTCCGTCCGATTGTCCCAGGGATATCTTTAAACCTTATAAGACATTTGAAATATTCACAAAGTGTGCACTTCTATGGCCGATAAAATAATTATCACATGCTTCGTGCCTAGGAAAGGACAAAAAGCCGATGGCCCCAGCTGTCATGAAGATCTTTAACAGTCGATGTAGAGTCAGCGCCCTTACAAAATCCTGACAACTAATCTGACCTTAGAATATTGTATCCGTTTGGGTTGCGGGGGTCGAATAGGCAGTCGTTCTGTAGAAAACTCCTATTCAGCTGCATCTGGTTAGATTAAAAGCCGACCCCAACAAAGTTTGGGAATAATAAGGCTAGAAGAAAAGAACAGACCCGATTATCCGATTTATCTAGAAGTTTCTAGAATTATCGACTTTGAAAAGTTACATACATAGCCTATATCCATCCACTGCTGGACATAGGCCTCTTTTCATAAGCATTACTTATTTTGTGAAAACTTACTCACTTATTTGCCGCTGGGCAAGCGGGTTGGCGATCGCGGTAGCAGATGGTTGCTATTACACAGTAGGATGCTGCTGCCCAATCCTCCGGATCTTTCCCTTAGTCGCTTCTTACGACACCCGCGGGACGAGTAGGGGTGGTTCTATTCTTAGGCCGAAAACCACAAGGCACCTTAGGCCGGAAACATTAAAAAAATATTTAAAAAGTTACAAAAATAAAATGTAAAATATTTTTAATACTTAAATAGACGAACAAAGTAATCCATTTTCTTTATTTGACATTTACTATCGCTACAGGAGTGAGATAGCAATCTCATTCACTCTGTTATCTTATCTCTCTTTTTATTTTCACGCCGTCTTATTCCCTTGAGAGGTAGGTAGGGTTATATTGTACGCTCACTTTTACAAATTAAAGTAAGACCTTTTATCAGGCGACAAGCTGTGTTTTGTCATGAAAAAGGAACTTTATTTTGTAAAAGGTACTATTATTTTTGAAGAATAACCATGGCGATTATTTTTATGAATGTTTTTTTTACATGTTTTGCTTACTTACTAAATTAAATTATTTAATGAAAAACTCGCAAAAACAACTGACTTGGGCGGCAGGGCGGGACTTAGAGCTTAGCTTAGCTTAGCTTGGTTGGTAAAGCGATGGCACAGCACGCCAGGGATCGCGGATTCAAGTCCCGCCCGAGTCAGTTGTTTTTGCGAGTTTCTTATTAAATAAATTCATGGCAATTCCTGTCAAAAGGGTTTTATGCTTTGCTTCTGCATGAGTTTTTGGTATCAGTATATCACGCCTATGACATAATGACCTCCTGACCGAATTTCGGTCACGAAGGCAATCTCAGCGGAGATTAGCTAACGACGCAGGAGATATTATAATGCACACGTGTGCGCGTAAATAATAATAATGTCATCCTGACCGAATTCCGGTCACAGCGGCCAATCTCAACGGAGATTAGCCATCGACGCGGGAGATATTATAGTGCACAAATGCTTGCGCAAACACAGGTGCACTCTCTATTCCCTCACTCTCATAGTCCGATGGGACGGCTATCCGACACGACCGGAGAGATCAGGGCTAACAGCTTTCCGAGGCACGGAAGTGTTGCTTAAAATATTTGTTCATTTAAGTTAGCCGGGCTTGGGTAAGCCTGCCACTGATTGAGACATGTAGGTATGTAGGTATGTTGATTGCCAAATATTGCCCGAAATATGATACCCTGTTTCTACGTTGCCATAATATTAATGTCTGACAGGCTCTGACGAAGGTGGTGTTCATTTAAATATTTAATTGTTTGGCTCAAAATAGCCGGTAGTGGTATTGAGTTTCTAGCAAGTTTATTTTCAGGCCTGCCTCACCAATCGGCAATTTGAAATTTAATCGAATTAATTAGCCGTATTTTATTAAGTTAAATAAGAATTAAAAAGTATTTTTCGTCATACTTTGCTCGTAAACGGTGCCCATATAGATTATTTACATGGATTTTTTAGTCATAAAACTTTTATTATTGACAGGATATGGACACGCATGCGTAGTATGAACCCGTCATTTTTGTATGACAAAAAAACTGTAGGTATGTCACACGGGTAATACGACAATAACTAACATCGGATCATTATATCCCTCGCCTGTGGCTCAGGCTTCCAATATCTCTTCAATAGTAATGGTGTACTTACCGCCTTCGTAACACAATAGACTATTAAAAATGTTACAAAATTGACCATGAGGTACTTACGGTTAATACATAGTTATACATACTTAATACATAGTTCATTTATTTTAAAATATTGAAACATTTCGCTTACCTAGTCTAACAGTTGTACTAAATGTGCCGAGAAGTAATTTATTAGCTACTACCAAACTCAAAGATCAAGTCTTGAAAGTTCCGTTTGAAGACAAATCAGCATAATAGCTGACTTCTAGTTCAGTTGTTCTAACTACTAGTTCTTGTATACTTTGTGATTGATGATAACCTTATTCGTTGATGTTGGTCTTTAGAAATGTATAACGTTTCTCAAAGGGTAATAATAATAGCACTGATAGCCTAGTGGTATGACCGTCGACTGACAAGTCAGAGGTCTTGAGTGCGTTTCCAGAGGGTTTTACTCACCCCGGCCACAAAAAAAAGATGCGCACTCTTTTCGTAACTTATGGTTTTATAGACTTTTCGTAAGTTGTGTGCGTATTATAAATTAATTATCAGTTGCTAAAACGGTAAGGGAAAACATCGTGATGAAACCAGCACACCTGAGAATTTTTTTAACGGTGTGTAAAGCCATGTCTAGCCTTTGAGCGATTTAAACTACGACACCAGGTTGTTCATCAACCATACGATAAGAAGAAAAGGGTAATAATATTTCTGAATGCAGAGACTAACTTGTAATATTTTTTTGTAACGTATCTAGTTTTGTAACGCGATGCTAACGCCGGATCCTCCACTCAACTATCGACTTTTTAGTGAATTCTTTTTGAAACGTGTTACAAAAATCAATGCAGTGTGCCGAGACGTGATTGCGAGCGCATGTTTACTAACAATTCCGTACAGGATGACGTGACAAAAAGGAACTCGCTTGACTCAAGTTTTCAAATCGAGCGTTGGCCATGTTTAATGTATCGACGATTTGCTACAAGAAATACAGCGTGCTTGAGCTATGTGCTCGAAGGGATATCGCCGTTTAGTTACCAAGCTTGCGTCGAATGATACGAGTACATTAGAAGCAAACGTTGCTAATCAGTCTCCGCTTTAATGCTAGGAAAGAAATTCTGAAAACCTGTAAACCGAATGTTTCCTAAGAGTTGGGGAAAACATCACAACAAACCTCTGTCCCTAAAGATGTTAAATGGCGTCAGAATAGGCCACAAAAGTGCTGGCAAGACGATTTTAAAATCGTCTTGCCAGCACTTTTGTGGCCTATTCTTAAATTCCTTCCTTCCTTAAATTAAATTCCTTCCTCAAATTCTTCCACCTCTTCGTGTCTTAGGCAGTCTTCCATTAATTAAGAATGAAGGTATTAATTAATGGAAGACTGCCTAAGACACGAAGAGGTGGAAGAATTTGAGGAAATTACCCAGCAGTGAGACAATATTGGTAAATAAAAAGCAGAAAACTGCAGCATTGTTTGTCTAGTGGTAGCAAGCGCGACTGCTGAGCACGAGGTCTTGGGTTCGATCCCCGGGTCAGGCAAAGTGATATTGGGTTTTGCCATTTTTCCCATTAGAAAATTCTCAGTTACATGGGACGGACTTATAACATAGCCGGTGAAACGTGATGTACTGTATACACCTCTGCCTACCCCTTTTAGGAATACTAAAAAGTCTATATTAAAAAGTACAAAACTGTAACTCAAATAAATCTATTATTAACTCAACCAATCTTGGGAAAAATCTCTCATCTAATAGAATTTAGTATTTCACTTACTGGGTCATTTTGTAAGGTCCAAATCAGCTTGTTAACCCATTAGGGAAAAGAACCCGTTTTATTAGGGTCCTATCGGAGGAGTGAAAACGATACGTGGTAGAACTCTTTATATTGTATTGTGAGTAAGCAGTTTATTCGAATGGGGTTCTATGGGGTTCTATACAGAGGCATTCGATACATTTTTATACATTTTTTTTAAAGAGCAACCATGGAGTTTCTTGTCCGATTCTTCTCCATGAGGGTAGGCTGTCCTTGAAATTGGAAACTAGAGTCTCTTATAATAATATTATGTTTATGACTATATTTAGGTTTATGATAATTCATAAGTGCCTAAAATGGTCTATTTTTTTTTTGTCCTAGATCAATTAGTGTTCCCAATTAGATTTTTCTACGTACCACTTCAAGACAGACCTCAAATTTGCGAACCCCTTATTGCACGTTAAATATATGTATATTTTTAAGGATTAAATATTTTAGTTAAGAGATTGCTGCGCATAGGAACCCCTTGATGCAATTTCGCGTACCCCTGGGGTACGCATACCACTAATTGGGAAACACTGTCCTAGATTAACTAAGAAGATAAAAATTCACATTGGTACACACGGCTACACACCCTTCTATATAAAACCAGTAAGTCATGTGAAACCGTGTGTACATGCCATGCCAAGTTGGAAGTTGGAACCCACACCCAAGTGCTTGCAAAGCGGGTCCGTAACCAATGCCACTACGACCATCAACACTGTATGTGAAATTCCTCGATGAATCCCTGATCTAGATTTATCTGCCTAGCCTTTTCCCAACTATATTGGGGTCGGCTTCCAGTCTAACCGGATGCAGCTGAATACCAGTGTTTTACACGGAGCGACTGCCTATCAGACCTCCACAACCCAGATACTGACTGGGTTACACGATACCCCTTGGTAAGATTGGTTGACAGACTTTCAGGCTCCTGACTACCCGTAACGACTGTCAAAGATCTACAAATGACAGCCGGAGCCAACAGCTTAACGTGCTATCCGAGGCACGGAGAGTGATAATTAATTTATAAAACGCACATAACTTACGAAAAGTCAGAGGTGCGCGCCTTGGGTTCGAACCCGTTGACTTGCCAGTCAACGGTCACCATCACTAGGTTATCACGAATCCCTGATCTAGATTATTGATTTATTATTTACGAACCAATGTGACGATCACGATCTGTATTTTACGATACCTCACCGATACATAAACATGAATTATTCTTGAGAACCATCATAAAATACCTCTAGCAACTATTTTATTGATTTGCAACTGTATACAAGTTTATTTATGGTGTGAAACTAAGTTAGTGTTATAAAATACTTCATCAATATCTATACAGGGTTATTTGTAAAACACCAGCATCCTTAAAAGGGGTCATTAAACTCATCATTATGAACAACTTTTACTCTGGGACCAACCCTGACATCGCAAAAAAAAATCAGCTGTTTCACACATTTTGTTGAGTCATGTGAACATAAATGTATGGAACAGCTGATTTTTTTTTTGTTGAAAAATTAGAGGCGTGTGCCTTGGGTTCGAACCTGAAACCTCTGAAATACCAGTCCGCTAGGGCCTAGTAGCATGACAATTATATCATGACAATAAAATTTAATTATCCATCGTTACGAAATACTTCTCTCGAATTTCGAAGTACTATAAGGTACTAAATTTGAGTAAATGACAGTACTTCGCCCGGCTATGGATACCGTTGTATCTAACCAAGCGTCTACATTTCTGAAACAATACAATTTTGGGTACTTCAAATCGAGAGTGAATAGGTGTCCTAAAAGCAGATCCGCTTTCACCACAGACCACAATACCGAGTAACATCAGGGCCCTTACTCTTGAAACGTGAACCTAATTACAATCCAATTTCAATTTAGATTACGATCATTCACGAACGTACCTATACGAATAACGAGCCATTAGAATGAATTAATTTACAATGTTTCGTCGGGGCGCATTGGTTGGACCCGCTTTGCAAACGCGAGGGTGTGGGCTCGAACCTGGCATGTGACTTTTTTAGTAAATCTAAGACACCACTGACTAACGGTGAAGGAAAGCATAGTAAGGAAACCTGGATTTAATAGTCTGAAAGCGCCATCATAGTGAGCTAGCGTGGTGTATGAGGTTGCCCTGCAGTGGGACAGTTACAGGCTAATTTATACATATATTTTACAAACGAATTTCGACATTGATATTATAACAGTTTCGTATACAATTCTAACAAAACCTTAGTTTTTTACAAGTTTTTTTTTTCTTTTTTGGTGGTGGTTTTTGGTTCTTTTTTAAGAAAATATATGTTTATTTCTTTTTTCTTTCATAGTTTATTTTAACTTCGTAAATATTTTTTACTAACATTATTGTTAATGTTACTTATTATGAAAACGCTTGGTGACGTTTGCTACAATTTGTGATATTTTTTTTACCGATAACGTTATTAAACATTTTATAACATGCAGTCTGGCAGTAACATAACCCAATAAATAAGTGCCTACACTAGAGTTGCCAACCGTCCTTTTTTCCCAGGACATGTCCTAGTTTTTGTAGTGTCCTGGGATATCCTGTATTTTTAAAGCTCTCTGATAAGGTCATTTATTTTAATATTAGCCAACCACGTTTACAATTCTAACGAGGCTGCCGCGCTGCATGCCGTGCTGTTTGCTCTATTTTCTATTCTAGTTTCTTTTTTTACTGTCAAAATCAAAATCAAAATCAAAATCAAAATATTTTTATTCATGTAGACCATTAGGCACTTATGAATAGTCGTAATTCTAATATTTTTAATAAAAGAGTGACTCTAGTTGCCAGTTCCTAGGGCAGCCTACCCTTCATGGAGAAGAATCTGGCAAGAAACTCCATGGTTGCTCTTTTAAATATAGTGGCTTACAATATTTTAGGTTACATTGTTCTGAGGTCTTATGTGAGAACAATGTCAGTCGGCTAAACACAAGTACACCTTAAATATATTTATGCTTTTGATAAAATTACTGCAGCAGCTATGAGCTGACCAGTCCCAACAGACGGCACCCGTTCACGAGTATGACGCATGCATCAGCCATCGCCTAACTCAACCATATTGTAGGGAATCAAACGACCCGACACACAACGCCACCGCTATCAGAACATTTCTGAGAGCATGACATACCCAAGCCGTACAGCAATTATCACGTTAATAAAAACTAAGTTGGAAGGACTACATGGTGCTCACATAATTACAAACATACATAGTAAGCAATACAAATACATGTCGGAGTATTCAAAAATATTAAGTATTCTATAATAAGTATTCAATATGATGTCAAAGCACAATAAAAATTGATTTTAAATATTAGTAAAGTTCAATCAGCGCTAGTGGGTCGCAGTGTGCAGGAGGGAGTAGTATGCCACACATCTTTATCTTCAATGTAATCCTTCAACTTATAGTAAGCTTTTGATATAAGGATACCTTTAATAACTGTTTTAAACCTAGCATCAGGCAGATCCTTAATTATAGAGGGTATTTTGTTGTAAAACTTAATACAGTTACCCATGAATGAGTTTTTGGTTTTAGAAAGTCTATAACCAGGTACCACAAGATTGTCCTTATGACGAGTGTTATAATTGTGAATATCACTCTTTTTTTGGAAGCAAGTTATATTTTTGCGAGTGTATAAGAGGTTTTGAAATATATACAAGGATGGTAATGTTAGTATATTTATCTTCTTAAAAAGTTCACGAAGTGAATCTCTTGGGCCTAAGTTGTAAATTGCTCGAATAGCTCTCTTTTGTAATATAAAGATGGTGTCAACATCCGCTGCCGATCCCCATAGTAAAATACCATACGACATAATACTATGAAAGTATGCAAAATATACTAGCCTAGCCGTTGCCTCATCTGTCACCTGTCGTATTTTCCGAACAGCAAACGCAGCCGAACTCAGTTTACCTGCAAGTACCTCTATATGAGGTCCCCATTGCAGTCCACAGTCTACAGTGACACCGAGAAATACGGTAGAGGGAACTAGGCTTAACATTTTCCCATCTAGTTTTATATTTGTACCTATTTGGGTTACGTTAGGTGCCGAGAATCTGATACATTTAGTTTTTCCGGCATTAAGTAAAAGATTATTTGCAGAGAACCAATCTGATAATGCATTAAGTGTAATATTTGGTTCAACAATATTCCTATCTTTCCTATTAATTTTAAATATGAGTGATGTATCATCAGCAAACAGGACTATATTTGTCATGGTATCATTAATCATGTGAGGGAGATCATTTATATATACGAGAAATAGAAATGGACCTAAAATTGATCCCTGGGGCACTCCCATTTTAACAAATGAGCCAGTAGAGGTAACGTTGTCGATTGTTACCTTTTGTTCCCGATTCGACAGGTAAGAATTTACGAGATCAATAGATTTACCCTGAATACCGTAATATTTTAGTTTTAAAATAAGGGTGCGGTGATCCACGCAATCAAAGGCCTTTGAAAGATCGCAGAATACTCCTAAAGCATCCCGCTCTTCTTCCCAGGCTTCTAAGATAGTTTTCATTAGAGTTGAACCGGCATCTTCAGTAGATCGACCTCTAGTAAATCCAAACTGTTTACTGTGTAAGATTTCATTTTTATTAAAGTGCGTTAGCATTTGGCTAAGTATTAATTTTTCAAATATTTTGCTTAAGGCAGGTAGCACAGATATTGGCCTATAATTTGAGGCGTCATTTTTACACCCCGCTTTAAAAATGGGTACGAGTTTACTGTGCTTCATAAGGTCGGGAAAGATACCGTCTATGATGCACTTGTTAAAAATCAATGCCAGTAGTGGCGCAATATTTCCTATTATGGGCGTAATGGCTTTAATTGACAATCCCCACAAGTCCTCTGTACTTTTAACAGCTATAGTTTTAAATGCTTTTATAATGTCAGTACATGTAACAGAACTAAATTCGAAACTAGTTGTGCTATTAAACTTAAAGTTTTTCTTTAAAAGTAGTTCAGCAGCTACTGGACACGACTGAAGACATTTAGTAGTCTCAGTGGGTATGTTTGTAAAAAATTGCTCAAAATAGTCAGCAACCACCGATTTATTAGAAACTAGTTTATCGTTAATTTTTAATACAGGTATACTATCAGTGGCCCTACGATTACCAGTTTCGGTGTTTATTACTTTCCACGTTGCTTTTACCTTATTTTTTGATTTTTTAATTTGTTGACTTATGAAAGTAGCTTTAGCTTGTTGACATACTTTTTTGAAAATTCTAGAATAGTTCCGTAAGTAGATATGAAAATCATTGTTAGTTGTATAGGATTTTTTATCGTATAGGTCGTACATAATGTCTCTACTGCGCCTGATACCTGGGGTTGCCCATGCACTAAAAGTGACCTTATTTTTAATATTTATTATTTTGACTTTACATGCTTTCTGGAATTCTTTATTTATAGCATCAAATAGAGAACTGTACATCATATTAGGATTATCATAGTGTGGTTCTAATGTATGTAACTGTACCTCAACATTTTTCTTAAATTTCTCTAAACATTTATTTGTTAGTGACCTACATTGTATCGCCTTGTGCTTATTGACTATTTTATGATTTAATTTAATAATCTGGCACTTATGATCGGAGCGAACCCCTGATATAAGGTTTTTACCTTTTATTTTAAAGTTGGTTAAGACGTTGTCTATACATGTAGCAGAATCTGGTGTCACCCTAGTTGGCTCAAAGAAATTAAAATTTAAATTGAACGATTTACATAAAGATATAAAGTCTAGTTTTGCGGTGGTATCTACTAAAAGATCAATATTAAAATCACCACATACTATAATATTTTTGTTCATTTTTATCCTCCGGAGGGCATCCTCCATAACTTCAAAAAAATGTGAGGTTTTAGAATTAGGAGGCCTGTATACACACAAGATAATGTACTCCTCCGTCTCTGCACATGCGAGCTCGCAGATTCGTTCAACAGAGAGGTCGCAAATATCTCGTCGCTCTCTATGAACATATTTGTTATTTAACAAAATCATAGTGCCTCCGCCTTCTGCTGACACTCTCTGGAACGAACTAGCGACATGATAGTCATTAATATTAAACAACATTGTGTCTGGCGTAAGCCATGTTTCAGTAAAACATAAAATGTCGACATTAAATTTTTCAATAAATAATTCTACATCTAAAATTTTGCCAGAGAAGTGATTAATATTTTGATGTGACAGTACTAAAAACTTAGTTTTCTTCTCTGTTGTCGAACAAGTCAGTTTAAATTACAACTAACTGCATCACTATTAGTATTACTACTAACTACAGTAGAGAAAGAAGTGAACTTCGTCATATTGCTTATGACTGTGTAAATAATATGGGCTAGTAATCTAGCTGTTTCGCGCTTATATCTAGTTGGCAGGTACTCATTACCTCTTGTCATTTTTAAATTACCAACAAAACTGTTGGTGTCAAAATATATAAATTTATCACTATGATGAGTAACCAAGAACTGGATATGATTATTTATCATATGGATATAGTTGTTTTGCCTATCTGATAAATGGTCATAGTAAGGGAAGGCACACAATACAATTTTATGGCAGTCAAGAGTCAACATTTGGGCTATGGTGTTTGTGATATCATTTTTTTTAACATTTGAACTATCACCTACAAATACAATCAAATTAGTATTAGAACTTACTTTTTCTTTTACAGCTGATGAAATAATTTCTTTATAGGATAACCCTGGTGTGCAATAGTTTATTACAGAATGACCCAGGCCGTTATTAAGTAATTCTCCAAAACCTTTTCCTATGTTATCCGAGTACATGATAGTTTTATGACATGTTAAGGTGGTACTAGACTCTGTACTTAATGGCTTGGATGTGAGATTATTTCTGGCAATATTATTACTAGAACTGGAGCTATTTACATTTTCAGACAGGCCCTGTAAAACCTCTGGGGTACTATAATTATTATTTATTTTTGTAATGCAAGTACATTGAGTGGTGTTGAGTGTTAATGAATCCACTCTGTCCGCATTATAGTTACACAAATCAATTAAACTATTTGCTGCAAGTATATGCTCATCAATTTGTTTTTGAGAAGTCACATATTTAGTATAAAGTGAGTTCAGCGACTCCTCTAATATATTAATCTCAGACTGTAAACGCTGAGTGTCTATTTCATAAATCTTTTTACTATCCTCCAGTTTGATTTGGTAATTATTTAATTTATTTAATAAATCAACACGTTCTTTCCTGAAGTTACTAGACTTGTTGAGTTTTTTCTGCTTATTTTTGAGCATGGTACATTTTTTTATCATTTTATTTAATTGTTTTTTAATTTTATTACGGCTAATATTGAGGGAACATCTATGTGTAGAAAGGGAATTTTGTGTCGTGAGGTCAATATTTACTATGGGGCTATCTAACTTAAAATCATTATTGGTACACATCAATTCATTAAATAAGTGATCAGATTGAACGGCCTGGGCGCATTCCTTTTGTTTCTGTAACCTACATAATTCTAGATTTGCACATAATAATTCCTGTTCTAGATCACTAACTTTCCGCAGAGTCTGCTCATATATAGAACTACAGTGACCGAATGCATTGATCTCATTTTGAAGCTTGTCCTGTTGAGCGATGGCTTCCTGATATTGTTGATGTAGATCCACAAGCTGCTTTTTCAGGGAGGTATTTTGGTTAATGATGTTCTTTACCTCTTCTTCGCTGACATCACGTTCTTGCATTAGCTTTTTGCAATGGTCATTGGCAGCTTTCAGTTCGGAGAGGGCCATGTTTAATTTAACCTCCTGTTCCTGGGATGCAGCCTTACGGGTCATCATTGGCATGGTATCGGTCAATAGGTAGTTACTGGAAGTGAAAAGCAACGAAATGTCAGTGCAGATACAGAATGAAAGAAAATAGAGGGTGGAAAATAAAAGGGATAGTTAGTATAGTGAAAGTTATAATTTTACGAGAGACTGCAATACAGAAAATGCAATGAGATATTTTTTCAAAATTGTTTTCTTTTTTTTTTTTTTTAATGTGGGTACATCCTCCTTATAAATATTAATTAATATGATTGCAATATTTATTAATTTAATTTACAAGTGTACAACAAGTTGATGGACTATGATTATTATTATTTGATATAAATTATATGAACAAAATAGTGGATACAGTGATGTTCATAGATGTCGTAAATTTGTTAACACTAGCATGTCATGACAAGATGTTATTTCGATAATGAACTAGTAAAGTAGTCATCAAACCCAATAGATGCCAATTATTATCTATTATGTGTGCTATAATATGAAATAAAAGTAAACAATACTCCCCGTAATATGATGAGTTCAAATTCGAACAGCTGCCGTTGACAGGTCAAACTTTTGTTGCAGTAAATCTACTGTTATACTGCAAATAACTCTCTGAAAACAATAATTCTGGCGATTCTCCGTGTATAGAATTGTTTTATTGCACTTTTACACATCAAATGCACTTATTTAAATTTAATTTCAATTTTTAAAATACACGAAAAACTTTTGATGTTTAGTAGGCAGTGTTGCCAGTGTTGTCCCTGTGCCCGACAGGGTCCATAATGGTCTCAATAATTATAAGTTACCATCTAAGTATTACATTGTGGAATGCAATAAATGTTTAAGTTTGAGTTTAAAAAGAAAAGCGTTCTATTATTGAGCCCTGTTTTTAAACAGAATTGTTTTGGTTTTTCCAGCTTCAAATCCTAGTTTTTAAAATTTAGATGGCCATCCTAACCTACACTTAATAGCTACAGTATAAAATTAACATAAACAATCAATTATATTGCGGTTCTTGGAACCGTGTCTATACAATATTAATTGAAAACATCAATATTGATTTTTAGTATGAAACTCAAACAAAGCTTTAAGATATTTGGCTATCTTATGTTGTTTGGTTTGGGTAACGGATTAACGGGATGATTTAAGGGTTAAACTTGGGTTAAATTTATGTTCAATTGCTTTTAAAGTCGGGTTAATTATACCTTTTGTTAAGGCCATTAGCCTTTTGAAGATAGCCTTATCAATTTTACCTAATATTGTCTAAAAGAAATCGCAGAGGTGGTTATGATTTTATAGATCGGATAATTGCACTTTTCTCGCAAATTAAAAACTAACTTTTATAAAAAATATTACAATAATAATGAATTCGGCCGCCGTTCTCGTATGCGCGTGAATATCCCATCTCTACGCCTATTCTACCCTACCCTAAACTATCTTACCCTACCCTACCCCTAGTAGGAGACTAGGGGTAGGGTACCCGAAATTACCCCTAATTTTTCTTTATTTTAATGTTTCTAACACAAGTTTTAGGGATTGAAAAACTAATTCCGCAAATGCTTTTCAACCTGAAAGTTGCTGAACAATATATTTCATTGATATTATAAGCCCAAGATACCATAGTACCCACCACATTCAATATTGCGAACTTAAACGAAAAATCTTCAATCTTTTTCGGAAACATTTATTTTGGTTATAAGTTAAGAGTCGTTTAAGATTTTTTTTTCTTTTGGCTGGAGACCGATTTCCCGATAGCGAGGGATATATAAATTTGTAAAGAAAATTGCTTTTTATTACCTATCTGCCGAATAAATAGTATATAAAGGGTAGCGTAAAGACAATGTACTATTGCGCTTCGATACATCATACTTTTATTATGACAGCGAAAATGCTGTGTTAAGAGAGATTTATTTTCTCTTAAATAAATAAAGGGACACTTTCAAAAGAAGGAGAGGTTTTTTTATTTCATGTTTGTTTACGGATTTCCTTATTACCAATGGGTGGATTTGATTTTTTTTTATTTAAAATAGTAGATATATGTATATTATTCGAGACTGCTGAGCACAAGATCCTGGGTTCGATCCCCGAGTCAGGCAAAATGTTATTGGGTTTTTTTCCATTAGGAAATTCTCAGTAGCAGCACGGAGCACCTACTACATGGGACTTATACCATAGCCGGCGAAACGTGGGTGTACTGCATACCTTTTTTTTAATTTTATAATTATTAGAGTAATTTACATGACGATGTATTATTAATTTAAATATTAAGAAATTATACATAAAGGCCATTAATTGTTAAGTACGTGCCGGCAGGATACAAACAGTGACGTATCTCGTACCTAACAACAACGTAAGACCAACATTCAACAACCGTTAAAAAAATTACATTGAAGTAAAAAAACAATGTTGCTGTATTTGTAATTATGTTGGGCTTCCGCTGGGCTTCGGAAAATTGTATGAAAGGCACGCTCCTAGACTCAAATAACGTTACCTACATTAAATTAATGCCTTACTATACTAAACACATAATACAGTCAACTTATAATTTACCCTAAAACGTAGAATAGCGTGCTAAAATATGATATACCGGCCATTAAGGAGGAGATGAGATATTATGAGGTTATGACAATACGCTACTTAATTACTTCTTATGCTTAATTATAATAATATTACATGATTATTATGTATATTATACCCCGATTTTTGTTCCTAATATTCCAAAGTATATGCAGTATAAAATCTTTTATTTATATCAAAGGGTAATGCTTTGACCGCGACTGTGTCGCGTGGATTTTGTATTTTTCATCCCCTTTTTTACCCACATAGGGGTGGAATTTGGTTTTTTTTTAAATCCTTCCTTAGGTACCTACTCAAGGAACATTACCTACTTCCAAATTTTCTTCCCTGAACTGGTCCTGCAAGATCTGCTTTTGTGTTATTTACAAGGTTATAAATCACCGGGACTTTTATTACAAAAATACGCTTAGATTTGCTACATTATAATATCACTGTTGCATTAAAGTTTTTAGACAGCAACAGTAATTACCAAGAAAAAAAAGCTGTGACAGACGAATAGAAAAATAGTTTCTATATTCACCTTTTACGTTTGTAGCAACGGGGACTATAAAAATATGACATAGATTCATAGACACACGCATGTATTCCCCAGAAGGGGTAGACAGAGCTGTATAGTAAACAGTAGGTACACACCCACGTTTCGCTAGCTATGTTATAAGTCCCAAGTAATAAGGGACGAGCCTATTGCCATTAACTGGGCACAATTCCAGACTCCGTGCTGCTACTGAGAATTTCCAAAAAGAAAAACCCAATAACATTTTACCCGACCCGGGTATCGAACCCAGAACCTCGTGCTCAGCAGTCGCGCTTGCTACCACTAGACCAACGAGGCAGTCTGATTCTGTCATAAAAATATTGTTCTTCAAAAGAATTGTACTGCTACCCATAGACAATATTCCAAATAGTAACCTCGCAATTCGTACCTAAGCCCTTAATAAACAAGACTTAACCCTCTCATAAAATTGCGAAATGACTAATACCTAACCCTATTTTTCTTACAAATGTAACCTTCAACCCCAAACTGACATTTCTAATCTATAAAAAATCTGTTAAGTTTTTCACTGCTAGCAAAAAATCCAGGTCACTGGTCATAACGAATGGTTAATACTTTTTTATCTTTGTCAGTAATTCAAAACTAACGTACCAGTAGTCGGCATAAATGTTTTTAGACATTTTATCATCTAGGTAAAGTAGTGTATACGCGTGGTGGCGCATTGGTGAAGAAACCGCTTGGTAAACACGTGGGTGTGGATTCAAACCTAACATGTAGCAATGGGACTTTTACAATGACATAAGTACTTTGTTGATGATGTCCTCCTGACCGAATTTCGGTCACAGCAGCCAATCTCAACGGAGATTAGCCAACTATACAAATGTGTGCGCAAACTCAGGTGCCTCTCTCTCTATTCCCTCACTCTCATAGTCCGATGGGGCAATAATCCGATCGACCGGAAAGAGATCAAGCGCAGGGCCAATGGTTTTATGTGCTTTCTGAGGGGCGAAGTAAGTGATAATTAATTTATAATACGCACATAGTTACGAAAAGTTTGGCTGATTTATAAAGCGATTGTAGATAGTCAACTTGGCTAAGCCCCCTGGACTTAAGTCTGAAATCGTCTACGCGCAGTTAGCTAGCGTGTTGATTAATGCTCTATAGTTTTCCGTGTGAGAAGAGGCTTTTGCTATTATGTGAGACAATTATAGGCTCATTTATTATTTATTATATAATAGTAGCCAGTCGATCACCAGTCGCATCTCTAAGCTATCCGCAAAAATGCACACAGAAGCAGATGAGCTCAAAAAACATGAAAAACATTAAAACAAATCAATTCTGTTGGCAGCCATCATGTCCAATCCACAATTGACTCACAGAAAGACCCAAGACCTTTTAGCAACAGATGTCCAAACAAGGAACGGTACCTTAGGGACAACCTTACACGGCAAATCCTTTTGACTGAGCGAAATCCTTACATGAAATTGTGACAATACCCTTTTAAAAAGCACAATACATATTGTATTGAAAAAAAAACTTGTTTTATTTTGACCTGATTCGTTTTTAATACTACTTTCGTTACTTGACTTTCATCAAATTCGATTTTTTTTAAAAAGGATTGTTACGTTTTTTTTTTAATTTGGTTACGTAAGTATTATTTGAGATCTAAGATATTATAAGTATCTGTGAAATTATAAGATATATTATCAGTTTTAATGATATATAATATGTGTATATATTATATATTATCTGGGAGTCTTGAAAGTTTTTTTGCATTAGAACATTTTCACACGTGACAACCAAACCAAAACTTTGAACTGAACTCAAAAGTTGCGTCGTGCAAAATGCCTAGCGAGTTGCATCGCAATTAATTGCTCTTACTCATTTTACCTTGGTGGTTCTGTGTAAAATTGAGCTTATGAAATACAAAATGGCGCGTGGTGTTAGTTAATGGTTTAAAACCATTAGTTAGCGCGGTAAAATGACAATTCAAAGGGGATAATTCACTTAAGAGGAGAGCCCTCGAGAGCGCTCCATACAAACGAAGTTTGATTTCAATTTGGATATTACCCAATTAATATCAAAAGAATTTAGTAAACAACACGAACTAATATCTGAGTTTGTAGTTTGTCAGATTTCCTAAAAATAATATTTCAATGGAATTTTCCAAAAAACATAATTGTATAATATAAGAAACAATAGATCCATTACACCGTTCCGTCATGAGCCATATTGTCCCGACACATGTGCACAAATTCTTATGGATGACCCCTCGTGTCCGAAAACAATTTTATAGGGCAAACAATCCTATTAAATATGCTAAAAATTCACTTCGGCATTATAGTAATCGGCACGAAACATGAGTGCAGACGTCGCCCTCGAAGAAGTTCAATATATCTTTGCAAGCAGCAAGATATTATAAACCATTTTTCTACAAAAACTCGAACTTTAATGTACGCATAGTAAAATAATACTTTATTATAATGTTTAACTAGTAGGTATTGAAAAGTTTAATTCTGTCGTATAGTGGCAAAATTGCCCTGGGCGATGTCCAGGAACCTGGATACCAGGACATTGACCGAGGGCAATTTTGAGCGGGCCTACAGGCAGGCACTGGACGGGGCTGTGAGACGCGGTTGCGGTACCCAGCCCCGTCCGATACAGTGTGAGGAACACGCAGAAGGAGACGTTTTTAGTGGGTGCGAGCCCCACATAACCGTACGTTTTCGGACGTGCGGTATGTGGAAGGCATTTTTTACTCCCCCCGGCCACAAAAAAACCTACACCTTGTGCTAACGACTCGTGCCGGTAATTATGCAAAAGAACAAAGCAGTTTGTATCAGCAGGTGAATTTTCTACTTAAAAAGGATTTAAATGAACAAAACCTATTGTTTAAGAAATCCGTAAAAAAATCCGCAATCCTTAAATAAATAATTTTGTACACAAGATTTTCTCGTCGAACTTTTCTAACCTGACAAGAAAACACAAACAAGCCGATTTTATTAAACTACCATATAGATTACGGTTTTCTCACCTGGTCACACCGAGGGAAGAAAGGATCTAAAGAATTTGGGTCTTATAAGGGTCGATCCTCCGGGCGTTGAATGAACGAATTTCCATTAGAAAACCAACATACGAGCGCCGTATCTTTTCTTATCTATTCTATTGGTAGATCAGAGTAAACCAATGTCTTTGTCCAGTATAATTCGCTTTTTTGTTCGCCGTATTATAATAGATTAGATTGAAATTATCAATTCGTATTAAAAATAAAGTAGGGACTCGTTGAGTTATGAAATTGAGTTCATTGTCGTAATATAGGGGGCTTACTCTTAAACTTTAAGTGCTCTATAAGTTGTTATGAAGGATGAAAGCCTACCTAAAACCTGGAGGATTCAGCCTCACGCGATTATGGCTTAAACTGGGTTTTTACCACGTCTTGGAGGATTCCATACGTTGCTTAGGTGTGTCTTCCCGTTTTCAAGTAAATCACAGCAAATATACCGATTATACATAAGTTTAGAATAGGGTTTTTTTAAAGTTATGAACTTAAGTTTTATTGAAGATGGCGTGCGTAGGTGTCGCGAATCGCGTCAGGTAATCGCAGACCACGATTAATTAGAAAATAAGGGTAGAAACAGGAAAACCTTATATCCATATCATTTCACAACACATAAGAATTCGTAATTCGCAATATAGTGTTGCCACATTTGTTAGATACAAATGTAGCAACATAATCTTATGACGAAGCTTGTAATCTCATGACGAATGTCTAATCAAGTGTATTAAACGTAGTAATTATTCTTGTTCAATTTTATTTTCCTATAAACTTGACTCCGTTTAAGTTTAAGTGCTTTTAATGTTCGACTCTGCTCAAGTATTTTATTTTCGATTTAATTTTTTAATAAACGTTTGATTCCAAATAAGTTTAAATGCTCATACGTTTGATTTCTTTCAAATTGAAATTCTTATAATCTTTTGATTGTATTCAAGTTTAACTACTTTTAATGTTTTGACTACATTTAACCCTTTTTTGTGGTTGGAGGAGTACAAATAGACCTACTGCATACTGCACGTCCGAGGACGTTATGTAGGGTTCGCACCCACCAAAAACATCTCCTCCCTGCTGCTCGCGCGCTTCGCAGCCCAATCCAGTGCATGCCAATGGGCTCGTTTGTTCAACCCTATACTATTAAATACTTAACACTACAATACAACTCGTAAAATTGTAATTATTCGTAGATGGCCACAAAATAATTTCGCACGTACTGACTGAATTTTTAATTTTAGTGGCGGCGGGGCGTGGTGAAAATCTCCTAAGAAATCTGCAAAAAAACAATTTCCTGCAGATTATAACGAGATAAAAGGCCACAATTTTAGCCTACTAGGCCACTTTTATATCGATGACCTCCCATCCGTTTACGCACCAACGAAATAATTGAACCCTACAAATGAGAGTGATCCTTAATAATTGTATAATTAACGAGGTAACAAAACGTTTTTCAGTTATTCTTAATGTTTTAGCTCTGAGTCTAGGTATTAAATTGGAAGAATTTATTGAAATTCTAAAGGGGTTTTTGTACGTTTTAGTCAATTTGGACTTAGCTAAGTAATTGGATAAAGAAGAGGGTTAAGTTAATATTCTACTTGACTGAAATAAATAAATTAATCAGCCTGTAACTGTCCCAATATAGGGCAAAGGCCTCTTCTCAATATAGAGAACGATTGAGCATTAATCACCACGCTAGCTCACTGTGGGTTGGCGATTTCAGACTATTAAAGTCCAGGTTTCCTTACGATGTTTTCCTTCACCGTTAGTCAGTGACTGTAGTTGACTGAAATTAAATAAAAATAAATAAATACACAAATATTTTTATAGTATTTATGCATACTACGTGAAAATTAAATTTCGAATTTTTTTTATAAAGGAAAAATCGATTGTGGGCAGAATTTTCTATTCGTGATCTCGCCCATGTTATCGAAATTCTCTTCCACATTTAACCATGACAGATGTTACGTCTACTCCTTGTAAAAAGTACCTACTTTAACCAGTAGGTCGCGGGTTTAAATCCCGCACGTAATCGCTTTTTTTCTTTCTACTAAATTTCCAACTACAAAATTTCGAAAAATCTTTGTTAATTTTATTTACAAAAAAGAAAACATTAAATTGCATGTAAATCCAAAATGGATTTGCCAAACGATAGTCTGTAGTAAAAACACACACGCAATACTATATTATGTCGCATCAGACTGAGATCTTAATTTCACACGGCTAGACACTGCCATAAATCGGGCACAGTTTCAGACTCAAAAATTTCAATAAGAAATACCCAATTTGTCCGAATCGTACTCGGAGCCCATGCTATTGGCTGCGTTGGCAAAAAAAAAATTGCAAACCACCAACTGTGCCGAAATGCGACCGCTTTATGAATTTTGGAACTATCCCAAATAATAGAAAAGACCTCGTCAGTTTCGTTAAACTGTTTTGCAACAATCTCATATTTGACAGTTATTTCATATACAGAAGGTTTAAATTTGGTTATGAATAAATGATATGGGTTGGCACCCTTGCATAAATATCAAATATTCATAACCGTAAAAACGTGAAATCACTTGATTTTGGAGTGATATATTATGATTTATTGATTTATTTTTATTTATTTTGACGGCTTCTGGTTTATTCTGTGTTCTGAGATTCTGGTGTTGCAAGCGACCATAGGCCAAATGCTTGTGTTCTACATCGCGAAATCGTGGTATAAAGAAATCGAGAGTGAGTAGGCATTCTAAAAGTAGTTTTTCTCTACTGTAGACCACAATACCTCTCATCATCAAATGAGTTGATTAAATACAATGGCGCCCCACGTTGGGTGCCACTATAAGAATTATGCTCCTTAAAAAAAACGGATGAGTTTCTATTTCTCCTGTTTTTTATAATGTTTTGTTTAACATAAGAATAATAAATGTGATAAATATATAAGAAGCACAATCCTAAGGGTAGCTTACACACATAGTCGATTCGGCACATTCGGTTCGGTATTTTAGAAGAAGTCCCGATGCAATTTCTTCTAAAATACTGAACCGAATGTGCCGAATCGACTATGTGTGTAGCTACCCTTACACTGTGCTTGACTCTTTTTTATATAAGAACCATGATCCTCACATAAGCCTTTTTTCAAACATATTTTATTAAATCACTTTCTACCCACTGTAGGTACACACGGTACACACGTCAAGCTATACAAAACCAGTATGAACTGACCTCGCATTTTAGAGGCTCTTCGTACAACAACATGTAAGTTTATATTGGAAATGTATAGCTTGATGTGTAGCCGTGTGTACCTGTTTGTTGTACTAGAAAAAAATAGGCTTCATTATTATGCGACGAACCTATAGCGCGAACTAAGCTAGACACGTATTAATTCAAATAACCCTTTTTCCATGTAAATTTAATCTCTAGAACATAACAACATTAATTTAAACTTTATAGTCTTGGCCTTAAGGTAAATTTTCATTGACGCTGTTAGAGGGTAGAAGAAAATTATTGCATACTAATTTTTGTCAGCGGTTTTGCCCACGTGGAAGTCGGACTAGGATGAAAAGTATCTTACGTGTTAATCCAAGATATAGACTATCTGTGTGTTAAATTTCATCAGGATAGGAAAGGAGAGGGCAGTGATTACTCAATCCGTGAGTAAAGCCGTTCGTATTTAACAATAAAACATTTTCTCATGTAACCTAACCAAAAACAATGATCTACGCCATAAAACACTAAACTAAAACAATATACCTTTCTAATGAGATTTGAAACATTAAAGCAGGAGTACAGAATGAAGATAAACACAGAAGCTCAAGTCAGCACACTGCTTGAGAACTAATTTACTTACTTCTAAACTTGTGTGAGTTTAGTTGTAAACTTTTGAGTTTGGTGTAGGACGTTGTGTGTTATGTTAGACGTCATTCGGCGGAAAAGCCATGGAAATAGTTTTTTTTTGTATTAATTTTAGCATAAAACTAAAATTCATTTAAAGCTATCTTTTTATTTGATAACGTGTTTCGATCTAGCTGAATTTTTGCTGAAACTTTGTAATCTTGTTTTCTTTCAATTTGTTTGTTTCGATTTTTCATAACTATATTCATTGATTTTATATCTCCAATCAACTTCAATGTGCGAGTGAGATAGCAGATTAGTGCGAAGAGACGCCTTAAAATACGGATGCGATACCCGACAAGTGAACACAGGCTGTAAGTTAAACAAAAGTTGAAAATGTTATCTATATTTTGTGTCACGTGATATCTAATAATCCCGCTAATATTGAATATTAGCATATTGGATATTTGTTACTCTTTCACGCAAAAACTACTGAACGGATTTTGATGAAACTTTACAGTAATATAGCCTACACAATTTATCAACATCCTACACAGGCGAAGCCGCGGTGAAGCTAATCTTTAATAAGCCTTCTGTATTTTATTTACTCTGCGTTTGTTTACAAATTTAGTATTTAATAATGCAAAGAGGATTGGCGAAGCTTATTTACGTAGCAAATAGGCTTTATCTTAAACGTGTTTTTATTAATGGTGACAAACAGCTGTTCTTTAAGAATTATTGCAATTTATTTAGTTAATTACTTTTGTTATATGAATTTGGATTAGAAACTTATTGAATACAATTGGTTGCAACAAAGATTAGTTAATTACGCCGGAGATTTTATAGTGCTCAAGTGTGTACAAAAATACAGGTACACTCTCTATTCCCTAACTCTCATATTCCGATAGGACTGCAATCCGACATCCGATAATCCGACCGGAGAGAGATCAAGCGCAGGGCCAACGACTTTACATGCTTCGAAGCTCGGAATAAGTCATAATTAATTTATAATACGCACATAACTTACGGAAATCTTAAATGCACGCCTTGGGTTTGAACTTGAGACCTCTGACTTGCAAGTCAAAGGTAGCAAGTAGGCTATCACGACTCAAAAGCCAAAAAAAGTTAAATAACTGACGGCAAAGTTAATTAATTTAATTACGAAAATACTCTTCAGGCTTTTTAAGTAAATAATCTTGTCTTACCGAAAATTGTTAAAGATAGAAATTAAAAATCATCCTATTCCTCTACTTCATAAAATTTTGGACACGTACCGGCCATTTTAGAAGGTTAACATAATAAATTTTATTTCAGAAAATAGAATTGTACCCCCGGGGTTTAGGGAAAACCTTTTCTAAGATAAATGGCCTGACTACAAAACTAAATTATTTTTTTTCGAAATTCATCTGAAAATAAAGACCTAGCCTGAGATTAATGAGATTATTATAATGTTTTAACGTTTAATAAAGCATATAATTATGTATATAAAGCATGTAACTAAAGCGAATACTGAACCATTTATGTGATTAAACAACCAAATATTTACGGGAATAAATATAAATAAAATAAAATTAAACCCCGACACAAAAAAAAACATCTTTTTTCGACCCTTCAAATAAAAAAACCTAATCAAAATAGGTTCATTCGTTTTCAAAGTTACAATGCCAACAGACAGATACATAGATACTAACGAACATAATAACACTCCTCTGTTTTCAACGGGGGTTAAAAAATAACAATTACGAGCAGGTTGTCGACCTCAGTAACCCTCTTAACCGAAACTTTGTCTTTATGAAATTGAACTCGTATGAAAAACGGTATGAAATACCCGTGTAAAATACCCGTATGAAATACCCATATGAAATACAAGTATGAAACACCCGTATGAAACACCCGTATGAAACACCCGTATGAAACACCCGTATGAAATACCTGTACGAAACACCCGTATGAAATGAGGGTAGCTATTTAGTTACCTGCAGCATTTTAACTAGAAAACCCACGGGATCAATAAAAAAATGTAACACGTGCAAGGGCAGGGAGAGCGCATGGGGTGCGGTGGGAGGAATTGTCGACTATCAAATCAACTCATAAAATAGGTATCAACTCCTGAAGTCATGCTAAGTGCGCGGGCGTTCACTAGCTACTTGAAGATTTAGTATATCAATATGATCATATTATGAGATCATATCATAGGATGATATCATAAGATCAGTATAATTTATTATGATCATATTGATCTCATGATCAACGCTCGATTAAGCGCGAAATTAATAAATCATAAAATTTCAACAGGACAACAAAACACTGAGCCATATCAGTACCACATGCTTTTTCAGCGAATAAGGCTTGTAAATTGGCTCAGTAACTACTCTTTACAAATTCTTAAAACATTGTTAGTGTTCCACCTTGTGGACAAAAGCCTCAATAAATAAATAAAGTTAAAAAAAAAACTACTCTTTGTGTGAAACATCTTCGTCTGAAGCATGGCACATCAGGGATTAAGCTTCAAAGATCACGCTTCAAGCACTGCTTAAGCTTAGAATAGAATATTTACATAATAGACACAGGAACCTCTCAGAAAGGTAAAGTGGGTCTCTTCTTAATAAAATGTAATAAATTAGGAGATTTTAATCAACAAACACTTAATTATAACTGTAAGAGGTTTTGGAAAGCCAAATATAAGACATAATATTGAATTAAAATGATCGTGATTAAGATAATTATTTCTAAGAAAGCGCTCTGTACCTACTTGTGTTACGTTATTATGTTACTAGCTTCCGCCCGCGGCTTCACCTGCGTGGTATGTTGATAAATTGTAGCTTATGTGTTATTCTGATGTGCAAGCTATATTATTGTAAAGTTTCATCAATATCCGTTCAGTAGTTCTTGCGTGAAAGAGTAATAAACATCCATCCCTCCATTTCAGCCATTAGACGTCCACTGCTGAACACAGGCCTCCCAAACTAACACACATAAATAGGATTATTTCGTTGCATGTTTCTTTGGATGGATGGTTAATGAACAACCTGATATCAGAGTTTAAACTGCCCGTAGACCTCTGGCATGGCTTTATACACCTTTAAAAATCTCTCAGATGTCCTTGTTCCATCACGATGTTTTTCCTCACCGTTTTATCAACTAATAATTTATTTATAATACGCACATAACTTACTAAAAGTCAGAGGCCTTGGGATCGAACCTACGACCATTAACTTGGCAGTCGAACGGTCATTACACTCAATAATATTCCATGACAATTTATTTATAAACTCTAAAAGCTTGTGATACAATTTATCTACAAGAATACTACACATAATACTACACTGAAACCAAACAATAGTTTTTATGAAGCCCATAAATTAAGATAGTTGTTCTCTAGCATATTTTTCAAAGGCGTTTTGAAATTTATTTGAATCGTAAACTTAGATACTTCTGTGTTTATAGTTTTCACGAAAAGTTATGGAGAAGTGTCAATAAATTATGAAGTTTAGTACCCATATTTTAGGAGGGTCACTCATCTGCCTAGCCTTTTCTCAACTATGTTGGGGTCGGCTTCCAGTCTTACCGGATGCAGCTGAATACCAGTGTTTTACATGGAGCGACTGCCTATCAGACCTACACAACCCAGATACTGGGTTACACGATACCCCTTGGTAAGTCTGGTTGTCAGACTTTCGGGCTTCTGACTACCCGTAACGACTGTCAAAGATCTACAATTGACAGCCGGGGCCAACTGCTTAACATGCTATCCGAGGCACGGAGAGTGATAATTAATTTTTATTTATAATACGCACAAAACTTACGAAAAGTCAGAGGTGCCACCTTGGGTTCGAACCCGAGGCCTATGACTTGCCAGTCAACGGCCACCACCACTAGGCTATCACGACTCTCATTAACAGAATAAAAATCGAGGCGAAGTTTTCAGGGTATTCCTCGAAGCGCTCGTTATTCCTCAAAACCTGCTTTTTACCATTATTGAGCTAAATAGTAAGTTTTAACTCATTTCTGGTTTCCTAGTACCTAGTTGTCTATCGATATTATTTATTACGAATCTTTCATGCGATTTCATCGTTGGTGCGTTCGAGGAATAAAATTTTAATATTTATAATTTGATTTTGTTAGCGCACTTGACGGGTGCGTTTCGAGGAATAGTTTAGGTGCGTTTCATTTAGCGCGCTTTAAAATTGGTGCGCTTCGAGGAATACCCCGAGTTTTCAATTTGTTCCACTGTATATTTTTTTTATAATTTGATGACAGATTTTTTTTTCTTATTTTCGGTAGAGAATACTTCCAATTTTGTCTAATTATAACCAAGTCAGGATTTGATTTTGAATTTCGGAACTAGAGAACAGAACTCTTCATAGGACAACCTCTCGATTTCATTTTGTTTATTTGTGTCAAACGACTTCCAAAATAATGGGGGTGTAAAAATATTTGACTGCGCCTCGACTCCTCGATTCTCGTTCAGTGTGCAAACAGCCTAAGAATAATGTTTCTAAGAACTGGTAATACGCACTACTAATTACTAGTCTTCTTCTTATCGTATGATTGATGAACAAACTGGTGTCAGAGTTTAAACCACCCGTAGGCCTCTAACATGGCTTTACACACCATTGAAAAATCTCAGGTGTGCTGGTTTCATCACGATGCGCGATGTTTTCCTTAACCGTTTTAGCAACTGATAATTAATTTATAATACGCACATAACTTACGAAAAGTCAGAGATGCGCGCCTTGGGATCGAACTCGAGACCTCTGACTTGTCAGTCGACGGTCATACCACTAGGCTATCAGTGCTGTCAATTACTAGTAATACTGTCCAAGTACTTTTTGCAGGTAGGTATTCAGTACATAATCATTATAAAAAATCCGCTCTACCATTACTACAGTGATAGCTAAAACAAGAGCTCGTAACTCAAGCGAACATAACAAAGCGATATGACAGCTCATTCGCAAGCGACATGAGCGATGCGAGCGTCAAAGCAATTGTCTGACGTTTACGTCAGCTTTACAGACCGAGTGCGGCCATAAAAACAGCGAATTAACACTAAAATTACTTTTATTGTTGCCGTTATTATTTTAATAGAATGTCATCTGGGCTTTGTAATTGTTCAAACGCTTGCGCTATAGGAGTTTAAAACACTTTATTAAAGCTCCTCTTCGCGCTAATCTGCTATCTCGCTCGCACATTGAAGATATAAAATCACTGAATATTGTTACGAAAAATCGCAAAAAGCAAGTTATGGAGAATAACATTACAAAGTTTTAGCAAATATCAGTTTGATCGGAATAAGTTTTCATACATACAAATAGCTTTAAATGAATTTTTATATATGCTATCTTTATATGTATTAATTTTTTGCTAAAACTTTGTAATGTAAATGAAACTTTGCCCAACAGTGAGACAGTTACAGTCCAGTTTATTTTTGTTTACTTACGCGATTTAAAAAAAAGTCCATGTTTAGGATCACGGCCAGTCACAGCCTATAATTTATTAGAACGTGTACCTGTACCTACATAAAACATTAAACAGCAAACTAAAAATAAACAACAAAAAACAACAAATCATCCATAGACAAGATAACAATAACATAATGTACAGTCGAAAGCACAAATAAGTATACGCAAACTTTTAACAAACATACCGAAAATATATAGGTTTTATTTGTTAATATAATTAAATAAAGATATTAAGGGCAATCTAGTTTAAACAAAAACACACATTTATTATTTTAATGCAAATCAGTTCAATTTACTAGCGACTCGCTAAAAAAAACATAAAGTTACATTGATATAGATATTGCATTAAGACGAAATAACTTAATTTTGCGCTGATAAAAACTGAAGTTTTCTAAAATATGTATATTAAAATGAAATTACAAAAAAACTATTCGTTTTGGGAACATTCCAATTTTATTTCTGGTATCTTTATCCTTGTTTTAAACATTTACAGACAAAAAATTTCATTTTACATACAAAAAGTGTTTTTTGTTGACCAGTGAGATCTTTTAGGTTGACGTGAATTTGGCTGAAAAGCTGCACAGCCCCTTTCCTCAAATAATATTTGTGCTCATGACTGTACTAGCAACCTACTAATATGTGGTGAATGATAATAGCGCACTTGCGTTTTAAAAAAAAATCAATTTAATGTAGTCTGTATTGTCCCACTATGTCGGTTATCAAAATGATCTTAGTAACTAACAAAAATTTTGTTATGTTTATTAAAAGTTTGTGAGTACACTTTTGTGCTTTCGACTGTACTTTTATACCGAATTTATTCTATTCACTCGTTTTGTGGCTCCGCAATAAACAGCATGAAACGATACCCAATGAAATATAACTTCCTTGCACAGTTTATTTTATATAAATACTACATAAATACCGGTTACGTTAAGCAGTAAAGAAAATGTTGTATATCATTGTACGCTAGTATTCCAGTCGATATCAAAACACAGTACGGTTGCAGCATAATAATCATACAGTACGGAAACTAAGTACAAACGCTCGATACGGCACACTCACACAAACATGCGTAATATAATATTGCGTAACGACGGGACTCCTAGAACGTCGCGGTGCTCGCAGTATCATCGGCGTATCAACGACGCGGCGTCGTTGCGCATATTTGTTTGAGTGTGCCGATTTCGAACGTTATTACGCAGTTTCCATACTGTACGTTTATTATACTGTGGTACGGTTAAGAATAAAAATAACGATTGTGAAATGTCGGCCCTATCTCACAGCTGAGACGGAGAAGGAAATAAAAGATTTTTTATTATTTTACTAGCTTTTGCCGTGGTTTCGCTCGCGTTAGTTTAAAATTTCAATTTCAGTCATGATTCGTAAGACTCGTGGCGCTATCTATTATCTTAAGAACATTATTGTGGCTTCCCACGGGAATAGTATTTATTTGGGATGAAAGGTACCCTATGTCCGTTTCTACACCTTTTGCACTTTTCCACATTGGTATATGCAAAATTACAGAATGATCCTTTCAGAGGTTTAGTCATAAAAAGGTAAATTGGTCATTGACGCACGAGATATTATAATACACAAGGGTGCAAACACAGATGCACTTCCTATTCCCTCACTCTCATAGTCCAATAGGACGGCAATCCGACACGACCGGAGAGAGATCAGGCAAAAACCCTTGACTAAGGACGACAGCGACGTGCCTTAACCATCACAACACACAACACGGAGAGCATAAGCCCCTAAAAGTTCGTGTGAATCCCTTCGCACTAAGATAAGCCAATTGTCAAAACCCAGTTGCTACATTTGACACATTGGAAACAAAATACCACATCCATCAAGTTGGCTGACACTTGTTTTGATCCTAGCTTACCCCTGAGATGCATGTCGTGATAATGTTACGTTTTGAGTCGCTTTCAGATCTGTCAAGATTGCGTTGACTAATATTTTGTAAGCTATCATCATTAGCGCGACGTACATACATCCGAGAATGTCTCCCAAAAAAAAATTGGCAACTTTGTGTTTTTCTCTATGATTGAAGCCTCTTTTTTTAACTGAAATGGAAATTCATCTACCTAGCCTTTTCCCAACTACATGTTGGGGTCGGCTTCCAATCTTACCGGATGCAGCTGAATACCAGTGTTTTACATGGAGCAACTGCCTATCAGACCTCCACAACTCAGATACTGGGTTACACGATACCCCTTAAAGTGGTAAGACTGGAAAGTCAGACTTTCGGGTCAAAGATCTACAATTGACAGCCGGGGCCAACAGCTTAACGTGCTATCCGAGGCACGGAGAGTGATAATTCATTTATAATACGCACATATCTTACGAAAAGTCAGAGGTCTTAAGCCTTGGGTTCGAACCCGAGACCACTGACTTGCCAGTCAACGGTCACCACCACTAGGCTATCACTACTCTATTTTTTTATTTTTTTTTATTATTATTTACTTTATTATTTTTTAACTGAAATGGAAATTGGAAGTACAAAAATTTTCACTCTATTAAAATAAAATATATATCAAGTAAAAAGACTAGCTATATTATACAGCAGATAATATAAGGTATGTGAGAACAATTACCGATACATTCTTTTTTCCAACTAGTCCAACCTATGGCTTTGACTTTCCGAGGCACGCAGCTTCTTATAATACGCGTATAACTCGAAAAGTCATAGAGTTGACTTGAGTTTAGACCTCCAACTTACTAGTCCACAGTCATACTAAGTCTTAATACTTCTGGCAACCTGGTAATTAATTGCTATGTACCTGGGATTTGGGAAAGCACGTGAAGCTAATTATTATTTATTTATTTATTAAACAAAAATTGTACAGTAATTATACATAGCCCCACAAAACCGTGTAACCGGTTTGACTGTGGGTATAGAGTCTCTTTGAAATAGTATGTATATATGATACTAGCTGTCCCGCGCGACGTTGTACGCGTGATTATTATACCTTTACGCTTTTTCTACTCTACCCTACCCCTACCATACCCAACCCCTACTCTACCCTACCCCAACCATTCCCAACCTCTACTCTACCCCTATCCTACTCTACATCTACCCTATCCTACACTATCCTACGCTACTCTACCCAACCCCTACCATACCCAACCCCTACTCTACCCTACCCCTACCATTCCCAACCTCTACTCTACCCCTATCCTACTCTACATCTACCCTATCCTACACTATCCTACGCTACTCTACCCTACTTCACATCTACCCTACCCTACCCTACTCTACCTCTATCCTACCGCTCTATTCCTACCCTACCCTACTCTACCTCTACCCTACCCTACCCTACCCATACCCTACCATACCCAAGGGGTATAATTCCATTTTATTTTTCTTCGATTCTTCTATTATATTATAGGCGGAGATTAATCCAATAAATTAAAAACCATGAAAATCGGTTAAGCAGTTCTCGAGTATACCTACTCATTTTCTGGACTTCAACTTTAAAAATGGCAGAATATCATTCAAACTTTTATCTTCTATATTTTCTCCCCATAGTCATTGAATATCGAGATATACGTGCATTAGTTATGCCACTTTAATGTCTCTTACTAATACTTACCGAATTTTCTACACAAACTTTGACCCCCCCTTCCCCCCTAATAGGTAGACTTTTCAAAAAGCTAAAACACGTCTTATTTGTTAACCGAAAAACTAATTATCAAGTTTAATGACGGATTTTCATAACTACAAACTTTAGCCCCCTTTTATATCTCCTTAGGGGGAAAAAATCAAAAATGTTTGATACACGTCTTTTTTATTTTTAGAGCATAAGCTTAATACTCATTTTTACACCTGTAACTTAAAAAATAACGAATTTTCCATACAAACTTTCACCCCCTTTTTTATCCACTCAGAGGTAGATTTGAAAAAAAAAACCTATGCTCGTCTTTCATATATTAACCGAAAAGCTAAATACCAAGTTTCGTATTTTTAACTTTAAAAACGACGGACTTTCATACAAACTCTTATCCCCCTTTTTACCTACTTAGGGGTAGAGTTTCCAAAAATCCTTCCTTAGTGCACCCCTAGGTACTTAAAGTATATTGTGTCAAAATTTCAAGTCTCTAGGTCCACCGGTTTAGGCTGTGCGTTGTCTGTCAGTCAGTCAGTCACGGTACTGTTTTATAAGTATAGATAGTAAATATTCCTACACCTGATTTCTTTCCGATCGTGTCGGTTAGCCGTCGCATCACAATTGGTTGGTTGACTAATGACTATTTGACTGAGGAAATAAAGACTGCACCTATGACTATATACACACTTGTTTACTATAATATTTCCTGCGTGGAGGCGTTAGTCTCCGTCGAGATTCCGAAGTGACTGAAATTGGGTAAAGAGGACATCGTTATTACTACTAATGCAGATAACGCAATATCACTGATCTATAAAAGCACTATATGACCTACAATAGCAACTAAACAACTACAACTAAACGCTTTAAGAACTACATGTAACACAATAAATCCTAGAATAAAAGGGTCTTGGTAATCTTTATAACTTGAATCTCGATCCCTAAATCCCAATCGGACAGAACCCTATCCATTAAAGGCGGCTGGGAGATGTTATCTTGTGAAAATGTGACATTTCTCGGTTTCTATTGGCTGACTTTAGACAGTGAGTCTTAGTTTCCTTTGTGATTCCATCATATCTTGATAGTTTGGCTTCTTGAAGATGTTCAAAGTGTTTTACGATTTGTGAAGATAGATAGGTGGTATGAGTAATGAATAATTTAAAATTTACATCGTAATAATAACCGGGGGACTTAGCCAAGTTGACTATCTACAATCGCTAACGCTATAGAAAACGAAAGAATTGTATAGGTAAAATTATCAATCTAATCTTATACATTTCTTTCGTTTTCTATAGCGTTAGCGATTGTAGATAGTCAACTTGGCTAAGCCCCCAGGTGCACTTTTTAAAAGTATGAATAATTTAAAATACTTCTAATAAGGAAGAGCTTATATACGATATACATTTTTACATTTATTCATCGAGTTCTCCGTAATTAATCAGCCTATTTAATCATTTGTCATCTGATGATGTCCTTTAGAAGTACTTTTATACTAAAAAAATTAATCGGTTATGAACAAGACATATCAACAAAGTGAAATTTGTTGTTACGAGAGGTTTGCTATCGTCCGATGAGCAGTTCTGTATCTCCGAAGATCATCAACAGATCATGATAATATTTATATGGGACCAATTTGAAAAGGATATTCTTTCAACCAAAAAAAGAATTACTAAAATCGGCGCACTAATCACCGAGTAATCAGTATACAAACATAAAATAAAGAAAAAAGAAATACGTATCGAATTGAGAACCTTCTCTTTTTTTGAATTCGATTAAAAATAGAACTATTCAGAAGAAAAAGATAACATATTTAAAAACCGCTTAAGAAACTTCTGAATAAAAAAAAATTATTATAGCTTAAAAGACTTTATGAATGAATGAATGAATTGAATTTAGAGTAGGTCGGTCTGCTCCTATTACATTGCAACACCCTGAGTCATATGTTTGTCTCACTCTATACAACTAAATTTAAGAACTTTTGTGTATGTAGGTACATATGATTGCAATAAATGATTGAGTATTCAGAAGCCAAGACCGATTCCAAAACTAACTTTAAGTAGAGGTTGACCCCCAAACATGGAAATCCGCTTTCTGGTAGTATTTAAACCAATTGCGATTTCCAAAACGGAGGTCTTCAATTCGAATTGCGTTTTTACCAAGATACTGAGATCCTGTGACTAGACTAGATTCTGTGTAATCTTTAGTTTTCTCAAAGAATTCTTAGACCGAATTTCTTTGGATTCAGCAAAAGCATTTTAGATAAGTCGTTGTGGGCGTGCTAAGACTTTTAAGGTAAATGCATTGTAGTCGGATAGATTAGCCACTCTGCTACCTAAACCATTTGCAATTAGACGACTTAATTGATGTAGCGGTTAAGCGATTCACCTTTTGTGCTTAGGGTCACGGGTCCAATTCCCACATGGGCCAATTTTTTATAGAGAAAAGTATATGTGTATGTAATGCGTGGGATATAATATTTTACTATTAACAAACACCTGTAAATAGTGAAATATTATATCCTTAAACTTTGTGGGTTTGGTCGTGGGTGCGTAATTTTTTTTTTATTCTGGGAGAAGTTTTAATAGAATATTCTTTTAAGTACACCATAAATCTTGCAAAATAAAATGGAATAATACTAGTAAGTCGCAGAAAAATTTAATGATGTATTTTACTGTAAGTATGTGGGATATAATAATTATTTCACTAATACGGGTGTTTGTAAATAGTGAAATATTATATTCCACGCCAGCACGAGTCCGACTCGCACTTGCCCGGTTTTATTTTGTACATAATAATAAGATACAAAATACATCTTGAAATTTTTTTGCGACTTACTAATATTATACTATTTTATTTTGCAAGTTTTATGGTGTGCCTAAAAAAAGATTCTATTATACCTTTTCCGAGAATAAAAAAATTTCGGCATACACGACTAAACACAAAATTTAGAACTCTACAGAATCTACCGAATCTTAAAACGCTTATGTTAAGGAAACTTAAAAGTCCTACACTCAAAAACCAAGAATCCCCATTCATTTATCTTTGTACAAAGTCGTGTAGAGCAAAAGGCTTACTCAAAGCATTTTTGGCATCGCGCCAAATTGCTCCGTCCAGCCAAATTTATCACTTTACCAATTTTTTTCGTTTTGTGCAACAGTTTCATCAATAGTCTTTATCAGTGCCAATTCTGATAATCTAAGAATAATCCAGCCGAAAAAGGCTGGCTGGAAAAAGGTCGAAAAGAATTTGCTGGCTGGGTTGCGACGGCGATGGGCATAAATCTCTTGCTTGTAGCCGTCAAACGTCGACTGCGATCGGTTGGGAAATGTAACTAGATCGTTATTTCTACTATAATACGGTTTATGTTAACAAATCGGCAGGAGATTGAGTAAAATAAGAAAGTTTAGTAAAGAAAAATTTTCGATTGGAATTTGAAGGCGCGACCTATTGAGTAAAGAGCTAGTCGCTCTGCCACTAAGGGGTTACAAATAGCTATATGTAGTTTAGTGTAATTTTTAGAAGTTTACGATTTCTATTTTTTAAAAATTCGTCACAAACAAACAAATCTATAGAATTTTAAATTGACATAATTACTACCAAAGCCTGGAGGCAAAATGGCTGATGCCAGTAGGTTCGCTCCGCTAACCTGATAAAAGCTGGTGTCCGACTGTGAACACCAAAGTCGCACAAAACCGTAGCCCGCGCGGCATTGAAATAAGTCCGGCTTAGTTTGTAGACACCATAAATAATATAAGTTTTTTTTTTTACGTAAAACGGTTTGTCATCAGAACTAAAGGTATGTTCTATCAGACCAATCTGTCAATAAGAAGGGAGTAAAATTTCAATTACTGGAACCAAACAAATAAATAACAAACAGGGCAAGCTAAATGAAACCGTTTAAAAAATACAGTGATTTTGCAAATGTCTTGTTTCGAAAACTCGAAGCAATTAGAATCTTGAAAATAAGTCTGCTTCAAGTTTTAAAAATGGTTTGTCGTTTTGTTTAAAAATCACTGCAAAAAACTTTTAAAACGGTATAATTAAATGATGCTTTGTAATAAGATTGGCCAAAACGACGGGAAAATATTTCTCAAGACTTTTATCGATATCTCATTATTATCGATTTAAGAGTTATGCTCTTGTTGATGCAGCTTCTTCCACCCCCCTATCAAGAGCCAATGCCTAGACCTCTTTATCTCTATCTTTCCTTTCTCTTTGATCTGGGCAACATTACCTTGCTTTAGGCTAACTCTATTATTACCTATATATATATTCCCCTACCCGTACTTCGCTACGCCCTTGTCTCCTTCCATCGACTTTTATTTATATTGTGTTTTTATCATCGATATCTATAATTTAAAAAAAACATTGCCTATACTTAAAATTACATCACAAACCTGAGTATCTCTGTGTATACTATAAGTGGACCAGCAGCAAGGTTCCACCTGGTTGGAGTCCAGCCCCCAGAACTCCAGCTCTTCTTCAAACAGTGGGCCGCACACATTTGTGGGGTAGTGTAATTTGCCAGTTCTGGAACAAAAGGAATATTAAGATAATTATATTTTTTCTCGCTGTTTTAGCTAGTACTATTTCTTGTATTAAAATTTGCCGTAATATAGAAAGTATGTTACAATGTTTGAACAAATAATCATAGCATATCGTTTCTTTTTCTATCTTAAATGTTTTCTGCAACAAAACAACTCAATTTTACTGAAGATATAAACAATATTTCATACAAATATAATAATGAAAGATATCGCGGAACCATCTTGATCGAAAGCGTTGTGAATAAATAAAACCGTTACTTAGAAGAGGGTAGTCAGCTTTTTATTTTATTGAGCGGATATTGTCGGGAAGCGATGGGGATTTCACTTTATCTTTACGGGAATCCTCGCTTGTAGTGAATTTCCTATGCTAAATAAAATCTAGAAAGTACTATGTTAGCGTTCCCTAATAAATTTGAGAAAACGAAACACTTGTGGAATCACCCTGGTGTTTGATTTTTCTACAAATACAAATTTTATAGGCAAAAGACCAAAAGTGGTTATCTAATCATATAAAAGTGATTTTCTTTCTTCTTTTTTTCTAATCGTATGGTTAATAAACAACCTGGTGTCCGAGTTTAAACTGCCCGTAGGCCTCTGACATGGCTTTACACACCGTTGAAAAATCTCTCAGTTGTGCTGTTCCCTCACGATGTTTTCCTTCACCGTTTTAGCAAGTGATAATTAATTTCTAATACGCACATAAATCTGAAAAGTCAGAAGTCTGGGTTTTGAACCTTGAACCTTTGACTTGGCAAGCCAACTATCACTAGAATATTACTGCTTCACCAAATGTATCTGTGAGAATGTATCTGTTACAAACTCATTTGAACATCACCTTTTTGGATCACCTTTTTGGATTTCTATTTTGTATTCTAAATTCAAATAAGTAATGACAACGGTAAAACTAGGGAGTTCAGGCGGGTTCACTTTTGTATATAAGAGTATTTCAAAATAAACTGTGGTTTAATCAATTCCAGCGCCTTATTCGTTTCATTCGTTACACACCGTCAGTAACAGTATCTATCTACTAATATCATTCAGTGGTAGCATTTCGTTATTGCTTCTGAAACGTGTGTTTAATTAAAACCGTGTCAGACAAAAGACGGCCGCAATCATGGAGGAGTGCTGCAAAGCTTAAATGCGGGATGTTTTACCGATAAGCATGTTGATTTAGTGTAGGTAGAGAAATGTGGGAAGTTATTACAGGGAAAATAATATGAAAGATAAATGTATGTAGTATAATATAATGATGATGTAGTAGGATTTGTAGTAGAGTATGATGCAGTGATAGCCTAATGGTATGACCGTAGATTGGCAAATCAGAGGTCTCAGGTTCGAGCTCAAGGCGCGCACCTCTGACATTCGTAAGTTATGTGCGTTACTGTAACTGTTTGTTAGCCCATATCATCCCACTGCTGGGCAAAGGCCTCTTCCTCTGATTTCCACGTTTTTCGACCCAGAGCCAGTGTGGACCAGCTACTATTGCGTCAGTCAGTTATGTGCTTATTATAAATTCATTATCACTTGCTAACACTGTGAAGGAAAACATCGTGAGGTTATGCCGCTGGCCTGGCCTGTCACGAACATCTTTGACAGTCGATATAGGAGTCAGTACCCTCATACAATCCTGACAACTGATCTAACTATAGAATATCGTAACCCTTTGGGTTGCGGTGGTCAGATAGAGTCGTTCCGTAGAAAACTGATACTCAGCTGCATCTGGTTAGATTAGAAGCTGACCCCAACAAAAGTTTACAAGTGCTAGGAAAACGATGATGACTACAATAGAAATAAGAATATTTTAAACATGTATATTCGTAGTAGAGCCTAGCTGTAGTCAATTATATAAGTATATAGAACTAGTCATGATTAAAAACTCAAGACTTGGGTTCGAACTTCAGATATAATCTGACTTGTAAGTCAACAATCATACCATCAGGCTATTACTACACATGGGTGCTGATTCTCTTGTACATCCCGCTAAACTAATTTTAGTCTAACTATATCTCTCTCTAATACATACCATAGAAAAAGGACAGCAAACTGAACTATCAATTTAGAGCTGTCAAATTAGTCTACGTTCTTGCAATTGACGTGAATTAGACGAGACCTCTATGACATGCCGACTAAATTCTCGTTGATATCACGCAAATGGAATAGTTTGACAGTTCTAAAAATCCTTTAGCCTTTTCCTATGATATCTGTTAGAAAGAGAGATAGTGAGTCTAAATTAGTTTAGAGAATTAGCACCACTGTTTTACTTTTGGAATAAGTATAAGTTCGATCATACATATTCCAAAACTTATGTAGAATGTAAAACTGTGGTAACCTTATAACCAAAATCCTAATCCACAAAACTCAAATCTGAATGTTCATATAGCCTGATAACAAACAACGTGGGTATCGTACAAAATTTCCTAGGTTTCATTCCACCTAACCACAATCAATTTAGAAACTTAATTCAAAGTAATAAAGTTCATAATGAAACGCACTAGCTCTACCTTATTTATAAACCCGCAATTGATATTTGATCTTAAAAATATGACGATAGAATACAAAATGGCTTACAAAGTTAGTTTCAAATAACTTTTAATGTGTTAGACTGGTGTTTATATTACAAAGTTTAAATGTACAAATGAAATAGTTTTTTAGTAAAACATCGTAACGTAAAGTGGTTTTAGGAAACATTTTTTTATGTTCACTGCACGGGTGTATACAAGGTAAAAATATGGGACTTTTTCCAATGATCGTAGTTCTTATACAGGGTTATTTATAAATTTATGTTCACATGACTCAACAAAATGTATGGAACAGCAGATTTTTTTTTTATTTCAGAGTTGATCCCATAATAAAAGTTGTTCATAATGATGAGTTTAATGACCCCTTTTAATGATGCTGGTGTTTTACAAATAACCCTGTATAATAATGTCCTCCTGACCAATTTCGGTCTCAGCAGCCAATCTCAACGGAGTGCACAAGTACGTACGAAAACACACTCTCTATTCCCTCACTCTCACAATCTGACACGACTGAAGAGAGATCAGGCGCAGCGCAGGGCCAACAGCTTAACGTGCTGTCCGAGGTGCAGAGTTAATGATAATATTTTTTTTAATAATTACAAAACTTACGAAAAGCCAGAGGTGGGCGCCTTGGGTTCGAACCTGAGACCTCTGTCTTGCCAATCAACGGTCATAACACTAGACTGTCACCACTCAGTTCTTATACAAAACAACGAGTAACAAATTACTAGTGATCCGTTACTAGAGTCTATGGTTTGATTTTTATTCAAGTAAGTGCTATGGGAGAGACCTATGTCCAGCAGTGGACTGCTATCGGTTTTCAGATGATGATGACGATGAAAGTGCTATTCGCTTTTTCCATAAACAAATTGTTGACTGCCTCATTGGTCTAGTGGTAGCAAGCGCGACTGCTGAGCATGAGGTCCTGAGTTAATATACAAAATATTATTGGGTTTTTTTATTAGGAAATTCTCAGTAGCAGCATGGAGTCTGGAATTGTGCCTGGTTAAAGGCAATAAGCTCGCCCTCTATTACATGGGACTTATAACATAGCCGGCGAAACGAGGGTGTACTGCATACACCTCTGCCTACCTCCTCTGGGGAATACAAGCGCGAGTCTATGTTTAAATTGTCAACCGCTTCAACGCACCGGTACACCGGTGGCGGTGTGACCTGGTTGACATTAGTTTGACATTAAACAAGCCTTTGAAAACGTAACAGCCAATATAAAACTTTTAATTCAATTATTCAGATTTTTCCAATAAAAATTCCACCACACGATATATTAAACATTCAACACAATAAATAAAATATGGCTCCGATATTATTTTCCTTCAATTCTATTAAAATATATATGCCAAAAGAAACATAGAATCTTTCAGAAGTAGCTGAAATATCTAGTAATATCAGATGTTGACTTTCATTTTAGTTATAAATATTTTCGACGGTCTCGTAATGGAAATTTGACAACTGATAGCTAAAAATATAGTCTGGAAATGACGAATCATATTTATCTGATCTATAGACATTAGAATATGGTTTCTAGAATAAGAAATAGTATATTTAGTAAATATACTTCATCATCTGCCTAGCCTTTTCCAACTATGTTGGGGTCGGCTTCCAATCTTAATCGATAATTAATTTATAAAACGCACATAACTTTCGAAAAGTCAGAGGTGATGTTAAAGGAGGTTTTTCTCATAATCTTTTCTTTATAGATTTCTTATTGTTTCTTGTTACTCCTGTTATATAATATATATATAATATAATATGAATATTTTCCAATGAATGTGTGTTATGATTTTCATCCATATAAAAATACCTCTCAACATGGTAGCAGCGCCTTGGGTTTGAACCCGAGACCTCTGACTTGCCAGTCAACGGTCACCACTCACCAGCACTATCACGACTCTTAGTAAATATACTTCTATACTAGTTGATTAAATAAAACTTTATGGAATAAATGATGGATGGATCGTGAGTGAGTGTGGGTCTACGATATTATTTTGGTGATTATTATTTGATTATTATTATTTTAATAGTGATTGTAGTGACAGAAATAGATAAAGACAGAAATGAGTATATCAGAGGATGTTTTAAAGTGGCGTCAGTAACAGATAAGTTGAAAAAAAATCGTTTGACTTAGAGCCGATTTTAACACTGACACTAAAAGCGATCAATCAAGTTAAACTCAGTTCAAGCGTTTAACTGAGTTCAGAACTGCAATTAGTGATGGCTGAACTTAGTTTTATTGAACTCGGTTATTAAAGTGAATGGTGAAATTGGCCCTTAGTATGATGGAGGTGGATAAAGAAAAGATGGATGGGGTGTGGATGAGGAATTATTCATCATCTGCCTAGCCTTTTCCCAACTAGGTTGGGGTCGGCTTCCAGTCTTACCGGATGCAGCTGAATACCAGTGTTTTACATGGAGCGACTGCCTATCAGACCTCCACAACCCAGATACTGGGTTACACGATACCCCTTGGTAAGACTGGTTGTCAGACTTTCGGGCTTCTGACTACCCGTAACGACTGTCAAAGATCTACAATTGACAGCTGCTGGGGCCAACAGCTTAACGTGCTATCCGAGGCACGGAGAGTGATGATTAATTTATATAAATGAGGATGAGGAATTATTATAAAGTATATATACGAACGCTAAGACTAATTGTTTATAAATTCTTAAACAATTTTATAAAGACGTATTAATGTATACTTTAAAAACACTAGAGTTTGAGATTTTTCTAGAAAGAAAAAATCGTTACGATCGATATTTGAACCCGCGACTGTTATCGAAATTCTCTTCTACATTCAACCATCTCAGATGATAATAAAAAGCAACCTTAATATTATATTAAACACGTTACCACTTCTCAAAGATTTATTTCCACCAAAAAAGATTAAGGACACGCATAAAGGATGATCAAACGGAGCCTTTTTACTCGGGCTCAAAGGGTCGTAGGTTCAAATCCGACCCGTCAATTTATTTTGGAAACCCACTCACCACAGAACGGATTAACAAGAATATTAATAGCTGTTTAACTCGTGGCGTGATTCACGCCTTCCTACTTCATTAGTGGTTGGGCAGAAAGGTTCAAATACGGCATTTTAAATATTGAGGGTCTGCGAGCCTGCTTAACTTATATAATGTTAGAATTTTGAAACCCAAACCGAAACATCCCAACTTGAATTTGATTTAATAGGTAAAAAAAAAAAATCAAAAAAAAAAACTAACGTGGTGACGAGCTCCAAATGTTGTCTATTTACCAATTAATCATGAAAAATGTATATATGATAACTATAATCAGTATAACTATAATAATAATATTCTCCTGACCGAATTTCGGTCACAGCGGCCAATCTCAACGGAGATTAGCCATCGACGCGAGTGATATTATAGTGCACAAGTGTGTGTACAACTCCCTCTGTATTCCCTCTTTCTCATAGTCCGATGGGACGACCTTCCGACACGATCGGAGAGAGATCAGGCGCAGGGCCAACAGCTTTACGTGCTTTCCGAGGCACGGAGTAAGTGATAATTAATTTATAAAACGCACATAACTTACGAAAAGTCAGAGGTGCGCGCCTTGGGTTCGAACCCGAGACCTGTGACTTGCCAGTCAACGGTCACCACCACTAGGCTATCACGACTCTCATAGTATAACTATAATCTATAAGCGAGAGTAGGCACCTGAAGTAAAATCGTTACATTCTAGCACATTTCATCGCCACACCATATTCATCTGGTATCGCTCTGCCAGTCTCATTGCAAATCTCTGTCCAATCTAGCTTCAGACAAATGAGTTTAAGTAAGTACGCTTTTCAGCTTTTCGTACTGGTCTGTGTGGGTGTAAGTAAACTTTAATTACAAATTAAAATCTTTGATGAGGCCGTAGTTCTTAGGTGCAAGCCACACTAAAGAGACTTAAGGCGAGGATACGGCGCAGACGCGTGTTTCTCAATACATTTCCAATCGCCGACGCGTCAGAGTGACTCTTTAGAAATGTAAGTATGGAGAAATCGCGTCTGCGCCGTATCCTCGCCTTGGTGGTGGTTAGACAAGACGAGATGGCATAGTGGTTTAGCCATTCGCATTATGTGTTGAGTATTGCGAGTTGGATTTTATAGTGTGATCGGTAGATATGAATATATGAATATTACATTTTATCGCTCACGATTGTCATTTCTTAAAGTGAGAATGATAGAGTGGGCGCGGCGGAATCGGCGATTCGATAGATGTGGGTCAACCCTTAAACTTCTATATCTTCTTCTTATCATAATATGGTTGATGAAGAACCTGGTGTCAGAGTTTAAGCCACCCACCCTGCCTATCAGACCTCCACAACCCAGATACTGGGTTACACGATACCCCTTGAAGTGGTAAGACTGGTTGTCAGACTTTCGGGCTTCTGACTACCCGTAACGACTGTCAAAGATCTACAATTGACAGCCGGGGCCAACAGCTTAACATGCTATCCGAGGCACGGAGAGTGATAATTATTTTATAAAACGCACATAACTTACGAAAAGTCAGGTGCGCGCCTTGAGTTCGAACCCGAGACCACTGACTTGCCAGTCAACGGTCACCACCACTAGGCTATCACGACTCTCTCACGAATCACGAATCTCAAACATACCTACATGAGCTATAAAACAAAGATTTATATTTCAAATGTTTATAAGACCTGACACTCCAAGATCATCAGTCTACAAATTTTCTATTTATATTCTACTAATAATATTATTCAAAGTATTCACCGATTTCCCGTATTTCCTTTCCAAAGTCAAGGTGTTATTTTTATTATTTTGCACAGCCCGAGTGAATCCCGACAGATATGCCATTACGCCTGCCGGCCTGAATCAACACGGCCGATCAGATTGAAAGTAATATCGTCTATATAAATTTAGGGTATTTGTAAGTTACTATATTAATCTATAAGCGAATGTTATGGCTTTAATTAGACTCCGTTTGAAATATTAAAAGAGCAACCATGGAGTTTCTTGCCAGATTCTTCTCAATGAGGGGTAGGCTGCACTTGGAACTGGCAACTAGAGTCACTCCTATAATAATATTAGAATTATGACTATTCATAAGTGTATTAATTTTTATGTATGTTTTTAACATGTTTATGCACATGATTTGCTTATTAAATTAAATTATTTTAATAAGAAATTCGCAAAAACAACTGACTCGGGCGGGACTTGAACCCGCGATCCCTGGCGTGCCGTGCCATTTCTTTCAATTTAATTCAGTAATTTCATTTAATACGCCAATCATGTGCAAAAAACATATAAAAAACATAGATAAAAAAAGACTTTTTTATTCTTTTTTTATCCGCGCATTTTTCATACTTACACAATTCTTCACAAGTTACTCGGAATCTAGGATACGTAAAAGCCTGTATGTGGCAGTAAGTTACGACACAGTAATGTACTAACATAATAAATGACTTAGATGTAAGAAAGGCAAACGAAAAGATACATCGCAAAAAAGCAAGGGAGGTATTAAGTAAATGGAGCCAGTAAGCTTCTTGCCGACTAATGTTAAGAGAACTTACACATAGGACAATCGGAAGTTGCAACGCAGCGCCATTCTTCCACCTACATTACCTCATAGATATTACCTCTAGTCGGAGCTAATAGTTTTTATCTAGTATAGTCTAAAACTTTCGCGAACATTTAACATAATGAAACAACTTTTTAAACGGATAAAACTAGCGTATTTATTTTTCTAAAACACGCCTGACGTTTTGATCTGCCTGCGACCACGAGATCTGCAGAGATCTCGATTATTTACGACGACGAATTAAGTTTTTATCTAATTTTGTTATACGCACAACTAAAGAACAGAATTTTCCTTCGAACGTAATCAGCCAAAGATGGAACTGTATCTCTGCAAAAAGCGCATGTAATTAATCTGTGTCATTACGCCTAAACGACTTCGTGACCTTATCTTAGTCAGCGTGGACAGTCCTAATCCTGTAGCTGAGTGGTAATACATCACTCTTGATTCGGATGCTGATTTGTCAGGATGAGGTCGACACACGTTTGATAAAAACATTTCTAGTCTTACATTATTTGTAGAATATTAAAAAAAGAGGCCTTTGCCCAGCAATGGAATGAGGGATGATGATGGGCGATGATACTATGTAGGTATTATTGTTACAATCAGCATATTATTATATCACATATACCTAAACGGCATAAAACTTTTATCAAACACGAGATATTATGCTATAGATGTTAAAAGATTCACTTTCTGAGCTTTATGTTGCTGGACTTGGTTTGATTCCTGGATGAGACATATCTTTCATATCAAGTCATAACCTTATTCTTTATTTACAAGCTTTTATTAACTTGTAATGTTTTTGTTTATGTTTTGGTCAAATCTTGCAAGCTGAATTAGAACCACTTCCTCTTATCCTAAGGAGTTAAATTTTTCCATGTTTATTCAGTTCCGATAACAATGCCTTTTTATAGTAAGCATGACCTGAATTAATATCCAGGATTAGCTCCAGATAAGGTTCTAACGCTCAACAGCATAGACACAATATTTTGCACATACATTTGATATTCCAATATAAAAGCTAAGTTGTTTTTAATAAAAACTTATTATTTTCACAGCCAAAAATATGTTACTTACCCAAAACAATACAACAAACGCTTCAAAAGAGTCTATATTGATATCAAAAGCCACAATATGTAAAGAGAATAATGTTTCTCTTTCAACCAAAGACATAAAGCCTTTTTGATTTTCAAGTACGCAATAAGTTATAACAATAATAATATGGAGATTAAAGCGACAAGATTTACTAAAGCTGATAAAGGAATTTCCTTGAAGAGGTGAACGCTTGTTGCTCTAAAACGCACTGGGTTGGAAAACGCGACGTTTTATTGACAGTCATAATATTCTTGTGGTTATGTGTATAGGATCTATGAATATATTTAGATACTCAAGAGATAACATGCTTAGGTTTAAAAAAGGTTTTTCAAGTTTACCCTAAAAAACTTTTTTTTATTTACTTATGATAAGCACTAATATAGTGATATAGACTTCTGAACTCTTTTCCGTGTATCAATTTACAATAGAATCGTCCCCTATAACATGGAATATAGGTATGGCAAACAGCGATTGTAAAAAACTTCTGCCTTACTCTCTCGGGAAATACAAGCATGATGTTGTGTTACATAATATACAGGGTTATTTGTAAAACACCAGCATCCTTAAAAGGGGTCATTAAACTCATCATTATGAATAACTTTTACTATGGGACCGACCCTGAAATCTAAAAAAAAATCAGCTGTTCCATACATTTTGTTGAGTCACGTGACCATAAATGTATGGAACAGCTGATTTTTTTTTGCGAATTCAAGGGTTATCCCAAAAGTTGTTCATAATTATGAGTTTAATGACCCCTTTTAAGGATGCTGGTGTTTTACAAATAACCCTGTATACACTTCAGTATCTTAAAGAACAGCATTACGAATAGAAATTCTATACCGCGACTTCCAAATGCCGCGTTTTACCGCAACGTGCAAATCATATCCCCTTCACGTTTTTAAGATCTAGTGCGTAGTCATGTTGACACAAGACAAGTAACGAAGTGGAAAATCGTGTCGAGCCACCGATCCGGTCATTTCTACATCACGTCCGGTACGACAATTTGATAGCAACGCGTGAATATTCTATGAAAATTTGTAACGCGTTGCATTTTATGAATATTAGGTTGTTAGAGGATAATGTTCGAGAAAATGCTATTAGACAGCTTTTTTAGGTATACCATCCTTTATTTTAGTTTTGTATTATTTATCAAGATTTTTTTGTAAGCAGCCTAGTATTTGGAAAGCACTGACTTACTCTGTCTACACAAAATGTTTCTCTGCTTAAACTTTTATGGATTTCAGGAGTAAATTATATTTTTTCTTCACCATTCACTCTCAAAATTTTTAGCGTAGTTTCAAGTAGGTAAGTCTGCCTACATACGATATTTTTCTTCATTAACACCTGTTTTTTGAGAGACAGAATAGACAAGATGGTAGGTACCCAGGATGTTAAATTAATGAAAGTTAAAATGGGACCTGCAAAGCGGGTCCGTGTACCCAATGCGCCATCACGACGTAAAATAACAGTATTTGTACTGTTTTGTTTTGTAAGATCAGCAAGAGCACTGGGGGCCTATTCGATTCTATAATCCCCTTGCAACACGTCTGCAACACGCAACTGTTACTGTTGCAAGCGTCGATAAGTTACTAAATACCTAATTAAGCTTGCCTTCAGGCAGACTATGTTTACTAGCTTAATAGTTTTTTTTTATCACAAAAGTTGACCATGCCCTTAGGTTATCAAAAGAAAAATCTTGATAAAAGTAGGTACATCGTTATGTCCAATTATTATTTATATCTCAGCCAAAAAACTTAGGTACAAGTCCAATACAAAACCTTGGTGGGTTGTCGAAATTATTATATCATGTAGTTCGTACAAAGGCTTTGTCTGTAATAACCTTAGGCTGAAATATCGTGGCTACAACAATGCCTGCCTAATCCAAGCCCGTTACCATAGCAACCAGATTTGTTTTCACTTAAGACAAAATAATTCATTATTTATTTCGAGAGTATTATTTATACGCAGAGATTCAAAGGTTTTATAATTTGAATTTCTGGATACATGTGTAACTTAATTTATTTAAGAGATTTAGATAAAATAGTCTGGAACTAATCCACATTTAATTTATATTTTAATTAAAAGTTTTTGTTATCAAACCTTAATTAAAAAGATTATGTTTTCGGTACAGCAAAACAAAATCATAACTTATTTACAAAACATACCTTTGGCGCCAAGGGCAGGTTTAATTCCCACACTGAAGAAATATAATTATATTTGTTTAGCTCAGAAAAATTGCTCGTAAAATTGCGACTGCTGAGCACGAGGTCCTGGGTTCGATCCCTGGGTTGGGCAAAGTGTTATTAGCTTTTCCATTAGGAAATTCTCAGTATCAGTATGGAACTTGGAATTGTGCCCGGTTAATGACAATAGGCTCGCCCCACAAATCACCCCCTATTACATGGGACTTATAAGATAGGTAGGCGTAACGTATGTACTGCATACACTTGTACCTACACCTCTTTGGAAAATACAGTGAGTCATGGTACACTTTTCATCAATTGAGGAAAAACGAAAAAAAACATCGACAAATTCGCGACTTTCCCTAGTAAAATCCAATGTAATAAAAATAAATAAAAGTAGACAAGTCCATCCCAATGGCTACAAACGGTCCCTGGGAGTAGTAAAAAATAACGGAGAACAACATACTGGGGTTTCCTGATCACGTGTAGGTAAGAATATAAGCTCAATGCTGACTAGGAAATATGGTACGATAAATGGTGTGAAGTTATTTGTTTTCAAGCTTAGTTGGTTGGAAGATTTTATAGCCTACTTCTTTTTTTAGTGGTTGTAGGTGTAGGATTAAAACCCAGGCACCTCTGACTTGTCGGATTCATGTGCGTTTTATAAATTTATTATCAGTTGCTAAAACGGTGAATGAAAATATCGTGAGAAAACCAGCACATCTTCTGAGAGATTTTTCAACGGCGTGGCGTGTAAAGTCATGTCAAAGGCCTTTTTTTATTATTTGTTTTTGTTCACGGGGAAACCTTCAAAAGGCCTCCAGGGGAAGAGACCGGGGAGTGTGGGATTCTTACCTCACTAAAACCACCCCGGTGATCACCATCAGCACATGACGGGAGATCCCGGGTCCTATGTCAAAGGCCTACGGGCTGTTTAAACTCTGACACCAGGTTGTTCATAAACCATAAGATAAAGAAATAAAAAGACGGCCTACAAATATTTATTTTTGTTTTATTTACTTAAAAATTAGGTACTTGAAAAAAGTTCAGTATATAGGATTACACATTTATGCACTAGGATAAAAGATTTTTTACAAGTTTTCTAAAACAAATCTTGATAAAGCCTTGCCATACTTGTAAATTAAACCTAGAACCCCCCAATGCACTCATTATCTTCAAAATTCAGTACTGATGGTCGTCTGTCTATCATCATCAAACTCATATGTAACTTCATCAAGTTACTTCAGTATAAACCTATCACTAATATTCTGCTCTCCCTGGAACTTTCGAACCGCTAAACTGCTCAGGATATTACTAAGATTAATACAGTTGGTTGATGAGTTGGCAATGGTAATGTGTCTTAGTTAGAATGGGATCGATTCCTCGATGAAACATAATTTTAGTAGCAGGGACAAGTAGCAAGGTTCTAGTTGATAGCATGGTGACTAATCTTAGTAGACATTACTTGACTTAGTACACATTACTTGACTTAGTACAAATTACTTGACTTACTACACATGACTATATTGTCTAGGATCGGGGTTAACTGAAAAATACTTGTTGTGAAGAGTGAAAAGCATACCTTCTTCTTCTTCTTATCGTATGGTTGATGAACAACCTAGTGTCAGAGTTTAAACCGCCCGTAGGCTTCTGATATGGCTTTACACACCATTGAAAAATATCTCAGGTGTGCTAGTTTCATCACGATGTTTTCCGTCGCCGTTTTAGCAACTGATAATTAATTTATAATACGCACATAACTTACGACAAAGGCAGAGGCCTTGGGATCGAACTCGAGCTCGAGTCGACGGTCATACCACTAGGCTATCAGTGCTATAAAAAAAAGCCTACCTGATAGAACTCCAATGCCTTGCGCACCATAGCTTTAGTTTTATGTAGATGACGTGCGTGGGAGGCGCAAGTTGCGTCAGCCAATATCAGACCAGGATTGCTTTTCAAATTCAAATCACAACCCTTAATCATTTTATTGTATTTCTCAGTACAGCATGGAATCCTGTTGTCACATTTCTATAAAAAATTTAATTGAATGTTGATGTTTTGATATTATTCTATTCCGGTACGGAACAACGCGATAAGCTTAAAGCTGAAATTTAATAATGATAGGCTGTATGTGGTTCGGATATTTGCTTTTAAAACGACTAAACAGCTGAACAGATTTGGATGAGATATAATACGTAGTAGTTAATGTCCCGGATTCAAACATAGCGAACTTTAAAAGTTTAAGTATTTGATTTTCATCGTAATTACTTATAGTAATAAACATGTTCATTGACTCTATCCTTAATGTTAGCTCTCCTATTTAAAACATTCCATAATAACGTCATTCTAATCTAGAGTCTGCGCTAAGTTTCTTGAGTTATTTAAATTGAGATTAACATCTATCATCTGCCTAGCCTTTTCCCAACTATGTTGGGGTCGGCTTCCAGTCTTACCCGATGCAGCTGAATACCAGTGTTTTACATGGAGCGACTGCCTATCAGACCTCCACAACCCAGATACTGGGTTACACGATACCCGTTGGTAAGACTGGTTGTCAGACTGGGGCTTCTTTTCTACACGTAACGACTGTCAAAGATCTACAATTGACAGCCGGGGCCAACATCTTAACGTGCTATCCGAGGCACGGAGAGTGATAATTAAATTATAAAACGCACATAACTTACAAAAAGTCAGAGGTGCGCGCCTTGGGTTCGAACCCGAGACCACTGACTTGCCAGTCAACGGTCACCACCACTAAGCTATCACGACTGAAGTAAAAATTCATTGACGTTAATTTTAACTTAAAAGGAGCTTCAAAAAAATTTTATCCCGAAGGCTAATACGCCACCATTGTTTCTCTTTTAAATTAATCAATGTAATCTAATTATTTCCACCACATTAGACGCTTTGATCTATGGGTGTATTGTACATTTTTCTTAAAATTCGTATCTATTTTTTTTAAACTTCACCCTCCGGTCATTTTTGTTTTGACTAGTAAAAATGTTTCAAGACCAACTTATGTTAGATGTGCCTGAGTTTATATAAAAACCATTGTAAATTGGTCTGAGGAATTTTAAAGCTTTTTATGCTAACTGCCTTTTTATACTAAACGAGAGTGACGATAAAGATAAAGGAATTGTCGGTTCCAGTGATTTGAAGTAAAATAAATGTGCTGTTGTAAAAACGTGACTGATTGACTTCGTTTTATTACAATATTTTCAAGTCTGAATTTCTAGGTAATCCATTTTACAAAGCACTCGAAACGTCAGGACTTCGAGGCCGCAACCGTAGGATTGCGGACACGGTGGGGCCGCAGGGGAAGAGGAGTGTCGGTATTACGATGCGCCGCTCTCCCTATCCTCTGTGGCCGAGGTGAGGACCATGGGCGTCAGACTCGGGGTCGTCTGGCGCTCATTGCACATGGTCCTCGAAGTGGTCACGGTGGGTGGGGGTCAGTCATCCCACCCCGAGGAGGGTCTGGTAACGGACGTCCGCGGCGGGTTCGCGGATGCAATACATTCGGGATACCGCGTTCCCGTCACAATGCGGATTAGAGGTGACACAGAAGGGGTTTTAGTCGGTATGCCGGCCGCTTACCATCTCTAGGCCGGAGAGCCCGACATAACCGTCTCGCATCCCCGAGCGGGACGGTATGCATAAGGCGCATTTCCCCTTCTGCAAAAAAAAAAAAAAAAAGGACTTGACAAGTAAATAAATATTAATACAGTAATAAATATAACGCGACGATAGTCCGTTAAACGACTGTTTCATTATGTTAAATGTTCGCGAAAGTTTGATACAATATTAAAGATACAGATTGGCAAAAAAGAGTCTGCAAAAGTGGGGGCGCCACTGGCGCATTTTTTTTACAATTTAATACTATTATTACAATTTAATATTAGAATTATTACAATTTAATATTAGAAGTTATTTGGTAGGTACTTACACGTTTCTATGACGATTTTTTTGTCATCAAATATATTTAAATGAATCACTTATAAGTTATTTTAGTACTCACAAACTTAGTTTTCAAGATTTTATTTTTAGTTCCAGCTGTCACCGCCTCAGACTCTTTTTAGCCAGCTGTACTCAGTCTCCTTTTCTAAAATCGACTAGAAAAAGGAAGAGGTTCTCAATTTGCTGACCTATATCGTCATAATCCTCCTAGCCTTATTATTCCTAAAAGTTATTGGGCTCTGCTTATTATATAACTAGATGCAACTGAATATCAGTTTTTTACGACTGCCTTACCTATCTAACCCCGCAACCTGCAACAGTGATAGGTATATCTTCCAAATTTAGATTAATAATTGTCAGGATTTTACAAGGGTATACTGACTCTCTACATTGACTGTCAAAGTTCTTAATGACAGCCGGGGCCAACGGCTTACGTACTTTCCAAAGTACGATACCTTCTACATCAATTAATTTAAAATCTTTTTAACCTTCCTGTGCTATGGTCATCATTTCCTTTTCCATTATCTTCTATTTCACTTTTAAAACCGCCATTACAACTATTAAGAGCCGATTTCACCACTGACACTAAACGCGATCAATCAAGTTAAACTCGGGTCAAGCGTTTAACTGAGCTTAAAACTGCAATTTGCGCAGGGCTGAACTAGGTTTTATTAAACTCGGTTTATAAAATGAATGGTGCAATTGGGCCTAAGTTATCCATTACATTATCAAAATAATTCACTTCGTCACTGCCTCTAAGTTAAAACATTCCTTCAAAAGTTAATAGCAATATTATCGTGACAAAATCTTGTGCTAAAACGTCCAAGTTATAGAAAGGGGGACCCAAAGTTTGGGCTCGTTAAGTCAGTAAACACTGAACGTTAATCAATAGCCAACATTGCCCAAACATGTCGACGGGTGTTTTAGAGAATTACTCGCATACTTCAAATTTATATTGCTTAAGTTTTAAAGTATCCGTATGTTTTTGTTTAATGACTTTATGAACCACAGAATATTAAAAAAGGTTAGAACTGCTTTCGATTCATTTTTGTACCGAGAGACCGCTTTTGCCAGTTACACACTTATAATTATATATTTGGACTTATCGGTGAAAAGAAATAGCTTTGCAAGTAATTACAGCGCATATTATCGGTATTTTATCTGAGCTTTTCAACATTTCAACGGCGCTCGGGCGACTAACGTTCGTCGGGAGTTGCAAAGAAATTAGCCCCGTTTGCTCCTAATTCGGGCGAGACGCACCCTCCTACATGGCACTTCTAACCTTTTTTATAGTTCTGTGTTATATACATCAACGTCATTCGGTTTGGTATTGTTATGATCTTAGTGAAAATTATGTAAAATATAAAAACAACGTTTCTAATCAAGCTTTTATATTGGGATGTCAAAACTAAACGTAATTTTATGAAAAATGTGTGCTGTTGACAGTTGTAAAGTTCCTTTATCTGAAGCTAATGCTGGATACCACAAGAAAAAGAAGATAGAAAGAAAAAAAGTTGTCAGCTATTTGTCATTTTGCAATATTTCATCTCGTGTTTAATGTTTTGTGAATTCAATTATCTATAATGCTCTAAATTGCTTCCAATCTATCTGTATGTTTATTCTTCACGTTTGGCACGACTTAAATCTTTATGTAATCGTCTGATGCGGCCTTTTCATTTTCTTTTCTTCCCCTTTTTCCCCTTTAAACTTTCCTACTGCTTTGTGGAGTTTAATCAATGGTACCTACATCAACAGATGCGTTCGTTGTTAGAATTTTTAAATTTTAAGTTTACTTTAAAATCAGTGTACGTTTCGACATTGAAATAACGATTAATTAAATGAGATACTAAACATATACCAGCCATACTCAAAGTCTATTCCGCGGAGCCCTAGGACTCCGCAAAACCATAAGGGGTATAAAGCTGCAGAATAAAATAAATCTATCTTAATATTCCAGCATAAAGTTTAAGTTTTTTACTCTACATATTTTTTCTACTTTACATTTAGTAGAAAAACTTAATTTGTTTACTCTGAAAGAATAGAATACATGTAAAACAGGATATTGATTATTGCACGGCTTAGTCAAATATTTCGCTTTTCAAAAGAGTTCTATCGCCAAAAAAGTTTAAGAGCTATGAGACAAAAAAAAATGATTATGCAAATTCACCACAAATACGATCAATGTCAAAAATCATTACGATCTCCATTTTTTACTTAAACTTGACCCTAGCGGCCAATTAGCATAATTAATGAGTTTCTACAACCATCTATCGTCATGCTGGTTTGACGTTGTTCATTTGTCCTGTCTCAGTTCAAACAATCCCATTGGGATATGAAAGACATTTAGTTGAGTGAGGAAATGCCTTGGCTTTTTGTTGCTCCATTAGCAGAGTTCAAAGGTATTCTCGTGACTTGGATTTTAACAATATTTTAAGTGAACTTGTTACAATTAAACATTGATTTTGTTGTAAATATACCATCCTCTTACTATTAGGTGCGTTAGTATATTCACATATTAAAATATTATACCTTGTTAAAGAAAAATACCTCCAATGTCGAGTTTGTATTGAAGACGTATGATGTTAAATAATAATTTTATTCAATCAATTGGAACGGTAAAGGAAAAAAAATCAAATTACTTTTTTTTATAAAGTAAGGGCTTCGCCCGCGACTTTGTCCGCGAATATTTCAGGTTTTAATCCCTTATTTTACCCGGTTAGGGAAGGAATTTCCAAATATTCTTCCGTAGTGCACTTCTAGGGCGCTTAAAAAATATTTTCATCAAAATTATGCGAAAAATTAAGTTAAAAGAGTAGTCCTTCAAAAAAATCCGTCCTAAAATTCCAATAATAATTACAGTATTGATTTTGAACTACATCTCATAACTTTTTTATACTGTTAACCTAAAATCCTTGCGCTAAACAAGATCTGAGTTTTATATTTTATTTTAATACCGTGAAGGTTTTACTCAGGCACATATTTTCGGGGAATTAGTTTCGGACTAGACCGGACAAACCCCAACTTTACAGGCGAGGTCACGAACAACTATGTACCTACTGAAACTAGGTAGCATTCCTAAATAGTTTACACAGGTAGGTACTCGTACGTAGAAAATAATTATGCCTGGTATATTGTTGATAGCCTTGAAGACCCTGGCTCTTAGTCTAAATGGTGGGTTATTCTCTTGCATACGTTCTAACTAATTTAGATTAACAATCTCTTTCTCAAAGATCCGGATGATGGGGAGCAGCATCTTTCTGTGTAACAGCAATCATCTGCTACTGCAATCGCCAGCCCGCTCCTCTCTACATGTTATTTATCATTGTGTAATATCATAACTTAAGTTTTATCTACAAGCTTTTATTTAGCTTGCAATGTTCGCATTGCAAGCTAAATGTTTAGCTTGTTTAGGTCAAATCTTGCAAGCTGAATTAGTACCACTTCCTCTAAACCTACGGTTAAGCAGTGATAGCCTAGTGGTATCGCCGTTGGACTGCTAAGTCAAAGACTGTAGTTTCGAAACCCGGGCACGCACCTCTAACTTTTCGGATTTATGTTCGTATTAGAAACTTATTATCACTTGCTGAAACGGTGAAGGAAAACATCGTGAGGAAACTAGCTCAACTGAGAGATTTTTCAACGTTGTTTAAAGCCATTTCAGAGGCCTACGGGTGGTTTAAACTCTGACACCAGGTGGTTCATCAACCATAGGATGAAGAAGAAGAACAAAAAGATAAACCTACGAAGTTAAATTTTGGTTAAAAACATGTTGGTTCTGATCTGATTCTGATAACAAAGCATTTTTATGGTAAGCATGACCTGATTCGACATCACATGTACGATTAGCTCTAGATAAAGGAACTCTTCAACGATCAACAGGACGGAAACTAATTTTTGCATTACACGTTTAGTTTTGTTATTCCAAAATAAAAGGTTTGGTTAAAAACGTTGAATAAACAAGTGAAGTCTTAACTATTGTGTAATTAAACTATCATCGAAACCTAACCAACTGTTACAAGGGTAATTCTTATAAAAACATTAACTAACATTTTCTTAATCAATCATTTTTCTCTTAGAGATTTAAATCACAAAAGTACTTTCGGAAAGTTTTTATACTTTCTCAACACCTGACAACAGGGATGTAGTTTATGTTTTAATAATAAGCAATATAATTGATTTCATTCTTGACATTGAAGTAAGAATAATGATACGCTTATTTTATGACTTATTTTTTACAAGAAACACCCACATGTTGATTATTGTTTTCAATAAAAGCCGTTATCTTCTGAATAAGCGGCATACTCAAGTAAACCTCATTAATTTTTATTACACATACTTACCTACTTACTGCTTATATTTTCCCCTTCGTGTTTAGCAAACCTCAAATTAATATACCCAATTTGCCCCAAAGAATTTTAGCATTTTCCTACCTAACAACAAAACAATTGAGAATTACCTGTGCAAAAATCTAACCTCTATATTTTTTCGCTAAATTAAATGATACAGAGGCAAACACTGTCAAATCAAAATCAGCTTTAACTTCGGCAAATTAGAATCCAATTCGGCTTGATCCCAATTAGGGGGATAAACGTAGCCTTACAGAAAATTTTGGCCTGAAAAATCCAATTGCTCTGCTGTAGCTGTTTGTAGGAAATTACACTTTTTCGAGAACGTTCTGTGCGTTAAATAGCTATGTCTATGTTTTTGGCGCTCTTCGAATGTTTCCTGTCATGTGTTCGTTATCTATGAAAGCTTTTTTTTTTAATAGCTGCGAGGTTTTTGGTTGAAAATTTATGAAAACATTTTACGGTCGTTTGCAATGTGGTTAGTACGGTTTATTTCGTGTTTAGTAGACTTTGAGAAGCGAGATTAAGACTTTTCGTATGTCTTTTTATGTTTTTAGAGTAAATGTTTTTGTATTCCTAAGATTCTTACGTTTATTTATTTGTATAGTACAGCAACAGCATACACATTTTACATTGTTGGATAAAAAAAATTACAGGTAATACTTCTAATGTACCTATATCTACACAGATTACAGGCATACATACCTTAATCACTAGTAGGGACTGAGGACAAAAATCAAATTGACTGTTTTAAATTTAAAATAATTGAAAATTTAAATCTTAGCATAATGTATAATAATTATATTATATTATTATATTTTATACTTGTTATGTTACTAAAGGATTAATGTTTTATTGAATATTTATTGATTAATTTTTTTTTATTTATTTATAGACTCACGCCTGTATTCCCCAGAGGGGGTAGGCAGAGGTGTGCAGTACACCCACGTTTCGCCGGCTATTTTATAAGTCCCATGTAATAGGGGGCGAGCCTATTGCCATTAACCGGGCACAATTCCAGACTCCGTGCTGCTACTGAGAATTTCCAAATGGAAAAACTCAATAACACTTTTGCCCGACCCGGGGATCGAACCCAGGACCTCGTGCTCAGCAGTCGCGCTTGCTACCACTAGACCAACAAGGCAGATTACTGATTAATTATGTAAAGAAAAAGGATTTAGAGCGTTCCGAAAATCCCAGGTTCGACTCTCAATAGTGCAAGTAGCTTATACCCATGCCAGAAAAATGTGGGGCACTGCGCAGAAATTAGTTCTTCAAGCAATTAGGTAAAAAAAAACACCGTTGTTTTGGTCTGGAGGCCAGCAGGGCGAGGCAGAGTAACGTTCTTCTTGACCGGTTAACAAGCAGCATGCAGGCTTTCGTATGCTTTTCGCTGCTGTGCTGCGCTGACGTTTTAAATGCACCCATGAATTGTGTTTTTTATAAATCTTCTCTCTCTCTCTCTAACGTATGATTGATGAACAACCTGGTGTCAGAGTTCCCCGCCCGTAAGCCTCTGACATGGCTTTATACATCGTTGAAAAATCTCTCAGTGTGCTGGTTTCCTCACGATGTTTTCACGCACCGTTTCGCATTAATATTCTGATAAAAAAATATTACTGATTAAAAAACGCAAATTTAAACACATTTATGCTCGTGACTGTACCTAACTATGTTTAATTACGGCTCAGTGCCTCTTGAACCTTTCTTCAAACCTTTCTGCTTGACCTGCCACATAATAAAATTACATTGTTTTTCATTTTTAGGGTCCCGTAGTGAAATTAGAACCCTTACAGTTTCGTCAAGTCTGTCTGTCTTTTTTTTACAGTCATTTTACTTTCTTCTTTGTGGTATGACCATTGGACTGCCATATCAAAGATGCAAGAAACCCAGGCATGCACCTCTGACTTTTCGGATTCATGTGCGATTTATAAATTAATTACAACTTGATGGACGGTGAAAGAAAACATCGTGAGGAAACCAGCACACAGTTCAGTGATCAGGGTATTTTTTATTACTATTTCATTTATTTGTTTACAATACATATAAAATACATTTTTAAATATATAAATATAGAAGTACCGCCTTCTGCATCAAGCCCAGCCATCTAACGAGAGCCTCTTAAGTCTTATTATGGCAAGCGAATAATTAATTAAGTGATCCATGAATCTGGAATCAATTACCTCGACACAAAGTCTAACTACTCAAATAAAAGCCTAACTACCTTTGAAAGGCTATCAATATTTCTGAAGCCTAGGACATAAATCACGTGATTGTATCTGGGGCCGCGGTGACTCTTTTGTGCTCACTAATGGAATATCGAAGCCCAAAATTTAGGCCAACTGTGTCTAACAGACTTTGAGTTAGGGTACTTAGCCATTAATGCGTAACAAACCAATTTTTCGCTGTCTTTTTTTTCTAATTACAAATAAACACGGCTCCTACACATTATGGTACTCAGTACAGTAAGGTACAGTGCTCTATAAACGTAATAACCACATGCAGCAAATAAGTGAGCTGGCAGCACAGTCTGAGGAGCCATAATCACTGCTTTAATCTAATTTAGATTTGATAAAAAGTAGGTAGAAAGATGTTTAGATCTGTGAAATCAATCTAATTGCTTGATAACAATGAGAATTTAAGTTGCTGCCTTATTTTAGGTCAGCTACATGAGTAAATACTAATTTGATAGTTTAATTTTCTATCCCTTTTCGGTGATGTTTTTACAAAAGAGATACTGACTAAAATTGATAACTGTCAAATCTTTAATATCCAGCGACTTCGGACTGGAAAAGATAGTTTTATAAAAGGTGTAACCCATTGGCTTGTCATCGACATCAACATAAACGCCGCGTTATTTAGCTTAACTAATAATAAAGTAGACTTTATTTATCGAAAGTACCTAACTTAAAATACTAATAAACAATACTAAATAAAACTATCTATCTATTTAGCTTACACTAAACTTTTATTTGAAGTCGATTATATTAATTTGATAAAAAAAAATTTTTGGTGCGACTTTATTATCGCCATAATGTAAGTAAACCTTTATAAAACAAACGGACTAGACTGAATTTGAAATATCGAGCTGAAATATTAATAACTCGATCGAGTCGAGGTCGGTTTTTGTTACTATTGTTTTAAGTTATTAGCACTAAGTATAACGCTGGGGTCCAATGGGGTGGACAGAGTTCGTGAAACTGGATCCACGACCTAGTAAAGCCCTGCCGAGTCGCTCTGCAACTAACCTATTTGTAACCCAGCCCGAGCTGGTCGTAAGTTCAAATTCCTCTCAAAACGGCTTTAAACACCTTTGAAAAATCTCTTAGGTATGCTGGTTTCTTCACAATGAGATTAACTTTATCATTATCAATCACAATGTATCAATTTTACTGTAATTAACAGTCTCTGCCTCTGCTTGTCCTCTGCTCTGCTTAATTCTTAACGTTACCATAACTAGCTATTAAATAGATTAAATATTAGCAATTAGAAAAAACTGTATGCTGTTTTTTTCCTAAAAAAATAAATATTAAAAAAAAAACATTATAGAAACTAGAACTAAGAGACGTTCTAAATTATTTTGATTTTGATACAAGTTCAACCTCTGACATTTACATAAACCAGTAAACTTCTGACTCTGAAGCCCCACAATACTAAGTTACAAGCTAAAACCAACCCCGGCAGGCAATATTAGCGAGGCATTATTGCCATTAAATCAATTTACACCGCAATTTCCCTCTGAACCTTTGTCGTCGGACGACATAACCCCAACAATAAATACGAATTTAATAAATGCCTATACCGACCCACATACCTATAATATATATAAATAATAAATAGGCCTTGTGACGTGTACGGAATACAAGTTCACATCATACGTCACCATTATTTTTTTAGAAGGGTGACCATTGGTGTATCGGAGATTCTAGGCATTCAGAATTGAAAGACATCACTTTGCCGTGTGGTTCCCGGCCTAAGAATTGAACCACCCCTACTCGTCCCGCGGGTGTCGTAAGAAGCGACAAAGGGAAAGATACGGAGGATGGGCAGTAGCATCCTTCTGTGTAACAGCAATTATATATCTAATACAGCGATCGCTAACCCGCTTACCCAGCTTGGCGATTATGGGCAAATACTTCCAATGAGCGCATAAAAGTGCGTTTTAAAAAATCCAAAATGGAGATCTATTCCCAGCAGTAGGAATCTTAAATTCTACACTCGTTGACGACATTTAAACCCAACCGTGCGTACAATTTTAACGTTATTCACTTAGAATTCGCATATAATGTCGACAAAGTGAAACATTTTTTTCACGTTCCTCATTCCCAAGGCTAGGAAATCCTTTGTTTTGTTTTAATCAAGTATGCGGGAAACAGAAGGGATTCTCTGTTCTCATAAATAATGCATTCTTCCTACGTCGTTAGGTTGTTTAAATGTACTCGATTTGTACGGTAAATGTCAACTTACTTATCTTCTTTTCCCCTTGAATTGTGACATCGAGGAGCGCGGTGTTTGCAGGGTTAGGTACGATTGTACTTTTATTTTTCTTACTGTTCTTCTTCTTTATCGTATGGTTTGATGAACAACCTGGTGTCAGAGTTTAAACCGCCCGTAATCCTCTAACATGGCTTTACACACCATTGAAAAATCTCTCAGGTGTGCTGGTTTCATCACGATGCGCGATGTTTTCCTTAACCGTTTTAGCAACTGATAATTAATTTATAATATGCACATAACTTACGAAAAGTCAGAGATGCGCGCCTTGGGATCGAACTCGAGACCACTGGCAGTCGACGATCATACCACTAGGCTGTGTATTTATTACTGTAGTGTATGTGATTAAATAAAATAAATGTTATTTTATTATTTGTTTTATTTATTAATATTATTAACACAAAATGCACTAACATACATAGTACATACAATTCACTGTCTCGAGCGCACCACGTCAGTGTACACGAGAGCTTATGGCGCGTCACGTGTGTCATTCGACAAAGGCAGTCGGAGGCATCGACTACTATTCACTCTCTCTCTAAATATAGAAGGCCTCCGACTGCGTTTGTGAATACTGTGTGAATTATGATCTATCTACAACTTGTTTCTATCTTTTTAGTTAGCAGTCGGGTTTTGTTTGTTTAATAATAATATTTAGGTACATATGAAACCGACACACGACGACATAATTTATTTGAAAACTTAATATTTACAATGCGACAAACGTTTATATTACGTAGTGAACTAACCGTCGAAACATGAAATCACTCTATTTCGGAGTGATAAGTGCCTTTTTTGTAATTTGACGGCTTGGTTCCTTCTGTATTCCGAGTATATCTAAGTTTATGTGGCAATTACCAGCGCCGTTTATGAGCTGTATCGTTACATATAATTATGACTATGTACTATACTCGCAAGAAGAGTTTTCACGTGATTGTAACACATTATTATAATATAGGAAAGCCTTGCTTCCGTATGTAAAGAGCCCGCCAGGCAGAATATCCCGGTTATAAGATTCTGCGTGTTTAAAGGGAGTACATTTATAAACAGAGTAATATTATTAAATATTAATATTATTATTAATAATATTTATCTTCTCCGTAACAATTTGCTTCCTCGGGATGAATATAAATTGTTATATTCATCACTACATAGTATAAAACAAAGTCGCTTTCTCTGTCCCTATATCCCTATGTATGCTTTAATCCTTAAAACTACGCAACGGATTTTGATGCGGTTTTTTTTAATAGATAGAGTGATTGAAGAGGAAGGTTTATATGTATATTGCACAAGTGCGAAGCCAGGGCGAGTCGCTAGTACTTAATAATTTAATGTCATGACACCTAGATGTATACTCGTTAAATGGCAAATCACGAGGTCTTAGGTTTGAAGCCAAGGCGCGTATCTCTGACTTTTCGTAACTCATGTGCGTTTAATAAATCAACTATCGCTTACACCGTGCCTCGGAAAGCACGAAAAGGCTTTTCGCCTGATTCCGGTCGTTTCGTATTGCCGTCAAATTGGGTTATTAGAGTGAGGAAATATTTATATGCACCTGTGTTTGCCCACACACTAGGTCTCTATAATATCTCCTGCTAGTTAGCTAATTTCTATTCCCTGTGACCGAAATTCGGTCAGAAAGTTTCACAACATTAGCACTAGTCGAAGTCAAAGTAAATCTTTATTTCATTTCAGAATCAAAGCAAAAATCCACTTTCCAGAGCTTAAAATAAATAGCAACTGAACGGATAAACCTGGTTGAATTTAAAGCACTCGTATAAAGCGCTCAAGCGCTCAATAAGAAAATTGGAGCACTTAGAGAATCAGGCTGCGTTGTCGCAGCGTTTTTTATTCCCCTACAATCTTGATTGTGAAGAAAAATAGGGACATACCTATAGAAAAATGTGAGTTAACTTAATGAGATTTGTAAATGTGATAACCTCTTTGGTCTAACGAGTCCGATATTTAAGAAATGCTTAACGTTTCCACATTATCCGATCCGATATTGGTATCGCTCGCCGATACGATATCGAGGCAAGTAAAATGTATGAAATACGTACGTGCCTTTCACATTGTCCGCTCCGATATCGGTTATAGGATCCGACCGATTTCATACATTTTACTTGCCCCGATATCGTACCGATTGCCGATACCGATATCGGATCAAATAATGTGGAAATGCTCTAAAGATTAATCTATGTACGAGATGTAGCAAGACCTTGGTGTTCATGAGAGTCACGATGAAGGTGGGATAGGATTTCAAACCCTCTTAAAAGAGCCCGATGCGTGAGCCCGATCAGATTCGCAGTATTCTGGACACTTCAATCTACGATGCAATGCAAGTCACTGGGATCAGAGGAAGATGGCGTAACATCATTAGGGAAAGAATGATGAAATGAGGTCACTACCCCTAACAATAGGAATACGACTTTCGATGGAAAAGGATAATCACTACATAGTATAAAACAAAGTCGCTTTCTCTGCCCTATATCCTATGTATGTTTAAATCTTTAAAACTACGCAACGGATTTTGATGCGGTTTTTTTTTAACAGATAGAGTGATTAAAGAGGAAGGTTTAATGTATATTGCACCCATGCGAAGACGGGGCGGATCACCAGTAAAAAATAAATAAAAAAAAACTAGACTAACTAAGAGAATATATAATTGACATAGTAAAAGTCACATATTAGTACACGCCGCGTTCGAACCCACACCCAAGCCTTTGCAAAGCGGGTCAATCTATACTAATATTATAAAGAAGTAAAGTTTGTATGTAAGTATGTATTTAAGGGGTAATTTGTGCAACTACCAATCCGATCCTAAAAATTATTTCACCAATAGGAAGCTACTTTATCCCTGAGTGCTAAAGGCTATTTTTTATTCCGAAAAAAAACCCAAAATGGCTGTTTTACCAACGTGTGTTTACGGGAAAATTTAATTTAACGCGGAGAACGTCGCGGGGAATAGCTAGTTGGAAATAACTTTGTTCAGTAACACATCTGTTGATAATTTATGCAAACCATAAGTAAATAATTTGTTTCTTAATGAGTATGAATAAGGCGCACAAACATATCTTCAAACACGAAGCGGAATGTTATACATTTATTTTACTTTACCGACCGGGTTGTTTGGTGCAGGCAAATATTTAAAATTGACACAGCTACTCCATTAGTGTATACCAAACTAATTTGATTGGTTTTTCTCCTCTTCTCGTCTACGCTTCAGTGGAAACAGACCTTTACATAGAGAGTTTTGTCGCAATACAAGCGAGAGCGTGAACCAGTGTATCTCGTCGTGTATCCCAAACTCGTCTATTCAATTATTAGGTTATAGCAAAGAAGACTTTGAAGGAAATCACAACAGATTTATTAAGATTAAGATCCCAAAAAAAAAAAATAACGTAAAAAATACTCTATGAAAAATGCCTAATAATCATGAAATTAGCCGTTTTTTTACATTTAAAGACAAGGGGGTCCTATATACAGTGTTACTTTTATTATTTTTGTGATATTAAAAAAAAACATTTTTATTTTGGATAAAAATATTTTTTATAGTACCTATTACGGGTTACCGGGAACGCCCTCTGTTAGTTAACATACTGTATACAAACTGGTTTCTTTTTTTACATCTAAATAAAATTTTGCTAAGTCGGATATATTAAACAAGATGTAATAGAAATCTTAACGACATGTTATTATGTATTTTGCAAAAGAAACAAGACGAAAAAAAAGTAATCAAACGAAAAAAACCTATAGAAACGCACGAATCCGATTACGTAGCCAATAAGAATATCGAGTAAAAACAAAATGGCTGCAAATCGGTTTTATAGTCGTCACAAAAGTGATCGAGATTCTCGTAAAACTTAAATGAAACCTCAACAATACCTTAGTGACTGTCGACCCTTAAAGTTAAGATTTATGACTTGTAAGCCGTTGAATTTGAATTCCCCGTTGATAGGTCGTAATTTGTCAGGATTTTGCCGATGAGGAATAGTAAAATACTAAATCATGTGCAAAGCCTTATTAAAATAAAGCTTTGCAAGCAAGACTGAGATTAGAACAAGAACAACCAGAGGGCTTTTCTCCTGTATGCGACTAAAGAGATAATATTGCAAATAAGTGTTAATGAAAATATTATTATTATTTACTGCAATTTTTTTTTTATAGCCTACTAAAGAGAACTCTACTTTGAACAGAGAGGAATGGAAGGAGGGAATGCCTTTGCCCTGCAGTGGGAAATGTTTGGCTAATAGTTATAGTTATAGTTAGTTATATTATTTTCTGTTTAACCAAGCTTTTATATTGGAATATCAAAAGTACTAGAGGGGAGTATGTTATTTTTTTCTTTTTACAAATTTCGAACTTTAACAATCTTTGCCGTTCTTAATCGACTCTTATTCGTTCCTTTTCAAGTCTTCAACAGCTCTATATTATTTTCTGTCTACCCCCTAAAATCCTTGTGCAGATAAAGTGTAAACGATCATTGAAATTAAAGCCTACTCTCAAGAACCAGTACACACCGATTTATTAGGCAATCAATCATTTACAATGGGATGGTAGCGCCGCGTTAGCGTGTGTGGTGACCAAAATTTGTGTAGGAAATAGGACAGTCTCTACCAAGAGGTTCGGAGGAATAAGTTTTGTGGAGTTCTTTTTTTGTCGTTTGAAAATCTCTCTATGAGTACCCTATAACCAAGGGCTGGCGATGGGGTTATGTCCGACTCGCACGGACTAAAAAACACACGATGTTCCCCATGACACCTCAAAAAAAGAATAAATTTTTAAAGACGAAGTTTTTTATGAGGACTACTTTTAAAAAACTTTATTAAAGTTCAACTCTTTTTTTTTCGATTGGATTAGTAAAGAAATTACAGCCTACTAATATGTCAAACAGTAGACTTTTCAAAATAATTTGGACTTCTTCTTCACTAGCTGTTCTTCACAACTTCTAACTTAACTTTGTGGTGTAACTTTGTGGTGTTTTAAGCCATGTCAGAATCAAAAGCGGTTTCCTCTGACAATAGCTTATACAACTCGTTGACAACTTAATCGTAGGCCTTTAAGTTAGGTTTGTTTGACATTAGATGTACAAAGTTACTGGTTAACTTACCTGGTTGATTGCACAATAGAATCTAAATACCTACTTTTTGTTCTGTAGCCTTACAAAAACAATTACGTAACTTTATTACAACTTACACATTACATTATCAAAGAGGAATAAATGCATAATTTTTTTTATAAGTAAATGATTTATGCATAGGTACTGTGGGATGCCTATACGACCTACATGAAGAGCTACGAACCTGCTTGCGCTGAGACATAGTGCGATGAGCAGCTCCATTTCTTCTTTTTTATTCAAGTGACGGACGTCATCTTTTTTAAATCAAAAATGTGTGTTCTGATGTAAAATTCTATAATAATAAATATTTTTGTCAGTCGTCAATCAGCTTGCAGATGAATCAGTAGTTTCATTTCTCCTAGTGCAGTCTTTAGTCTCCAAGTGTGGTAATTCCTGGACCAGTAAAGTCCTAAAGTTCCATCAGTACTATGCAAACACCAAAGTTTGAAATTTTTGTAGAAATAAAAATCAATTAGGAGCGGAACCAACTGGGTAAAGCTCCCAGTCGCTCTGCCACTAAGCTATTCATTAAAGCAGAGTAATATGCAAGTGTCGAATAATACTTATATTCCTAGTATTAGAAAAGCTCAATAACACTTGGCCTGACCAGGGAATTGAATCTTGGAACTCATAGAAAGAAATGATCAGCTGACTAGTGGATCCACAAATATCTAAACAATCTCTTACTAGAACATATCCACACATATCACACAAATCGTGGACACCCTACTACATACGTCATAGACAATGCGAAGCTCGATATCACGTGTTAACTGAAATATGCCGCGTATTTGCTTACATCGCACTTTTATAATAAACCAGTCTTTCTTTTTTTTAAATCCTTAAATGGCATAAAGATCAGCACCTAGAATAACTTTACCTACTAATATGTTGAATATAAAGTTTGCATTGTTAATGTTAATGCGTCTGGGATGGTGACCATTTTGAGCCTCTCTTTCTGATTGTAGACCTTTGAATCCCGCAAGGACGCCGGCGTCCAGTAACAATTGATTTCTTTTTATGACTAATTTCTCGGTATTTGAAGGTTCTGCTAGAAGTTATCTGATGACTGCTATTTAGTTTTATCAGAAATCCAATATATTTCACTCCAGAACACATGAAGATTTTTTTTTAAATCGTGACGCTCATCACAAAATAAAAAAAATTAGAAGCCGCTCGCTGCACTATGATCTGCGAAAGTAGGTCCGTAGCCAATAAGAAGGTTGTATAATAAATATACTGCAGAGCACAACCCTTAACAAAGGGGCATTCCCCAAAATCAAAATTCGAACCGTGATCGGATGTAAATGACACATAATCACATACAAATGTACGTTTCCAAGTGTTATTTGACAGGAGTCTGAGATGGGTTCAAAGTAAACTCGGACGACCGATGTTACCCGAACTGGACCGACATTACACGATTTGGGGTGAACTATTTGGATTTTTGACTATGTAAATATTGATACGATTTGTTTGAAGTAGAGGTTCTGGGCATTATTTTATTTTTAACTAGCGACCCGCCCCGGCTTCGCACGGGTACAATATACATATAAACCTTCCTCTTCAATCACTCTATCTATTAAAAAAACCGCATTAAAATCCGTTACGTAGTTTTAAAGATTTAAGCATACATAGGGATAGAGAGAAAGCGACTTTGTTTTATACTATGTAGTGATGTAATTTAATACTTTTGAGCTTTATTTAGGGCTGGAATTATCCATGTGATTTACATATCTATAAAACTACGCGTTTCTAATGAACTTTGAAGCGATTCAGTCGTGCATTTCGGTACTGCGCGTCTGCATCGCTACTTTTGACCATTTGTCGGACTTCTAACAGAAGCCATTCACGAAATCGCTTCTGCATCGTTACAGCAAACGCGCGTCTGAAGCCCTATTCCAAAATTCGAATGATGAAGCTTCGAGTGACGGACCGCATGTTTGTTTGTATTTTTCATTCATTAAATCACGTTTTATTCGATGGTTCTTTTATGGTTTTAAAACGAAACGATAGACGAAAGCACTAAGTATAAATAAACAGTAGTAATTTGGTGTTAAAGTTTGCATTTAAAGGTCTTCGTCGATCCGAAACATCGACGTTCGATTTTGGTAGTCGGACCCCTGTTTCGGGCGACATAGGATTAAGGAAGTTTGGGGTGCCGCGACCAAAACGCACGACTGCATCGACGCTTCAGCGCGTCTGTATAAATTTTGCATCGCGACGGTATCGCAACGATTGAAGTGATTTAGAATCGTAGTTATTTGGACAAAGGTATTCGACTTGCGATAGTATCGCTACAGAATCGCAACGTTGTCAATGGAGCTCTTGTACGCTTTGTGCTCGGATTTGATGCGACTGATGCATGAAACCACATGCCGTGTGGTTTCCGGCCTAAGAATAGAACCACCCCTACTCGTCCCGCGGGTGTCGTAAAAAGCGACAAAGGGAAAAATCCGCAGGATGGGTAGCAGCATCTTTCTGTGTAACAGCAATCATCTGCTTCTGCAATCGTCAACCCGCTTGCCCAGCGTGGTGATTATGGGCAAATACCTCCAATTAGCGCACAATAGTGGCACGCATTGGGAGAAACCTATGTTCAGCAGTGGACTAATACAGGCTGATGATGATGATGAAAACACATGAGAGAGCAGCACAACAACACTCTCAACCACCATGACCATACAAGGAAACCCATAGAATGCTGTCGCTGTAGCCAAAATCGGCTAAAGAGCATCATCCACAATTCCACAATATCGCGATATTTTTGCGATTGTATCGCTAGTGAATTGCTACAAAAAGTCGTGGGCGAACTCCCACAGTTAATAAAGTATACAATGAGAAGTATTAATTTTATTGTTGTACACAATAAAAGGTCTTTATTTCCCAGGGTTAAACATCAGGTTACACTAATTTCGATACTAAAATCGTTAAATGCCTGAGTTATGAACAGACATAATAAACGTTACATACAGGATTAAATAAAAATGGCCGACTGATGTTAGGTTTTATGTTTCAATAGCCATGTACTGAACTGTATCGATATAATTATATAGATGAAACGCATGTGACTAAAACGGTGATAAATATAAGTTAAGTGGGTGATGAAGGAAAGAGTGTGAACAAAGAAAAGATGGATGAAATGTTTGAACGATTGATATGAATGAAAAAGAAGTGAGAATTTGCTCAGATCACGGCTGATAGAGAAGACTGAAAGAAGAAGACATTTTGTGTGGACCTCAAGTTACATGGAATCAGGGTACGCTAAATATATTATATTGCCCGTCATCACATTCAACATTACAGGTAGTTACATCCATCCCTTGGAGTACCTACTTAGAGGGCTAGCATGTCTAACTTTGCAGTTAGAGAACAATGCTATACAAGCTGTTGACCTGTTGATATATCTACAGATGCCATTACACAGGGCCTCTTTAATCAATTGGAGTCTCTGGGCACCAGGACAATAGAGCACTCTATGACTTACTTATAGAACTTTATTTTTTGGTCTGGCCTTTTTATTATTATTATACAAGCAAAAAGAGTTAGTAATAGGCATGTCGACAGTATCAAAAAATCGTCGATTTAATGATGTTAGGGGAAACATTATATAAAAAAATATTAAAACACTGCTTCAGTTTTATTTCAAAATATTAGATTATTAAGATTTTCACTAAAACAAAACCTTAAAATATTGCGATCCGCCATTTTGACTGAAACAGCAATCACAGCGTATGACGTCACGCTTGGGTAAAATCCGCTGTCAACACTGTTTTGTTGTATTGAATATTTGACATGTTTATCTAAGCGTGACGTCAAAATCGACGCCATGACACCTGAAAGCTTTTTTGATTTTCTAAAAATGTATATACTTATATCTTATCAATAATAATTAGTTATCGTTTGGAACTAGGCCTTACCCATAGTGCCCGATGGTGCCCAAGGTGTCGCATCACATCGCCGTGGAGCGTGCGACTTGTCGTATCACATCGCATTGGCGCATGCGACTTGTCGCTCACCTAGGTATAGATTAGCTACCGAAAAGACGGTACTTCTAACAAAATAAAAGCAAGGATACTTATCTCAACTACCTTCACAACTGAATAAAAATATACTACCATCTTGCTGATATAAAACTAACTGAAAATAATAAAATGAGAACTGCTTCGCTTCGTTTACGATTTCTACTTGATTGCGAATGTTTTTATTTCTACATTCACAATGTCTGAATACCTAGATTATCTTACATCGAGAACAGCAGTTCAGTAGATTACATTTTGGGATTTAAAATAAAAATTTTGATGTAAGCATTGAACATAGAATAATTTGCGCTCTAAAAATTCGCGATTTGAATCTTACCAACAGACATTACCTAGGTTTACCTAGATGATTTAGAAAGTGAACTTGAAATTTTATAGGTGCGGGTAGCGATGCGATAGCTCAGTTGGTTAGAACCGCCACGGTTCAACAAATTTATGTCACGGGTTTAAACCCCGCTCGAATCCTATTTCCTTTTCAATTTTCTCTAATTTTTCTTGAGTTATGCCTAAAAATGTGCTATCTTACTGTACATAATACAACCCTTGCGCTTGTAATTTTATTCCTCTATTTTTTCTTGACGCTTAGAATTGTACGGTAGCTAGCTGTAATTCGTAAAGTTTGCCAGCCTAAAAAAAGATACCTTTAAATTAACAGCAACACTGGTTTTCACTTTGCACTTCAACATTATGCTGTAAAATTACGAATATAACCCGGCTGAGTGTGAGAGGCAACATAAACGGGAAAGATAATTTAGTACACCATATTAAAACTTACGCCCCATATTGATACCTACCCGTTTTGCCTTAGTATAGGGAGAATCTTTCCACAAATTAATGGGGGTTGTCCTTAACACTTAATGATCTTGAAACACCCTCAACCCAAGGAATACTTGTAAAATTTTATGACCCTATTGTTTAAGTTATAGCAGTTTAGAGTGAAAACTATTCGAGTGTTTAATGACTTTGACATCATTAGTGTTCACTTATGCTGTCTAATCTTTGAGGAGTGATAGGCGGTTTCGATACAAGATTTTTTTTAAACCAACCTATGATGAGAACGTTGTAATTATAGTGTTTGTTTTACTTAAATAACTTAATTTTCTTTATTAAACAACTTCCAAAAAAGAGGAGGTGATTTTTTATGAAGAGGCATTTATTTTGACCTCGTGTTTGAGTTTAATTCAATACACAAAAGAAGCAGTGACAGAGTGTAGAGAGCAGTATGATCGCTAACTCAAAGGTCTTAGGTTTGAAACCCAGGCACGCACCTATTTTTTCGAATCCATGTGCTTATTATAAATTAATTATCAGTTGCTAAAACAGTGAGGAAGAACATCGTGAGGAAACGAACACTCCTGAGAGATTTTTCAACGGCGGCGCAAGTCTAGCCTACGGGCAGTTTATTTATATATTTATATAAACTTAACGTATATAGAATATAGATGGTACATAAGGCGGATTAAATGCCTTAAGACATTATCTACCAGCCAACCTTTGGTTCAGTAGAAATATTCAACAGGTACAAAACAAAGTCTATGTAGATATTAAGTTTAAATTCTAGCCAGTCATTAAAATCTGTCCAGCCATTAGTTTTGCTCTTAGCAACCCATTTATATAAAAAAAAAATATTTAAGATAGAATAATATTAGTATTTGTTGCATTTTTGTATCTGTAATTAATTTTTCCTCTCTTTCGTTACTATTACCGAAGTATGAAAATTAAATGTCTGCTTAACCCTAAAATAACAGGCGAAATGATATGATATGTTACTTGCAACATCTCCACCTACCAGAAAGCAATATCTAGCAACTGTTACAAAATATATGGACAGCAAATAACGAGCCAGATGTTATAGAAACGCCAATTAATAGGCACACACAAATAGCCTGCCAATATTTACCAAACATATACCTACCCGCATACTGTTATGCAGGTCCTGTAACATCAAATTCTACATATTTCGAACTTTAGTGTTCGCATAGTATGCATAAATACTTTTTATGTTTATGCATTCCGCAAAAACAAGCTTAAATACTATTCCCACCAAAAAACTTAATTTTTTTTTCATAATAGTATTTTTTTTAATACAATTTTTTACAGACACCATTATTTACGCCCGACCAGAACAAAAGCAAAGTAATTATATTCATCATTTCCTCCCTGCCTCGGAGAGCATGTAAAGCTATCATCGGTCCTCCGCCTAGTGCCTCGTTTAGGTCCTAAATGAGGTAGGTACATACATTTTTTTATATAACATATACACCTCTGACTTTTCGGAGTTATGTGCGAATTAAAAATTCATAATTATCACTTGATAAAACGGTGAAGGAAAACAACGTCGTAATGAAACCAGCACACCTGAGAGATTTTTCTCAAGGGTGTGTACTCGTAAAGCCATGTCTGAGCCCTACCTACCTAGGTTTAAACTCTGATACCAGATTGTTCATCAACCATACGATAAAAAATAATTTAATTTATCATTAATAAAATTTACTTTTATTTCCAACTGTCACCGCATCAGATATTTTTTTTGCCAAACCGTACCTGTTATAAATAAATAAAGTAACCCTCAAACTTGAGTAGGTACTAGAATTGCAGGTTTCGAAGACCCTAAATAGGTAGTTTATAAAGTTTTGGCCCATGTTTTCATTGTTAATTAACCCCAAAAATTTCAACCTTGGTCAAAAGTACCGGGCAAAGAAGTTCTATTGAAAACAGACCTTGACTTTTGCTCTACTTTCTGCATTTCGGTGAAAAAGGTCGACAGATATGTCAATAATACTAACTTAAAGAGACCTGTGGCTAAACTATGATGATGGAGATAGGTGAAGGAAGTAAACAAGCATTCACGACGAAGTCCTCTTTAATAATTACCATAAAACATACATTTTAATTACGAGCTGTAGTATAAGAATATAATGTTGTGTTAGCAAAATGTGACTAGTTACTATTTCGTACAGTTTCGCTATCATAATGTAGATTGGCAATGCCATGTCCTTACAATACTTTTAATTCAATTCAATATTTTCAAAGAGTATGTTTGTTTTTTTTTGCCGGATGTCGATTTTTTGGCGAAAGCCGAAATTGAAGCAGATTAATCGGCTATCGACCCACACAATCTTTAGCCGAAACGAAACTAGAAGGTTTATTAACCCTAAGAAATTCAGTTCAAGATAGTTAATATAAAATGAAGATTTTTTGAAATTTAAATTTAAGTTGAATTTATAAACAACTAAAGTAGGTGACTAAAATTACCTTGCAACTTGTCAAAAATTATAGCCCAGAACCACTGACATTGGATTTTATGTACGTATTTGTCATTTAGGTACCTATGAAACATATTTTACGATTAAGATTTAGATTAGAATACAGGTAGAAGTACATTTAACAATAAATAAAGCGAACGCTAAAGATCACAACTGCATCCCAAGCCTTTGCTTTCAAACGACCTCTGAACATTTCTATTTCAATCCGCCATATTGAAAATAATCCCGCGAATAAAAATAAACGTCACGTTCAATATGAATTCCGTGTTCTACATCCGATCACAGATAAAATAAATCCATGGATAAATCGTGTTTTTTTTTTAGAAAACTAGTTTTATTAGGACGTCTGTTGAATTTTGATGGATCGACTGTGTGTATACTATTTCTGAGAACTGCATGACATTGAAAATATAACATTAGTTTCTTTTTTGGCTAAGAGATTATGTCGTCTGATCAGTTCTTTGTTTTGTGGATCATAAGTCATGATTGCAAAAGTCTTAAGGTCTTTACCTTAATCATGACTTATGAGTTTAGCAGTATGCTAAAAGTAGCTCAAACTTTAGTAGCTCTCTCTGGAAAACTAAGCTATTTTTTAGAGAAAAAATAATGTCTCTAGGTTGTATTCAGAAGTTCCATCATTAGTTGCAATAGCATTAAAATGATTGCGGCTTGACTCACGAATTGAATTCGGGATTGCAAGACTTGTTTCGAACTCAAACAGAGTCCATTCTCAAGAGCGAGTGTAGTCATGCGGCAGTGACGCAGTACTCACGAGAGTTATTATCCTAAAAGAACTCATACCTGTAGTAATTGAGGATCTGCGCGAAGACTCCAGGATGTCTATCGAAGAAGTATTCGTTGAGGACGGGGTCGTAGTTGGCGAGCGCCTCCGTGAGTCGGGAGAGCCTCGTCGCTGGGATTTTTTTCAGAGTCGCCTTGTACGTCTCGTATCTGGAGAAGAAAAAAAAATAATTAGCCTTTATAAACTTTAAAAATAGAGTAAAAAAAAAGTATGGTTAAACCCCTTAATCTGTCAATTACATCCTCCTAGCCTTATTATTCTCAAACTTTGTTGGGGTCGACTGCTAATGTAACTTGATGCAGCTGACTAACAGTTTTCTGCGGAGTGACTGCCTAGCCTATTACCCCCGCAACCCAAAGGGACACGATTCTAAAATTAAATCAGTCATAATAGTCTCAAACTTTCGCGAACACTCAACATAATGAAACAACTTTTTAACGGATATAATTCGCGTTTTTATTTTGATAATACAATCCTGACGTTTCGAGTACTTTGCAGCAATCGTGGTCGCAGGCAGGCAGACAGGCAGATAGTCCAGTAAATCAGTCGTCAGGATTTATGAGGCTACTGACATCCCTATATCGATTCTCTAAGATCTTGATGATAGCCGGGATCAACGACTTAACGTGTCTTTCGAGGCACGAAGCAAGTGGATGATGAATGTATAATTGCTTGCTTGATTTATCTCCTAGCTGTATATCTGCTATAGGGTCTGCCTATAGCAGATATTTCACGAAATAAAAGCCAGTAAATCTGAAGATAACTCATAAACAGAATACTAGCAAGATCCTGGCTTTTGTGTAAAACTTGTTCAAATGCAGTTTACTCGTATAAGATTTTCTTAGATTTCTCTCAAAGGATCAGTGTAGAATGCAGTCGGCTATAGAAACTCAAAGACGGAGATCTCCAGTAAGATATATTATGTACTATATGATCTGCTGAGTTGCAACAAAGAGATCTTTATTCTATTTATAAATAGGCAAAGACAAAAGAGTTTAGTTAACTGTCATTTTCTCTTGTGTTTGTAAATTAGTTTTTTTGTTGTTGTGTTATAAAAAAAATATTGAAAAAAAAATCACTCATTCTTGTCTTTGTCTCTGCCCATTACAATAAGAATAATAAAGACACAAATAATGCCGCGGCTCCGCGATTGAAGCTTCGTGCTACAATACACGCGTTCACTGCCTTACTTCAGGCAATTTTTTTTATTACCACGATCCTACCTGATGGTACTGCTTAGCATGTTGTGAGCAGATCTGCCTCCCATCGGAAGCAGCTTGGATGTTAATCACTAGTTTGCGTACTTTGTCTTACCATAAAGTAGACTTTTAAGACACGCAAAGGAAGATGTTGCTGCTATTATTCCCTGACTCCACAAAGTTGTACTACCATGGCAATGAGCATGACTAAGATTTTTACAAAGCTCGTTTACGCTCGGTTCTGCTCGTTTTTCAACAACCCGTATACCTCGTTGACCCTTTTCGTTGCAACTGACATTTTAACTTGCTTTTCCTAATAATGGGATCCCACAATTTTTTTGCAAGTCACATTGAGTTAACCTTTTTGAACATACGACAGTGCAGTTAATGGTTGAGAGATGGTTTACCTTGTGTAATTTTTTGTGTGCAAAAATTCTGATGGTAAATTTATTTATCTTATACATAAATGTACGAAGATAGATACGAAGAGACCTTTGTCATGTATGTGTCATGGTAGCACATTGGGTACGGACCCGCTTTATAAGCACATGGGTGTGCCTAAATGTGCCTTTTTCGATAGGATCGCCCCCTATTACATGAGACTTATAATATCGGCGAAAAATGGGTGAACTGCATGCACCTCTGCCTACCCCCTCTGGGGAATACAGGCGTGAGTCTATGTTATGTTTTTATTACTTTTTTAGAGAAATATTCTAATAAAGCCAACTTTCAATCCAGCGTATATAACACCTGTAACATTCACTCAAAAATTCCAACTAGTTAAATTGAACATGATCTCTACTCCTCCCAAAGCCGTGATACTCACTTACGTATTCCCAAGCGTGGGGCCAATCCATTCCAATTGATTTGCTAAGTGGCCAACTTGCTTGCCCAACCAAATATAACTAACACTGATTTCCCAGGTGTAGGCTAAAGCGGTTTTTGTTTGAGTCGAATATTTGCCAATACCTTGATTATTTGCCAATAAAAGAATGGCCAAGAACGATCCGTCTTTCGACGTCATTGAAAACTAAAGAATTTTAGGAATTATTCTTTATTTCCAGTATTAGTGTGTTTAAAGGTATGATTTCTTTGAGCATGGGATCGGCTGTTCGTAAAATATTCCGTTAGATATCACTACACGCCTATGGCGTTAAGAAAAAGATTCGCAATTTCAACTAAAGCGGGTAGGACCCGGTGACTTGCTTGGTAAAGCGACGGCACGGCACGCCAGAGATTGCGGGTTCAAGTACCGCTCGAGTCATTTGTTTTTGCGAGTTACATATTAAATATTTTCATTAAAAACTCAATTAATATTGTATAGTTAATAATAATAAATTATGTACAGTTGGATGAGTTGGATCCTAATATTTTTTACGCAAATTTAGCTTGACGTGCAAACCAATATTAGCTTGCCAAATTTATTTAACTCTATTACGCTAAAATAAATAAATCAGCCTGTAACTGTCCCAATATAGGGCAAAGGCTCTTCTCATACAGAGAAGGATTGAGCATAATTATTAATTATCTATTACGCTATTTATGGATAAATCAATCATTTAAAAAAAAAGTATTAAACCACGTTTAATAGTAAGTAAGAAACGTACTTCACAATAATTTCTAACCGATCCTTGTAATGGCAAAATATCAAACAACATTTCAACCAGACATCCTCTTCCCTGGAGAGCAAACTAGACGTTATACAAACGGCCTAGGTTACGTTGTTCCTAAATGGCGGAGGTGAGATGTCTATTCGCACTTACCGTGAGATAAGTTTGATTTCCCCAGAGGGAAGTTCATGATATCTTGAAGACTTTCCCCAATTTGTTCGAATGGAATTCGCAAATTATTTTCGCTTTGAATGATTGTTAGAACTGCTCATAAGAGCAGAGAGGTCTTTAGTTTGATTCTCACGTACACACAGGTAAACATCAAGCTATACATTTCCAGTATAAGCTGACATCTTGTTGTACGAAGAGCCTCTCTAATGCGAGGTCAGTTCATGCTGGTTTTATCAAGCTTGATGTGCAGCCGTGTGTTGCGGACATGAACGGTGCATCACTTTGCGATCAAAATGCTTTGAACGATGCTACGTGCGTAAGGTCGGAGTTAGCGCTACGTTCGGACGCCGAGGGCAAACGATTCTAACCTTAAGACTGGTGCACTGGCTTTGTCCACGATAATACCTGTAGCCGCTACATACATAAATATTTTTATAAGGTTTTTATGCATACTATTATTATTATTATGTATCTCTATAAATTCACGGGCTCTCTTTCAAAAGAAAGAGACCCGGTCCTTTGGAGGGCTTGCATGGGGACACAGGTCCAACACGCAGAGGCCCCTTTGAGAACTTTAATCTAAAATGGGATGGGGCACTTGCCGGAAACTCCCCACGGCTACACTATATGAATGAAGTCCTGGATTGTCCCCGGCAAATGCAGGACTATTGCAGAAAAATATGGTAAAAACTACTGGTCTATGGAGATGGGTGTTAGGTGGATCGATTAACCTCTATTATAGCCGGAAAAAAACGGCACCTGCCTTTCAACACTAAAATTGAAACTAACTAGCAGGTGGTGACTCGCCAACTCACTAAATGGGCCCCCCAAAAAGCCGCCTTGATAACAGGCAACAAGGGGGCAACATTGGTGTGAGCGGCTAGGGGTGTCGAGAGGAGCGGCCCCGGTTTCACCATCGCGGGTCATAGACCCGGAGTGGGTTTCCCCGTTATTACGCCATTACTTGCATTACACTTCCACCCCCGAGCATATAGCTCTTGCGGCCCCTCCCTGTCCGGCCAATGAAGGCAAGACAGGGCTGAGAGTCCTACGGGCGCTCTTGGGGTTCCACTCCAGCTACCCAATGAGGGCAAACTGGAGACGAGGCCCTGACCGACTCTCTGGAGCATTCGGGAACGCAGTGTCGCCAATCACAATCAGCCCGCCACAAGCTGCCCTGCGTTTTGTGCGCTTTCTATTATACCCCCATGACACAGTTTTTATTTATGTCAGAAGAATAATTAAGAAGAAAGCTTATCTAATATACCCTCCGGTTTTACGTCAATCTCATGGGGAGATGACGCGTTTCCCAGAGGGGGTTTATTATTATTATTATTGCAGCTTTACAGCCATACTCACGTCGACCTAAAAGATCTATTGTGATTAGCCCTCATTTTATAATATCTCCCTTAAACCAATATCCTCCATAAATCGGATGATGATGAGATTTATGCATACTATGCGAACACTTTTAAATTTTGTAGAAAAAAGAAATCGTTATGAACGGGATTACCTATAGCAGTATTTTTTTTACGATAATTTTATCATTTTTCGAGTTCCCGTTTTCGATCACTGTGTGTCACAGACGTTGAAGAAATCATTAGCTCTGAAAAATTTTACTTACCTACATGCAAAAAATGTTATCAGCCCCTCACCCTATCCTTATCTCCAATGTCTGCGACCAAAAAAATATAATTTAGGTACTTATAGAGAGAAAAACATACATATACTTACACACCCTTCCTCTGCCGTTGGGTACCTAATGAAAAATATTGTTATAATATTTTTAAATACACCCTGAATTTCGATATTTTACCTGAAAAAGTAACTGAGATCAAAACTTGTAACAGACAAGCAGACACCGACAGATTCTATAAATATTTAACTTTTAAGGTTAAGTAAAATAAATTAAAGAGCTTTGAATACTCAAACACTAACTTGGGTGACATTTTAAAATTACTTAGAGAATAATTTACTTTATATAAATATCTACACACATTCAATTAAATTCATTCAAAGTTTAGAAATTCATGTTTCACGTACCTCACTCAATGTCAAGCTTCCATTTGAAACACATATTTTCTCAAAGATCGAGAATGAAATATATTTTCAAAGAAAATTGACGCTCTTGTACACACACATACCGCCTAAAGTTAATAATTTACAAAACAAATTCAACAAAATGCTAATTGGAACGTCTTTCTAAAGCTCCGATTCTACTTAATGAAATACTAAAATTTATTCGTCATCTGGCGATCGCAAAACTCGCGAGTGCTCGCGATATGGCACCTTCCAATTTTACCTATTTTTTTTGTCGTCAACACGCTCGATCAAAGTAGAATTAGAGGTCAGAGCACAAGGGGTAATCTTAATCCAATCCCAATCCAATTTTTACTGTGCAAAAATTGCAAATTCCTCAGACAAGGAACAATGCGCATTGGCATGTCGTGGTGGCGCATTGATTACGGACAAGCACACGTGCTGGAACCAATGTGACTTTCATTGTCATTTGTAATTTCTTAGTTAATCTAAGACACCACTGACTAACCGTGAAGGAAAACATCGTAAGGAAACCTGGACTTAATAATCTGAAATCGTCAACACGCAGTGAACTAACGTGGTGATTAATACTTGATCCTTCTCCAATGAGAAGAGGTCTTTGCCCTGCAGTGGGATATTGGCACACGCTTTTGTATCAACTTTACAATGAGTTATACATATAATTGGGATCCTAATCTGGCAATTCAAAAGTAACACCTCTATTGAAAAAAACTATTCATAATTATGTTTAAGCGGTAATTTATAACACCTAAGCGAGCGACATGTTCATTCGGAGATGATCGATATCGATATATGATATCGGCATATTTCGTAGCTTTCCGAAACATGCCGAACGCTAGCTCGCTTATTCATTTAATGGAAACTGCGTTACCGGCGAGCGAGTAATTGTCCAGAGTAATTAAACATAAGCCGTATCAGGTGTCAATTTTAATCTCGTACTCCTGCCGAGAGGTTTACTGAACAGCACAGTGTGGTTTTTAATCTGTACCAGTAGGACATAATCACATCACCTGTCTTATGGGGGATTTCCCTTAAATAGTATTTGACATGTATAAAAAAATTAGTGTGAATGTAGCTTAAGTGCCACATATGCGTATGAGGGAACATCTGTGAAGTTTTACGAGTGACAAAGTTGACATTGAGAAATAAAATTATTATAATCTTTACGCGGATTAGTCACAGGTCACAGCTGTGTGAAGTCACTTCGAAAGAGTGACACCTTTTATTACAACTTGAGTTTAGGATTTTGATTGGATTGGATCTATAATGTCTTACTTTTAAAATACCCTTATACTACGTATATCTTATATATATAAAAGAAAGTCGTGTTAGTTACTTCACTTATAACTCGAGATCTGCTGAACCGATTTGGCTGAAAATTGGTGGAGAGGTAGCTGAGAACCAGGAAAAGGACATAGGATACTTTTTTTTTTTTAAGAACGGCTGGACCGATTTTCATGGTTTTTGATTTGTAGAGGTAGCGTAGGGTAGGGTAGGGGTAGAGTAGGGTAGGGGTAGAGTAGGGTATCGGTAGCGTAGGGTAGGGGTAGAGTAGGGTAGCGGTAGAGTAGGGTAGGGATAGAGTAGGATAGGGTAGGGGTAGAGTAGGGTAGGCTAGCGGTACAGAAGGGAAGGGGTAGTGTAGGGTAGGGTAGGGGTAGATTAGGGTAGGGGTAGGGTGGGGTAGGGTAGAGTAGGGTAGGGGTAGAGTAGGGTAGGGGTAGGGTAGAGTAGGGTAGAGGTAGAATAGGCGTTGAAGTAGAATAATCATGCGTACGAAGTCGCGCGGGGCAGCTAGTATCCTTATAAAAAAGAAGAAAAAACACTTAGTAAATGAGCCTGTAACTGTCCCACTGTAGGGCAAAGGCCTCTTCTCGTACAGAAAAGGCTCGAGCATTAATCACCATGCTAGCTCACTGCGTGTTGACTATTTCAAACTATTAAGTCCGAGTTTCCTTAAGATGTTTTCCTACAGCGTTAGTCAGTGGTGTCTTAGATTAACTTAGAAAGTACATAATATGGCACTGAAAAAGTCACATTGGTACGAGTTAGGTTCGAACTCACACCCACGAAAATTGTAAATGGAATTTGTAAGCGCATCACTCGAGAATGGCTGGACTGATTTGGCTATTTTCTTTTTTAATGATCATTACCTGTAATACCATCTAAATAAGGAAGGAAAGAAACAAAAAAGTTGCCCGGAAAATTCACAACATCACTCTTTTTTAATCCAAATTATTTGAAATAATTTTTGTTTTTGTTGTTGTGTTGTGTTTCTGCGCACTTCAAGTGCGCAGAAACAAAAATCTTATTATTACTTTATTTAAAAAAAAATATATTATAAAAAACTATCTAATCTTAGTATTTCATGTAATGGAAGAGCGGAGTCTCCTAACACAAGCATTAATTTTGCTTAAAAGGAGGCTCCAAACAATAAACTTATATTGTTAACTCTGTGAAAGCTTGAATAAATTATTTTGTATTTTGTATTTCAAGCAATTCCAAGTGAATAAGCTAGCTAGTACCTTGTTACGTTGGCTGATCGTCAAGACAGGGTTATTGAGTAATAAATCCGCATTTAACTGCAATAAATCAAACGAAAACATCCAGGAAATCTGCACAAGCATCTGCACCAGAATTTGGAGCTACTTATAGAAGTATCTCAGCATCATAATATTATGATAATCATTGAAATATTCTAAGCAGCTGTGCTCTTGGAGTATAAAAAGTATAGAGTGCTAACGTCAACAACATTACCTCGTGCGTGCGGAGCGTGAGCAAGTTGTGACATAAAAGTGACTTACCATAATATACTGAAAAATATGTAAGTAAGTGTTGTGCGTCAATTGTTCTCGGTAAAGAAAAAAAATCAAGATTTAAAAAAGAAAATTTATAATCAAAATTAAGTTATTTATTAGTTTTGTGTTGATTTTACTGTCTTTTAAACTGTTCCAGTTAAATAAAAACTCTTCGTTGGTTTTATCTTTCCGTACTAAATATTATATTTTACTAGAATATCAATATACTTCTCTTTATCGTTGATATCACGCAAATGGACTTGTTTGACAGCTCTAAAAATCTTCTATCCTTTTCTAATGATCTCAGTTAGAAAGAGAGATAGCGAGATTAGTTTACAGCGTGTGCAAGAGAATTGGCACCAGAGAATGAATAAATTCACCTACACAACATAAGCTTTTTAACTCATAAACACTTGAATGCTTAAATTATTGTAAATCGAATCATAAAATACACCAGATCAATACTTCAAAAAAAAACTAAATTTAGATCTATCAAACTCCATAATCTATATAAATAAATAACCTTGTTCCAAACATTCTTTTTATTTTCTTTACGTTGCATTACAATTTTATAGACACGGGAACCGAACATGTGACCTTGAGCTCTGACGTATATAAATTGTTTACAGATACCTGCTCTTATATAAACTCTATGGTTTTATTATTTTATTGTATGTTATTTTTATTTCTGTAAAGAGTACCTAAATCTATTCACCGTAACTTTGAAACAGAACAAGAATAATTTTTAATTTTTTTAGAGGTTTCCTTGGACCGCCAATACAAGTGAATTTACTTTTTATTAACTTGACAGTTAATGGCAAAGTTACAATCCTTGCTTCGGATCTCGTGAAGTTAATGTCAAAATTTAAATATTTTTATTTATGAAGCATTTATTTATTTATGAGTAGTCATAATTCTAACAATTATTATTATAAGATTGACTCTTCTGAATGACTCGTTGGTCTAGTAGTAGCAATCGCGACTGCTGAGCAGGAAGTCCTTGGTTCGCTCCTCGGGTCGAGCATAGTATTATTGAGATTTTTTATTAGGTCGACTCGCATTGTTATCTCATAACACCTCAGAACAATGTATCTAAAAATATTGTAAGCCATTATTTAAAAGAGCAACCATGGAGTTTCTTGCCAGATTCAGACAGGGTAGGCTGCCCTCGGAACTGGCAACTAGAGTCACTCTTATAATAATATTAGAATTATGACTATTCATAAGTGCCTATGAATATAATAATAGTGTCGTGGTGGCGCATTGGTTACGGACCCGCTTTACAAGCGCGTGGGTGTGACTTTTTCAATGTCATATATTATGTACTTTCTTAGTTAATCTAAGACACCACTGACTAACGGTGAAGGAAAACATCGTAAGGAAACCTGGACTTTAATTGTCTGAAATCGCCAACCCGCAGTGAGCTAGCGTCGTTATTAATGCTCAATCCTTCTCTGTATGAGAAGAAGCCTTTGCCCTACAGTGGGACAGTTACAGGCTGATTTATTATTTATTTATTATTATAAGTGCCTAAAATGTACATGAATACACATATTTTGATAGGAAATTCTCGGTAGCAACACGTAGTCTGGAGTTAATGGCAAAAGGCTCGCCCCCTATTATATTGGACTTATAATATAGCCGGCGAAACGTGAGTGTACAACGGCAACGTTCTGAAGAAGTAATAGCAGTTTTCAGAGTAGCATAATAAGAGAGAGAGATAGTAAGATAAGAAAAAATTGTTGCAACATCTAATACCACTTCCCTACACCGAAAACCAAATATAACTACTATCGTAAACGCGACAAACAGTGGTTTACAACTGATATAAACCCAGTGGCGAGACACAGATAAATAAAACTAAATTTATGAGCCCTTTATGAGCTATACGTTAGAGGAAAGGTCATCTGGGATTGATTTTGCACCCGAAGGCTCTAAGAGGAAGTTATAAACACCCTTGATACATCAAAGTAATGACACAGATTACACAAACATGCACAGAAGTTTCGTATGAAAAGAATATTGTTTTTATATTAAGTACCTACTATCGCTTCTCCCACGACTTTGCCCGCGTGGACTTCAGGTGAAAAAAAATCCCTAGATTATTTTTTTCGAGCCTTTTGTCCACAAGGTGAATATGTCAGCCTCATAGGTATTAAAGATCATCATAGTATTAAAGATTAAATTCTCACTAGACAATATAAATCTTCTTCTTAGCGTGTCCATGACAATCTAAATTTGTGTCAGCCCAGAACTGGGCTACGAGATTGGCGCCTTCAGTAGCGTCCATCTGTTCCTGTACTGAACAAACGACAGGACATACAGGGGACTCACGCTTATCACCGAATATAAATCAATAATTAAAGATTAAAAAAAACAGATTTTACTTTAGAAATAGCTACTGATTGGATAGAAAGCGGTTGACAAAAAACAACAATTAATTTTGCATTAACAAAAAATATCAAAAGTTAGATCAGATCTGTCGACTAATCAATATAAATAAATAAATCAGACTATAACTGTCCCATTGTAGGGCAAAGTCCTCTTCTCATACAGAGAAGAATCGAGCATTAATCTATCGATCGAAGGATCGACTATCAATACTCAACAATAATTATATCAATCAACAATTATTATAGCCAGTAGGTTACTCGTTCGCTTTGGGACTAGTGCCTCTTGTCGGACGTAGAGCTTTCTCATAACGTCTTGCGAAAGGTAACGGTCAATTCGTTGCTGTAACAACTATAATTTTTATGTGATCTTATTAACTTTTCATAGAAATAAATTGTCGATTTCATCGTCATGTGATATTAAATCCGGATCCGGGTCGAGATGAATGTAACTGTAATGTACCTACCATTAAACATCGTGAAGAATATATAGTGTGAAAGCCTTTAGGAGGTATATCTATCCATGAAAATGAACAACTTATAGATCATCAGTTTGGGAAATTCGTAAAAGAAAATTTTCTCTTCATCTTCATACAAAGAGCGCCAGCTGATAGGCATGTTTATATGGGAAGTGTTTTTTTTTTTCGTGTATTATGCAAACTAATGTTCTACAAATTTCATAAGTAGATTGACCTCCTAAAAAGTCCCACACTGTTTCTCTTACACGTTGTGAGTATCTCGTATCCCAACATGTACCTACATGAATATGTAAAAAAAAGTATCATTTGGGTGCATAATATTAAAAACAAACCTCTCGCGAATTGATAGGCGATGAACGCATTACGTACATGATGCATTGTTTGAAGGCGACGAGCGCATTACGTGCATGATGCGTTGTTTGAAAGGCGACGAGCGCATTACGTGCATGATGCCTTGTTAAAAAGGCGGCGAGCGCATTACGTGTTTGATAGTTGACGAGCGCATTACGTGCATGATGCGTTGTTTGAGAGGCGACGAGCGCATTGCATGCGTGATGCAAAGAAATTCTTTTAAGTACAAAAAAATAGATCGCAAATTCTTTGTTTGAAAGACGACGAGCGCATCACGTGCAAGATACGGAGAATTTATTTTACCTACATTACATTACACTCGTCTGTACCCGGCTTTAGTTATTACCCAACTTTTCGCATCAAAATAACCGGAGTAGTACTTACTAGGGTTGACATGATTATAGTATTAACCCCCCATAGCCCGCGGATGTAACGACTTACAGTGTCCCTTGTTGTGGAGCTGATGGGGTATGTTTGTCCATTAGGAAACTTTTCCTTATTACTACTGTAGGTATTGGTCAAGGTTGATTCCGTTCTGAGTCTATCTCGAATAGATGGTAAAGGTATTATTTACCTACCTACTTACCTAAACATGCATCACAAAAAACCTACAAATATTTGCATTTTTTTGAATTTTCTAAATCGAAATTTCTAAAAAAGTAATACATCTATGTCAATGTGTAAGCTCGATTGTCCTATTACCTATCTATTATCTTAGTAATTAAGGCCCTATTAATATTTTCGGTAAGTTTGTCTAAACTACATAATTACGTATTTGTGCTTTCGACTGTACAGTGTACAGCACATAAAGCTACACGGAACTGTTAAATTGTCCCAATCAACTTTGAACCTAATGCTTTAGGGAGAAAGTTGAAAATCTATTAAAGAAATTTGACAGATTGTAGTAGCTTGATGTGCGATGTACATGCCAATACACAAACTGATGAACTGTGAATCCTTTCTTGGAATTTAGCTATTATCAGTATATTATGAAATTCCTGAAAGTCCCAATGGTAAACCCGCCTAATGAACTACGACTACCCTTTTAAGAGTCCCTCAAAATACTTGCAACAGGATAATTATATCAGATCCTTAACTGTAATTACTAATCAGAAAATAATTCGTAAACTGCGGGTACACCTTATTTCCTTTAAATTCTTGCGAGATATCCTCCATAAGAATATTTTTGGCGATAAGCGCCTTCATTCTCAGGAACTTGCAGGTTGTGAAAATTGTTATGGTTTTGTTTTATGGTATTGTGCAGTAAGCTGGAAGGAAAAAGATCAATGGGACGTAGCCCGTTAAGATGGTCCGACCAAGTGTCAAAATAACTGGACACAAATATCACAGAGGCGCTTCACCACGCTCAAGACAGTAACAGATGGAAAATGCTCTGTCGCGAGAAGGTCCGGGAGCATCAGACGCTCAGCATTGAGCTATCGACTGGAGGAGGAGTTCAGTACAAAGTCCGAGCTTAAAACTGTGGTAAAATGTGATCAGATTTGGCATGCCTATTTGAACAAACTAGCCATTGGCAGCAGATAACCAAAAACATATGACGAACTCGTCAATTGAAAAACCCTCCAAGATCAACGAGACGATTTTTCAATCGGATAAAATCGAACCAGATAAATTACAGTACATCGTAAAATCAATAACCCTCCATCTCTCAACACTCTTTTTATGAATAAATACGATCTAAACGGGACATTTGATGGCGGGGTCCCCAAGGCCCCCAATAAATTGGGTAAAGTATTGCCGGGTCGACGCCGCGCGCCGTATGTCATCCGTGTAGCTCTGATGTGCTTACTTCCTATGATTAAGGGCGTATGGTTATGGCAGGGTCAGGGTAATGGGTGCTACTACTTATGCGTACGAGTATATTAACGATAAGCTTGAGATTATTCACAGCATATAGCTGCGGTTGTTATTTTTTGTCAAATGTCATCTCTCTCTTTCAAGAAGAAAAAAAGAAAGGAAAATAATCCTTAATTTTTATTTTGGCTTCAAACGAGACAGCGCAATAATATCAAGAAAAGAAAACACAAAAAATTGCATATTTTGTGTATGACTGCATAGAGACAGTTTATAAGTCGAAGACTGACATAATAATATCACAGTATAAAGAGGTCTTCTCATAATATGCTACATTTTTGGAAATTTAGTTCTATGGGAGAAAAATTTTAGGGATCAGTATATAATTATAAGCTGTTTGTACACACATCAAAGCTTAATAGCTTGTCAGGGGCGCTAGGTAAGGTTGTGATTTTTTCAAGATGTCATCAATACAATTTCACTTTACCATAAACCTACAAAAAAACGAAACGATTGTTCTTCTACAAAAACCTTTATCCTTAACTAGTGGCCCTGCCAACCTTTGCAAAAGCTTTGCTGTGTGTTGATCTAGCTCCTTTCTTTAGCTGTGCTGTGTATCAGACCTCCATAGAACCGCATCAATGAACCGGAACGATCACTAGTCAACGACATAGTTCAACATGATTTATACGAGTTGGCAAGATACTCATATTTTTCTCTCTTTGACACTAATTTATACTGATTAACTATATTAACTCTAAGCCAAATTATATGCAGAACATCTCAATTTAAAAAATTGTTAATGTTACGAAAAAATAATTACGATAAGCCGTTGGCCCCGGTTGTCATGAAGATCTTTGACGTTATTGGGAGTCAGTACCCTCATAAAATCTTGACAACTAATCTAACCTTAGAATATCGTATCCCTTTGGGTTGCGGGGGTCAGATAGGCAGTCGCTCCGTAGAAAAATGATATTCAACTGCATCTGGTTAGATTAGAAGCCAATCCCAACAAAGTTTAGGAATAATAAAGCTAGGAGGATGATATGGTTTGAAAACCAGACATGCACCTCTGACTTTTTGAATTCGTCTTTGCCCTGCAGTGGGACAGTTACAGGCTCGTTTATTTATTTTACTTAAGCCATATTCAGAGTACTCATTCATCCCCAGACACATGAATGCCGAATATATTCACTGAACTGGAACAATCGCTGTGCTTCGGAGATTTGGATGGCATTTGCCTGCCAACTGAAATGTAAGTACCTACAGTCACCAGCAAAATTACCTATTAATAATCAGAAACCATTTTTAATGTTTTAAAAATAAAAAAATCGGGTCTATTCGCGCACAGATTTATTCAAAATAGTCATGATTGAACTAACCTCGACGTTTCGGATGATGACGCCCGCATACAGCAGTCTTCTCGTGACCACCGTCAATGCAACTTGACCATTTATTTGCAAATGAATGTAGGTAAGAAGAAAAGGTGTTATTGGCTAAATAATTGGTTAAATAATAATAATATTATCCAGACCGAATTTCGGTCACAGCGGCTAATCTCAACGGATATTAGCCAATTACGCAGGAGATATTATAGTGCACCAGTGTGTGCGCAAACACAGGTGCACTCTCTATTCCCTCACTCTCATAGTCCGAAAGGACGGCAATCCGACACGACCGGAGAGAGAGGTTGGATAAATAACGTGTAGCTGAATTCAATAGAGTCTTTTCTGTAATACAGGTTGAGTTTCATATTGTTTCTAAAAAAGCCTTCACAGCTCAGTACTCAGTGAAGTCTACAGTTTTAGATATTAGAAGAAAGAAAACATTTATTACAAGCAGGATTACAACTTGTGAACATGGGGAATTTCACGAAAATTTCAAATGTCATGATGAAATGATATCTCTTCTTTTACGAGGTATAAAGGGTAAGAGAGGGGTGGAAGAGAGTTTCTAGCTTGAACATGATTACAAATCGCTCAGTTGGCAAAGCGACCGGTCGTCTGACAAGTAGATTGCATGTTCATAAATCCTGCTCGTAAATTTTTAATTTTACAAAAAATTTCATCTTGAGTTTTCTATGCTTACCTCATTGCAATTAAAAAATGTTGTAAAAAATAAGTTACACCTTCGTTAACCCCCAAAAAAAATTTTATTTAACACTTCCTAACATTAAAAATTAATTACAAACCAAGCTTCAAGCTTAATTAATTAACTGTTAAAACCAAGAAATACAATTTTAAACAAGGAAAACCAATAATGCTTTTAAAGATGGACGCCTTGGTCTGGTAGACCGCAGTAAAAGGGATCCAATGTTTCTAAGATACAAAGTTGTGGGTAGCAAAATATACCTACCTACTCGATGACGTATGCTTGATATATACCATTTTGTCTTAAATATAGAAGTAGGTATTAACTTCCGCCCGGAGCTTTGCCCGTATGGTATATTGAAAATGAGTTGTGATAGCCTAGTGGTAGTGACCGTTAACTGGTAAGTCAGAGGTCACAGGTTCGAACCCAATGCGCGCACCTCACTTTTCGTAATTTATGTGTGTATTATAAATTAATTAATTATCACTTACCCCGTGCCTCGAAAAGCACGTAAAGTCATTGACCCTGCACCTGATTTCTCTCCGGTCGTGTCGGATTGCCGTCCCATCGGACTGTGAGAGTGAGGGAATAGAGAGTGCGTGAGAGAGTGTGTGTTTACACACACACTTGTGTACTATAATAATATCTCCTGCGTAGTTGGCTAATCTCCGTTGAGATTGGCCGCTGTGACCAAAATTAAATCAGGAGAACATGATATTGAAAATTCACGACACGTGGCGCCATCTATTATCATAAGAACGTTATTTTTGTTTTCCTCGGGATTAGAACTGTTTTTGAAGATAAAACCCTATATCCGTTTCTGTACACCTGACAAGGTATATGCAAAATTTTAGTATGATCAGTTCAGTGGTTTAAGCGTGAAAAAGTACCTAACAAACAAACTTACTTTCTCTTAAAAATTGGGCGTTTTATGGTGAATACATATTCAAGGGAAGGTTTATTACTGGTTCTGGTCATATTGTAATAGGTTTTTCTCAAACAATACATAGATACAAAAGAATATAATGGCCGATTGGCCGTTAAGGTGCAAACACTCACTAATCTATAACCTCGCTCGCACATTAAAGATATAAAATCAATAAATAAAGTTATTAACAATCGAAACAAACCAATTGAAGGAAAACAATATTACAAAGTTTTAGCAAAAATTTCAGCTTGATCGAAACATGTTTTCATACATAAAATAATAATTCACTTAAAGCAATAAACATGTTTTGATCAAACTGAAGTTTGTGATGAAACTTTGTAATGTTGTTCTCCTTCAATAGAAACTAATTTTATTTGTCGTTTCGATTTTTCATAACTATAGGTATATTCATTGATTTTATCACTTCAATGTGCGAGCGAGATAGTAAATTAGCGCTGATAGCCTAGTGGTATGACCGTCGACTGACAAGTCAGAGATCTCGAGTTCGATCCCAAGGCACGCACTTCTGACTTTTCGAAAGTTTTGTGCGTATTATAAATTAAGTATCAGTTGCTAAAACGGTGAGGGAAAACATCGTGATGAAACCAGCACACCTGAGAGATTTTTCAATGGTGTGTAAAGCCATGTCAGAGGTCTACGGGCGGTTTAAACTCTGACTACAGGTTGTTCATCAACCATACGATAAGAAGAAGCAAATTAGCGTGAAGATGCGCCTTAAGCGGCTCTTATTTTTATTTATTTTTTATAGACTCACGCCTGTATTCCCTAGAGGGGGTAGGCAGAGGTGTGCAGTACACCCACGTTTCGCCGTCTATTTTATAAGTCCCATGTAATAGGGGGCGAGCCTATTGCCATTAACCGGGCACAATTCCAGACTCCGTGCTGCTACTGAGAATTTCCTAATGGAAAAACCCAATAACACTTTTGCTCGACCCGGGGATCGAACCCAGGACCTCGTGCTCAGCAGTCGCGCTTGCTACCACTAGACCAACGCGGCTCTTCTATACAAAAATAGCTCCGTCCTTACTTTCCATGCCAATTTATTTCAATTATTCCCTAATGTAAAATCCGAATTATATTTTACAGATCTCTAAGAAATTATTAATTAATATTAATTAAGTATTCTCGGGATAAGTAATATAATTTTTCAGCGTCACGAATCGTAAATTAAAACAAATGACTGTTGGGTTTGCGTCACTTTCAAATTTCTTTAAGAAATGAAGTAAGTAGGTACTTAATTTGGAAAATTAAAAAAAAAAAATGATTTATCATATAAAAATATACATTCTGAAGATTGGGTCCTCTTTTCTTTCAAAATCCTTTATGTCGAGTCCTTTTACGTCGAGTTTGAGATTGTTCTTGCAAAATATTGCTATTTTACGCTACAGACGGCTGCATACATATACAGGGTTATTTGTAAAACACCAGCATCCTTCAAAGGGGTCATTAATCTCATCATTATGAACAACTTTTACTATGGAACCAACTCTGAAATCGCAAAACAAAATCAGCTGTTCCATACATTTATGTTCACATGACTCCACAAAATGTATGGAGGGGCTGATTTTTTTTGCGATTTCAGAGTTGGTCCTTAGTAAAAGTTGTTCATAATAATGAGTTTAATGACCCCTTTTAGGGATGCTGGTGTTTTACAAATAACCCTATATAGATATGCATACCACAGACATACCGACATATCATATGAATTGACATAGGTAATGACATGTGCGTCTGTTTACTTTACTACTTGGTTTACTTAAAACAAGCATACTGCATACATTTAAAAAATTTAAAACCAACGACACAAAAACCTCTACCTCAAGTCACTTTTCAAATATCAAAAAAAAATGAAAATCGGTTCATCCGTTTAGGAGCTACGATGCTACTAACACAGATTCACAGTTTAACTTAAAACACCCCTATTTTGTTTATAACTCTTCAACTCTCCAAATAACAAATTATAAAGAGCCATTTGCAATAAGAGTTCTATAGAATACTACAGCACTCTTATACGACCATCTAATGATCTCACATCAACTTGCAAAGCCCCACAAAGCTAACGTATCTCGTTCGAAGCCAGACAGTATACATTAGTACCTTGAGTGGCACTTCTCGTGTGATCAATCAGTCAACAATGCTTGTCACTAGCAAAGACCTAACTTATTGGCTGAAGAGGAAAAAGTTGATGAGATACTTACCGCACGATACGTAGTACCTTAAGGCGTGGATACACGCTAATCTGCTATCTCACTCGCACGTTGAAGATATATAGATAATCTAAATAAACCAATTGAAGGAGAACAACATTACAAAGTTTCAGCACAAATTTCAGCTTGATCGAAACATGTTTTCTAACAAAAAATAGCATAATATAAAAAGTCATTTAAAGTAAAAATAATAAACCAATTTACTTTCACATTTATATTATTAGTTAGGATAGGATTCATCATCATCAGCCTGTACTAGTCCACTGCTTAATATAGCCTCTCCCAATGCGCGCTACTATTGTGCGCTCATTGGAGATATTTGCCCATAGTCGCCAAGCTTAACTAATAAGCACTAAGCACTGACAGCCTAGTGGTATGACCGTCAAATGATAAGTCAGTGGTCTCGAGTTCGATCCCAAGGCGCGCACCTCTAAGTTTTCGTAAATATTATAATTTAATTATCAGTTGCTAAAACGGTGAGTGAAAACATCGTAATGAAACCAGAACTCCTGAGAGATTTTTCAATGGTGTGTAAAGCCATGTCAGAGGCCTTCGGGCGGTTTAAACTCTGACACCAGGTTGTCCATGAACCATACGATAAGAAAAAGACACGGCAAGGATAGGATTATTCCTCAAAAGAAACTCAAAACCTCTCATTAAAAACTTCTCCACGAATGATCCATACTTTACCAAATAATAGGATATAATATGTAAGCACAATGTCGGGACACAGGTAGGCATAAAAAAGTATTAGTATTCACTCCACGGTAACCACGATACGTTGAATTCAGGACACGTTGGATTTAGCGATATGTTATAAGTTCTAGAGGTCAAAATCGAAACCGATAGGGAAAGACGAATATAAGTTAAAGAGACGAAGTTTAGATAATGTTATACCAGCTTCTATATTATTTATCTTACATAAATTACTATAAAATATAAACTTTACTTACCTACTAAAGCTTTGAACAGAGAGGAGTGGAAGGAGGGAAGGGAGGCCTTTGCCCTGCAGTGGGAAATGTTTGGCTCATAATAATAATAATAATATATTGAGTCGTGATAGCCTAGTGGTTGTGACCGTTGACTGACTGACTTGCCGTCAGAGGTCTCGGGTTCGAACCCAAGGCGCGCACCTCTGACTTTTCGTAAGTTATGTGCGTTTTATAAATTAATCTGTCAATTGTAAATCTTTGACAATCGTTACGGGTGTCAGAAGCCCGAAAGTTTAACAACCAGTCTTACCAAGGGATATCGTGTAACCCAGTATCTGGGTTGTAGAGGTCTGATAGGCAGTCGCTCCATGTAAAACACTGGTATTCAGCTGCATCCGGTATGACTGGAAGCCGACCCCAACATAGTTGGGAAAAGGCTAGGCAGATGATGATGATAGTCTAATGGCGAGGCAGAGATCTTAAGTTCAAACTTAAGGCTCCTTTTCGTTATGTACGTCTTAAGAATTAATTATTACCTTCCTCCGTGCCTCGGAAAGCATGTATAACTGTTGGTCATGCGCCTGATCTCTTTCTCTCTCTGCCAAAAAAAAGTTATGATATCTAATTTGAAGCCAAATCCTAGGCCAATTACGTATTGGTCCGAAAAAGTTTTCGCCTTGGCAATTTCGCGAAATTAATGTCAATATACCGCTCATTAGGTACTTTCTTAAAAACTCAATGTAACGAATGTTCAGAAAAAATAAGAAATTGTAATTATCTACGAAACTTTTGCTCGAAACCAGTGCTGCTATACTATTACATGTATTTGGTGGGATATGAGAATAATAAATTATAATATTAAACGATTAAAATCAAGTATTACACGTAACAATTCTGTACCCTGGCAACGGTTGCTATGGTTATTTAATACTCACTAGTGGTCCAATCAGTGGTCTCACTTTTCTCCTCAATAATAAAAATTTATTTTTACTATGCCAAGTTTCACAGTCTTTCGTGCGAGCAATATTCTTAAAAAGGGATCCACAGTCATCGCTTCACGTATTAAAATACCTATAAATAAAAAAAGAGAACCTTGTGAGCTGAAGTCGATTAGAGCCGAATTTACCAGATCCAGCGTCACCTACCCAAGCTTAACAGTTTAGTTTTATTCACTGCACAGAAAAAGTGTGTACTGATGGCACTCTAGGACTTATACTGGTCGTGGAGTGACCACACTAAGACTGCCCTAGGATAAATGAAACTACTGATTCATCTGCGAGCTGATTGTAGACTAGTAAATATATTTATTACTAGCTGATCCCCGCGACTTTGTCCGCGTTAAATTAAATTTTCCAGTAAACACACGTTTATAAAGCAGCCAGGTTGCCTGTTTTTTTTTTTACTTGAATCACAGATATTGTTATTTTTTACTGAAAACTGAACTTTTTTTTTCAGAATAAAAAATAGCCTATAGCACTCAGGGATAAAGTAGCTTCTTATTGGTGAAAGAATTTTTAGGATCGGATCGGTAGTTCCAGAGATTACCCCTAACATACATACATTATCACATACATACAAGCTTTACCTCTTTATAATATTAGTATAGATTATAGAATTTTACATCAGAACACACATTTTTGATTTTAAAAAGATGACGTCCGTCACTTGAATAAAACAGAAGAAATGGAGCTGCGCATCGCACTATGTCTCAGCGCAAGCAGGTTCGTAGCTCTTCATGTAGGTCGTATAGGCATCCCACAGTACCAATGATTATACTCCGGACCCAGGTTGGCCGAAGCAAAGAAAACCTGCTCAGGTGGAGATTTATTGATGACTCTGCTCTGGAGTGTAAATGTGGTGCTGTCCCACAAACGATGGAGCACTTAATATCGTGCCCTGCATGCCCTGTCGTTTGTACATTACAGGACCTGATGGACGCTACTGAAGGTGCCAATCTCGTAGCCCAGTTCTGGGCTGACACAATTTAGACTGCCATCGACACGCTAAGAAGAAGAATGATTATAAAAGTGAAAGAGTGCATAAAGAACTTTTCACTTCAAAAATAGCTCAGTGATGCTCAAATTGATCCTAGCTATCCGCCGCTGGTAGGACAAGTGATTACAAATACATTCCAGTACACCACAGTGATTGACGTCTGATTTAGTGTTAACCACACACCGCTCTACCGCTTTATAAATCAACGTCCAATTATCATTTAACTAGCCTCCGCCCGCGGCGTCTCCTGCGTGTTATATTGATAAGTAGCCTATGTGTTATTTTGATGTATAAACTATATTATTGTAAAGTTTTATCCAAATCGGTTTTGTAGTTTTTGCGTGAAAGAGTAACAAACATCCGTCCATCTTAAAAAACTTGCTCAATATATTATATTGCTATATTATTGCTCATAATATTTAATAATAGGATATAATAAAAAATATATACTACGTATTATAACAACAAATTATAAAAATAAAGTAAAGTAAGAAATAATCATCATTTCAGCTGGAAGACGCCCGCTGCTGGGCATAGGATTCCCCCAAGGATTTCCATACAATACCTCGGTCCTGCGCTGTTCTCATCCAGCGACTTCCCGCGAAGTTAAAAATAAAGGTTCAAAATTAGTAGAAACGGGTTTTTTCGGCGTTTTTTACGAGTTCTGTTCCAGGGCTCTATCTTTTGAACCGTTATAGGTAGACAATTGAAATTTTCACGAACTGTGTAATATTACAGCCACAATAATAACAAATAATAAAAATAGAATAAAAATATTTTTGTGAAATTTTTACATGTTTTAGCACATGTTAGAATTATAGAATAAGAATTTAGATTTTTTTCTTTTTTTTCAAATTTCTTATTAAATATTTTAGAATAAAAATACTTAAAAATTATAGGGGACCCACATACAAAAAACAATGTTTTTTCGGCATTTTTAAACGGAATCCTTAGAATCCGACTCACAAGCCAGTTTTAATAGTAATCTTGAATTATTTAGTCGAACCAAGCTAAGAGCTTATTCATTACAATTTACCAATTAACGCCTACTGACTATCCAACTATCTAATTAAAGCCTTAGATTGAACTAGTAAATATTTAAACAAGGCCTATAAGCCGGATTAATATTTAGATTTTGACATTGGTTTGAATTGAAACGAGTTCCCAATGACGTATTAATAATGGTAGTAATCGTGACAGAATTTGGTTACAGCGGCTAATCTCAATAGAGCCTATTTGAGCAGTGATACCCTAGTCTACTTCTTTTCATATGGTTGATGAACAACCTGGTGTCAGTTTAAACCGCCCGTAGGCCTCTGACATGGCTTTACACACCATTGAAAAATCTCTCAGGTGTGCTAATTTCATCACGATGTTTTCCCTCACCGTTTTAGCAACTGATAATTAATTTATAATACGCACATAACTTAGAAAAAGTCAGAGGTGCGTGCCTTGGGATCGCTCTCGAGACTTCTGTGGTATGACCGTTTGACTAGCAAGTCTGAGGTCTCAGGTTTGAACTGACTTTTTTGTACGTATTACAAACGAATGATCACCTGCTCTGCGTCTCAAAAAGCAAGTTAAGGGATAGTCGTTAAGGGAGTCTGTACCCTTATGAAATCCTGACAACTAATCTAACTTCAGAATATCGTATCCCTTTGGGTTGCGGAGGTCAGATAGGCAGTCGCTCCGTAGAAAACTGATATTCAGCTGCATCTGGTTAGATTAGAAGCCGACCCCAACAAAGTTTGGGAATAATAAGGCTAGGAGGATGGTTAATCGATGGAATCGTTCATTGATACCTCGAAAACGTGAAACCAATAAATTCACAAGCTATCTAATAATATGGGCAAAAACTAAATAAAGTTGACGGTAGATCAAAAATAATTTTAAATAACTGTTCAGACGCTTGTCAACCTCAGTCTGCCTGCGACCACGAGTGCTGCAAAGCACTCGAAACGTCAGGATTATTTTATCAAAATAAAAACGCGAGTTATATCCGTTAAAAAGTTGTTTCATTAAGCTATCTAAATCAGAAATCTAACCACATAATTTAGTCAATATCAACCGCTGGTCTGAAACACTGCCTATCAAACGACACACCTAGTTAATTTTAATTAATTACTTAACCTAATTAGTTTACGAAACATCAATAAATTGGCACCTACCTTATTAGACTAGTGGTTTTAAATTGGATCATTTTCTTTATCGTATGGTTGATCAACAACCTGGTGTCAGAGTTTAAATCACTCGTAGGACTCTGACATGACTTTAAACCTCTCAGTTGTGCTGGTTTCCTCACAATATTTTTCTTCACCGTTTTAGCAAGTATGTGGTGCAAACACCGGTGCACTTTCTATTCGATGGGACGGCAATCCGACACGACCGGAGACACACCTCCGAGGTATACCTCGGAAAGCACCTGAAGTCGTTAGCTCTGCGCCGGATCTCTAAGTAGACTAGAGTAAGTGATAATTAATTTTTAAAAGACCCATAACTTACGAAAAGTCAGAGGTGCGCCTTGGGTTCCAACCTGAGACCTCTGACTTGCCAGTCAACGGTTAACGCCACTAGGCTATCTCGACTAACGAGACACCAAACATCGTCATAAAAGCGAAAAGTTATAATAAAAATTATACAAATTAATTTAACTGTTCATACAAAAGCTTAATTCAACACATATCTCACGAGATAACGTTATTTGTGTAACAAATCATGAAATTGTTATGAAGCCTGAACAAACATATATCTATTTTACATAACAGTACGCTTGTTACCCTTAGGGGTAAAGCAGAGGTACGACAAAGGCGTGATACTTCCTGGCAGCGCCACAGTCGCGATTTGAATCGGGAGCCTCGTACAAATAAAGGCCGAAAATTGTTCTTTTTGTACATCATTTTAAAAAAATGTGTACTATAATGGATTGCGAGATATTTAACAAGGCAGCGCCCCGTCATACACTGCAATTATCTGTCAGTAGTCCGCCATTGACTTCCAGGCATAGAATACAATAATAGTATAACTCTTTTGAGAAATATAATAGCCGAATGGTATTACGACCTACGACCATTAGCGTTTTTGTCAACTATTTATTATAAGGTAGAAACATTACGCCTCGACTGCCTCGTTGGTCTAGTGGTAGCAAGCGCGCCTGCTGAGCACGAGGTCCTGGGTTCGATCCCCGGTCGGGCAAAGTGTTATTGGGTTTTTCCATTAGGAAATTCTTAGCAGCACGGAGTCTGGAATTGTGCCCGGTTAATGGCAATAGGCTCGCCCTCTATTACATGGGACTTATAGCCGGCGAAACGTGGGTGTACTTTACACCTCTGCCTACCCCCTCGGGGGAATACCAGCGTGAGTCTATGAGAAAAAAAATACATCCATTATGCATCCTAATGATAATGTCCTTAACGAATTTTGGTTACCAAGGCCAATCTCAACGGAGACTGTTCTTTACGCGTGAGATATTACAGTGCAAACGAGTGTGCAACACTCTCGATTTTAGATTCGATAGTCCAATGGGAAAAAGCGCTGACTGGCAAATCAGAGGTCTCAGGTTCGAACCCAAGGCGCACACTCTGACTTTTCGTAAGTTAAGTGCCTCGGAAAGCACATAAAGCTCTGAGCCTGATCTCTCTCCAGTCGTGTTGGATTGCCGTCCCATCGGACTATGAGAGTGAGAGAATAGGAGAGCACCTGTGTTTGCGCACACACTTGTGCACTATAATATCTCTCGCGTCGATAGCTAATCTCCGTTGAGATTGGCCGCTGTGACCGAAATTCAGTCAGAAGGACATTATTAGTCGAGAGATGAATAAAATTTATACAAGTTTTTTTTTATAATGAATATGATGGTAAGTGGCGTTGTGCACTATAATCTCCATTGAGATTGGCCGCTGCGATCGAAATTCGGTCAGGAGCACACACTTTGTATTAGAATTACCTTGAATACTTATTTAAATCACTTAGCTCAAAAGCCTGACAAATGGATATTTGGGTAGATACCCTATTCTTGTAAATAAGTAAGATTTGGGACACATCTGGTACATTTACAGATTACTACTTATCATTAAGCTGTCTCCCTTGCAAGGGAGGCAGAACGCAATCGCTTTACATCGCTGACTCGTAAAGGATCCGATCGGTCGAAAAAAGATCTTATTTAGGTATTAAAAAAAAAATTCTGTCTTCTTTATCGTATGATTGATGATCAATCTGAATGAAATGAATGAAAAATTTATTTGAAACCGCACATGAAAACACAAACAAACATACAAAAATAAGAGAAAGAGAAAAAAGAAACATGAAACAAATAAAAGAAAAATAAATCATGAGGTTTGTGTCCCACGGCTGCACCAAATAGGTCTCCAGATCAGCTTAATGTCAAGTACTGGTAGGTACTTGACGCTGATTTTCATCTGGAGCCGGGTTTTCACACGAGTTTCACGGATGGTGATGAATCTGATGTCTAGAGTTTAAACCACCCGTAAGCCTCTGACATGGCTTTGCACACTATTGAAAAAACTGTTCTCACGAAGTTTTCTTTCACCGTTTTAGCTAATGATAATTAATTTCTAATACGACTCGTTCTACTGCCTCGTTGTCTAGTGGTAGCAAGCGCGACTGCTGAGCACGAGGTCTTGGGTTCGATCCCCAGGTCGGGCAAAGTGATATTGGGTTTTTCCATTAGGAAATTCTCAGTAGCAGCACGGAGTCTGGAATTGTGCCCGGTTAATGGCAATAGGTTCGCCCCCTATTACATGCACATAAATTCGAAAATCGGAGGTGCGTGCCTAAGTTTCGAATCTACGGCCTTTTACGGTTTACAAACCACTAGGCTATCATTGCTATCTTATACCAAGTTTCAAGTAAATCGGATGAAAAAATAAAAAAAATCCTAAACAAACTTTGACACCCCTATCTCGCCTTAAGGGTTAAATTTCGCAAAATCATTTCTTTAACGACATCCACTTTATAAGCGTGAAAATACCTATGTCAAAATTTCTACTTTCTAGCTCAAGTGGTTTGGGCTGTGTTGAGTCCGTCTGTCAGGACATTCCCTCTTATAAATATGTACATAATATATACCTATATAGGTATATAATATACTAGCGACTCGCCCCGGCTTCGCACGGGTGCAATATACAATATACCTTCCTCTTCAATCACTCTATCTATTAAAAAAAACCGCATCAAAATTGTGACGAAAAGCGTTGCCTACCTACCTAGTTTTAAAGATTTAAGCATACATAGGGATATAGAACAGAGAAAGCGACTTTATTTTATACTATGTAGTGATACCTATATAGATAATCTATATAGAGTAAGCATAGTCTTCATGTTTCATTAATTAAAAGAGACCGCACATAATTGAAGACACACAAACACTAATTGCATAGTCTGAAGCCTCTATTAGACTAGGAATTTCTTTGTACAAGATCTGAATTAATAAAGACTTCGTTATGCAATTATATTATTAGTTCTAGACATTTAAATGTCTTTTGTGTATTTTCTTAAATTTTCTCTTTTTACCCGACTGCCAGGAAGGGTAATTTTTTGAAAGGTTATTTTTTTCTAAATTAGAGTATTCATATTTTATATCATTTCAGGCTAACTATAAAAAGTGATAACCAAAAAAATCACATAGAATGCCTTAATTTAAATATTTAGTGTTGTATTTTGACAATTTAAAAAAAAACTGAATTCTTCGTTTTTTAACGTTTGTAAGACATTTGGTACATATTTTTTTTTATAAATTTTGGTAGCACAGATTTACTGCAATAAATATTAAATAGAATATTAAAAAAACACATTCTACCGGAAAATATAATAGATTTTCCTTGACCGTTCTATTTCATTTTGGTCCAAATCCCGATCTTTCATTATAGCGAGTAGATAAATACCTACATAAAAAAATAAGATAAAAATATCACGCACAATATTCCTTATAAGAATCTCCGCAAATATCCAACAAAAGGACGCCAGATTCACAACACCACAATGGAAAAATATTTCCAAATACCAACGAAAAATCATATTGGTCTTTAATGAAATTCCAATAATACCCATGTCCATTTCAGGGGAACCCATAGACCTAATGCTATTTACTTTAATGAGAACCCACCTTATACCGCCAACGTTCAAAATGATACGATTCTCTCCATCCATTCCTATTAAACGTTCACAGTTATCATTTGAAACAATTTCACAACACTATTCACGTGAACACCACCTTCGAAATTCAAATCGAACGTCAAAATTTTAAAAATGACAGATTAACCCGTTAAACGCGCACGGACTCACAGATATTGTATTGTTGACGTTTTTCTACGCGTGTTTTCCGACGGCGCGGCGCGCGGGCGCGTGCGAATTCGACGGCCGTCGACTCGGCACTGGGATGAAATGAGATGAAGGGGCGAATCCCACCCCCCACCTGTGGCCTGCACGCACTGCAGTCGACCCCTTTGCGCCTTTCAAGTTTATGATGGAGCTAGCGGGCACGCTTTTAGTGGTTTTTCATTCAGCATCAGTTACATAAATGTTGAATTTGCAAAGCAATGATTTTTTTAGTGGAATTTTGCGTGGTTCACGCCTGTGGCGTTTTGATGCGGAACTTTTCAATTTTATATCTGTCCTTTGTTTACGGAATTAAAACATTTCGTGTATTCATGGAAATTTCAAAGTACTTTTGCATTATGGCGTGTTGAACACATGCTTTTGAGTTTCCCTTTCTGTGAATTGAAATTCCAAAAATATGAAGGTTATGGGGAAAATACCAAGACCCGCATACTGCATACTTTATGTAGCATGAACGTTTATATCCAAGCTTTTCATTTTTAAAACTTAACCCTTCTCATGGATGTACTTTTGCACCTTATTTAATATCTTAATATGTATTTCTTCTGTACGTGTGTTTGTCACCTAACTCCCCCTAAATGGCTGGACCGATTTGGATGAAATTTTGTGTATTTCAATGGATTCCTGGTTGGTTTTAAAACACAATTGGACGCGGTAGTCAATTATCACAAATCTTTGTCCGTTCATCAGTTCAAAGCGGCGGGACAGATTCTAATGAAATTTTTCGTGTGGGTTTGAGTTGATGACTTATATTCACAATTGAACCCGGTAGGTGGCGCTGCGATCGGTTTAAATTAAAACCACGTGGGTGAAGCCGCGTGAGGACCAGTATAAGATGATATTATAATCATTTATTTTTATACTCATGTTCATACATCCAATGTTAGAAGTAGTAGTAGATCCAATGGTAGTAGTAGATCCAATGGTGCTAGCAGATTAGTTTAAACTGCAATCGGTAATCAATTTAGTCTGCAATCGGTAAAACTTGTCATTAGTTTTTTTTTCTATGTGGTCACTCTCAATTAGGTACAGCGTATAGAGAGACCTAACGAGAGGCCTCCAGCTAAGGCAATGAAACTAACCTAAAGCAACAAGGCTCCCTCTAGTGCCACAATTCCTAACTTAGGGGTAAAACTGGTATTATGCGGGCTTTAATAAGCTGGTAATAGTTAACAAAGACCATTGAGATCCAATCAGCGGCAAGTGACACTTATTCGGATTTTAAAATCAGTTATGTAATGTACTTTTCGTACCACTTGCTCAAAAAAGTGACATTCTATGCCTCAAAAAGAGAACATAACAATAGTCATTATTAATCTGTCAAAAACAGGGAAAGAAAATTGTACTGAATTTCATTCATGCTCTAGGGAGAGAATGTGGATTTAAATTTCGAATACTTACCGAAACTTATACTGATTACTGAACTACATCTGTGTCATTGAGTTTGTATATAAAACATTACACATCTTTTTGAAAAAGGAATACGCATTTATAATGCAGTTATGATTATTAAACGACGAGGCCGTATGAGCTTGATGCCTTTTCAATTCTGACAAAAAAATATTGGTCTAGGAATTTGCCGCGTTTTTGTTTTCTTCAAATACTCGTAAAGTTTATTTTAATTTATTTTTATAAATAAGTTAAAGTTCTAAAAATACGTTACGATGTTAAATCAAAGCGACAGTGACAGTGAATTGTCGGATTCCATCAGTGCAAATGCTGCCGCAATTATAAAAAATTTGCTTCCAACAAAATCCAAGGAAAATTATTTTAAAACTTATGAAGAATTTTCAACGTGGAGAAGTGCGAAAGGTCTATCAATTTCAGAATCAGTACGTATTATTGTGTTAATTTTTTCGCAAATGGTACGAAAAGTAGAGTATTTTCCTAGGTGATAAAGCTGTCTTAGTCTTGGGTGAACTTAAATCCCTCGCTACACTCAGGACTCGTCTTAAATCCCTCGCTTCGCTCGTGATTTAAGTTATTAACACCCTCGCTACGCTCGGGAGTAAACCTCGAGTCCTTCGTTACGCTCGCGATTTAAATCGTCACCCGTGACAGAAGACACTGCTTTATCCCCTTGGTTAATAATCTACTATTCTTTTTTTTGTTTAATTTTAAAGTTAATTTGTAATTGTAGGTAAGTAGGTAATGTACTATGAGGGGAGGATACGATTTCCCAGCTAAATGACAGGGGTAACATTAAAAAGGTTGGAAACCAATGCTCTTGTGGGACTCGGCGATTTCTCCAGAGGGTTCCGCAGAGTAAGTACAAGCGAACTATCGTAATCTTTAGGGTCAGCTCCCACCGAAGCGAGACGTAGCTCGCACGTTTTAAGACGCGATACATTAAAGAAATTACTTACTTACTACACAAAAAGGTTTACTACACATTTCACCGCGCAGCAACGCTTCGCGACTCGGTGTGTGTTAACCCTAATGAGCGCTTCATTGTCCTTTGTGACACGGCCATGTTCCACATTGTTCTATGCGTTTTGTTACTGAGTTAGTATTACTTATAGGTATGAAAACATATCTATGACGATGTGCCTCTTCCAGTGCTTTGCAGCTCTTGTGGTCGCAGGCAGACTGAAGTGACAAGCGTCTGAACAGTTATTTAAAATTATTTTTGATCTACCGTCAAATATAATTATGTAATAAGAAAATTTGAAAAAACCAACTTATACGGATGGGAGTTGTTTTTTCAATTTTTCTTATTAAATAATTATATTTAATAAGCTATCATGTGCTATAACATGTACAAAATTCACAAAAATATCTACCGTCAACTTTATGAAGTAATTTTGCCCAAATTATGTGAAAATTTAGTTAAATTAATAAATTTAAATGCTGTTATTAAGATTTTTAGGTAAGACTTGTTGTCAGACTTTCGGGCTTCTGACTACCCGTCACGATTGTCAAAGATCTACAATTGACAGCCGAGGCCAACAGCTTAACGTGCTATCCGAGGCACGGGAGTGATAATTAATTTATAATACGCACATAACTTACGAAAAGTCAGAGGTGCGCGCCTTGGGTTCGTGCCCGAGACCTCTGACTTGTCAGTCAAACGGTCATACTAGGCTATCACGAATCTAACCGGTGCAATAATAAGTGCCAATAATTGGTCGGGTCTTCTTCTTATCGTATGGTTTATGAACAACCTGGTGTCAGAGTTTAAACCGCCCGTAGGCCTCTGACATGGCTTTACACACCATTGAAAAATCTCGCAGGTGTGCTGGTTTCATCACGATGTTTTCCCTCACCGTTTTAGCAACTGATAATTAATTTATAATACGCACATAACTTACGAAAAATCAGAGGTGCGCCTTGGGATCGAACTCGGTCCTGTCTGTGGATCCTAACACTCTTCGCACAACATGATTTTCCTCTCTTCTCATCACATGCCCATACCAAGAGAGCCGGTTACTTTTTAATTTTTCAGTAACCGGTGCAATACTAAGTGCCAATAACTGGTCGGGTGCCGTACAACATTAGATCAATTTATTTACCCTACGTAATAAAGGTCAGTTATGCTCATTTGTTTCTTTCTTTATCGATATTCTCTCAGTAATGTGAAGAATTGATAACAGCACAATAGACTATTGTATTCACAGTGTTTAGTTACAGTCCATAAATTAGATTGTTAGCTGATTTGTTTTTATTTACTGGTTTTCGATGATAAGTGATAAAAGAGAAATCATTAAATTTATACGTTCCTATAATAAAAACTGGGCAAGTACGCATGCACTCGCACACGTAAGGTTGCGTACTATATACTACTTACTACTATACATATAATTCAAAAAATCAAAATCAAAATATTTTTATTCATGTAGACCATAAGGCACTTATGAATAGTCATAATTCTAATATTGTATAGTAAGAGTGACTCTAGTTGCCAGTTCCAAGGTCAGCCTACCCTTCATGGAGAAGAATCTGGCAAGAAAGTCCATGATTGCCTTATTTAGGTTACATTGTTCTGAGGTCTGTGTGAGAGCAATGTCAGTCGACTAAACATAAGTACCAACACCGTAATTCTACTATTATAGTAGATTTTAAAAAATAATATTTTTGTACAAAATATTTAAATATCTGAAACATAGTTTTCTTCCTAGAAAGTTTGCAAGCCAGCTATTATTAAGATTTTTCAGATTTTTGGCCCTTCGGAACTTCGGAAACCAAGGGGGTGTTTGTATCGTATAGATATGCCTGACTATATGGAAAAGGGCTCAATCTTGTTTAGACATTCTTACCCCGTATAAACTTTTGAGTTCACTTAAATGTTACCTTTGATTCAGTGGATCAAATTATACCCATTCAAAATTCAACAGCCTAGTGGTATGACCGTCGACTGATAAGTCAGTGGTCTTGAGTTCGATCCCAAGATGCGCACCTCTCACTTTTCGTAAGTTATGTGCGTATGATAAATTAATTATCAGTTGCTAAAACAGTGAAGAAAAACATCGTGATGGAACCAGCACACCTGAGAGATTTTTTAATGGCGTGTAAAGCCATGTCAGAGGCCTACGGGCGGTTTAAACTCTGACACCAGGTTGTTAATCAACCATACGATAAGAAGAAAAAGACCAATCTGATAATAATTTATTCCGGTAACGTATATTATATATATTATTTAAATCGTGAAAAGCAATAAATTGCATATTTCTGAAATCTCGCTTTGCAAGCATTTTAGATGAACAATAAAAAAGTTTGGGGATAATCGATTTTCCCCTACACTGAGTGGATAAAGAAAACTTTCTTTTTTAATTAAAATATTTCAAACCTTCAAACTTAACTATTGTCTACTGGAAGCTAACTTAGAGCGAGGTTTAAAAGCTGAAGCTGAATAAAATTGATGACTATGAGTGGGAAGAACTTCCCTTTGTTCGTTATGAATCTTCGTTTTTAGGGTTCCGTACCCAAAGGGTAAAAAAAAACTCTCTCTGTGTGGTTTCCGGTCCAAGAATAGAACCACCCCTACTTGTCCCGCGGGTGGCGTTCTTACGCCACTTTGTCGTTTCTTAGCAACAAAGTGGACTAATACAGGCTGATAATGTTTTTTTTTTATAAACTCACGCCTGTATTCCCCAGAGGGGGTAGGCAGAGGTGAGCAGTACATCCACGTTTCGCTGGCTATATTATAAGTCCCATGTAATAGGGGGCGAGCCTATTGCCATTAACCGAGCACAATTCCAGACTCCGTGCTGCTACTGAGAATTTCCTAATGGAAAATAACACTTTGCCCGACCCGGGGATCGAACCCAGGACCTCCTGCTCAGCAGTCGCGCTTGCTACTGACTACTGACCACTAGACCAACAAGGCAGTCATACTGATAATGATGACTACATAAAAATCAGAGATGCGTGTCTTGGGTTCGATCCTGAGACCTATTAGCCGGTCAATGGTCATAAACACTAAGCTATCACTGCTCAAGGTTCACATATACAACGTGTTAATTAAATAACGCAAAACCTCTTTGGTGGTGATTGTACTCATAGATAGACAGAGTGATTGATAGAGTGATTCAAGAGGAAGGTTTATATGTATCATCATCATCATTTCAGCCATAAGACGCCCTCTGCTGAACATAGGCCTCCCCCAATGACTTATATGTATAAAAAGGTATAATACATGAATATTAGCGTAACCGTGCGAAGCCGGGGCGGGTCGCTAGTATTATATAAAAAGATAAATAATTCATAGTGAGTTGCGAAACAAATTATTGGACTTACAAAATTATGTTTAACTTGTAAAAACTATAAAAATTTGATGCCACATATTTTCAAGTGAAACACTCAAGAATACGAAGTGTGAAAACTACATTGTACGACTGATTTTCTGACGAAACTGGTGACAAAGTAGTTTCTTTTATTATATATTTTATATAAGACTTAGGTCTTAAATATTTTATTAATATTTTATTTTAAGTCTTAAATGAAATAGTAAAAAGGAAAAGTACTCAAAAATATACGTATTTAAAATTATTACGACTCCTTATCACATTTTTTTATATTTTCATGAATACGGAGTATCCATTTTTTATTAGTTTGCACTTTGAGGTCACCCAAAGTTAAATATTTAACTTTGAAATGGTTTAAAAATAACAACAAGAGAAAAAGTAATTCAATTCAGCCAATTAATCTAAATTATAAGCTTCCGAAGTTCTTGAAAGGGATAATCACTGTCTTTCTCACGCTAAATCAATCGCTACTTATATTCCCCAGAGGGGGTAGGCAGAGGAGTATGAAGTACACCCACATTTCGCCGGGTATGTTATAAGTCCCACGTAATAGGGCGCGAGCCTATTGCCATTAATCGGGCACAATTCCAGACTAGCTACTGAGAATTTTCTAATAGAAAAACCTAATAACACTGCCCGACCCGGGGATCGAACCCAGAACATCGTGCTCAGCAGTTGCTTATATGTCATTACATTTTGTCAGAAACATTTTAATATTTAGAAATATACGAAACTTATATTTCTAAATGTTTTTGATTGTATTATCAAATCTTTCGATTTTGATACAATTAAAAGAATAACTCAACCCTGGTCCATCTTACCCCACTCCATGGGAATTAAATTAACACAATCAGCTAAAATCACATTATGAAAATACATAAAATGGATATAACCCTCCACTGCCGTAGGTGGGCACAAAGACCGACCCAACCCTATCTACAAACGGACACATTATATTGTTATACGAAATGTAAACTTCACAAATCTAGATGTATGGAAGTTTCATGATGTGAATTTATTATTTTAATCTGTGTACACAGTGTTACAATTCAGAGTTGTCGATTCCAAAGTCAAACACATTCAGGTTCATGATGTTTCGAAATTATTTTCTTAATAATAAATAACCGGTAGCTTGGACCCTGTTCCCGATACCGGTGGGCTACTATATTTTATATTTTTAAATATATATTTTTATTTTTTAAATTTATTTAAAAATATATTTTATATGTTTAAAAATGAATAAAAGATAAAAATAAATAAATTAGCCTGTAACTGTCCCACTGTAGGTGTAGGGCAAAGGCCTCTTCTCATACATAGAAGTTGTGTTTAAAAATGCTAAATAAATAATGTTAAGTTTATTTAATTTAAAGAAAATGGATAAAGTATATAATAAATGCACAATATTAACCAATTTTAAAAATTTAATTGACAAGCCTATTTGTGTAGTGGTTACCATAACTACTATTACTTACCAACATAGTTTCCCATCCCTTTAATTACTAACTAACCCATCTTAAAACCAGTCATCAATCTTAACATTCACGCTTAATACGTAGCAGGGTAAGCAGCATGTAGATTAATTACCCAAACGACTTATTGATATACCGCCATTAGCGTAAAGCTGGAGCTACACATCAGGCAGATGTTTTAGTGTGTACCGTCCTTTATTTTGCAGGGATAATGGCTTAAACTTCTAACTTATGTGAGAGTTTATAAGCCAAGTGACATCATGACAGAGGCCGACAAGCGATTTAAACTCTGTCGCTTAGTTGATCATCAACAATACGATCATAATACTCGTACCACCAAGAATAGAACCACCCTTACTCTTCCCACGGGTGTCGTAAGAAGCGACTAAGGGAAAAATATGGAGGATGGGCAGCAGCATCCTTCTGTGTAACAGTAATCATCTGCTACTGCGATTGGCAACCCGCTTGCCCAGCGTGACGATTATGCGCAAACCTCTAGTAAGCGCATGATAGTGGCGCGCATTAGGAGAGGCCTATGTTCAGCAGTAGACAAATACATGCTGATAATGACTGATTAAAAAATTAAAAACATGGCCTGTAACTGTCCTGAGAGAAGGATCGAGCATTAATCTCCACGCTAGCTTACATACTGCGCATTGACGATTTTATATTCAGATTTCCTCACGATGATTTCCTTTACTGTTAGTCAGTGATGTTTAAGATTAACCAAGAAAGTACTTATGACATTGAAAAGTAACATTGATACATGCTAAGGTTTGAACCCACGATATTATGATATTGAGTCGTGATAGCCTAGTAGTTGTGACCGTTAACTGGCAAGTCAGAGGTCTCGGGTTCGAACCCAAGGCGACTTTTTGTAAGTTATGTGCGTGTTATAAATTAATTATCACTCTCCATGCCTCGGAAAGCACGTAAAGCCGTTCGCCCTGCGCCTGATCTCTCTCCGATCGTGTCGGAAGGCCGTCCCATCGGACTATGAGAGTGAGGGAATAGAGAGTGCACCTGTGTTTGCGCACACACTTGTGCACTATAATATCTCCTGCGTAGTTGGCAAGTCTCCGTTGAGATTGGCCGCTGTGACCGAAATTCGGTCAGGAGGATATTATTTATTTATTACGATAAGAAGAAAATTATTTACCATTTGTAGGAAAACTTTATTTCGTTTAATTTTACACGCAGATAAAAGGAGGAAATTTGGCACTCCCTCGGATAATAATAGTATCTGTCAGATAACCTTTTCACACTATATTTAGAAGCCCCGGCTTACTAGCACAGAATAAGTAATAGATTGCTATTTTAGTGGATACTTGCAGTCCATTTTTTTTTAAATCTTGCCCCATTAGAATTTTAGATATGTTTGCAGTTAGAGGTCAATTTTAATCCGGATTAATCCTGGCCTGTTACAATTTGACCTATAATTGCCGTGATAACCTAGGACCTTTCTTCTTCTTAATAATAATCAAATAATAAATTAGCCTGTAACTGTCCCACTGTTAGGGCAAAGGCCTCTTCTTATACAGAGAAGGATCGAGCATTAATCACCACGCTAGCTCACTGCGGGTTGGCGATTCCAGACTATTAAGTCCAGGTTTTCTTAACGATGTTTTCCTTCACCATTAGTCAGTGGTACCTTAGATTTTATAAGAAAGTATATATGACATTGAAAAAGTCACATAAGTACTATCGCGATACGACCAAAATGCTTTATAAGAATAATTTATTCAAAAACTTCTTGCATTACAGAATATGAATATGAACGATGCAACATGCGTAGAGGCGGGCCTACGCCGCTGGGTGCAAGCGATTCTAACCATAAGAGTGGTGCACCGGCTTTGTCCACGATAGTACATGCCAGGGTTCGAACCCACACCCACGTGTTTGCAAAGCGGGTCCGTAGCCAATGCGCCACGATACGGATAACAAAACTGATTAAATAAATCAAAAGATAAAACTGTTAAATTTCCCTTCGTTTAACCACAAGTTTAAACGTGGTTAACTAAACCTAAACTCTGACACGTCAGAATTTGAAAAGGGTAAAACTGACCCCACAACTTTAATAATTTTTCATTAGCATTGAAAACTTTAGGTTTAGGTTATAAATTAATTATCACTCTCCTTGCCTCGGATAGCACGTTAAGGTGTTGGCCCCGGCTGTCAATTGTAGATCTTTGACAATCGTTACGGGTAGTCAGAAAGAAGCCCGAAAGTCTGACAACCAGCCTTACCAAGGGGTATCGTGTAACCCAGTATCTAGGTTGTGGAGGTCTGATAGGCAGTCGCTCCATGTAAAACATGGTATTCAGCTGCATCCGATAAGACTGGAAGCCGACCCGAACATAGTTGGGAAAAGGCTAGGCAGATGATTGAAAACTTTAGGTTGATTTTCTACTTATTCATAACTACATTCACGCAGATAAAATCGCGTGCTAAAAATAGTTAGAAAGACACGTAGCGCCATCTGTTACTATAAGAACACAAGTTTTACTCGAAAACAGTACTTTTTTCTGAATGAAAGGTACCTACTCTATGTCCGTTTCTGTACACCTGACAACGTACGTCAGGATGATCGGAAGTCATGAAGATCTGTGACAGTCGATATAGAGAGTCAGTACCATAGAAATCTTCTTTCCAATATCTTTGGTCAATACCCTCATAAACTTCTGACAACTGATCTAACCTTAGTAAATTCGAAATCGTATCCCTTTGATTTGGGGGTGGCAGATAGATAGTCGCTCCGTAGAAAACTGATGTTCAGTTGCATCTGGTTAGATTAGAAGCCGACCCCAACAACGTTTGGGAATAATAAGGCTAGGAGAATGATGATGACTAGTTATCATCAGATGGCAATGTGGTCATCCTGCCTGACCCGGGGATCGAACTCCTCACGTTCATTAATCACTCTTGCGGCTAGTCCAATGAATCAGTCGAGATATTTATCTTTATTTATTTAGGTTAACTAAGATACGATTCTTGCAAAGATACCTTTTTATTTTCTTACGAAATAACTTTTCAATGTTGTGTGTAATCTTTGCTGATACTCTATCTGGATAAGTTATCTACTGATAGGATTTCATACATTCTTCAGACGAAAATTGACATAAAAAGTATGATGCATAGTTTCATGGTACTGATTATTTTGTACAGTCGAGAGCAAAAATATGTGATCATGTAGGTAGTTATTCAAAAGCCAATTTTAAAAATAACTGTTCAGCGCCTTGTCGTTAAAGGTTTAAACTTTAAACGACCTACATGATTTATTACTTCACAACCCTTAATAACCCTTAACTACCCTTAACCAGCCCTTAACTAAAACTTCTGACAACCAACAATTGTCAGTAGACGGTCATACTACTAGGCTATCAGCGTTTGTTCAGGAACTATTTCCGTTTATAAATAAAATACAAAAATATTGCATTTATGGTAACAATAGCTATTTACTAATATTCGGGTTGTGTATTTTTCTATTTAATAAACAGACTGAACCTGTAGGTCAGAAGATAATTATCTACTTGAAATACATATAGGTACACAATTTTGCTCGTGACTGTACATCGTCGCGAGCAAGAGTCACAGTCCTGCTTGATTTTTTATTTCTACAAAGATTTGAAAAATAAAAATTACTTAAAATATTTTCTTAGTACTAAACCCAAAGTTCTCAGACGTTAAAAAAACTTAGCCCATTCACATTTCCTGCTTACTTATATAGTTACCCAGTACTTACTTATCTTCATTTTATTTCTTTCCACACGCTCATTTTCTTTCTTTCTATAAGTTGAGACGATATCATAAACCATGGTATATTGTCTCAACTTTTTTTTTATATTCTCCAAGTTAGAAACCCGCCATTGTCAACCCATTTCCTGAATCCAAGCATGATTTAAAAAGTTAGAAGTTGTAAAAAGTACTCGAGAAATGAAAGTTTGTTGAGTGATTCAGGACAATGACTAGGAAAATGTATTTTATAATATCATATTTGGTACTACATAGCTACATTGGTACTACATATTTGGTACTACATTGGAGTCTTGATAGCCTAGTGGTGGTGACCGTTGACTGGCAAGTCAGTGGTCTCGGGTTCGAACCCAAGGCGCGCACCTCTGACTTTTCGTAAGTTATGTGCGTTTTATAAATTAATTATCACTCCCCGTGCCTCGGATAGCACGTTAAGCTGTTGGCCCTGGCTGTCAATTGTAGATCTTTGACATGACAGTCGTTACGGGTAGTCAGAAGCCCGATAGTCTGACAACCAGTCTTACCAAGGGGTATCGTGTAACCCAGTATCTGGGTTGTGGAGGTCTGATGGCAGTCGCTCCATGTAAAACACTGGTATTCAGCTGCGTCCGGTAAGACTGGAAGCCGACCCCAACATAGTTGGGAAAAGGCTAGGCAGATGATGATTTGTTACTACATAGACTCACGCCTGTATTCCCCAGAGGGGGTAGGCAGAGGTGCATATTTATTTATTAACAGTTACTCTCTGCACTCAGTTTCCCTACACGTTCAAAGTCAATAGAAATTATATTATAATAATAACAATCTATGAAAGTAAATAGTCTAAATCTAAAACATAATAAAAAAAAATACCAAGCCCTTAAACTTGGCAGGATATAAATTGCCTGCAATGTTGCACAAAGATTCTTATTTTATCATTAAGCCTTTGAACGCCACGGAGGTCACCACTCACCGGTGACCGGCAAACAATAGAATTTGCATTGTGTCTGCTGTCTGGCAGTCAAAGTGTTAAATAAATTTACGTTTCTATGTTGAGCAGTCAGAGTATTTAGCAGAGCTATCGCCTGATTAATAGGAGCAGACTGAGCAGAGCAAGTGTGATCAGTTGTAACCGCTAGGTGTATGCAATACACCCACGTTTCGCCGGCTATGTTATAAGTCCCATAGAGGGCACGTCTATGGCCTTTAACCGGGCACAATTCCAGACTCCGTGCTGCTACTAGGGTTATTGGATTTTTCTATTGGATTGGATTGGATCCAATAAAGCTTTGCCCAACCTGGGGATCGAACCCAGGACCTCGTGCTCAGCAGCCGCGCTTGCTATCACTAGGCCAACGAGGCAATCTAAGCATATTTAGTACTGTAAGAGACATTAAGTAATTTATCTATTTTTAGAAAACAGTACCTATCCGTGACTGATAGACTGACTGACAGACGACGGACAGTCTTTTAGCGAATAACCCATTTAACATGCTTTCTGAGGCATGGATCAAATGATAATTATTTTATAATACGCACATAACTTACGAAAAGTTAGAAATGCGCACCTTGGGTTCGAACTTAAGACCTCTGACTTGCAACACACCGATACAACCATTAGGCTATCACGGCTCTTGCTTCACGCAATAACCAACATTGATATTGGGGATTGAAATATTTTCTTTATCTAAACACTATAGATAAGTCAGATAAGCTACAGATGAACTGAATCAGTAGTTAATCATTTACCGTCAGTAGTTGGTGTTTTAAAAATAAAAAAAATGTTACAAAACTGGTTTTATCTGTTTTTGGGGATCGGTGCAGTGTTAGCGTACCCTAATTTTTTTGATACCAAGAAATTCAAAGTTGGGATTGAATATGGAAGTAAGTCAATTTCGTTAATCGTTATGTCAATAATACAGGAGACAACAAAAGACCGTTGGACTGCCAAGTCAAAGGTCTCAGGTTCGAACCCAAGGCGCGCACCTCTGACTTTTCGTAAGTTATGTTTATGTCGTTAAGTTAAGCTTGGCAAAAAAGAGTCTGGAAAAATTGGGGGCGCCGCTGGCGCACTTTTCACACTACAATTCATAATTACAAGTTATTTAGAGCTTACATATTTCTATGAAGAAATTTTTGTCGTTAATTATAATCAAATGAATCATTTTTATGATAATTTAGTAATCAAAAACTTAGTTTTTAAGATTTTTATTTTTAGTTCCAGCTGTCACCGCCTCAGACTCTTTTTTGCCAAGCTGTACCTGTGTATTATAAATAAATTATCACCTGCTGCGTGCCTTTGATTGCCAAGATCTTTGACAGTCGATATAGGGAGTCAGTTCCCTCATAAAATCCTAACAACTGATGTTACCTTAAAATATCGTATCCCTAGTACAATCCAAGACCAACCTTAAATGCAAGTCCAGTTCATCCTGGCATCTAATTCTGAGCCTACCGCGAAGTTCTTTACTGCTTTTTTGAACACACTGCATGACCCAGAGGATGTAGGTATAGTGAGCGAACTTAGAAGCACTTTCTGTTCCTTTTGAACGGCAATCTGACAGGCAGAAAGCTTTACATGCTCTCAAAGTCACCAATCAAATATTCAATCAAACACCACCAAAGATTTGGGTTTTGAACCTACTTGTTATGCTGAATATTCACATTACTTTTCCAGATTCCATACCAATGAAGGGTGGTTCAGACCGATACAGACACAGGAACAACTATGATCCATTCTTCGTCACAATTACAGCTAAAGCTAAGGTTAGTATAATTACACCTTTTTTTTTTTTTTTTTTTTTGTCGTGTGGAAAACTCTTTATGAGTACCCCACCGCTAAGGGCTGGCGATGGGGTTATGTCCGACTCGCACGGACTAAAAACCACACGGTGTTCCTCCATGAACCTCTAGGCGGAAATACGGCTTTCGCTTGCGCATTCACCGTACCCTTAGTATAATTACACCTGGTGCTAATTCTCTTGCACACGCTCTAAACTAATTTAGACACACTGTCTCTCTTTCTAACAGAGGACATTAGAAAAGGATAAAAGATATTTAGAGCTGTCAAACTAGTCCATTTGCGTGACATCTACGAGAATTTAGTCGGCATGTCATAGAGGTCTCGTCTATTTTTACGTCAATTGCAAAGACGTAGACTAATTTGACAGCTCTAATTTAATAGTTCAATTTGCTGTCCTTTTCCGATGGTGTTTATTAAAAAATAGATATACTTAGTTAGACTAAAATTAGTTTAGCGGGATGTACATACAAGAGAATCAGCACCAGCATCTGATTTTCTGCGGCCACATCGACGCAGGAGACATTATAGGCGCAAGTGCGTACACAAACACAGGTGCTTGTTTTTGATTTCCATGTGAACTTCTTACATAAAATTATAAAACCAATATAATTTATACAGTGCCAGTTAAATCACGTACCCTTCAGTTTACTTGCAGTAATAAAACCTCTTTTTGTCGAACACTTACTTTAAAAATTTAAGGGAGCCAATTTGGGACTGACCGACTAATATCATGGCCCCGCTCAGTGGCAGTCTTATCAATAATGCAACTCGGTGAATAGGTTTAGCCGCATTGCAAAATGTTTTAATACTCGTTAACATTTAAATAACATGTTATAAGTACCTACCTTAATTTTAGCGCGTCTTTTCTGTTTCTTTTTTTATAGAGTTGAGTCCTGATGAGCATTGGTTATGGACCCGCTTTGCACGTGGGTGTGGGTTCGAACCTAGCATTGTAATGACTTTTCAATGTTATAATACTTATGTAGGTACTTTTTTACTTAATCTAAGACACCACTGACTAATGGTGAAGGAAAACATCGTACAGGTTGGTCTGAAATCGCCAACACGCAGTGAGCTAGCGTGGTGATTAATGCTCGATCAAATTCTCTGTATTAAAAGGACTTTCCCTTAGCTTTGATAATTAGCCTTGGATTTGAACCAGAGACATCTGACTGGCCAGTCAACGGTCATACCACTAGGCTATCACGTGTCTGTGGTATCGGAACTCCCAAATAGATGCAGCGATTTTTATTAATTATTTAAAAGGTGACAATTGATTTCAGTCTAACTTCGTAATAACCTATATGGAAGTGACAGCCACAGTAGACGCAGGGGGTCAAGTAGACTTCAGGGTTATCCGGGGACAAACAGGGTCCACAAGCATGGTCTTCCAATTGGTCTCCAACCATTCAGACTTCTTGTCGTATTCATACCTGACGTATGGCATCACGGAAGAAGAGTACAGAAAGGTGATTACAGTGTCGTATCCGTTTAATTATTAGGTTAGTACATTCGCCTCTTCTGTGACTTTTATAAAAAACCAAGATTTTTATTTATTAAATAAATTTATCAAGCTACAGGTCTAGTTCAATCGCAGACGAGGCGACTAAAATAAATAATATTTAAAATAGCGCCATCTATATGCATTTGAATAAACTACGCATCATGTTATAGGTACATGCAAGCGCTGTTTAATGTTCAACTACTCTATCATAGATGGCGCTGTACTCATGTTTGATGTAAATACAAAATTCTTACTTTTGCTGCTGCAACTGTGAGTAGGTTGTAAATAAAGTGAAATTTTAATTTGTTTCAGGTTGCAAATATTGTAATGATACCTATTCCTACAAATCAAGGACCAAGCCTTCAACTAAATAGTTTTTTTATAACGACAGTGATATCTTTTGTATGTTATTTGAATATCAAATTTTAAATAAAATAATTAATAATAAATATAAAATAATAACAATTAATAATAAAATGCATAATTTTAAAATATTTTAACGAGATAATCTTAAAAGTTAAGTACCTAATAATTATTATAATTTGACTCATATCTCTTATTAAATATTTTCTGCTATGTAACAGTAAATATTATTATCTAGATAAATAGTATCTACCTACTGTAATGAAAATATTAAATTGTAATTTAAAATATTATTTCATAAAATACCAATATTTTATTTTCAATATCGTCGGCGCGGTCTCAACCGTATGCTAAACCTTAACCGTAGACTATGACCTGGATATTAAGAATTGATTATGACCTAGGACACCTACATTATAATAACTTTTACCAATTTTTCCATTACTATCGCAAAAAGAAAAGACATTCATATCTTTCCAAAATATCCGTTGCACGATATCCTTTACATATTTATAATTAAAACTAGCTTTTGCCCGCGACTTCGTTCGCGTGGAATAGTGACTTCGACTCTTGACCAATAGATGGCGCTGTATGTCCGGAATATTTTTTTTTTATTTTTTTTTTGTAATAAAAACTATCCTATGTCCTTTCTCAAGTTCCAAACTATGTCTGTATCAAATTTCACACAAATCGGTTCAGTAGTTTAGGCGTGAAGCAAAGACAGACAGACAGACAGAGTTACTTTCGCATTTATAATATTAGTTTGAAAAGACATTCATATCTTTCCAAAATATCCGTTGCACGATATCCTTTACATAATTATTACAATAAAACAACAAAATAAAGTAATATCTAAATATGTACATATTTATTTCACTTATCACAAAGGTTATTTAATTGAATTAGGGGGTTCAACGCTCACGCTCTCGCCGGTCGCGTGCATCGTATGCCGGACGTGCATCTGTCATGCGTGTGCGCATAGGGCTAGTGCAGAAACCGCACGATACGTTGCATATGTCGTCCCCCACATTGGTTACGACATTGCTCTGGAAATTAATTTAATTAAGTATTTTAAATAAAAGTAAGTAAATTTATATGCCGTGGTGGCGCATTGGTTACACTTTGTAAGGATGTAGGCGTGGGTTCGAACCTGGCATGTAACAAGGTGACTTTTTCAGTCATTTTTATTTTCCATATATTTTCTTAGTTAATCTAAGATACCACTGACTTACGGTGAAGGAAAATAGAACTTAATAGTCTGAAATCGCCATTTATCGCTTTTTTAAATAAAAATCTATCTAGAGGTTTATTTTGATTAAAAATACAGCAAACTTTAAGTTAAATTAGAAAACGGTGATCTTTTAGTGGCAATGTTCATGAAAAGAGTTATTTTTCTGCAATTATCAAAGCGACTAGAAGTAGACTAATTGTAAATTGCACAATTTGCATTAGTTGCCCATTTTGCTAAAAGCAAATTCTGCATCCGTTTGAGTGTAGCACTACCCCGCCATCGCGGCACAGATTAATAAATAATTACATCGCGGTATGAGAGTATGTGCTGGCTAATTTCTCAAACAGTGCTCAGTATTGTACAAAAATATTTAGCTAACTAGCTTTTGCCCGCAGCTTCGCCCGCGTGGATGTCGAACCAGGATAAAATTTATATGAACATGACCCCCACTCACCGACAGGACACCTATCCAATGAGACACACTTATCGCAAATGGTCCCCCGCAAGTAGCCCCCCAGACGCTGCCCGTGCTACAGTTAGCACGCACCAACGCTTCAGGTTGTTCAAAAGAGCAACTTCTGCGACCTCTTCGCTGAGACACGACAAATTGTTTTGCCTAAAACAGGACAGAATAGTAAACAACTTATTTTTTTTATAAAAACGACGTTTTTAACCAAGCCTTTAGATTGGAATATCAAAACTAAACGTAAAAAATTGTATCTGTGCTGTTAACCGTTGAAGAGTTTTCTTAATCGACATCCGGGATTAGCTCCAGGCTAATCCCGGATGTCGATTCAGGTCATGCTTACCATAAAAATTTTAATTGTCATCAGAACTGAACTAACATGCAAAATTTCAGCTCAATCGGAAACCGAAAAGTGGGTCCAATTTAACTTGCAAGTTTTCATTACAGACAACGGGACAGGTGAAACTAAATAAAAGCTTGTAATAAAAAAACACCCGCGAAATGAACCTTATGACTATTCTTACTATAGATGACTTAGGTTCGTTCTCTGCTGCTATTACCGTAACGGCTGTGCCAGCGACAAACGAGACCAGATCAGTTTTGGGTCATGCTTGGGCGCTGTTATAGAAGCTTGCACTGGGCGCTCAAAAGGCTAAGTTACGGCACTGTCTCCTTCATGAAGTTTAAAACATACTTAATGTTCTCCTGACCAAATTTTGGTCACAGCGCAACAGATCCAATCTTCCAATCCAGACCAATCTCAACAGAGTTTAGCCATCTACGCAGGAGATATTACAGTGCACATGTGTGTGCGCAAACACAGGTGCACCATTACTCTCTTAGTCCATGTGATGGCAATCCACCAAGACTGACTTTCCGGATTCATGTGCGTATTAGGAATTAATTATCACTTGCTAAAACGGTGAGGGAAAACATTGTGAGGAAACCAGCACACCTGAGAGATTTTTTTTTTATATTTATAGACTCACGCCTGTATTCCCAGAGGGGGTAGGCAGAGGTGTGCAGTACACCCACGTTTCGCCACCTATTTTAAAAGTCCCATGTAATAGGGGGCGAGCCTATTGCCATTAACCGGGCACAATTCCAGACTCCGTGCTGCTACTGAGAATTTCCTAATGGAAAAACCCAATAACACTTTTGCCGGACCCGGGGATCGAACCCAGGACCTCGTGCTCAGCAGTCGCGCTTGCTACCACTAGACCAACGAGGCAGTCAGAGTGATTTTTAAACGGTTGCAAAGCCTTGTAAGGGACTTACGGGTGGTTTAAACTCTGTCACCAGGTTGTTTATCAACCATACGATAAAGAAATAAGAAGAACGTACCATCACACACATGTTCCTCGTTCTGGTGTACCAGCACCTTCCATTGGGCCTGCTGATCATTGGACCTTGAACTGATCCTCTAATCCTCGAGGCTCGCGAGGAGGATGCTCACCAGCAAGGATTGTGTAAGGGCTAGACGTTTCGTGGACAATCATCTTTACGAGAAAACTAAAAAAAGTATGTTTAATTAAAAAATAAACTATGTGTAGTTCAGTAAATTCCTCAAACGTTGGATGGTGAAGGATTCTAAAAATTCTTTATAATCCAGAACTGAGGAATCGAATCTCTAAAGTATTCCATTTTCATAAAGCCTGTTTTTCGAATTGACAGAATTATTCGAATGGACAATCATCTTTACGAGAAAACTAAAAAAAGTGTGTTTAATTAAAAAAAAACTATGTGTAGTTCCGTAAATTCCTTAAACGTTGGATGGTGAAAAGGATTCTAAAAATTATTTATAATCCAGAACTGAGGAATCAAATCCCTAAAGTATTCCATTTTCATAAAGCCTGTTTTTCGTATTGCACCACAGCATTCGATCCTCAGCCTTCAGCATCCGAAGACCTGGGGCTCTACTCCAAAAATCGAACAACGATGTTTCGGATCGGAACATAATAATGAAGACCATCAAATACCTACTGCTTTCATCTGTCGTTTAGTTACAAATCCATAAAAAAAAAAACAATCTATTAGAAGATAATTTAACGAACAAACATGCGATCCGACAATCGAAGCTTCGTAGTTAAAATTTCGGAGTAGCCCCCCTGGTGTGGATAGGATATTTTTCACGCTCCCCAAAAACTTTTCCAATTGATGGGCTGTACAGAGGATAGCTAACCTAAACAACAGAGATTCGTGGAGGAGCACTGTATGATTTTTAGTCCTTGCGAGTCGGATATAACCTCATCGCCATCCCTTGGAGATGGGATACTCATAGAGCGTTTTCCACACGACCAAAAAAAAATATTTGTTCTGTCCGCCTATGTATTTTTTTACTTGCATATGAACAACTAGCTTTTGCCCGCGACTTCGTTCGCGTGGAATAGTGACTTCGACTCTTGACCAATAGATGGCGCTGTATGTCCGGAATAAATTTTATTTTTTATTTTATTTTTTGTAATAAAAACTATCCTATGTCCTTTCTCAAGTTCCAAACTATGTCTGTACCAAATTTCACACAAATCGGTTCAGTAGTTTAGGCGTGAAGCAAAGACAGACAGACAGACAGACAGAGTTACTTTCGCATTTATAATATTAGTTTGGAAGTTTGGATTGTACATCCCTGAAAATATAGGTAAACCTCTCAAAAAATCCTGTCGGCGCCCATACCTAAACATACCCTTAAATAGTTTTAGACCTTCAGGTGGAAATAATTACAACTATTTCTAACCTACCAAAAAAAAGGACTTTAAAAATTATCTTACATTTCACAATAAAAAAGGGAAACGTTATAACAGAACAGTAGTACCACAAGTCCATTTACGCGTATTTGAAATACAACGCGTTTAGTTGTTCTAGGAATATAAACATAAGGACGGTCATAGGACCTAGTTTAGCGTAGGTGGGCAACAATCCGCTCCAAAGAGCTAGGACACCCTCATTTCTGATAATATTTCGTAGTACTTTTATCTGTGCTGTGCCTTTTGCTGAGTTTTGAACTCTGGAACAAAAATGGCTCATTAAAATAGCTAAAATTGTTAAACAAAAGTTTATTAAAACATCATCATCAGCCTGTATTAATCCATTGCTGAACATAGGCCTCTCCCAATGCGCGCCAATTTTGTGCGCTCATTGGAGGTATTTGCCCGTAATCGCCATGGTGGGCAAGCGATGGGTAGGCGATCGCAGTAGCAGATGTTTGCTGACGGATGTATAGCAGAAGGATGCTGCTGCCCATCCCCCAGATTTTTATTAAAACAATGGTAAGTAAAGTAAAAGATGGGTCCCTCCCGCCACATGGAATTATCAGTAGATTAAACATTATTTGACCGAAGAAGATCCATCGAAAGCTTAATTGGTAGACCATTCAATCAATCAAATGCTCATTTGATCGATATATTAAAATTCTTCTTCATCTTCTTTGTCGATACCTCATGACTAAGAGTCGTAACCTCCATGAGATGCTCTTTTAGTCCAAGCTCTCCAAGCTTGTCTGTTTTGAACCTGGTGTACACCCCTAAAGATTGCGATGGGAGGCTGACTTTATCACATCTGACCAACGAGCAGGTGCTCTGCCTCTACCTCGCTTTCCTTGCATCTTGACAGTCAGTATCAGTTTTTCTAAGTTATCAGGCTGACGTCGTGCTACATGACCGAAAAATGTCAGGAGCTTTTATAGACAGGTAGAGAGACGGGTTTCGATCTTGAGTTCTTCAAGGGTAGATATTAAAATATTACACCAAAAATATGTATACCAACTAAATTGAACACACGATTTTAATTGGCACGAGTGGTTAATCTGCCTTCTGTTCGGTATAGCGGGTTCAATCTCCAAACGAAACAAATATTTGAGTAGTCCACAGCTTTTTGTTCCGATCTGGAAGTTTGTGCAGTCTATTACCGCATCCTCCATATTTAGAAGTCAATGTTACAACAGTTTTTTTTTTTACATCTACCAAACCCAACCCAATTTATAAATATACAAATACCACACAAACATTTGCTCGTAGGCAGAATTAACAGATTTGAAGAAGGTCCAGGGCAATATTACCTACCTCGTCTTGACTATATCAACAGGCAAAGATGCAACGGTCGTGACAAAGCCAGATATCATAGCAGCTGTCGTATGAAGAAGTAATCCATCACCCAGATCTGGTAGCAATGATTCTCGAGCCTGAAATTCACAGTTAAAAATGGTTCCCGCTTTTTTCCATTTAAATCCCGATAAATGGAAAAAACGGATCGGGGAAAATTAGTGGTACGTAGACACAGCTAACATCAAGCTATTCAGAACCAATATGAACTGACCTCGGATTGTATAGGGTCTTTGTACATCAAGATGTCAGCTTATACTAGAAATGTATAGCTTGATGTGTAGCTATGTGTACTTCCTCGGTCCAGTTGATATTTTACTGTTACTGTTAGCTTATATTATCCCATAGCTGGGCAAAAGCCTCATCCCATGATTTCCATACCTTTCTGTCTAAGGCTATAATGGACCATTAATCGTTCATCTTATCTGATTCGTGTCTACTTCTACGTGGACGGCCGCGACGCAGGCTCTTTTTCAGGGCTCCACTTTGTAGTGACGTTAGCCCACAGCTCATCAGGCATACGACAGATGTGGGCAGCCCATTCCCACTTTAATATCGCGGCCTTGTGGGCTACGTCAGTGATTTGTGTTTTGGAACGTAGTATAGTGTTTTGAACGTGATCCGTTAATTTGACACCTACGTTCCATTGCACGTTGGCAAACCTTGATATTTTAGTGAAGTGTAATTTAAAAAAAACACAAATAACCTGCGCGTAAGATCCCAGTTGCGCGCCATTCACAACCATTGCTCTGCTTACAGTTGCGATGGCACCTTTCCATAACGCGCCGACGCCTTCTTCGCGAGCTATCCTACTAATAAAAGTAATAAACTCGCTCCTGATCAGAAGGTCTAAGTAGTAAAATGTCCATGAAGCAAAACGTTCAACTATCAGATGGTCTGTATAGCAGAACGTCTATTTAGCAAATCGTCATTTTGCTAAATAGACGTTTGCTACATGGACATTTTGCTAATTAGACTTATTACTCATTAGACGTTTCGCGCTATTGGACATTTTGATACTTAGACATTCTGATCAGGAGCGAATAAACTAATAAAGTTGTAGTTTTTAGCCTAGTGGTATGACCGTCGACTGACAAGTCAGTGGTCTCGAGTTCGATCTCAAGGCGTGCATCTCTGACTTTTCGTAAGTTATGTGCGTATTATAAAGTAATTATCAGTTGCTAAAACGGTGAAGGAAAACATCGTGATGAAACCAGCACACCTGAGAGATTTTTCAATGGTGTGTAAAGCCATGTCAGAGGCCTACGGGCCTTAACTTTGACACCAGGTCAGTGGCGGATTTACCAGCAGGCTGAGTAGGCTGGAGCCTAGGGCGGCAGATTTTTGAGGCGGCAAATTTGGGGATATGCATAGAATATAGAGGGGATGGCTGCATAGAATTTGCTCATAGAAATCAAAAAGATTTCTGCATCACGATTTCTTGATGTTTTACAGATAGAACTCTGCAACAAATTTTGCCGATGACTTTCCCCTCTCACTTGTCATTGTACATTCGGTATAGCAAACTTCCAAATCTAGGGTAAAACAGCTGGTTTGCCGCCCCCCCAACCAATAATCGGCCATCGGCCTCTGTGCCCTCAGCCCACACTTTGTAATCTTTGTATAAGTGAAAAGAGCCAAATTGCAGAAAATGTATTTCTCCCTTCCCACTATCAATCTCAATCCATACATGCCAGTCCCACTACTGGTTGGAGGCTGCGAACTGGATGGTTTGTGTATAATTTTGTGATTGTAAAAATAATCGAGGACATGAGAATTATAGATCCAAGGGCGGCAAAAACTTCCCAGCCTATAGCTTAAAACGTTGTAAATCCGCCACTGCACCAGGTTGTTTATTAACCATACGATAAGAAAGAAAGAAAGATTGTTGTGTTTATGTTCTCGTGTGTTGTTTCAAATAAAGATTCATTCATTTTATTCATTCACCTGGTCAGAGCGTTGAACACGTTTTTGTATTTTCTCCTCTGATCCGCCGGTAGTCTGCCATCAGCAGTCATCCGGATTAAAGCAACTTCAGCCGGTGTCCCTATAAAGGCTCCGATACCACCAGCAGCAACCCCCATTCCTATCTTTGTTCCAAATCCTGGGACACCGTAATTTCTAAAATATGAATTATTTATTAAATGAAAATATTTAATAAGTAACTTGCAAAAACAATTGCCTTTGGGGAACTTAAATCCGCGATCTCTGGCGTACCGTCTTCTTCTTCTTATAGTATGTTTGATGAACAACCTGGTGTCAGAGTTTAAACCGCCCGTACGCCTCTGACATGGCTTTACACACTATTGAAAAATGTCTCAGGTGTGCTGGTTTCATCACGATGTTTTCCCTCACCGTTTTAGCAACTGATAATTAATTTATAATACGCACATAACTTACGAAAAGTCAGAGGTGCGCGACTTGGGAACGAACTCGAGACCTCTGACTTGTCAGTCGACGGTCATACCACTAAGCTATCAGTGCTACTGGCGTACCGTACCATAGCTTTATCAACTTACACATTATAGTAGTATGGTTGATGAACAATCTGACACCAGATTGTTCATCATGGTCGACGGAGCCCCGCGAAGCGGGGCTCCGTCGACCTGGCCCACCTTCGACCATGCATTTCTATGCATATTTTAAGGTTTAGTTAGATGCCATTTGAGTTAGGTTAAAACTGTGACCATTAATTTACAATGTTTTTCGTTAAATGTTTGGCGTTTTCATTTTGTTAGACCAAATAAATTTTATATATTTTGAGCGGTATTTTAAACGAATTTATATTAAATGATTGTTATCTATACATATAATAAAATCGTAACGAAGTAAAAACTGTACATTGAAAATTTTTGGAAAAAAGTAAATGCTACGTGTTCGGGGAACGATACTGAAGCCGAATATGAAGAAAAAAAAAACTTTGTCTGTCTGTTTGTATGTAAAGGGTTGGCGCGAAAACTACTGGGCAGATTTAGTTGAAATTCGGCAAATATACTTTTTAAATTCTTGGTCAACTTATAGGGTATAAATTATCACGTTTATAATTATGGGGGATGAGCAGTATTGTAGTAAGCAGCGTATTTCTAGAATTTGCTGCGGAATTGTGGTTGTTGTTGAGAAAAATGTTATTAAATTGCAATTTACAAAATATTATCACGCTATATCCACAAGGAGCTAAACATTACATAACATAACATAATAATATCTTTAAGGAACGATTATTTTGACTATAATGTCAACAGACTTTATAGCCTTCCGGTCGGGCGTACGCCTAGGAAGTGTAAGGCTTTGGGTTCGATCCTCAGTTCCGCAAACTTTTTATGGATTCTTTAGTATTTTTTTTTGTCATTAAAATTATGTATTTTTGTGGTTTTTCATTCATAATGACTTTTATTACTTACCGGCTGAAAACCGAAGGAAACAAGCTTTTTAATATTTTTTCAACTTATAAAAAACGTTACCTCTTTAATTTGAAACATTTATAATTAAAAAACTAAGAAAAAGACTATTAAATTGTTGGTACAAATGAACAAAAACACAAACATAAAACTATTAAAATACTATTAAAACTAAAACTAAAAACTAATACTAAAACTAACACTAAAACTAAAAGTAAAATAAAAAGAGAAAATATAATATAATATATATTTATAATTATATTATTTAAAACATAGTAGTGTTCTAGATGGCGTTATAGTCAATTTAGATCAGCAGAATTCTTTTTTAAATATTTCAATTTGAAACCCGAAGGAAACAACGCGCATCGTGTGGAATTTTACTTTTTAAAATTTTAGCTTATAAAAAAATACCGCTTTAATTTGAAGCATTAAAATTATTATTATTTAAAACATAATGTTTCCTTTTTCTTAACTAGATTGCGTTAGGAGTCGATTTACAGGAAAAATATTTATAACCACTGGCATCCTTGCAGTGATCAGGAGGCAGGGCAAAATTACAATTGTAGTAGCGTCTTCGGGGATTACTGCCACGTTGTTTTCTGGTGACAAAACAGCGCATACCATGTTTAGGATTCCCATCAATTTACAGAGCAACGAAACACCTGATTGTGATGTGTCACGGAATAGTGACAAGGCAGGCACTTGCTCAAGAATTATTCTTTGATCGTATGATGGGATGAATGTAGGTATAATGGCAAACAGAAAGCAGTTGATGCGGTACACAGAACTCTACAAGACATCCGTAGGAACCAACACATAATGGGTGGTGTCACAGTTATGTTCAGCGGCAATTTCCGCTGAACGCTGCCTGTGCTGACGGGAAGAACTGGGGCTGATGAGGTGAATGGTTCGTTGAAACGATTATTTTTATGATTCTGTATTCACAATTTGAGCTTGACAATAATTATGGGTGGCTGAGTAGGAATCCACATGCTCAAGAATTTTCCAACTCAAAACGCCCAAAAATAATGAAGCTGCAGCAATCAATGAATGCATTCTTTTATAAATGAAAGGGAATGAAGTGTTTTACACATTTATAAACACTGTTGTCAATCAAGATGACGCCACTTATTATCGTGTAAAATTTCTCAATTTCCTCACTGCAAGTGGACTTCCGATGGACGTCATCAAGTTGAAGGTCGGTGTCCCGATTATGCTTCTAAATTGTGTAAAGGGACCCGGCTTAATGTAATTTATCTGCAGAGAAACATCATCAAGGCGCAAATTCTAACGGGTTTCGGTACTGGCGTGACAGTATTGTTTATACCACGTACCACTAATTCTCCACAATTATCCCTTTCAATTTAAGCGAGTGTAGTTTCCTGTGGGCGTTTGTTTCGCCACGATAATCAATAAGTCGCAGAGGTAGACACTGAAGTCTGCGGGTGTCGATCTCAGGACCAGCTTCTCCTCACATAGACAACTGTATGTCGCTTGCTCTCGGGTCACCAGTCCTGACTCTCTGTAGGCATTTTAGCTACCGAGAGCAAAACTACAAACAAAATAGTTGGTATGTTTTTCTAAATATCCTGGTTCGGGTTTGAAATTGATGCGAAACTTTTGTTCTTTTACATAGGTTTTTCGCTTTATTTGGTCAGACATTATGCAATAAAATATGCGAAGTGCACTCTTAACTTTTGCCCTATAAATTAGTTAGACTTAAATGTAAAACTAATCTTTGTTGGAATAATTGCTCTCAAATGTGCATAACGATATATTTAAAAAAATACCTCATAATATTACAAGTTTACTATGGTACATAGCTAGATATATAGAACTTTCCTACATTTTTGTCATAACAAAAATGTAGGAAAGTTCTATATATCTAGCTGACAGAGACTACATAATGTAAGTAAATTCTTAAATGAAAGCTAAATAATGAAAGGAAAAACTAATATATTTGATTAATTGTAATTATAGGGAATTACGAGTTAATGCCGTTAGCAATATATAATGTTTTCAATAATAAATATTTTGGATAATTTAAATGTTTATGCACATGTTTTGCTTATTAAATGAAAATAATTAATAAGAAACTCGCAAAAACAACTGACTTGGGCGGGACTTGAACTGTCATATCATGTCATTACTAATCTGCACTAATAAAAGTTTGTGAAGATGTTTGTTACCTAAGCACTTTTGATTTGAATAAAACTCGGTAAACATAAAAACCATATATCCTGGATTAAAAAAAATATAAATTTTATCCTGGTTCGACATCCACGCAGGCGAAGCTGCGGGCAAAAGCTAGTACTATATAAAATTATAGCTTCCGTTGTTATATGTTGTAAATATTAGAGATTTAGTTGTTATATGATCTATTACTTACCCTTTTTCAGCAATTACTATGAAATATAATTAGATAGTAGGTACTTATTTAAAGGTTTTTTTAATATAAATAAAATTAAAAAATGTTTTATTTTTGTTCAACTTGGGGCAGATTTCGGCCGTCACTTTTCAAGATGATCTGTTCAATTATTTAGTCTTGAAAAGGGAACTAACAAACATCCGCATTTATAATATTAGGTAGGACTATTATTACTTACGATTTATACATATCGAGTAAAGCATTAAAGACGCCAAGCCTTCCAGTGGTGTAGGTAGCTTGCCTGAACAGTGCCGCTGATAACCCTGAGTAAAACCCCAAGACACCTTCGTTCTTCACGATGTTCCCGGCGACAGTCACCAATGAAGTGCTTCTGCCAGCAGGACCCAGCAGCTGCATTCGAGTTTTTAATAGGTCCGCTGGCTGCACGACGCTAATGGCCATCATTCTGTTTCAAACGTAAATTTTATAAATTCTGTCATAAAATTGACAGAATATACGTGGCTCGTTGATATAAAATTAAACCTAGATTTTTATCAAAATTTGTTGGAGGTTGTCTCTATAAAGCTATAGAGACAACCTGTTTGTTTAAGCAAACATCGAGGTTTCTTAATCTTAATTGTGTTAATAGTTAGTGAGATACAGGCGATGGCAGAAGCAGATGATTACTGTTACACAGATGGATGCTGCTGCCCATCCTCAGGATCTTTTATCGCTTCTTGACACACCCGGGACGAGTAAGGGTGGTTCTATTCTTAGGCCGGAAATCCACACAGCACACGGAAAGAAATATTATGAAATACAAACTTATTTTTGTGGCGTAAAAAAATAATATTTGTGCAGGCGTAAAAATTTTGTTACTCGCAATGAAGGGAACGGGACCCTACACTGTATGTATCTCTTACTTCGACACGCACAACACTACTGAAGTCCTGGCCATCAGGTAGATTACCCATTTAGTAAACGGGTGCCGTCTGTTGGGACTAGTCAGCTCATAGCTGTTACGGTAATTTTATCAAAAGCATAAATATATTTAAGGTGTACTTGTGTTTAGTCGACTGACAATGTTCTCACATAAGACCTCAGAACAATGTAACCTAAAATATTGTAAGCCATTATATTTAAAAGAGCAACCATGGAGTTTCTTGCCAGATTCTTCTCCATGAAGGGTAGGCTGCCCTTGGAACTGGCAACTAGAGTCAGTCTTATAATAAACAATATTAGAATTATGACTATTCAAAAGTGCCTAATGGTCTACATGAATAAAAATATTTTGATTTTGATTTTAGTGATACACAGGTACTTGTACACGAGTTTATTCAGGTCCAAGAAAGGAGATATAGAATATGCCATACCTAACGCTTTCATCAACTAAATGGGACTCTTAGTGTCTAAACACACTATGCCGAACGTACGCGACCGAAGTTGCGCGGCTGATTTTACGTTCCGACGTGTTCAGCTGATATGACACACTACAAGTGCCGAACTTACGCGGCTGAAATTCAGTTGCGTTACTTGATGCGTGTGTAGTGTGTATAGACTTCGGTCGCGTATAATGTGTCCAGTACAGCTGAACGCTACGCTGAACTTACGCCCGACCGAAATTACGTTGCGTTTATAACGCAATGAAACTTCGGCGTAATGTGCCGTCAGTAATACAAATGACATTGCAGGCGTAATCATGCCGAACTTCGGTCGCGTACGTTCGGCATAGTGTGTTTAGACACTTACCCACTGGTTCCTCCGATAATGAAGTTCATCCATTTCGGCATAGTCGTAACCAAAGGCTTCGAGTCCTTTTGGGCCATTTTTGATTATGGTTCCGGATGATACAAGTTGTTGAATGTTGATTATTTTTTTGATGTTTTTGATGCATTTTATATAAAATTACACATTATGAATCCATTTTACTGATAATTTTGTGTGATGTTGGTGTTTGCCAAAATGTTGGATGACATGTGTCATTACGTTTTTTTTTTAGTTGACCAATGTCTATTTGTCTACATCAAAATCTATTATGCCCAGCCATACAACCAAAGACTAGATGAGGATGGTATTATTTATTATGTTGCCTACTGGTAGCGGTCTTTTAGATTAAGGGTTTTATTTTTCTTTATTTATTTTTAAGGTAGTTAGTTTTAGAAGTTCTTAAACTTTCGCGAATTGGAATCATGTTTTAAATATTATTTCGGGTCTATTAGTAGTTAGTTAGTTTTGTATATATAGATAGTTTTATTTAGTATTGTTTATTTGTATTTTAAGTTACTTAAATAAAATATTATTTATTTTATTTATCTATTACATTTTACAGTAGGTAGTTTAGTACAATACTCCACAAAACCGGTTTAGATTATTTTAAGAACACATATTGTGTATATGTCGTAGGATAATTTGATACTTCGAATCTTCGCGGAAATCCTAGGGGTTTTGCGAAAACGCGGATAATTAGACATAGGCGAAAAATTATCAAATCTTACTGGACAAAGTCAGGATTTTTGCGAAAATACTCGTTACTATAGTAAGATTTGATGTGCTCATCACTGATTGGCTACAATTTTGCTGGCTGACTTCTAATTGGTTCCTAGTTTGCCGATGATTAACTTCAAGTATTGTATCATAGAGTTATGAAGGTTTAGAATAGGTGAGAAAGGAAAATCACTAAATTGATTTTTATAAACTTTTTATTGAAAATTTTAGTATGTATGTTGTTTTCTACAGACAATAGGAGATCTCAGTCGTAGTAAAAAAAAATGATCCAATTTTAGGGTGTAATCCATAAATTGGATGAAACTGGTTAGGTAAACAATTAGTTTAATAGTGCAACAATGGAATTGATCAGTCTTGTGAATTAAAGTCTTGAGATAAAATCACTCATTCATCAGCCTTCTCTTCTCTTATACAGCTAAACTTAAGATATATTGAGGCAAAATTGGCAAAATTGGATCATTTTTTTTTACTACGACTGAGATCTCCTATTGTCTGTAGAAAACAACATACATACTAAAATTTTCAATAAAAAGTTTATAAAAATCAATTTAGTGATTTTCCTTTCTCACCTATTCTAAACCTTCATAACTCTATGATACAATACTTGAAGTTAATCATCGGCAAACTAGGAACCAATTAGAAGTCAGCCAGCAAAATTGTAGCCAATCAGTGTTGAGTACATCAAATCTTACTATAGTAACGAGTATTTTCGCAAAAATCCTGACTTTGTCCAGTAAGATTTGATAATTTTTCGCCTATGTCTAATTATCCGCGTTTTCGCAAAACCCCTAGGATTTCCGCGAAGATTCGAAGTATCAAATTATCCTACGACATATACATTCAAAAGACTTGTAATTTTATTTTGTAATAGACTTCAAATATTTTAAGACTTGACATTTATCAAAGCCAACTTTAAAGTTTGTACCTACTTAATAATGAATTGTTTGACATGTAGTAAGTAACTTAATAATTAGTAATTATAAAATATATGATACTGTAATTCAAATGACCATCTTTTGTACCATATTTTATGCAAATAAAGATAAAAAAAAGAGCTTTGACTGTGGATGATAGGTACTTGAAACGCTCGAAAACGGCGCACTCACACAAACATGCGCAACGACGCGTTCGTTGATCTGTGAGTACCGCGACGTTCGCTTAGGAGTCTCGTCGTTACGCAATATTACGCATGTTTGTGTGAGTGTGGCGTTTCGAGCATTTGTGCATAGTTTCTGTACTGTATGTTTATTATACTCTGCACATAATTTTCGAAAAGTCTGAGGTGCGCGCCTTGAGTTCGAACCTGAGACCTCAGACAAGGTGTCAACATTCCTACCATTAGGCTATTATAGCATTAGTATACAGTAATAGCCTACTAGTAGTGATAGAATACTATGCAAACACTAAAATTCAATTAATGCTAAAACTATAAATTTTTACGAAACTTTCACGCTAAACCTACTGAACGGATTTTGATGAAACTTTAAAGTAATATAACTTATACATCAGAATAACACATAGGCTACAATTTATCAACATACCACGCGGGCAAAGCCGTGGGCGGAAGCTAGTAAAAAATATACCAAAATGAAGAAGATTTATTTCTTCAGGTATATTATCACAGGCTGAATCAATATTGAAAAATTTATTGTCAAATTTGAAACTGACTTTACAGCTTGGTGAATGTGACGCGATGTGACATATTGATAAAAAACACTTCAAATCTATCATACTGATTTAAACTTATAAACATTTTATTTTGGTTTTCTTTCTTACATTCAATTTGAAGTTAAAGAAACAATAAACACATGGAATCCAATCACAGATCTATATAAAATGAAAGATTTATCAAAAGTGTTTAGGAGTAATTAGGTTCCTTGTGAATCTAATTATTTCATGAAAGCTATAAAAATTGAAGCTTGGTTATAGTCTGCAATGGCTGACAAAAAAATCGATATTGTGCAGCCTAAAACTGTGCCAAAATTTATGAATTTTGTCATAGGAGGCGTGAGCGGGTAAGAAAACTATATTTTTATATTGTGGCATCAGAAATAGGACAGTGAAATCGTCTACAACCCAATAGATTGAACTTGAACATGAATTTTGTTCATCAAAATTGTCGCCCTCAAGTTTATTCAATCATTATTCGTAAGGTCTAATTTATCCTAAGAACGGTATTGTTGTTTTCCTCGAAAACAGTACTTTACTTCGGGATAAAAGGTATTCTATGTCCGTTTCTGTACACCTGACAACGTATATGCAAAACTTCAGGTTAATCGGTTCAGTGGTTTAGGCGTGAAAAGGTAACAAACATTTAGAACAAATAATAAGAAGTAGGTACCAAAAGTTTTACTTATAATTTGATTAGGTTTTGCCCGCGGCTCCGCCCGCGTGGATGTCGGTTATCGCGTTAAAAAATAGCCCTATGTTCTATCTCATATTCCAGGCTATATCCCTGCCAAATTTGGTTCAAATCGGTTTGGTGGTTTAGGCGCTATGAAGTAACAAACAGACATACGAGTTACTTTCGTATTTATAATATTAAGTATAGATATAAAAAATCAGCTTTTCATACATTTTGTTGAGTCATGTGAACTTAAATGTATGGAACAGCTGATTTTTTTTCGCGATTTCAGTGTTGGTCCCATAGTAAAAGTTGTTCATAATGATGAGTGTAATGACCCCTTTTAAGGATGCTGGTGTTTTACAAATAACCCTGTATATTAAGCCCTATACACAATAAAGAAGGACTTTCACAGAATGCTAGCGATCAGCATAGTTCAGCCAGCAGACTTGTTGAAAACCCGTATGCAGCTGCTGGGTCCGTCTGGGAAGAACGTCTCCGTGTACTCTGTGGCCAAAAATATTGTGAAAAAAGAAGGCTTCTTAGGTTTTTACTCGGGACTGTCCGCAGCTCTGTGTAGACAAGCCACCTACACAACTGGAAGGCTTGGCTTTTTCAATGTAATGATTGATATGCATAAAAAGTAAGTGCGTTTTTGTGGTACTGATGTTAATTCGAGAAATTTAATATTCTTCTTTCTTTAAAAAGAGAGTAGAAAACTGATATCTAGTATCAAAAACAAAAGAGGTAAGATGGTAGACCATCTTAAACGCCACGACGCATTTATAAATAATATAATAGAAGGTCTTATCTCATTATCTGGGGTTGGCTCTCATTGGTGCTGATTCTCTTGTACATCCCGCTAAACTAATTTTAGTCTAACTATATCTCTTTCTAATAAACACCATCAAAAAAGGACAGCAAATTGAACTATCAAATTAGAGTTGTCAAATTAGTTTACGTCCTTGCAATTGACGTAAAATTAGACGAGACCTATAACATGCCGACTAAATTCTCGTTGATATCACGGAAATGGACTAGTTTGACAGCTCTAAAAATCTGTTATCCTTTTTTAATGATCCCTGTTAGAAAGAGAGATGGCGAGGAGTCTAAACTAGTTTAGAGCGTGTGCAAGAGAATTAGCACCATTGTCTGTTTTCTCCATTTATATCTATCCATTTTCTCCATTTTTGAGTTCTTTCTAAATTGCTGTCAGTTAGGGTCGGGAGGTCACCTCAAAATATTGCTTCATCTTTCTAACCTCACCTATGCAGCGTAGCACTTCTATTGGTGGATATTTCTCGCTCATCCCTAAGCATCCTCGCATATTCCTAGTGGAAACGCAACCTAAGACATCTCGATGTGGTCAGATCTATCATAGGTTCTTCCTAATATTTCAGTAAGTACGGTGTCCCAGGATTTCTGTCAAAGATTCTTATGGGGACAATGGCAGGAGGTATTGGAGCGTTCATCGGTACACCAACCGAAGTGGCGCTTATCCGGATGACGGCTGATGGCAGACTACCGCAGGCGGAGAGGAGAAACTATAGTCATGTATTTAATGCTATGGGCAGGTTGGGACACTCCATAATTATTATTTTTTTTTCGTTTTTGCCAGCCTCGTGATAATTTAAAATTTCAATCATGGCCCAAATGTATTTGCTTCGTGATGTCAATCATAATTTGAAAGGCACGTGGCGTCATCAATTATCCTAGAACGTTATTGTTGTTTTCCTCGAGGACAGTATTTTTCTTTGGGATGATAGGGAACCCTATGTCCGTTTCTGTACACCTGACAACGTATATGCAAAATTTCAGAATTATCGGTTCAGTGGTTTAGGCGTGAAAAAGTAACAAACAAACTTACTTTCGCATTTATAATATTATAGTTAGAATTAAGTATCTGTTAACGGTTTAGGATTCGAAAAGATCTTCATTGTTAATCATAAATGATCAAAGTTCGACAAATGAAGAACTGTTATATTATATTCAGCTTATTTTTGACGGTATATTCTTCATGTTGCGACTCAATCATATGCTTAACAATGAGATTGAGACCATCTTCACGAGTTAATATTCCTTTGTCATTTTGCTAGTTTTGCTTGAAATATGAAAGTATCGCCGTATAAAGACAGTCTTATATGTATGTAGTTGCTATTGAATTTGATGGCATGGCAAAAGGATGGCGTGAATATGGTTTAGAGGCATTAAGTTTAAAGGATTAATTATGTGCCTTTCCTCGACTCTGCAGAATTGTCAATGAAGAAGGTCTAAAGGCGTTATGGAGAGGGGCAGGCGCCACTGTCAGTAGGGCTATGGTCGTGAACGGAGCACAGTTGGGCTCCTACGCGCAGGTGTGTTAAAAAAAAAAATATTTTTTATTTTTTTATTTATTAAAAAACTGTTTGTACACAGCTTACTATCTGCCCACATCTACAATCTCTAAATATTCTAAGCCACGCCACGGGATTTGGTACAGTTTTCACTATTATTTATAGAATTGCTTCCATAAATTAGACTACCTTCACACTCATAGTCCGATAGGACAGCAATCCGACACGACCGGAGAAAGATCAGGCGCAAGACCAATAGCCGTGCTTTCTGAGGAAATGATAGGAGGAAATGATAATTAATTTATAATGCACATAACTTACGAACAGTCAGAGGTCAGAGGAGGCGTCCTTGGCTTCGAACCTGAGACCTCTGACTTACCAGTCAACAGGACACCACTAGGCTATCATTCAGTTGAACTACTAATCCAATGATACTTTTAATACATGTTATGGCAATGTCTGTCTTAGAAAAAAAAATGTTTATTAATAATCCAATTTTGAAATTTTTAAGACTACAATATTCTCGAAGGCTAAGACTATTTATTAACTCGATCAGAAAAACACGAAAAACAAATTATCTTTAAAAAGTATCTCTGGAACTGCAAGTTATCACAATGCAATACAAAATATATTATGAAACATTTCAGGCTCGAGAAATGCTGCTACCATTTTTTGGAAACGGGTTGCAACTCCACACGGTGGCCGCTCTGATATCTGGTTTTGTAACAACCATTGCATCTTTGCCTGTTGATATCGTCAAGACCAGGTAGTTACCATAATATCTTTTTGACAGCTTGCACATGGATTAATTATATCGTAAGGTACAATCGGTCGTTGGTAATTTCCTCCTGACCGAATTTCGGTCCACGGTTGATCAATCTCAACGGAGATTAGAAGTGTGTGCGTAAACACAGGTGCACTCTCTATTCGCTCACTCTCATAGTCCGATGACACGGCAATCCTACATGACCGGATAGAGATCAGACGCAGGACCACACAAGAAAATACGTAAAGGCTTTTTGCGCACAACCTTAGAAAGTATTTAAGAAAATATACAGTAGAGTGATATCGTCAACAACATTGCCTTGTGCAGACCGTGAGCAGGTCTCACGATTGAAATGTGCACTCGATCGAGGTACGATCGCGGACGGAGCTCGTGTCGCGACCGCGTTGTTCATACCCGTGCTAACGTTTCATACTTCTGTAGGGTTACTCTATACTTTCTTATTACAATCTAAGTGCACACCACTGATCCTTAACTTTTTTACAGAATACAATTCTCGGCAGAAGGCACGGGTCAATTGGCGGTACTGTCAAACGTTGTCAGAAATGAGGGTGTCTTAGCACTATGGAGGGGAATGCTACCAACCTACGCCAAGATAGGGCCTATGACCGTACTTGTGTTCATATTTCTTGAACAGTTCAATGCAATGTACGTGAGATGGGCTGCTTATTGAAAGCAACCTTTTTATGCGATAGTTGCTCCCTGTGCTCGCGAAGCTGCGTTTTGGTATATAATGGTGCTCTTCTTGCTTACGCTCTTAAATCACTCCAATTTAGACTTACTAGCTCTCATAATTATCCTCCTAGCCTTATTATTCCCAAACTTTGTAGGTCGGCTTCTAATCTAACCAGATGCAGCTGAATATCAGTTTTCTACGGAGCGACTGCCTATCTCACCCCCGCAACCAAATGGGATACGATATTCTAAGGTTAGATCAGTTGTCATGGTTTATGAGGGTACTGACTTCCTATATCGACTGTCAACGATCTTCATGATAACCGGGGCCAACGGCTTAACGTGCTTTCCAAGGTACGAAACAGTTGATAATTAATTTATAATACACACATAACTTACGGGCTGATTTATTATTAGTATATTAAGAGAACTTAAATTCTCATGTTTACCTTTAATAGGTATATTTGACAGATCTAAATCTTCTATCCTTATTACGATCTTTGTTAGAAAGAGAGGTAGTAACTCTAAATTAATTTAGAGCGCAGGCAATAGAATGAGTACCATTTGATTGCCTTTATTTCTAAGCATTGGAGCAATCTACAGGGTTCTCAAGAGGCTACCAAAGTGATCGAGCGAGCCAATCTATTAGATATCAGCGAGGTAGCGTAGCCCATGCTGGCTTTTGCTATCTAGCAGTCGTGGAAGACTGCATGTGCGTCAACTCTTTATGTCCTTGTTGGTAAGTTCATTTAAATTTTCATACAAACATAAATTCACGCCTTTTTCTTATGGGGGTAAATGGAAACTACAGAACGCCACCTGCTGCGGCTCCTACATACCCTATCCTTTTGCCTCGACCACATTCATATACATCTAGTCATATCTACACCTGCGCTGGATATTATATACAGGGTAATTTGTAAAACACCAGCATCCTTAAAAGAGGTAATTAAACTCATCATCATGAACAACTTTTACTATGGGACCGACCCTGAAATCGCAAAAAAATATCGGCTGTTCCATACATTTTGTTGAGTCATGTGAACATGAGCTGGTGTTTTAAAAAAAAACCCTGTAAGTATATAAATAAATTATACCGACATTTTTTATCCATATTATTGTTTGAGAAAGCAGAAGTTAACTAAACAAAAGCAATCGACACCTTAAACAAATATTAAAAAACATTTAAAAAAATAGAAAAAAAATACGAGAGAATCCTTTGTGAATTTCCAATCCAATAAAGTCCAATCTTTTAAAAACGTTACTTTTTTAAACGGTTTTATGGACCTTGTCCTATTTGTTATTTATTTGTTTGATTCAAAAGTAATTGAAATTTTAGCCCCTTCCTGTTGACAGATTTATCTGATTTTTGGTACATATAATACCTTTAGTTTTACGTACGTTTTACGTATTTTACGTATTTTTACGTATTTTTTTTTATTTTGTGTAATTTGTGTTCATACTCTTTTTTTCTTTTTTTCAGTTCAAAGATGTCTAAATCCATAGGTGTACAATGCGTGAGTAGATATTATAGGAGCCATTAGCCATTCTGACGGTGCGGTGGCGGCTACTTCTGAAGTTTAATAAATTTCAGGCTTAAGCTTTTAATAAAAAAAAAACATTTTTTTTTCTTCGAGAAACGTGTAACTTTAAAATATAAATATAATGTAATTTTGTACGAAAACTATTTATAATTATTCTTATTCAATAAATAAGTTAATCTTTGGTTTTTATTTTTAAGTTGTGGATTAACTTGTAACTATTTTTAACCAGGATTTTTTTTGCTACCAGGGTGACGGCGACGCCACGTAAACTTAACCTATCATAAATATCATTAATATCCTAGCTTTACTGGTAAGTACAGAGGCCAGCACATCAAGCTATTACCTACAATTTGTAAAATTTCTATAAGTAAACATAATAATGGCGGGACCAACTTATAATTGAGAGATTATACCACGTATATTATGTTCCATAAAATGTTGCGTAAAATTATTTTACCTTTTTTACTCTAATCACTGAAGGTTCGTTTCTTATAAAGTCGAAACAACGTTTCAAAATTATGTATATTTTCATTATTTTATTTCAGCGCCATCTATATTTACAAGGCTGCACTAGGACTTATGCCCGAGGTTTCCTCAGTAAAAACTTTCAAATTAGTGCCGCTACTCGTTAAGAGATGGCGCTAACATTGACTCTAAAATTTTTTGTTAGAATTTTTTTACCAGTTTTGTTGTTACATAAAATTAACAAGACAAGTAAATAGTTATGGTTTGTTTAGTTAAACGACCATAGGTATTTCTTTGAATTTGAACTAGATAACCAGGGTGAATAGAAATCGGTCAACCTACATGTCCAAGGAAGGCCCTGTTTTATCGCCTACTGCCGGTTAAGTGGAGATATCATAATAAACTCTGATCTTTTTTTAAATTTACCTTTAAATTTAACAGATAATTAATGCCTAATGATGGGCTTCGAAATAGGCCCATAGTTTCTTAGTAGGTGTCTATCACTTTTTAACCCCAACAGAAATAGAGGGTATTACTTAGAGTATAGATAATATTTATTAGATACATTATACTCTTAAATTATTAGCACAGTAAATACCTAAATACAATTTATTTACTGTGGTATAAGTTTGTCGTGTTTATCTGTCTGTAGCATCGTAGCTCCCAAACGGACGAACCGATTTTGATTTTGTTTCTTTTTATAAAGGTGACCTGATCGAGATTGTTGTTAAAATTTTATGAAGGATTATTGTAGGCGAGGTTTATTATTTTTTAATTCATTCTTGTTACAACGTTTTGTCTGACGTTTAAGTAAAAAATAATATTGCTTGGAGTAATTAGATGAAAAAAAAACAAAAACTATATGTACTATATGTATATTATAATTTCCATTCCAATTTACAAGTGCAGTATCTTATTAATTACAGAAATATATTTAGACAATGCGCCCGCGTTGGTTGAGTTGCCACACTTATCGACGCTTACGCACTCTCCTTTCGCATCGCGCAGCAGACCAGGCGCGCACACGCAGCCGCCGGAGCATATTTGAGTGCATATCGGTTCTGGTTCCTCGCATGAAGGCTCGCATGATCCGTTGCACATGTCATATACTTCATTTTGGTTGAAGCATTGCTCTGGAATTGGAATGCGCAGTCGGTTAATACCATAGAAGTAGTATTAGGTACCTAGCCTTCAAATAAATATCTTAGCAGTAAAAATCGAGACTAAAAACATATACCTACACAATATATCATAATAATCATCACCCTGTATTAGTCCACTGCTGAACATGGAACACTGCCACTCCCAATGCGCGCCACTATTGTGCGCTCACTGGAGCTATTTGCCCTCGCCACGCTGGGCAAGCAGATAAGCGATGGCACTAGGAGATGATTGCTGTTACACATAAGGATGCTGCTGCCCATCCTCCGGATCTTTCACTTTGTCGCTTCTTACGACACCCGACGAGTAGGGGTGGTTCTATTCTTATGCCGGTAAACACACGGCACGGTACCATCTTAACAGCTAATGCAGTCTTAACTTTGCCAGAAAAATAGCAGCAAAGCTATCTGAACCAGATGGAAATAAATAATCAATTAATTGCAACTTACCAACAGGGCAGTTTTCCAAAGTCACACACTTATCATTGACTGTGTCTCGCACATACCCTGACTTGCAGAAGCAGCCCATGCTACAGGCAAGCCCACAGATTAATGGTACAGGCTGCTTGCAGGTCAAAGGGCAAGCCGTGCCGCAGGACATAAACTCTTCCTTGGGGCCGCAAATATCCTCTTTGCCTGAAAAAAAATAAAGTTAATATTATGCAACCTGTTGCTTTAAAGATTTGCTAAATTGTAGGAGGTAATAAGGTCCATGAAACTGAACAACTTTCCCCAAGGAACATAGGTCGAAATCTGAAAACGAAAATTTAACTTCCCATTTAAAAGTTAGTCACGTGACCAGTTACTTGAGATTGATTCCTTAGGAAAAGTTGTGTATAGTTTTATGGGGCTTTAGCTCTTAAAATTTGGCAGGTTCACAAAGCAACATCCAGTACTTATATTTCTTGTGGGTAGAAATTTAAAAACTCATTTGATTGTTCTCCCATCCTTGTAAGCTAGTAAGAGAGTTTGGTCTTTCATCACAAACGTCCAGGTCCAAAAGACCAGTTCAACAAATCAGCTGAATTATAATAAAATCCTTCAACTTCTTACCAACACACTCATCAGCAGAAACACAGGTGCCATTATCATCCCTCAGATAGCCATTTTTGCAGAAGCATCCTTCCACACAGTCCGTGGAGCAAATTACTGGACCCTCAGGATTGGAACAATTGAAGGGACAGGCCGACCCACAGAGCAAGTACTCTTCGTTAGGTGGACACTCTTCTGTAACACAAGGAATATTTATTTTTAACACCCAACGCAAAAAGACGGGTGTTATTTTAACCCCCAACGCAAAAAGACGGGTGTTATTTTAACCCCCAACGCAAAAAGGAGTGTTATAAGTTTGACATGTCTGTGTCTCTGTGGCATTGAAGCTCCCAAACGGATGAACCGATTGTGATTTAGTTTTTTTATTGGAAAGGTAACTTTATCTAGAGCAGTGTTTCCTAATTAGTGGTGTCTACGCGCATTAATCTGTTAACAAAAATATTAAATCCTTAAAAATATATTTAACGTGCCTGCAATAGGGGTACGCAAATAAGGTCTTTCGTGGTACGTAAAAAAATCTAATTGGGAACCACTGATTTATAGTGTGCTTAGCTAAAAAAAAAATAGATTTTTTGTGTCGGGGGTGTGATATTAGACGTTGTGTCGTAACTGTCCATAAATTTAATTAGAAATTCAGCAGCACAGTTAGTAAATAAAATAAATAGATAATAATGATAAACGGATTTTAATATACATAGAATAGAATATAATGACTATTACGAAATAAGTTAATTTATTTCCGGTAGAAAAAAACCATGACCAATTGAATGATTGATAAGGAAACGGAAGATTGTTTTCTTTGTAAATGAATGAATGAAATTATTATAATACTTCCTTAAATATATGACATTGCATTTAAAAAGATTAAATAATTTTTAGTAGATCAAAAATGCACTTCAGAAGTAGAACTGTCCTGATTGTTTGTGTAATACTCGTACCTACCTATATACATATAGTATGTTATATGTATTACAGTATATATGTGTAATTATAGTATATATAGAATGTAATAAAAATCTAAACATTTCGAAATCGAAAAATGAAACGAACTGATGTCCAGTTGATGCGTCAGACTTATAATAAAAATCGAGTTTTACGAACTGGACTCTAGGAGTAGGTATATCTATATTTTTGATGGGATACAATTATCAAATAATTTAATTATAAATTAAGTATCATTTGATCCGTGCCTCGGAAAGCACGTAAAGCCAGGTCCTGCCCCTGTTCTCTTTGCGGTCGTGTCGGATTGCCGTCTCATCGCACTATGAGAGTGAGAGAATAGAGAGTGCACCTGTGTTTACGCACACACTTGTGCAATATAATATCTCCTGCGTAGACCAATCTCCGTTGAAATCAGCCGCTATGACCGAAATTCGGTCAGGAGGATATTTCAAATCAATTAAAAGACTTGGAGGCATCCGTCCAAAGTAAAGTTTGAACAATCAATTCGAAAAAAAATATTTAATAGAAACTCGCAAGAACCACTGACGTGCCATTTCAAGTCCTGCCCGAGTCAGTAGTTTTTGCGAGTTTTTTATTAAATAATCATGTGCATAAACATGTAAAAAACGTACATAAAAAATTTAAAAGAACTCTAATGAAACCTAAGGGCCGAGTACCCAAACCAAATTGTATTCACATCCAGTTATCTATAAGATTTTATGCCTCAATTCTCCATTTTTCAATCCAATTAACAGCCGATAAAAACCATTAGTACAGTACCAATTAAGTTAAAAAAGAACCACTGGAGTGAATAAACATGAAAAAGACGGAAGCCTATCTGAAAACAATTTTCCATTGCTTCTGCAAAAAGTAATAAAATACAGATAACCAATTGGCATCCAGCCTCATTTCACAGATGACTAATTATCTTTTTGTTCAGTATCTAATCGTTTGAATTGAAAAATTCCTTCATAATTGAATGAATAGTATATTTCTATTTCATCATTGCGTAGAACTGCACTGATAGCCTAGTGGTATGACCGTCGACTGACTTGTCTCGTATATCGTATGGTTGATGAATAACTTGGTGTCAGAGTTTAAACCACCCGTAGGCCTCTGACATGGCTTTACACACCATTGAAAAATCTCTCAGGTGGGCTGGTTTCATCACGATGTTTTCCCTCACCGTTTTAGCAACTGATAATTAATTTATAATACGCACTTAACTTACGAAAAGTAAGAGGTGCGCGCCTTGGGATCGAACTCGAGACCTCTGGCTTGTCAGTCGACGATCATACCACTAGGCTATTATTGCTGTTATAAATATTTAGTCATAATTTTAAAAAAAATCTAAAACATTCTAGCAAATACGGTTGAACAGTACTGGTGTTTTGTGGTACTGTTTTCTTACTATTGTAACGTGCCGGTCGCGCTGTTTCTTTCTAACGTTCGACTTATCAGTGATTCAGTTGTGAAATAAATACAAAGTTTTTGTTGTTAACAGTGTTTGTGACGATACAGTGAGAAACATACGGTTAGTGTTGTTTACAAACGAATTATGGTCCAACTTGCTACAGGAAATTTGGAAGTATTTATATTGAAAGTTGAATAAGCCTGGTATAAATGTTTTTTAAAAATAAGTGTCGCTTTTTGTTGATTTTTGTTGTTGAATCTGCTATAAGTATAACGCTGAGTAAGTAATGATTTATTTTAGTAATCATCATCATCCTCCTAGCTTTATTATTCCCAAACTTTGTTGGGGTCGGCTTCTAATCTAACCAGATGCAGCTGAATATCTGTTTTCTACGGAGCGACTGCCTATCTGTCCTCCGCAACCCAAAGGATACGATATTAGATCAGTTGTCAGGATTATAAAATTAATCATTTTCTTTTTTTTAATGCAGGAAATTGTTAAACTTACCTACTAGTATATAAATGATTTTGTTTTTAATAACAATTGCAATTTCAATTATGACATTGCAAAAGTAGCATTGGTGCTTTCAAAATGGGTCCATAACCAATGCGCCATCAAGACTGACCAGGCTATCATTTATAAATAATTAAATTAATCATTTTTAGAGAAAGAATGTCCTTCTAACGAAGTACACAGGTCATGCGCGTTCTACAATGAGAACACGTGCTGGCTGCAGGCAGACAGGATGGAGAGAGTCAAGACACCGCCGAAAAAACTGACGCATTGTAAGACAGGGTGTTTTTGCAAGTGAGTTATTTTTTAAACGGTTTTACTTAGCTTGACCTGTTTATTATTTGGTTCAAATTTAGTAATCGATATTTCACCCCCTTCCTGTTGAGATTGATCGAATATTTGGTACACAGCTTTAGTTTTGATGACGAAACCGTTTTACGTAAAAAAAAATAGGTACTTATTTTATTTTCTTGTAAAAATCAAACTTTAGACCACGAATCCGTTGTATTATGTATGCGGCGATAGAGCACGCCGCCTATCGCTCTAATTGACGCTTTGACTGCTTTGACTCTCGCTCACACATTGACGATTAAAATTACTGAATATAGTTAAAAGAAATCGCAAAAACAAAGTTGAGGCGAATAATATTACTTCGTTTCAATAAAAATATCAGTTCGAACAGAAGAAGTTTTCATACATAAATATGTTTATTTTCTTCAAATTAATTTTCGTGTGCGTAGTCTGACACGCACTTGGTCAGTTTTTTTTAAATTATAGTCATAGGTATTGCTAGGCAAAGGTGTCACCCTAATCCAAATTAAACATAACATACTTAAACATAGATTCCTGTATTCAGTATTCTTCAGAGGAGTTAGGCAGAGGTGTATGCAGTACCTACGTACTTACGTAGGTACGTACAGTCGGCAAACTAGTTACGTTGGCAGGGGCGCTAGTTAAGGTTGTAATTTTTTAAAGATGTTATCAACCTAATTTCATTTTATAATATTTTCTGAAAAGGTATGACTGAAACCTATAGAATACAAAACAATTTTACACAACTACATGTACGTTTTTACAAAAAAAATATCCCTAACTAGAAGCCCTTACCGACTGTACGTACACTACGCACTAGCATGTACAAGACCAGTTTAAGAACCTAGACCTAAATTCGGATACTTAGTTATTCTATTACTCCTAATTAAAATCACGCACTTAATTAGCAATTAATGGATTTGGAACCTAAGGCCCTTGAGATAAACAGAAGTTTTAGAAACCTTTGTCTGATTCGGTTAATTTATGCTAATGTAGATGTAATTATAAAATATGCCTTATTATGTAGGTATATCAATTTTAAATTAGTATTTTTGCGTTTTATTTTGACTTTGTTTTAAATGTAGGTATATAAATTTTAAATTAGTATTTTTGCGTTTTATTTTGACATAAAAAATCTATGCAAATTTTTATTTAAAAAAATAATAATTTAGAAATGTATTTTTTTTTCTAAAAAAATTATTTGATAGTGCTTCTGGAGACTTTGTTACGCTATTTCTTCTCTTTTCAGCTTTAGAGATAGGAAGCGGTAGTAAGAGTCTTAATAATAGTATTTTAATTAATTACTTAAACTAAATAATTTCTGAATATGGGCTTAAATAACAAAAATAAAGTTGGAATAATAACTTTCGTGAGTCATACTAATATATGAAATATTGATACGGCTTTACTCACGTATTGTTTTCGGGGAATGCCCGACTAGTTTCGAACTCAAACGGAGTTCATTTTCAAGAGATGGTGTATACGCGGCATATGTAAAAATAAAGTTGGCGGTACGCACAAGTACGCAGTAATACACACAAGTTGACCGGTTTAAAAGTTGTTTCATTATGTACCTACCTAAAACCTACCTAAAACTTCATAACATGACATTAAAAAAGTCACACTAGCACATGTCTGGTTCGAGCCCACACCCGGCTTGCAAAGCGGGTCACCACGTGGTCACCACCACTAACATGTTGTTTTTTAATTTTCAGGAAATCTTTAGTTCGAGAATATCCTGGTGGTCCCTGTATCGTAGCTGCAAGTTGTCGAAACCGAAAACTTCAAGCTCTATTGAAGAGTTTACCTACTGAACAAGTGGCCTATTTCAAGCCTGTGGTCAAAGATTTATACTGCAAACCTTGCCAACAGGAACCACAGGCCACCTTACCGCGACCGCCAGCAAAAAAAGTTACATAGTAAATTATAGATAAACTAGCGGCCCACCCCGGCTTCGCACGGGTACAATATACATATAAACCTTCCTTAAGAATCACTCTATCTATTTTAAAAAACTGCATCAAAATCCGTTGCGTAGTTTTAAAGATTTAAACATACATAGGAATATAGGGACAGAGAAGCGACTTTGTTTTATACTATGTAGTGATATTGATTTAATCTCTATTAAATATTGATATAATCGTATTTTTTGCGAAAAAAAATGTTGTACTCCTTTTTAAGCATATTCCGTAAACGGAGGAGTGTGAAATTTTTTGTTGTTAAAATTTTGCGGAGGGGTACATAAAATACTATTCATACGAGTATAATTGTCAATAATAGGTACCGTGACTGATTGACTGTCAAACAACACACCCTAAACCAGTGGACGTAGAGACTTGAAATTAGAAGGAAATATTCCTTGAGCATAATAAAGGTGCACTAAGGAAGGGTTTTTGGAAATTCCACTGCTGAAATCAGGGGCAAAAACTAGTATTTACTAATCTTCTTCATCGTATGGTTGGTGATAACCAGCTGCCAGAGTTTAAATCGCCCCCGTAGGCCTCTGACATGGCTTTACATACCGTTGAAAAATCTCTCAGGTGTGCCGATTTCCCCACGATGTTTTCCCTCACCGTTTTAGCAAGTGATAATCAATTTCTAAAACTCACATGTATCCGAAAAGTCAGATATACGTGCATGGATTTCGAGCCACAACGGTCATACCACTAGGCTGTCACTACTAACTAGTACATACTTACTAATAGTGACAATCTGTACCAACTTTTAAATTATAGAGATTATTAGAACCACATCTATATAAATAAATAAAATTGAAGCCACTGTTTGTAATAACAGAATAACAAATAAAAATGATTTAAGTATATAAAACAAAAAATATTAACATTATAAAATGCTGGACTATACTAAAATGGTAAATAAAGTAGACTATTATAATGGGCGCTTTATGTATAACATCTTATGCGGAAGAAAATAGCACTTGCTTTTCACCTTTAAGAGGACCAGGGACCTCCCTCCATGTGCTGATGATGATTAACGGGATGGTTTTAGTGAGGTGAAAATCCCACACTACTCAGTCTCTTCCCCGGAAACGGGTCTTTTAAAAGTTTCCCCTCGTAAAAAAAATTAAAAAGGTACCTACAATGGCTACAATAAAGTTAAATTCGTTGGCAAGTAGTGACTTACATTACTAAAATATGGTTCCCAAAAAGCCGCTTTTGTTGTAATTTGTTTAATATTAAAATTATAATTAATAATTATATACATATATAAATATTTTAAAACTTACCTTTTGCAATAAAAATACCGGTGCACACAGCCACGAAACAGGCAACGAAAAAAATATTTTTCTCAAACAATTTAAACATTTTTTTGTTTTTTAATATATTTTTTTTTGTAAATAAAATTTTAAAACAGCCGTCTTTGTCGGCGAATCAAAACACTCTGGTTGTTTAAAAACTAGAGCCAGGGTTGTAACGACCTTTGAATTTGAATGGTTTTTGTTTGATTATAAAAATGTGTCATCCTTGAGCGAAGTGCAATGAAGCGTTGCATTAAAAAACTAGTACTACATTCGAGATCAACTGTTTGTTGCACAACATTGTAATTCAATTTGTTCCCGATATTGTGTATGTGTAGTTATTTTGTATTGTGCATTGTTGTGTTAGGTGAATCCTTACTAAAATAAAAATTGCGAAAGTCATTTTGTCTCTTTGTATGTTTTTCTATGTATTACAAAATTGTTAGGTTATATTTAAGGTTGTAATGAATAAACGTAAAACTGGTACTTATTACTAAGCCTTCTCTGTCCGTGTGTCCGTTTGTCCCATGGCTGTGTGTTTTGAACTACTTAAAATGGTTAGAAGACATTTGAAATTTTATACTTAGACCGCTAATAATTGTAATGATAATGATAGTTGTATCGGCCAATGGATTTGTTCAGTATTGCTGGACACGGCGCGAAGGAGGTTCCTCTCTCTAGACCCCTAACTACCGGTAGCTTGGACCCTGTTCCCAATCTTGTTGTTGGCTCCTACTTTTTAATTTTTAAATATGTATCTTTTTAATAGGTAAGTATTTAATAATATAATTGTAGGTATTTAAACAAATAAATTGAATAATGATAAAATAAAGTTAAACATGCGTTTATGTTGATTTTACGGAACCCTTTGCGTGCGAGGCGCACTTAGCCAGTTTTTTGTTAATCTTTAGTCACCAGTCACCATTTGCCATCATTAAACCTACTATAAGAAAAAGTATGTCAAAGGTAAGTAGGTAGGTAACAATTTTGTACCTTAGTACACGACACTTCGGAAAAATGTATGGTAGGGCGTGCCTTTACCATACATTTTCCGAAGCTTGTCATACAAAAATAAATGAATACCTACAACTACTTGCTCTCGTGGTCGCAGGCAGACTGAGGTGACAAGCATCTGAACAGTTATTTAAAATCTATTGATTTGATGAATTTGATCTACCGTCAACTTAATTTATTAATTTTGCCCACATTATGTAAAAAAATTTAGTTAAAATTAATAAATTTAAATTCTATTATTAAGATTTTTACAACCGTTTCCTGGTGCTTTAGCTGAAAAGAGAAGAAACGGCGTAACAAACTCTCCAGCAGCACCCTATTCTAGCCCTGTCTGCCTGTGAAATATACATAGTATTATGTATAACACATAGACAAGATAAGGGCGTTACTAGGATAATTAAACAATGGAGACGTTTACGTGATTTAAACCGCCAAACACCGAGAAGTGAGACACAAAGGAAATCAGTTGTTACACAGAATAATAAACATACAGTACGGAAAGCACGTACAAACGCTCGAAAACGGCACATGCTTTCCGAGGTACGGAATGTGCTAATTAATTTACTTATAATGCGCGTATAACTTACGAAAAGTCAGAGGTCTTGGGTTCGAACCTAAGAGCTCTGACTTGCCAGTCAATAGGCTAAGATCACGACTCAACAAAAATTGATTTAAGGCGCCTCTTACCGTTAATCCGCTATCTCGCTCGCACATTGAAGATATAAAATCAATGAATATAGTTATGAAAAATCGAATCACACCATATGAAGGAGAACAACATTACTAAGTTTCAGAAAAAAATTCAGCTCGATTAAAACATGTTTTCAATTAAAAAAATAGCTTTAAGTGAATTTTTTTTTATTCCATTTCTATGCATGAAAACATGTTTCGATCAAGCTGAATTTTTTGCTGAAACTTAGTAATGTTGGTAGCTGAGAGAAAAGTCCTCAGGAAGATCTTGGGCCCCGTAAAGAGACAGGATGGGAGTTGGAGAATAAGGAAAAATGCCGAAATTAAAGAACTTGTGCCTGACCCTAACATCATAGCGGAAACGAAATCGCACAGACTGCAGTGGCTGGGCCACGTTGAAAGAATGGGAGAAGATCGCGGTGTAAAGAGAGCCTATCTGGGTCGACCAACGGGTAAACGGCCGGTTGGTCGTCCTAGATATCGCTGGAGTGATGCAGTTGAAGGCGACCTCCGTGAACTTCAAGCCAGTAATTGGCGAGAAACCGTGAAGGATCGCAAGGAATGGAGGAATCTCGTATCGGAGTCCAAGACACACTTTGAGTCGCTGAGCCAACGGAGTAAGTAAGTAAGTAGTAATGTTGTTCTTCTTCATATGTTGTAGTTCTATTTTTCATAACTATATTAATTGATTTTATACCTTCAATCAACTTCAGTGTGCGAGCAAGATAGCAAATTATCGGTAGGAGGCGCCTTAACGTCATTTGAACTCACATACAACCAATTAACACCATAAATAAAGATATCATATCAACAGTTAACACTATAACACGTTTTATGGTGGTAACACACCATTAAAAAAACGTTTATCTCAATTTCTAATTTATATTATAGCTACATGAATATTGCATTAGATTTACGGTAGCTAACAGGGTTTAATGCCATGAAATGATAGCTGCCATAACTGATGGATTAAGGTGCCGTGTTCCTGTGGAGACGCGGAGAAAGAAAAAATAAATTAAGTTTTAAGGCTGGATTTAGAGCAATGTGGTATTATGGACCGTACGGTGTTCCATGCGGACCTCCGACACAAGATGATCGAAACAAAAATCTATAAAAAAAGGTAAAAAAAAAACAAAAAAATACATAAGTACAGCCGAACATAGAACCTCCTCCTTTTTGAAGTCGGTTAAAAATGAGAAAATTAGAAGAGTCTAACATTATTATATCAATGGGATTATTTCCTAGCCCTACTTTGTCTACGTGAAGTCAAATGTCTTAAATCCAAGGATACGGATTAAACACCTCTGACTTTTCGTAAGGATCGTTTCCGGGCAACTTTCAAAATTTTTCTTTTCCTGGAAATTTAAATTTAGATATTACAAACATTTTTTAAAAACCAATCGGTCTAGCACTCCTACCGTTTTTTTAAAGATAAATCTAGCAGTCAATTGCAAAACGTTTTGTAATCTTTCAAAACAGCCTTTCCCAAAGTGAGCGATAACGTCCCCTTGTGGGCGCTGTAGGCCTAAAGGGGGGGGGGGGGGGGGGTGAGAGACCCAGAAAAAAATAGTGGTTTTTAAGTAGTAGGTGAAAAAAACTTATAATTTCTTCTCAAAGTCAGCAGTAGACAAGTTTGGGAACCCCTGTTTTAGAATATAATCAACATCAAATTAAATCTAGTATATCTTAAAGATCCTATTATTAGGATTCATGGCTTAAACCATGCTTAAACCCACAATTCCAAATTCGAATTCTATAGTAGAAACGTAACTGCATCAAAATTGAGATCCTTTACAAAGCGCAATGCGATCGTAAATTAAATTCTGTTTTACCTACTTAAGCGGTCTTCGGACAAGTGATTTTAAACTTTAAAGCTTTGTGATAGAGTTGTTGTTGAGTGCAAAAGTATCGTGGTCCTGTTAGGTTCTTTATTGAAGACAAGTAGAGTGAAAGACGACGGGATTGCATTTTGACTGTCGTCGTTATGTAGGTCAGAGTGTCATCTCCATCCGTGGGCTTTGTTGGAAATTTGGAAGATTTTTCTATAGAGGAAGATAGTTGGAGTCAGAATATTTTTTGCATAGGTACCAACCAAGTGTTTATTCAACAGTATTAAACAAAGTAAACTATTTTTTTTGTGAATTTATTACATGCACATGCATGTTAGCTGCACATTTGCAGCACATGTTAGCTTATTAAATACAACAAAATGTATGGAATAGCTGGTTTTATTTTTTATTTGATTTTATAGAAGATAGAAAATAAAACGGATGAGTACATTTTAAGATGGAAAATCTTAAAAATAACTTCTATTATCAACAAACGCAACATAAAATATTACATTTTCAGTAACCCACTCAATTTTATTTCCACGACGTGGATGTATTGCGACATGCACGCGACAAAATATAATTCTTTCTCATACAAAACTAAGTTATCGCGCAACTAAATCGCATTACTGTCTCAAAAATTAGTGTAAGCGATGAGCGGACAGCGATGAGCGGACAGCGATGAGCGGACAGCGATGAGCGGACAGCGATGAGCGGACAGCGATGAGCGGACAGCGATGAGCGGACAGCGATGAGCGGACAGCGATGAGCGGACAGCGATGAGCGGACAGCGATGAGCGGACAGCGATGAGCGGACAGCGATAAGCGGACAGCGATTTAGTTCCGAATTAATTCCATGCTTGTTAAAACATAGGTACTTAGCAATAAATGAAACAACTTAGCAGAAAATCGTCACTGGAGCACGCCAATTGAACGGTAGCGTAATTGAGTGGAAGGATTAAAAAAGATGTTGTGTCATCATCATCATCTGCCTAGCCTTTTTCCCAACTTGTTCAACATGTTGTATAATAAAGAAAAAAAATCCGAAGAAGATTGGAAGATACAAGGCCACCAATTTGGCTAAACGAACGATACCACATGAAGTAACCGGGTTCCTATAAACATGCCTTTTAAAGCAAGGAGGTGCGCGAAATGCAATCACGAAAATGGTCCGCTTCAAACGTTGCTTAAGCTTAAGCCACACGCCTGCTGTTAGAGCAATCTAAGGTGCATGAGTGTAGTAATGTGCAGTGTAGGCTTAGTAGAGGCAATTTCTGTAATGAACTTTGGAGATCACGTACATTTCGGTCACCATACCTTAGATTGCCCCTTAAAAATTGCTTGTGTAGTAGTTAGCTACAGTGATCATGATGACAATCATCGCGATATACCAGCGCGACGAGCGCTTTTTTCCCAAAGGTTTTTTTAGTGCTCGCTTATCGCTCGTAACTTATACCACAGTATATTTATATACCCTTCAGCCAGTGCATGGAACAGCTGTAGTCTGCAATACCACGTTATTACATCCCGATGCGAACAAACCAGGTACTAGCTCGGTAGATTGAAGCGAGCATTCAATTTGCGTTTTGGAGTAGCTCGATATGTTTGTTAAGGCTGCTGTCTGGCGCCTTAGCTGTTATGGATGAAATTTTTCTTTAGAATATTTTATTTCGACTTAGAAAAGGTATTTGCCATGCGAAAGGTAATGGTCTTTTTTTGTATAGAAAAGATGAAAAGAGCGTATGGATATGATCAGATCATCCCTACCTGCCTAGTTTTTTAGGCAATTTACCGACAGGGCTCGTTAATGATTAAGGGGTTTAATTAGATTTCAAGACAGGATGGTTTTTGTTGTGGTTTGTTCATAGAAATTATGTCTGTAGTCATCGTACCCGCCGCAATACAGAGGAGTATTCTAATTAATTAATATTTATAATTTCAAAAATCTCTGCCAGTTGATAATTTCCTTGCAATTGATAAAAAACCTTTTTTTTTAACTTTAGCCTTTAAGTAAGATACAGGCCTGCATTTGGAGCGCAATTTGTTTCCTTATTTCATATTTCTACGGTTGATTCGCCTTAGATTGCCCAGCCAAAATATATAACGTCAAAGCGACATTCGATTTTAATCTAAAACAAACGGATAACATGTCAATATAAAAAAGCAATACAAATTCACCTCAATACTTTCGCCAATAAATCTTGCAAGTCTACCGACCCCCGTTAGGCAAGATTTTATGAAGGCAGTAACTCTTTCCAATATGCAATAAAGTATAGAAGGTCTTCTAGTAACAATATTGTACGAATATTGTTATTTCACGCCGATATTCTGTGGGAAAATGCGACTACCCCAGTCCTGCATGACTGGAATCGCATGTCCACTATGAAAAATAGCATAAATATACCTATTTATAATACTCTAGTAGAGGAAAGTTTTGTGTTTTCGAGGATTTTAATGGACAAAACCTTCTACGCCTAACTTTTTAGTGTAAACTTTGACCCACATGTATAAGTAGAGATGTTCTGACTGATTTAATGTTGACAATGATTGGTAATAGAGAAATGAGTTAACGGAGATTTCGCTATTGTGTGCGTGACAGCCCAAGGAGATAGACCACCCAATACCTACATAGTAGGAGGAGAGTAGAAGATTCAATAAAGATTTATTGTTTGTTAATGTCATGTCATAAGGCTAAAATTACTCGTGATGCCAAACTAAAGCTTTGTTTGGTTAATTGGAAGCTGGAACCTATTCTTTAAAAGTTTTAGTGGGGCTTTATTGAATGTGTTAATATTTCTACATAGAGTATACATAGTTCAATTTGGACTACTTATAAGTGACATATTCCAACTTTAATACATAGAGATGATCATGCAGAATTTTAGAAGCAAAACTTCTAATTTTCAACATCTGCTAATCTTCAGTGGCTGTCATAGTCTATGCCATAGAAATCAATATCTTTGGTCTATACTAACATTAAAATTCTCGCCGATCAACCTTAAAAATTAAACCTTTTATCTTAGAGTGCTGGCACGTAATATAAATATCCAAAATAGAGATTATTTTCAGACGTTTTAAAATTTTAATATTTCCACCCCTTTTCATGCTATTTTCAATAAACCGCAAAACAATAGACTATAGACAATAGATCTTTATTAGAGATTCTTGACAGTGCGCGAATGTTTGCCGCGTCTGCTAGTCCACAAGAGCGCAGCCATTAAGATATTCCTATTTGAAGGAATGCTAGAAATATGTGGCCGAGTTCAATGGATGCGTTTAGTACTAAACTTCGCGAGAGTGAGTGTAGAATCTAGCTGCATTTACTTAAGTATTTCAGAACTTTGTAGGTACTTGTTCATCATTACATATATTCTGATACCTAAAAAGTGCAATTAAACTAACCTAACCTATTCTCTCCTAGACTAGACGCCATTTTGCCGCATATTATGTCATAACTGGCAGTTATTAAACCTTAAAGTTTTAGAACCTTTTCAAAATTGCCTATTCATGCGTAAGGTAAGAATACCAAACAACAAGCGATTATTTGCAGCATTATTAACACACATAATATAACACAAATGAAATAAACTTAATGACAGTGACGAAACTATCACCACTACTAAAGTCACGCACGCCCTTTATACAAGCTCTTATGTCGTGAAGAGCCTTAATTTATATAAAGTCATTAAACAGCGTATAAATCATAGACACTAAGCATAATGTGACATTTTAATGCGGTTGTAATGTACGCGTCTATTGTTGCACCATCGTTGCCCACTTGCATATAAATGAATAGGGTGGAAGCACTGTTTTCGACCGACTCGCGAGTGCAGGAATTTTCTTTTTCCCTTTTTTGGACGTGGCCCCACATTAGTGCTTTTCTTTCTGTACATGTATGGGTGCAGCTCATTAACTTGCAAATTTCTGTGGAGTTTACTCGTTTTAGATTTGCTGCGTCAATTGTAACAATAACATTTTAATATTACGTTCTTTTGAGCTTCAATAGAAACTTGACTATTACCTATTTTTTTTTTATTCTGGTAGGTAAAAAAAGTACTACAGGTATAGACGCCAACACATCAAGCTACCCAAAACTGTCAAATTTTCCCAATCAACTTTGAACCTAATGCTTTAGCGAGAAAGTTGAAAATCTATTAAAGAAATTGGACAGATTGTAGTAACTTGATGTGCTGGCGTCTGTACCTGCGGAACGTAAAGAGAATCGAACTTAAATAAACTAATTATAAAATCGTACAGACATTCGCAAATAAAATGTTATAAAACATTGTCCGACTCAAGTGACAAGAAAATATCTTGGACTGACATAAATTAATTATCATTAGAGCATGCATCTTAGAGTAAAATTTTTGCCTTAGAGGCATGCATAGTTTTGTCATCTGAGTTTGTCTTACAAACAGCCATTACGCTATTTAACTCATATTTTTGTTTAAACTCGACTTATGCAGGTCGTAATTATGAACCAATACATAACTCAATTGTCATATGTTTAATACATTCTGTTAATTCCATAAAATATTCAACAAAAATCTGGTATGGCCGACAATAAGGCATCCCACCCGAGCATCGTATCCCACTATTACGAAACCGGATGCATTTGTTAGAATCAAAGCGTCGAGGGGACAATGGCGTTAATAATAATATGATAATTTTGTGCATTTTCACCTTCCGACATCCTATATCCACGGCACAAATTATAAGTAAATAGCTTTTTAGGATTTCGTACCCAAAGGGTGTCAGTCAACGGGGCGCTATTACTAAGTCTATGCCTCTCTGCCTGTCCTACCTATAAGGCGCCTATTTTCTTAAACTGCTGTCTTACTCTCACATTAAAGATATACAATTCATTTCTTTTAGTATTTTTATGGGATCAAACTGATTTTTTTCTAAAACTTTGTAATGCCATTTTCCTTAACTTAGTTTTTTTGCGATTTTGCGGTAATAATACCGCAAAATCAGATAGCAAATAATATAATAAATAAGCCTGTAACTGCAGGTGAGTATGTGTTCAAGCTGTGTGTTAGTAGCACTGCAGGGTTAAGGCCTCTTCTCATAGTGAGGAGGAGGACAAGAAGGTTTTCGTACAAGACCATTGATACATAAAAACTCAAGACATGTTATTTTGTTTAAAAAAAGCGCTAAATAATAATAAATTATTATTATCGCTACCGCTTATGCCTTAAGCCGCCGCCGCCACATGGATACATTTATGTTTAAAACATACAATTGTATCAGAGCGATATTAAGCTATTACTTAGCGTAGCTTTCAATGGGATGATGCATTATTTATGTAATGGAAAATGTCATAACATCACGCTTTTATTACTTGAAGAGTTTGGCAGAGAACGACTACGACGATAGACAGCTACTGCTTGCTATGTTTTATTTTTTCGTTGCAAGACTGGGGCAAAGAATGGTGCACCTCTAACTTTTAGTTGGAGGATTCTTCGATAAGTCGATGATACATAATTATTATAATATTTTCGTCTAATTGTTTACAAAAGTTTACGCTCTGAAAATTTTGCCACATTGATGGCGTTTTGTAAACTGCACAGTGGCACAAAACACCGAGAGTACTCTCGGTGTTTTGTGACAGTGGTCACTCATACTGCAACTGTTACAGCTGCAGCGGGCAGGCTAGCAAATGTCGTGCGTTTTGCAGGTTCGAACCTGGTATGTACCAATGTGACTTTTTCAGTTTCATTTGCACTTTCCCAGTTAATCTAAGACACCACTGACTAACGGTGAAGAAAGACATCATAAGGAAACCTGGACTTAATAGTCTGAAATCGCCAACACGCAGTGAGCTAGCGTGGTGATTAATGCTCAGTCCTTCTCTGTATGAGTAGAAGCCTTTGCTCTGCAGTGAGAAAGTTACAGCTGGTTAATTATTCTCATTTATTTTTAAGAAATAAGTAAATTTACGTTTTGTTGTATGCAAAAAGCCAATTGCATAATATCCATTTAACCGTGCATCGAATACATTTTAAGCCCGCACATCACAATTTATCACTTAAAATCGAATGAAAAACGGTCATGCATTATTTACATAGTTTCGAACGTTGATCGTCGTTCAGCCGTTCAATTCATTCGCGAATATTTCCCTATATTTATTGCTTATTGGAATTTTGTTTTCGATTATATTTTCTCTGTCTTTGTTGCTGATCAGACGTTAAGCGAGCCGACCATTACGCTAGTCAGAAGTGTGACCCGGAGCGCGTTCCATAAACGAAGTTGGATCTACCTACTAAACATGCATAATTATGCTGGTTAGCCATCTAAGTAGTATGTTAAAAAAGAAACTAGTTCTATGAATAGATATCCATTTATCACCCCACTTATATACATGACAAATCTTAATCACTATAGCTCATATAAAAATAATTACGTTCTTAACAAGAAATCTAAAAAGAAAAAGTTTCCGGAAGCTGTCTATCAAATCACCATCAAGATTATGATGGATGTGTGAGGGAGCAAGACAAATAGAAAGAGACACAGATGGTACAGATAGCTTATCAGTGGTACGAGGTTCATTGGAAAATCGAATTTATTGCTACAGCTTCAAGGTATGTTTTACTTATCACGATTATTTAACGTTGACTGTAAATAAGGTCTTAAATTGTAAATGTGAAAATTTTTAGAAAATTAGTGTACTTATAGGTTGATGTCATTCAAAATTACAAGCATTTTAAAACTTTTTAAAATTATTTCAAACTATCTGTTGCCCTGTGCCCGGGACTTCGAACGCGATTGACTAAAAATAATAAAAAGTGTGCATTTTTTTACCATGGTAACGAAAACAACAAATATTTTAATTAATTCAGAGTAGTTACAAAAAAATGGTATTAATATAATATTTTTGATTGCTACATTAAACTTTTTTATTCAAAATAATTTGGATTATATTTTTCAAACATTTGCAACTCAAACACAGTCATGATTAGGGCCCGGATTAATATGTAAATACATATTTTTAATTTACACGATTTTCGGTCTAGAATGTGTTCTCTACATCGATTATCATATTTACAATGTGAAAAACGAATTTTTATTTTCCATATTTTTCCATATTTTAAGGTATTTCAAGGTTAAGTCCATATTTTACAAAAATATATCACAATCCTCCATATTTTCCATTTTTATATCGTAGAACAAGAGTTAGTTCACAAAAATTGATATAATTTTACGTGTTTGCATTCTCGCCACCATGACCATAAGGGCTACGGCCACGCGTATTTCATTTCTCTCGCGTTTTATTCGTTGTATTTTGATTTTTGATTCTAAGTTCATTCCACATCTCTCATTACGTCATGTCACGTGGAAAGATTTTTCAGCCAATATAAAGCTATACCACATATACCACATGTATGTGTGTATATGTGTGTATGTGTTGCAATAAATGAATGAATAAATAAATCAATGAATATTTAGACCAAATCGTCAGATTTAATTTTGATAATTTAAAAAAAGCACTTGATTGTCTACTGCAACCATGTAGTGTAGTGTAGTGGCTGATGTAGTGGAAGTTGATAAATGCAAGGCAAATAAATGATTCCTATTCTTGAATATTTTTTTTTTTAATGTATGTGTTAAGTACTTTACTCATTTCAATGTCTTTAATGCAAAAAGGCAATGAAAAAGGTAAAGTACCTACCTTTTAAGGTACCTACTGTTATTTTTTACTCCATATTTATTCCATATTTTACATTTTTACTCCATATTTTTTCCATATTTTACATTTTTTCGTCCATATTATATGTACATATTTTGAATTTTTTAATACATATTTTTCCGGGCCCTAGTCATGATTAAACCGTTTTAAAACAGTTTAATATTTTTTTAGATTAGTAAAGTATGACCTTATATGTATACCTAAGTAATTGTCAATTATCACAACAATCTATAATGTAGATTAAATAGATAACTAATGAATAGATCTTGTTTCTGTAGATAGTGTAGAAGTTGAAAGTGCAGCATCCGGTTTGGGTATAAGTTTCGATTACCGGGTCGGGCAACTATTTGATTTTTCTTATCAAGAAATTCTCATCGTTAATTATTCATAGTTAAATAGCTTCACAAAATTAGCCAACTACGCAGGAGATATTATAATAGTACAAGTATGTGGACAAACACAGGTGTACACTCTATTCCCTCACTTTCATAGTCCGATTATGGAACGGCAATCCGACACGACCTATAGAACTATTCATAGAAGAGAGATCAGGCGGACCAACGGCTTTACGTGCTCTCCGAGGCACGGAGTAAGTGATAAATCATTAATAATACGCACATAACTTACGAAAAGTCAGAGATGCGCGCCTTTAGGTCGAATTTGAGACTTGCCAGTCAACGGTCCTACTCGTACCACCAGGCTGTACGGAATATGTATACTGCCAATTCTTGAGTAACTTAATAAGAAATTTGAAAAAACAACTGATACGGATGGGATTCGATCCCACGATCTTCGGAGTACCGTGCCGACGCTCTAACCGCTGAGCCACCGTATCCCATCAGTCGGCTTCTAAAACTGCAAAGTTTGGACTACTGAGTCGGATACGTAATGTATTCCGATAGATATTACCAGTCCACACGCCCTAGGCGTAGAAAGAGATTTGAAATTTCGACTGATTCTGATGGGATACGGTGGCTCAGCGGTTAGAGCGTCGGCACAGTACGTCGAAGATCGTGGGTTCGAATCCCATCAGTATCAGTTGTGTTTTTCGAATTTCTTATTAAATTATTATACTTAATAAGCTAAAATGTGCTAAAACCTTAAAACTAAAGCTTCTTAAACTTCACAACATTGTTGTTTATAACAACACAACAAAGCCTTGTCCAAATGACTATATTTCTTTTTTTTCTCCAAGTAAGGGTTGAATGACACAACAAAAAAACTTGAAATGCCCCATAAAATACAGACACAGTAAGGGGTGTATTAAAAACTTGGGTAGGGCACTAAGGGGGAATTCAAACCCCCTTATTTTATATTATTTTATGTTTGAACTTTACTGTAATGGACGACTTAAATATAATGTATATTTGTGGGATATTTATATTTAAGGTTTTTAAAAAGTTCTCTGTAGAGGACTTTGTACTAAGAAGCGCCGTTATGCGAGAATTTAAGTAACTTTGAGAATTGTGAATTCATTTATGTCTGGTATAGGTATAAATAATATATATTTAATAAATATCTTTTTACATATACTTAACGGTTTTGTCATCAAAACTAAAGCTGTGTACCAAATATCAGATCAATCTGTCAACAGGAAGGGGGTGACATGATTAAGTTATGATTTTATAAATCTCAAAGTATCGACAAAAACTTAAAATAAAATGTTATTTATACTTTATTTTTACCCATGTGCGGCCACTACGCGACTCTGGCAGAAATTGTTGAAGTCATCAGCAGATTGCCATAAACAAGAAAAAAAAATATCGATTAGGTACTAAATTTGAACCAAATAATAAACAGGTCAAGCTAAATAAAACCGTTTAAAAAGGAGAAGACGCTCTTACCGCTAAATATAACATGTGCTATACACACACGTAAAAAAATCACAAAAAAAATAGATACGAGAGGATAGGATAAGAGATAGGGTTTGAATCTCGCCCCTTGTTTTATTAGTTTTTGGGGCTCCAACATACTTGCCAGTGTCCAATTAACATGCCTTCCTAGGCTAAAGGACTCGCCACACGGAACCGCTTCGTAATTCAATTCCTTCTAAGGCGACTTACATCACAGTGCAGCGATATATGCACATTGCTGTGTAGGTACTGTCGTGAAGAAAAGCTTTAATACAAATATAATAGCAGTTTGAATAGGAGACTTTGAGAAAGGAGATTGAATTGGTGTAGGAAACCAGTTACGTAGAAGTATAAAAAAGCCTTCATGGAAACCGGTTTCCTTGACGGCCGAAGCGGTACATCTATTGAAAGGAAATAAAAATATAATTATTTAGTTTTGAAAAAACAACTGATACAGATACCATTCCCTACACTTTTTCAATGTTAAATGTACTTTCTTAGGTTATCTAAGACACCACTGACTAATGAAGGAAAACATCGTGAAGAAACTTGGGTAAAGTCCAGGTCCTGGATATAGTCTGAAATCGCCAACCCACATTGGTGGTTGTGGTGTGGTGTGGTGACACAGTAGTGATTTATGCTTAATCTCTGTATGAAAAGAGGTGTTTGCCATGGAGTGGGACAGTTACAGGCTAATTCTTTTTTTTTTTCAAAGAATTTTCTTCCTTCTAGGAAGAATAAGTTGAAACTTGTCGTGCTGTTTGAAACTTTATTATTTACAAGAATTCTAAAAAAAAAGATGTAGGTTTTGTTGCTTATTTTTAGCCTCCCTAGCTGATTTTTGAAAAAAAACATTCAATGTACAGACTTTTCAAAATCTACGATTTTATTATATGTAGTATAGATTTTCATTAAATTATTATTATTGTCCTCTCAAGTTGTAGTTATTACAAGATTTCTTTATTTATTTCTGGAAAAACAGTCGCAAAAATGTCAAATTTACTTGTACACTTTAGTTACCGACAGTACCTAGGTACTTAGAGTACCTAGGTCGTGACACTCTAAATGTCAACGTGTACAAATCGAATGTTAATGTGTTTTGTAAGTACCTAGAGGTACCTACCTTACTTCCTAATGTTTCCTTATGGGTCTTAACCTGTGCTAATGTTAGTATTGTATTACCTAACATTGGGTATTTGTGGAACTGTAAATATCTAAAGTTTACACGGCCGATCGGCACTAACGCGAGTAAGCCCAAAAAATAAATTTTAAAAACTTTACAGTAAATCATCATCAGCCTGTTAATCCACAGCTAAACATAGGCCTCGCCTAATGCTCCATATCTTTCCCTTTGTTGCTTCTTACGACACCCGTGGAACGAGTAGGGGTGGTTCTGTTCTTAGGCCTGAAACCACAAGTCTCAAATTAAATAAAAGCTTGTAAAAAGCAGCCTATTTTAAACTTCCATCTTTCTAAGCAAAATAAAGCAAGTCCAAGCAACAACTACAAAAAAAATAGACAATGTAAAGTAATAATGTCTCGCAACTCTCTCTGCCTAGCCCTTTGAGGCACGAGTTTATAGTTTAGACTAGAGAGTTTAAGGGAAGTTTGTAGACTGACTGGTTAGTAACCGGAGTACCTACCTAACTGCTCCAATAGTTACAAGTTTGTGAGCCGCCTCTTCGCGCTAATCTGCTATCTTGCTCGCACATTGAAGTTGATTAAAAAATATCAATTAATATAGTTATGAAAAGTTGAACTAAACCAATTGAAGGAGAACAACATTACAAAGTATAATTATTTAATAAGAAAATGCAATTAATAAGCTATCATGTGCTATAACATGTAAAAAATTCACAAAAAAACATTACAAAGTTTCAGCAAAAATTTCAGCTTGATTGAATCAATATTTTCAAATAAAAAAAAAGCTTTAAATGAATTTTTATTTTATGGCGTTGTATATTTAAATAAACTGATATTTTTTTAGAGCGGTGACAGCGGAAAATAAAAATAAAAATCTTAAAAACTAAGAGCCGATTTCACCACTGACACTAAACGCGATCAATCGAGTTAAACTCGGTTCAAGCGTTTAACTGTGTTCAGAGCTGCAGTTTGGGTATGGCTGAACTTAATTTAATTAAACGCGGTTATTAAAGTGAATGGTGATATTGAGCCTAAGTTTGTAAGTATACTAAAATAATATAAAAGTGTTTCATTTCATTTTGTTCATTTCATGGCGAGAAAATCATCATAGAAATACGTAAGTACCAAATACTATTTTGAATCGTAGTATGAGAAGTGCGCCAGTGGCGCCCCCAATTATTCCAGACTGTTTTTTTGCCAAACCGTACGTTTGGTTTTGATATTTCAACATAGAAGCTTGGTAAGAACCTTCTTTTTACAAAAAAAAAAAAATTTTAGCCTTTAACACGTTGACTGCCACGCCGCAGACAATGCAATTCTTATTGTTCGCGGTCACCCACAGACTTACTAGGGATGACTCGGTCACCGTTGACCGCGGTGGCAGTCAAAGGCTTAATTTTTTTTATTTTTTTTTATTTGTTGTTTTATTGTCAGTCAGTAGTTTTAGAGAGGCAAAGTTATAATAACCGTACCGTCCGCTCAACAACAACGCTTGCAACAGGGAAACGGTCGTTAACATCTGAATTCCAGTTCACGTTCCATTTCTAGTACCGCCAACAAAACAATAGTTACTATATATAAACAAACAAGTACAGTGTGCAAATAAAGCTAGTTTACATTATACAGGGTGTTACAGTTTGTGCAGACATTAATTCTTGATTTATTCGTGAAAATCTTTCACGTCACGTCAGCTTTTATTAAACGGTTTTATTTAGCTTGACCTGTTTATTACCTGTTGACAGATTGATCTGATATTTGTTACACAGCTTTAGTTCTGATGATCGAATAATATTATTATTTAACTTGCAATATAATATTTGCAATGTAGGTATTTTTGTATGTGTTGATATTCCAATATAACCTGTTAAATACGATGTTTTTATAAAAACTTATTAAGCTTAAATCCTAATCTTAACTAATATTATAAATGCGAAAGTAAGTTTGTAACAGTGGTACCGGTTCAGTAGAACCGATCATCCTGAAATTTTCCATATACGTTGTCAGGTGTACAGAAACGGACATAATACCTTTGATCCCGAAAAAAAGTAATGTTTCCGAGGAAAATAACATAAATACGAGTATTCTTATGATTTCGAATCATGATTGAACTATAAATTCTAATGAATCAACTTTACTCGCATAAATTGTATTTTTCAAAAAAGTTGTTTCATCATGTTAAATGTTCGCGAAAGTTTGAGACTATAATTATGTATTATATAAATTCTAAATTAACGCGAGTGAAACTGCGGGCAAAAGCTAGTTAATAAATAATTCAAGAGGGTTTAAATCCCGCAAGTAAAACGTTTCTTTCTTTTTACAAAATTTCGTATTTTTTAGTATTTCCTGTTTTTTTTTTTACTATATTTTATTTATAAAATATCTCATACGCACCTCTGGTCAAGAGCCTTATTAAGGTTTACCTTTACCTTACAGACCTTAAATCAATTTTACCATTACCTAAAGCTATTAGTTTATCTGTCCCACCGCAAAGTAACACGCTGTATAACATTAAATCTGTTTGTTTTGCCCCCATTATATACGGAACCATGGTGTTTATGTTGTTTTTGTTATACGGGTCCCGGATTCTGTGTAAATATTACGTACTACCTATCCAGATTCAGATCCTCATTTAACTTGTGGAGTAACGTAATAACAGATGTCTCCTAAAACTATGATTTGTTCCTAAGCTGATATAATTTTTCAATTTGTTGTACATCATTCTCCTAGCTTTATTATTCTCAAACTTTGTTGGGGTCGGCTTCTAATCTAACCAGATGCAGCTGAATATCAGTTTTCTACGGAGCCTATCTGACCTCCGCAACCCAAAGGGATACGATATTCTGAAGTTAGATTAGTAGTCAGGATTTTATGAGGGTGACTTCCTTTAACGACTGTCAAAGATCTTTATGACAACCGGGGCCAACGGCTTAACATGCTTTCCGAGGCACGAAGCAGGTGATATTTAGTTTATAATACGTACCTACATAACTTAATCATCAAAAAGAAATCATCTAATAAGCCTAATAAAATAAAATCTAAAATCAATATTCGCTTTCGTCATAACATTTGAATATCGAATCATTTCCATATTTGCATTCAGAAAGTTCGAAATTCGAATGCAATAAACCGCTCCGCAAGATGGCGCCAATAAAACATACGTCATAAAGTTTCGTTGAAAAACGCAATGAAAACTAACTTAACTGGCTACGACATCGTAAATCAGTAGTTTTGGAAAGTTACTATAAAAGTTGGGGTTAAGTTTGAATAAGTAAAAACTTTATGAATGGTAGCATGTGGCATTTCTATATTCCAGCTTGTAATGTTTACTGGTTTATGCTAGTGTTGAATTAATATCGAGTCGTGATAGCCATACTGGTGGTGACCGTTGACTGGCAAGTCAGTGGTCTCGGGTTCGAACCCAAGGCGCGCTCTGGCTTTTCGTAAGTTATCTGCGTTTTGTAAATTAATTATCACTCTCCGTGCCTCGGATAGCACGTTAAGCTGTTGGCCCCGGCTGTCAATTGTAGATCTTTGACAGTCGTTACGGGTAGTCAGAAGCCCGAAAGTCTGACAACCAGTCTTATTAAGGGGTATCGTGTAACCCAGTATCTGGGTTGTGGAGGTCTAATAGGCAGTCGCTCCGTGTAAAACACTGGTATTCAGCTGCATCCGGTAAGACTGGAAGCCGACCCCAACATAGTTGGGAAAAGGCTAGGCAGATGATGCTAGTGTTGAATTAAAATGTGTCCGACAAAATACGAAGCAAACTACACCAGAATAATTGTCTCTGGGTACTCCGGGTATTGTTTTTATGTAACACAGCAAAGCTATTAGGATAGCAGGGCCGCGAGCTAACGTTGTGATTTTTTCAAGAAGTCATCAATACATATAATTATTTAATAAGAAAATTTGAAAAAACAACTGATACGGATGGGATTTCCAAATTAACAGTTGTTTTTAAAGTTTATTAACAATTGTTTTTTCTTATTGATACATTTAAAGTTCACATAGACCCTATCGGGCACAAAAATTTTGTACAATAATAGTTGTAATTATTATAAAATAAGTAACGAATCAAAACCATAAATTATAGATAATGTCACAATAAAATAAAATAAATGTCAATAAATAAATACAATAAATGGCCACAAATCAAAATAGGAAATGAATATAATGTCCCTTCATCACAATGTCACAAACCATCTTTCGCATAACAAGAGCACCAACCAATTACAATTTTATTTATAGCTAACAAAATTATGCAATTTTTAATAGGCAGTAACCATAAATTCAGCCATTTTAATTATCTTCCAGCGGTTTATTGTTGTCGTAAAACGAACGCCTGCTCTAACATAAAACGTTTCGATAAAGTATCGTTTTAGCTCTGGTTAATAAAATACACCGTTAGCAATTATAAACATAGTTAGCAAAAGATTACTATCGTGTTTAAACTGTTTAATATTCATACAAAACTTTGTAAATATATTTTTTTCAGGGTGAGGCCACATACAACTTGTCCCCTCTTTTTCAGAAGTCGGGAACAATAAATACAAGCAAAGTGAAATTAGTTATTATGAGAGGTTTGCTATCGTCGGATAAAGAGTTCCGAAGTCCAACATCATATTATCATGATAATATTTATATAGGATCAATCGGAGAGTACACTCTTTCAAATGAAAAAAGATAACTCAAATTGGCTTACTGATAACGGAGTAATCGGTGGACAAACATTTAAAAAAATACGCTTTGAATTGAGAGGAGGTTGTCAGTTCACCTTTTTTGAAGTCGGTTAAAATAATTATATCGACTTTAAAACTCTAAAAAGGTTTGAATTACAACATTCGTTTTGGGTTCCAGAAATTCCAGACTTCTAGCGAGACCTAAAAGGCATTAAAAGGCCTCCAGCTAGACCAATTAAAGTAAATCTAAAGCAGTAGCTAAGAAGCTAAGGGCGCCCCTAGTGTGACTCCTCGGGCCTCGGCTTAGGGTACGGATCTTGATTTTTTTATAAGCGAGGCAAAAGTGAAAAATATCGTCGATTTAAATACATAAAATACACATAGGTACATAAACCACAGTCAAAGGAATAAATTAAAAAAATATTCAATATAAATAAGGATCTTGTACAGTTCCAATCATCCTAAGCAAACTTCGGAATTGGTTTCTGATAAGTACACCATTTTCCAAGTTTAAAATAGGTACATTTGAAAAATATATAAAAAAAGATAAAATCGTTAAACACCTAAATACATTTTTTTTTAAATAAATTTGTAAAGTATTTAAAAAAAGAAGTGAAAAAAAAGAATAAATTTATATAGGTAAGTACCTAATAAATTATCTACCTACCTAAATAAAAAAAAATATGGAGGATTTTTCTTTTTTTTTAATAGATTTATGCATGCGACGCGAACACTAAAGTCCTAAATCTTTGAAGAAAAAAAAACCGATTAAGTACAGGCTTTGTGATAAAAAAAATCTGTTTTTTTTTTCGGCTTTTTTATAGGTATTAGTTAAGAGATCCCAGAGAGTAAAAATCTCTCAGGCCTAAGTGCAAAAAACGAATCATCAAGGAGGTATAAACAATTTGTATATGTATTCCTTGCGAATCGCTAACTGACACCTTTTTTTTTGTCGTGTGGATAACTCTTTATGAGTACCCCCACCACTAAGGGCTGGCGATGGTGTTATGTCCGACTCGCACGGAACCTCTGGGTGGAAATACGGTTTTCGCTTACCAACTCATGTCATCAAAATATGTATCGTTCGTAATACATAGGTAATGCTTCAATAAATAACTGCCTTTATATCGCTTTTGTGTCGTGTGGCTCTTTGGTTACGGACCCGCTTTGCAAGCACTTGGATGTGAGCTCAAACCTGGCATGTACCAAAGTGACAGTTTCAATATCATTTGTACTTTTCCGCTGATTAATGGTGAAGGAAAACCTCGTTAGGAAACCTGGACTTAATAAATCTGAAATCCCCAACACGCAGTGAGCTAGCGTGGTGATTAGTGCTCGAGCCTTCTCTGTACGAGAAGAGACCTTTGCCCTACAGTGGCACTGGCGGATTTATTATATTATTTAATATATCGATCCTCTTTTCAACTTAAACGAATTATTTCACCGTGGAATAAACACCATAATTTTCCACGTCAAATCCCGTTCACCCTAAATGCAAAAATATTAAAGCAGCCTCAAAATCTAAAATGCAATATGCTTTATAAAGCGATCATTTATCATTTTCGCTGTAGATGTCGCTACAAGCGCTCGCGCCGTCAAAATATTATAATTGATAGATGGGAAAATATTGAAGCTTCGTTGTAAGACGGGCCGAATGGAAATAAACTGAAGGGGTTTGAATTTGGAATGATAATATTTTTGGAAAAAAAAAAGTTAGATGATTTTTTTTACGGTTTTCTGCTAGTTTGGTGTTTAGTAATTAATACAAACATTGTATTTAATGTTCAGTCCAGTTCAGCGTCATTATACAGGGTGTATCCGAATTCGTGTAGTTCCCTTAAACGGTAGGTTCTATTGCTGATATAGATTGGCCCTGCACAGGTTTTAGCTTGATTAAAAATCATAAATATTTTTTCCTTTTTTTGACTTGCAATAAGTTCAGATAGTCTTATTATTACCCACTGATGCCTAAATCACTTAAAAACAATTAATAAAAAAACTTAAAATAAAAAATAATAAAAATTTGGGATGGGATATTTATTTTTGCGGCCGTGGGGTCACTGACACAGCGCGGCGGCGCGGCGGCGCAGCGGCGGGCGAAGCGACGCGCGTTCCGCGTTGTCGAGCGCGCTCGTCGAGGTCACGATCTCGGACTTTCGTCGCGTGGCGCCCGGCCAGCTGATGTTTCAACCACTTCTTGGCTTTACAATTTACGTAGAACTAGACGATTTTAATATCAGAGATACTACGGTCCAGTTGATCTGGTTTTATTAGTGATATCATGTGAAGGGCAAACGTGGGGCAACATGGTTTTAAATAAGTAGCCGCCGCGCCGGGACCGCAGGCCTTCATTTAGAGAACATCCACTCACGACGTTTGCGATTAGGTACTAGACACAGTCAAACTAATGAAAACTTACTAAGTATCAACCAAAATGTTCTTACAAAATACGAAATTACATTGGGCCCAACAAAGAAACTTGTGTAGGTATTTATGCGAAATCTAGCACTTTTACATGACCCTGGAATCGAATTCCGTTCCCTGGTTAACGATCACTTTTCTGACAAGTCATTGACACAATCAAATTAACTTAACAAAATGCTAAAGAATTCCATGCCTAAAATGATACTGACCCCTTTCTAAATGTTTTATTCTATCATGCTGCCTTAATTATGCGGTTAATTTTAATTCAAATAAAACAATGAAACAAACGAAATTTTAGGTTACCTTTATCTCTGTTCTCTGACAGACTGGCTATCCTTGCTTCCTACTATCTCTCGCCATTACCTACCTACCATTACGAACTAGCCACCACTCCACCATCACTCACTTGAGTCACTACCTACATCTTTACTTGACAAGTTTATCGCTGTCTTATTTGCTCGCAATCGTTCATTTTCTCAAACCAAAAGTAAAAAATTAGAGGCGACTTGTATCCCGTATCAAGTTATAGCGACCGTTGTGTCTTAGACTTGTGCCATAATACCTACAGGAAGACTTTTTAAGGAGTGCGGATACTTTGAAAAAATAAACTTTAACGAATTTGAATAAATACGTATTTTTTAGTTTAATACGTCTTAGTACTAAAAAATAAAGTTATTGCATGCGAAAGATGTTTATTTTGAAACTGATTTTATTGTCATCGCGCGGGGTGATCGGCCCACGCGGGCGGCGCGTGCGTTCTACGTAGGTACTTGGTAATCAGCTGTGCGCTGATGCGCTCGCACGATGCCGATGCACCGGCCGCCGACCGGCGACCGCCGACATACCTAGGTACCTATGCGGGTTACTAAACGCTAAATTTATCACATTTGAATTAGTCTTTTACAGTTTAGGCAGTCACTGACCTTGATGAGTGATTCCATAATTTTTCCTTCATACTTTCATGGGCTTAGGACCATCAAAATGCAGAAAATAAAGCATTATGATAAATTGAAATTAAATGCTTAGGTACTTCTGTACTTCTTCTTAGGTACACGTAGGGGACATGTCGTGTAATGCACTAATCACAGTATTTTAATAATTGTTCAAAATGAAGGCCTCCTCTTTCAAGGCATAAACGTGCACGTTTTATTAAATTGTCATTCAGTTTGTTAAGTACACTAGTTTCATTTTTCACTTCATTAAACACGTTTATTATTTTTAAGTCCTCTAAGTTTTGGACCTCGTCCACATACACTCGGCGTTTCACCTCTCCTCAGAGAAAAAAGTCGCAGGGAGTAAGGTCCGGGAACCTAGCCGGCCACGGTACTCTCACTTTCATACATTCTGCAAGCTGCTGCTAAACTTTCACTACTTAGGAGATAAACTCGCACCATCTCATAAAACTCGCGGTTACTGAAATCGGACATGACGCACGCACGGGTGACACGGGCACAGAATAACCGAATTCGGTTATTCTGTGACACGGGCGCGGCGCGCGGCGGCGCTTGCGCGGGAAAGCAACACAGACGTCACGATAGCGCGTGCGTATGAGTCACACTGTCTGTCGGGAGTCGGGCGGGCGCCGCGGTAGGCGGGCGGGGGTGTCACCGACCTTGCCGTTAATCTTTTCTGATACACAACAACACAAAGTGAAGTGCTTAAGTATCAATGCAAAATCGATCCAGGAATCGAACGCAAGACATCGATGGTAGCTGCATTTCTAATTACTAATTCATTCTTGTTAAAAAGCCACCGCCTCAGTAGGTACCTACCTAACTGTGAATGACTCAGGAATCGAACCCAATATCCCGGTCAATTATGACCATTAGGCAATGACAGAATCAAACAAACCTGGAACTAACATAAGTAATAGGTACCTATTTAATTAACCAAAAACCTACACGAAATGATATTTCGTTAATATCACCCCACTACCACGACATTGACTTGTCCGATAGGTACACAATCAAACAACAAAAAATGTGTGCTTACTTAGCAAAATCGATCTAGGAATCGAATGCAAGCAGCCGATACGGTAGGCAGGCAGAGATTTATTTGGTGGTTGCACTTACTGACAGAAAGAAGCCTACGAACAGATCCACATATTCGGCGCCTTGCCTGTCGGTTGAGTCAGCTCTAAGATAACCAGGTGGACTGAGATTTAATAAATTCAAGTTCGATCCTGAGGGACGCAAATTATTCTTTTTGTATTTTTTCCGTTTTAATTTTCGTTATTTAGTTTACTTTTAGTTGTTTTTATTTTTGTTTACCTATGTTATTTCGTCGTGTTACCTACATACTTTTCATCGACATTCAGTCACGACGGAATTACCTAAGGAACTCTTTTATAAGTAAATAAAACAAGCTTGTGTGGTTACTAAGAACCATGTCCATGACATTGGAAATCGATTGCTACTTGCTAGGGTAACGCTCAATGGCCTTCGCCCCTACATCGGGCAAGGCGGGCGGCATACCGGGATCAGGCCGCCCGCCAGCTCTCGTCAAGGTGGGTGCAGGAGAGCATACTGCCGCCTGCGCCTGCCGCTTCGCGCGCGATGGATCGGGTCAGCCCGCGCATCGCGCTCCCTGACCCGCTCCGCCGCTTCCTTCTGCGAGACGACCTCCTCGCAGAAGGACGCGAACGCCTCCCAATACTCCTCCCTGTCGGCTACAGCTCATACTACGGCCGACAGCGAGACGCCCTGTTGCTGTTGGCGGATGGCCGCGCTGAGGGCACGCCGCACCGTTGCACTTCCCAAGCCGTAATACCTAGGTACCTTCAATCTACTTGCTCGTGTACTACTTACACGTGCCAAGGCGCACACACACATACACATGTTGTTAGTTTCGATTAAGTTAAAAAAATCCATTTTATTAATCAAAAATAAGTGCCAAACGAATTTAATAGTTATTGCGTGTGCATAAAGATCATTTTGAATCGAAAAAGATGTTAGGGCGGCTTTTTTATTGTCCTTTGACCGCATGACGCTTTGTGGATGCCTCGTACCGCCGCGGCGGTCAAAGGTGCCGCCATGATGGCGGTACCTTTGACTGCATCACTCCACGTGTATGTAATGTAAGCAAATCACTGGTCACTGGTCAGTCGACAGCCAGCCATCATTTTGCTGGGACGTACACATCGCGAAATACGTGTGCACATCGCGAAATTATTAGGTAGGTATGTCGGCTCTAACAAATCGAAAGCTAACTGAATTAGTTTTTTATTACTAGACTGCCTACCTATCGGTTGGAATAGTAGATATTGTACGAGTACCTACTAATCGACAGTCAACTAACAACTCTCGCTCTTATGTGCGCGAGGATAGTGTATTATCGAAGATTGTAGTTTTAATGTAGGTAAATTGTAGAATAATTACACATTGTGAATTAAATGGTGAATCTACATGTGCAGTGATGTGAGTTTTTGTGGTATTTTAATTAACTTGGTAGCTAATACGAAAACATACCTATTCTGTGTTGTAGACTTGTGGTGTGGTGTGGCAAAGCAAGTGCTATGTGCTCCCCTTTTAGTTCTTTTCACAGAAGGAAATTATTGTGGAAATGGTATAAAATAGGCCCAATAAGGCTGAGCCTTCTTTATCGTTGACCTCCTACCTACTTCATTATTCGGTAAGTACCTAAAATTTAAAAAAAGATATTATGTAATTTAAAAAATAATTGTTCTTTGCCATTGAGGGTTGATCGCAGCGTGACAGTTTATATCGGCTTTAGAGTGTGAGATTTTAGGTGCGAGTAGGGATTTTAAGAACTTGGAGGAGCGTGAGTATTCAGTTAGGCCAACATAATTATTAAAGATCCTAAGCTTTGCGGTAGTTAAGCCCTGTAGGTACCTAAACCTACCAAGTATCGTGATGTGTGGTGTTTTATTTGACTAGCTAGTGCGATTTTAAGGTACCTACTTACACTGTGTTTGTATGAGTTAATGCTGTGTTCAAATTATACTACCTATGTACTAATTATCACAAAATCAAATAATTATTCATATCAGTCAATGACTGACCTTTCATTATTTTAGCCGTGAGTAAAATTTTTATTGTTAGCTTCTTTGAGTGAGAAGTTTTTGTGGTTGGTTTTTTAGATTAGTTACCTGAGTAGGTATTTCAGAATTCATTGGATTTGTTTGCGTAATCAATTAAACCGATGAAATAAGAAGTTCATGTTTTCACCGTGTCCTACTGAAAATGGACCACCAGTACCACAGTAGGTACCTACTACCGAAAACGTTGAATTCGAGACTTACGTTTACCTCCTTTGATTATTGATGGGAAAAATGGAAACACGGCCATCGTGTTCGATTCCTGGATCTTTTTTCATAAATTAAATACCTAATTTACCTAAGTAACTTTGTGTTGTGCGTACCTATCAGACGCAGGTAGGTACACCCTATCTCCATGTCGTGGTAGAAGATTCGTCGTGAAGATTTCGTGTTTCGTTTTTGGTTAGATAGTTAGGTTAGCCAATAAAAGAGTCAAACGTACCTAAAACGAACAAGCCTAACTAGGTAGTTTTAGATATGTAAGACTATTTTATTGGCTAATGGTCATAAATGAAGTTGTTGACCGGGGTTTAGGTTCAATTTCTGTTAGGTAGGTACTCGGATGGTGTTTTTAAAAGAATAATTTCTGATTAAAGCTAAGCTAAGTCCGTAAAAGTTAATTGAATTTCGCATAGGTAGGTAGGTACAGTAGGCGCAGACTTACACGGCTAGGCTGAAGTTATCGATCTTAGATTCGCATCGATTTTCTTCTAACTTGCTCGGTTAGAAAAGCCTCTGTCCCTATGTGTACTGTACCTAGTACTACTACGACGCGCTGGTCGTGAATCGTTACGTGATCGTTACTAACTTCAGCCCGGGAGCGCAGTAGGTAGATACCTAACTGTAAACGTGATGAAGATAGTGTGAGTACCTAATGGCGGGAGATTGTCGGAAGGTAGAATAGGCCAGAAGAGGGATAAACTGACCGTTTATCCATCAAGTATTTTCTTTTATTACCTAATTTTTGTTTTTTTATTGACTGAATAATTAACGCAGTATGGTAGAAACTTGGAAAGTTAATGTAAAATGAAAATGGAATTAGAAAGGTTCTTTGGTATGTAAATGTGTTGTGCTGAATAAGTTAACATTAAACAACTGCGTGTGCTGTTATGGGCGTAGGTACCTAGGAACTTATCGATTTGGTTCATTTTCAGCTTTAGCTACTTATCGAGTCCTGTGTTTTACTTAGAGTCTTTTCTTTCTTATTGTGATTAATAAACAACCTGGTGTCAGAGTTTAAACCTTTAAACCGCCCGTAGGCCTCTGACATGGCTTTACACACCACTGAAAAATCTCTCAGGTGTGCTGGTTTCAACACGATGTTTTTCTTCAGTTGAGTGGAGTTGATTCCTAATTATCCAATCCAAAACAGCCGGCTGAAGTAGGTGCGCGAGCGGCGTGCTGGCGAACTGAGCATCGATCGTTGACCCCGCCGGCCGCCCGCGCTGCGGTCAACGCTCAACGCTCGGTTCGCCAGCACTCCCCGCGCGCCCGCGCAACTACTTCAGCCGGCCGTTCGCTGGTAAGGAAAATAAGTGCCGCGTTCTAATTTTTTAGTTTTTGTAAAGTTCATATTTTTTGGTCAGTGTTTTTTAATTAAAATCGTATTACCTAGTGATATTATGACTTTCTGTACCTATGGCAAGTAAAAATAAAGAAGTTTTATTTTTATTTTTTATGCAAGCTAAAACCTGTGCAGGGCCAATCTATATCAGCAATAGAACCTACCGTTTAAGGGAACTACACGAATTCGGATACACCCTGTATATAGGACCACCATTTTTAATTTAAAAAAAAATGTAGTTCTGGAAAGACGTATTTTTAAAATTAGGTATCTTATAAAAGTTCAGTACCATTTTAGCTTCTGTTTGTTAATCGTTTTGTTTTTTACTGTTTTTATTTGTTTAATAGCTATTAACGAACCTGACCGACGAGAACATTATTAAAAAAAAATAGTAAAAAAAACGGTCAAATTCCGACCAATTTTAAAACTCCTTGGAATCTCAAATAAGTCAGCAATCAAACTGGCAACATGCATAAAAAAAACTATCAAATTTTTAACTTTGGAACGCGGAACGCACTGTGTGGTCGTACACACCGTGCTCGGTTAACGATCTAGCAAACTGTTAAGTTAATCCGCAGATAAGCATCGTGTGTCACAGCCACCATTGTTCTAACAGAATAGATAATTTACGCTGACAACGTCAGCGGATTACTGGAGTTAACGTTGTGTAATATGAGCACGGTGGCTCCTTGCACGTCCGCAGCTTAGTCTTCGTAGAAATGCACATATTTACTAAACCTAGCTTAAACGCCTGTTAACTTACTAATTCTACAATACAGAAATAAAAATAAGTTACCTACCTACATACATTTTTGTACTAAATTAGTACATAAGTATTTTACATTTTATTTAGAGCCATGCTAACTTGGTATTACCGTTGACTGGCAAGTCAAAGGTCTCAGGTTCGAATCCAAGGCGAGCACCTGTGTCGTTTCGTAAGTAATGTGCGCATTATAAAGTAATAATCACTTGCTCCGTGCCTCAGAAAGCACGTAAAACCTTTGGTTCTGCGTATGATCTCTCTCCGGTCGTATCGGATTGCCGTCCCATTGAACTATGAGAGTGAGAGAATAGAGAGTGCAGTGTGTTTGCACATACACTTTGTGCACTACAATATCTCCTGCGTAGTTGGCTCATCTCCGTTGAGATTGGCCGCTGTGACCGAAATTCGGTAAGGACATAATTTGGATAAGTATTTCGTTTTTAATTTTAAAATTACGTAAAACATTCAAAAGAATACTGTCTTTTACTAATTAATTGTCTTCGCCTATAGCCTTTACCCTATAGGTTCGACTTTTCAAGAATCTTAATTAACGATTACGGTAAACAGTTTAGTGGTAATAAATGTAATTAACTGACGGCACTTACTTTTATGTTTAACCTTTTAATCTTTGCATGCCTTTGTTTGATGCGAACATCATGACAGTAAGAACCTAATGTTCTTACCGGCCGAACTAAACGGAGACCAGTCCACTGCCTGGAAATTATCAATCAATCACGTACATTCACGCGGTATAAAATTTCCTTGACCCCGAAGGCGGGTTTTTTTAAAACAACTAATATACGCCCTAGGTGTAGAAAACGATTTGAAATTTCGACTGATGCTGGTAGAATACGGTAGCTTAGCGGTATGTTGAAGATCGTAGGTTCAAATATTGTATATCATCCGTATCAGTTTTTTTTTTCAAATTTTCTTATTAAAGAATTACTATAATTTTAGAATTCATCTAAGTACGTACTAAGTAAAGCGTAAGTTCACAAAATCGACGACTTACCTATAGTCTAATTTCATAACCGAACCAAACCAAAACCATAAAACAATTTTATTTTTACAAGTTGTACTTATGTTAAGTTTAAGCTAAGCAAAGTACTCTTCGTAGAGATGTTCTAAGTTGTTATTCATCAACCGTACGTTAAGTAGAATGTAGAAAATTCTTAACAAACGCTTCCTATAGGGTTCTAAAGTAACTTGTAGTATATTTACGAGCGACGAGTCCCGCTTGCTAAGATTACTGGCACTTCCTAGATAAAATAGTTAAACGGTTATTCAACTTAAACGGAGATTTAAATAACGTTAAAAAACAATGGGTTCATAATTAAAAGTTAAACGTGGTTAAACTGATGTAAACTGAAGTTAAAATAAGTTTTTCGATAAACCAATATAAAATTGTGATGGTCGTGGCTCTGCGCTGTGGTAACGTGGTGGTCTAAGGTTAAGCAGCACTTGACGCGGTCAGTCAGTGGATGGGTGACCGTTTGTAGCACTTTATAACTAGCATTTCCTACATTTAGGGAATACATTTACTAGTCTCTCTACGGCTTGTAACTAATCAAATGATACCAGCGATCTTTTTTGCCTTTCCCAAAAGAGGGTCAAACGATCTCTTTGCCTTACCCCAAACATATTCAAAGTGCCGTGTGGTTTCCGACCTAAAAATAGAACCACCCCTACTCGTCCCGCGGGTGTCGTAGAAGCGACAAAGAGAAAGATCAGGAGGATAGGCAGTAGTATCCTTCTGTGTAACAGTAATCATCTGCTACTGCGATCGCCAACCCGCTTGCCCAGCGTGGGGATTATTGTCAAATACCTCTAATGAGCGCACAACAGTGGCGCGTATTGGGAGAGGCCTATGTTCAGCTGTAGACTAATACAGGCTGATGATAATGATGATTCAAATTATACTAGCAATCTCTTTGCCTTTACCCAAGGGTATAATTTAAAAAAAAATACGCTGTGTAACATAATTTCCTAACAAAACCTACATTAATACTAGCAAACATTTAGAACACATCAGCAATTAAATCGATGGAATTATTAATGGTAGCTATAAATTACGGGATCCATCAATTACAATTATCATAAACTCATACCCGATCAGTTGTATCAATTAGCAGCAGCCATAACTGTGACGTCACAACATGGCGGCGGGAAATTGGCGGGAAAATAGGGTAAATTGAAGCTTATTTTAGGTTATGATTGATTGTTGCTGGTCTAACTTTTATGCAGCCTTAATCTTTAATAATTAAACCTGAAGTAAAACGTCTCGAAAAGGTACACTCACACAAACATGCGTAATATTGCGTAACGACGAGACTCCTAAGCGAACGTCACGGTACTCGCAGTATCAACGACGCGTCGTTGAGCATGTTTGTGTGATTGTGCCGTTTTCGAGCGTTTGTACGTAGTTACCATACTGCATGATTATTATACTGTGGTAGAAAGGTCTTCGAAAAAGGTACAAAATAAAGTATATCTAAATCGAAAAATTACTTAACTTATACCTACCTAAAAAATAAATTGTAATAAAACTATCATTTAACTAAGACTACTTAAGTCTACATAAGAACATTTTTTTGTTAAATACAGATTTTAATCTTTTAAATATACAGATTAGATATTAGATACAGAATGAGAACATCTCTCGAATATATGAATTTGCCGTTTTTAAAAAAAACCTTACCGACTTGAAAAGACCCAAAAGCTAGGAATAACAAGTTGGTAAAAGTTCGGTAAGCAAATGCAAACATTCGAATTAATAATCCCTCTCATTTTAAAAGTCAGTGAAAACTGTCTTGAATTTGAATGCGGGACCAACAACATAGCTGCAGCCTGCAGTACAACCATAATCTATTATTATTGAACAAATAAAAATATTTTATGACCACAAAATACACCATTCATACTAACCATATCTATAAAAACCGAATTATTAAAATGCTATAAAAAAATCCTTTATAACAGCTACTTAGTATGGTCACAAATAAATAACCATAATATTACGGGGACGTCGTATTATCAGTCATAAAGTAGAATTACCTAAAAACTTACGACAAATAATATTTTTACGACTACAAGCATTGAATAATGTACGGAGTACAATAAAAATGTTTTTGGGTACAGACGACAGCCCATCAAGCTACCCGATACTGTAAAATTTTCCCAATCAACTTTGAACCTAATGTTTTAGTGAGGAAGTTGAAAATCTATTAAAGAAATTTGACAGATTGTAGTAGCTTGAAGTGCTAGCGTCTGTACAATAATTATTCAAATCCTTTGATATGCTTATTGAACGGTAGTAAAGGGCATTTAATATGATGCCAATCATAAGAAAGATTTATTGAAATTGTGTAATTTCAATAAAACTTATTAATATTGTAAAATTGTGCCGTGTGGTTTCCGGCCTAAGAATAAAACCCCTACTCGTCCCGCGGGTATCGTAAGAAACGACTAAGGGAATAATCTGGAGGATGGGCAGCAGCATCCTTCTGAGTAACAGTAATCATCTGCTACTGCGATCTCCAACCCGCTGCGCCAAACCCCAGCGTGGCGATTATTGTCAAATACCTCTAATGAGCGCACAATAGTGGCGCGCATTGGGAGAAGCCTATGTTCAGCTGTGGACAGCCTAATACAGACTGATAATGATGAATATTGTAATAAGGTGCATAATAAACCGCCCCGTAGGCCTCAGACAATGGTTGACACCATCTAAAAAGTAGAATCCTACTATCTAAAAACCCACCATCTAAAAAGTTATCTAGAATTTTTTTCATTTATTTATTTATTTAGCTTAGTACGAGTTCTGCGTTAATCGAATTTACGTTTAAAACTTTGAGAAGGTAGAAAGGTAGAAAAGGAAAGGAAAAATCACACGGTGTTCCTCTATGAACCTCAAGACATGACTCCTCTATGAACAGGACTACGGGTTTACAGGACCTTTTACTTGGCAGTCTAACATAGTCATACTAGGCTATCTCTGCTAACAATGGCGAACGGTTAATTCTTGTAAAAGGTAAGCCGAAATTAAGCCGGTCAAAACTGATCTACTAAACGCGTTTAAAACTTTAAACGTTAAAGTTACAACCCCAGTAACAGTTAAAAGTTGTTAACCACAAACAACAACAAACTGAAACACACCAAACTGTAACCAATCCGAACAAATGAGGGCCTCAACTTCGCCAATAATTCAGACGCCATTTTGTTTCCGTCAATAACACGACAACTCTGAGGTATTTCGGTTCTGAGAGTGATTTTTACTAGCTGTACTGTTGAAACTAGCGACCGTTGCCTGCAAGTCAGAGGTCTCAGAATCGAACCCTTTTTTTTGTCCGGGGCCAAGGATGTTCGGTTATGTAGAGCTCGTACCCACTAAAAAACATCAACATGTCCTGGCGTCCAGGCTCCTAGACATCGCCCCAACACGCTTCTCAGAATCGAACCCAAGGCATGCACCTCAGACTTTTCGTAAGTAGGTATGCTTAGGTACCTTTTTTTTGTGGCCGGGGGGAGAATAAAATGCCTTCCGCATACCGCACGTCCGAGGATGTACGGTTATGTAGAGCTCGCACCTACTAAAAAACATCTCCTGCGTGTTTCTCGCACTGTATCGGACGGGGCCGGGTACTGCAACCGCGCCTCGCAGCCCCGTCCAGAGCCTGCTTGTGGACCCGCTCAAAAATTTGTACTCGGGGGGGCATGTCCTGGCGTCCAGGCTCCTGGACATCGTCCTAACACGCTTCTCAGAATCGAACCCAAGGCAGCACCTCAGACTTTTCGTTAGTATGCGTACCTATTATAAAGTAATAATTATCACTCACTCCGTGTCTCGGAAAGCATGTAAAGCCGGAAGCTGGCTACAAGACCGGAAAATGGGTTGAGCTCCAATTTCAAAGTTGGTTTTTTTTTCTTCTTTACGGCAATATGCTGATGATTTCAGCAATTTCGGCCAGTGTCGTGTAGTGGCCGCACATGGGTGAAAATAAATTTATTTAAAAGTTTTTGCTGACACAATAAATTTCACAAAATATTCAATACCTACAATCCATTGACAAACGGTTAAAGTTACACTTCCGAAGCGTGTGTAACTGACAGATATTTTATTTTCTCCATTGATATGTCACAGATAAAATTCATCGATCACTTGAATGGAAACCTCATACAGAGCCACCATCTTCTTTATACTGGAGGGCGTCGCTAGTGGTGAGGATAGTATTGAATTTTAAGAAATTTTCAAAGGAAATCTGTTAGTTCGAATTTTGACCACCTGGACATATAAGTTGGTGGCGTAGTACAGATATAGCAAATGGTTTGAAACCCTCACATTATCACAAGTTATTGATAAATATCCTTTAGTTAAATACGGTAGAGTTATGTGAATATCAGTTATGTGATCATCTCAAATCATCAGTAACATTAATTTTTTACATCCAACCTGTCTAATCTACATTTAAATGGAGTTAAGTTTTTAAAACCGACAGAGTAAAATGGTAATAGCAGGTTATCTGTTAAAAAAATAACAATAAAACCACGAAAAACACAATTGACAGGCAAACTGGCGTGTTTAATTGCCTAATTGACGTTTTAATATTACTGTCCAGGCAACAATATGTCAATGGAAAATCGGTCTTAAAACTGTAGCTAGAAAGTGCATAATAACTCAACTGAAATGCCGATGAGGTGCGGCCGTAGAATTTTCATAGGATTTACAAATAAAAATGGTTTGCATGTTACTGTACGGAAATCCCTGGAACATTTTTATTGCTTTTTAAATTGAAATGAATGGGTGAAGGAAAAATAATTGTGGGTATTTCAAAGTGATACTCTATGAGTTATTTACAATCTAAGGCGTTTATCGTATTGTTAATGAATCACTATTGTTCAACAAATAATAAAAAGTTGGGCTCGCGCCTTTGTGTACGGAACCCACTTGGCGGGTTTCAAACGTTTATGCCTATAGGTACTGCAGTCTACCATGGATTACTTACTATACATTTTTCCGAAGCTTGGCCGAAGCCGATTAAACATTTTTATAAGTAAAACAGGCAAGGCAAAAGAGGTGTGCAAGGATCTATATCGACCCACTGATATACAAAGCAAATCCTGAACAAAGCCGGTGCACCACTCTTAAGGTTAGAATCGCTTGCACCCGGCGTCCGAACGTAGCGCCAGCCGTGCTCCAACGCACGTAGCATCGTTCAAAGCATTCTGAACGCAAAGTGGTGCAACGTTCATGTCTGCGATAGTTCGTATACAAAGTGTCAATGGATCAAGTTATTTGGGTATGTTTTATTTTAAGCGTTATCTTCATCATAAACAAACGTTCTAAAACAATCAACAAAGCACTCCTTGAATCATAACTCACATTGTCAAACTCACGACCCGAACAAAAACATCCACATTATCAACACAACCTACCCCAACACTGTTTTATGATCCTTAATCATAATCAACGGGGCCTTCTTAAACAATTAACACAAGCGAAAATAAACCTTATACCAATTTCAATAAGGTAGAGATAAACTGCATGCATAACTTTGGTAAAGAAAGTTTAAGTGAAAGAGTCAAGCTATAATAAACTCTATTGTCGAGGCAATGAGGACGGAGGTGTTGTTTGATTTGGTAGAAAAAATATGACAACTAACACTTCGTAAAATTTTATCTGTGTGTATATTTTTGGGAGATGTAGTCTCGTGTAGGTGGAGGAAGGAGTCTCAGTGAGCCGGGTTTGTTTTTGATGTGTACATTTAAAAAATAGGAAATAGGTACTACTCTTTGTAAGATTGTTGACATACGATCTGTTTAATGCCATACAGTTGCTACCAAAGATATATTTCTATGGTTGCTACACTCAAGTGGAACTTGGCTGGTGTTGCCGCACGCTGGATGAGCTATGGGCAAAAACAACCACGCAGCGGGTCTCATACACCAGGCCTGGAGATCGTGGAATGAACTTGCATTTGAGAGACTGGTCTTAGATAACATAAGACGACCGAAACACCTGGAAGGAGAGAAAGAAAACTTTTGCCCTACAATGAAACGGTATTTACTAAATAAATAAATGAGCCCTTTTCCAAGAAACTAGCATTAAAATTTCGTTAAAATTTAATATAATCCTAGGCCGCTTTCTGTTTGCTGCATTTACCCAGATCAATTCACAAGTCTGGTAATTATTTCAATCATCTTTTATAGTGTGAGTGTGACATTATGTGTGAATGAGGCGCGAGACGCTTTTGCCACAGATAACTCATAAGTGCTCTTAAAACAAGATACTTACTATAAAAGATAATGAGGATTCTCTGGTACTTGACATTATACTTATTTACAGCCTTACTATTTTATTTAAAACTTACTCTTAACTTTTCGACTTATACCAAAAAAAATACAGTTCAATTATATCTGTGGTCGCGTAAATAAGAAATCTTATTATTAAAAAAAAGAAACAATCTTTTCTTTTTAAAATAACCGAGATTAACACCTTTTTGTCGTGTGGAAAAAATGTCTATCACCAAACCAATAAGCAAAAAACTAAATTTTCTGTTGTGCGTTCAATAAACATAAATAAATAATGATGTTTCTTTCACATTCTGTAGAAAACACAGCACACACGTATACAAAGAGTCTTAAATTCACTTTCAAAAGTGTCTACACAAAAGTCTATTACATATAAATAAGTGTTGGACAAACCGACGGTCCCTACGTACATTCACCGAAGTGGTAGATACGTGATTTGCATGTTTTGTTACCGGGACCTTCAGGACCTTCAGGACTATCGTTTAGTTTAATAAAAATCAGTCTAAGTTGTCAAATTGAACCTTAAATCCACACACGACATTTCCCATAACTACAAAATTGACTAAAAGTTCCATCGTAGAGTAACAAAAGTGGTAGTCCGGTAAGTTTACGTTGAACAATCCATTGTATACCTTTGCGCCTTCCCCGCAACTGCCATTTTCGGGATATGCGTAATAGTTTGTATGTGGTAGTTACATTGTTTTACATTGGATAAATTAAAAGTAAAATGCAATGAGTGGCAAATAAGTGATTTTACGCCGAAATATAAAAATAGATTTTATTTCTAACTGCTACATACGTATGTTTACTTCGAAATGTTATTCCGATCTGGTCAGTTACTATAGATATTGCTCAAGAATTTGTTGTATATGTAAATGTGAAAACCACTTTTGCTCCAATATTTATATCGCAATCGCTCCGTAATAATAAACTTTGAGAATAATAAGGCTACTAGAAAGTAAATTATCTACGAAAGCCAAGTGTATGATTGATGGACTGCCATGTCAAAGGTCGTAGGTTTGAAATCCAGATACGACCACCTTTGACTTTTTGGATGCGTTTTAGAAATTAATTATCAGTTGCTAAAATAGTGAAGCAAAAGATAGTGAGAAAACCAAGACACCTGACAGATTTTTCAACGGTGTTTAAAGCCATGTCTGAGTTAGTGTAGACAAGTGTGCAGTCATTCATGTAATACGAGGTGAGATAATAGAATCCGAAGGAATTCAACTCGGATTTCATTTACCTTCAATTGCACTCCCCAACCTAGACTTACAAAGATTTGGGTATGTCGGAGTCACGTCCCGTTTACAAGAAGCAATCGTTGAGGGAACACTTCTTTGGACGCCTGACAAGGGTTTTTAAAAGCTCTTTGTCAGGTGGGAATAACATACGGGCTTTCAATAGTTGGGCTATGCCAGTCTTAATGTACTTGTTTGGCATACCGAAATGACTGAAGACTAAGCTCTGGATAGACGAGTCCGCATACTGTTGACTTTATACCGGTTGCACCACCCTCGATCGTCTGTAATGAGATTGTGCATCTCACGAAAGTGTGGGCGTCGAGGATTTTTTAATGCACCTAACCTAACCCTCCATAATCGTGTGGTGTCCAATAGCAGGGAGTTTTTTCTCAAGAACTACTAGGGAATGCATCGAGATGTTGTCACAGTTAATAAACTTACCCCGTTGCATCTAGCTAAAGAGAATTGGTGTATGCTTGTTATATTAGATACAAAGAATCATATTGAGTATGAGAGAGCAAGGAGCTCCACAGACGCTATTATCAGTTCCTTCACGGCCCAGTTGTAAATTTCTAAGCGTCTGTGGCCTGGCTACGCTTTGGTGATCTATTTGGGGAAACTGACGGTTTTGTATATGCAATTATACCGACATATGTCGGGTATAGAGTAATTCACCAACAACTCGCTTTGGGATACCATCTTATGGATTCAAAGGTACTATATTAGCATATTACCGGTATAAACCCGACCCAGTTCTTGAAAATGAACATGTCACTTTATACTGGGATAGGTCTATCATCACTGACAGGATTATTATAGCTAATAAGCCTGATATAGTGGTAAAAGATCGAGCAGAGCACCGCGTAATGATTGTTGCTGTCACTATTTAGGTATAACAGGAACCTCGTGAAGGCCGAGAAAGATTAGAAGTTGTCATTGTGCCAATAGTAATTTCAGTCAATGGATTAATATCTAAAAGCCTCTTAAAGTGTTGATTAAACACCTTAAGAGGTTCTCAGTGAATGTATGGGACAAGGGTTTGATGCAGAAGGCGGTACTCCTGGAAATAGTTCGCAAAGTCAAGAGATTCCTCTCTCTGGAGCCCAGACCACCAGCATCTTAAACCTTCTCCCCGATACCGGTGAGCTACTACTAAATTTTATAGTTTTAAATGTATTTTTTTATATAATTGTTTAAAAATATATTTCGTATGTTATATTATTAATTATAATTATTTTAAATTCTAAATCTACTTACTATAAATACACTAAGCCCAAAAAAAAGTAAAAGTAAGTTTTATACATTGCGATGTATTTAAATAAATAATAATAATAATAAAAAGCGCATTAGTGAACACTACGTAAACCACTTAAATACTGATTGTAATATTTTTAATTTCATATATTCCACGTACAATTTCATAAATGGCAATTACGACTGTAAGTAATTTAAAGACTACCCTTAAAAGTCAATAAGTACCACGTAAGCTATTAGCTACAGAGGCGATTCCAATGTATAAGTAAGTAGGTGACAATTCATACACTTAAAAGGACTTTTACGTCCTACTTTATTATTTTTTATAAACTACTTATTATAAAAAACCTTCATACAAAATTTCATGACTCTATGTTAAATAGAACTCAATATACACGTGTTTGAAACTTCAAAACGCTCTCCTGTAAAATTTGTCATTTTTAGTTACGGGTTTATACGTAGGGACCGTCGAAACATAATCCGTAAACAGCTACACAAATAACGAAAAAACGTTTTTCTTTAAATGCTAACACGCTATTGTTAATCTGGGCGTTCCCGTTTCATAATACATTGTTTTTCCAAGCGTGTCGTTACGCGATAAATAACGTATAGTTATCGTTTTAACATGTAATCTTGTGAAAGTGCACCTCTATTCCATTAAAAATATCGTGACGATTATCTGAGTGCATCGGCTGAAAGCGAAAGGACACGCCTTCTACTCTAATTTGTCGACTATCGGGAAATTGCATTGAGTTTTAAGCTCTAGTTTTTATTTCTATAGTAAATCTATATTTGCGATAGTAGTGCCAAAGAATCTAGCTTTGTATGCCGCTGTGCCGTGTGGTTTCCGGCCTAGGAATAGATCCACCCCTACTCATCCCGCGGGTGTCGTAGAAGCGACAAAGGGAAAGATCCGAAAGATGGGCAGCATCAAAATCAAAATATTTTTATTCATATAGAGTCGTAGACCATTAGGCACTTATAAATAGTCATAATTTTATTTTAATATTGTATATTAAGAGTGACTCTAGTTGCCAGTAAATCCATCCTTCTGTGTAACAATAATCATCTGCTACTGCGATCGCCAACTCGCTTACCCAGCGTAGCGATTATGGGCAAATTTTCAACCCTTATTTTACAGCTTAGGGTTGAAATTTTCAAAAATCTTTCCCTAAGTGTACCTCTAGCTAGGGTACGCAAGAGACGTTTCCTCCATATTTTAAGTAGAGATTTAAAATTATTTAGAACACCAGTTGGCATAACACGCCTAATAAAATTTTACTTCCCATACAAACTTGCCGATTAGCTAACGTACTAAGCATGAAAAACCGAAATATTTTTATTTGCCAATTTCGCGAACTATTATAGTGTTGTACAAGTTGATCAGTTTCATGGGTAGATTGAGCCCCTTAAGGGTCCCACAATATTTATGATACACGTTGTATAAACATTAAAAAAAAATCTCTTGATTCCTCAAAAACAATTTTACACAAAAATAAACACAAATAACAATTAAACTTATTTCAAATGTCCCGTTTAACTGTAACATCTGCGATCAACCCTCACGCTACCACACGGGTGGCGGGGTAAAAAATAAACCAAAAAAACTCCTTGTTGGTTCTTTCTGTGAGACAAATTAGTTAGGTTTCAAATGACAAGTAATTACGTGAGTTTTAGAAAAATATAAAAATAAATACATCGTCTTAACAATAGTTTCGGGTTTTAGACACGAATTTTTTTACCTTAAACGACGATTTAATCCAGTACATTTTCAATTAAAAATTGTCAATAATTTACCCCCGACGAAAAAAGAGGGGTGTTATTAAGTGTTATAAGTTTAACGTGTGTATATTTGTATATCTCTGTGTCATCGTGGTTACCAAAACGGATGGTCGAGTGTTCCTAGCTCAAAAAATAAGAGGTTTTTGTATCGAGGTTTTTTACATTTTAAATTTATATTGTGTTAATTACATAATATTAAATACGTTACTTGTTGTTATAGCACATGTTAGCTTATTAAATATAAATATTTAATAAGAAATTTGAAAAAACAACTGATACGGATGGTATTCGAAGCCACGATCGGCGTACCATGCCGACGCTCTAACCGCTGAGCCACGGTATCCCATCAGAATCAGTCGAAATTTCAAATATCGATTCGAAATGTCGAAATGCCTGTTGTAAGTGCCATTGATTTTTCTCTGGATTGGCTCCGGCTTACTTCTGAAAAAATTCACCCTCCGCCACTATTACAGATATAAGACAGCGTTTTTTAAAAAGTTTTGAATTTTTACGAGTTAGACAGACAGACAAGAATTTGTTTACTTAATTCATAAAATTCGCGCTAAACGGTAAACGTCCATTTAATAATTTCCAAAATTGTCATTAAAACCATCAACAATACATAGCAGGTACGGTTAATGTGCACATTACCCGGCTAATGTGGACATTAGCTGTCGTCAATTTATGTTCTTGAATATAGTATGACTGCTTAATTTTAGATTGCGTGGCTGTTATGAAATTGGATGTTATACGACAGAGTGCGGATGGAATTACCGGCGACTGTGACAACTTGCGAAAGGCATACCTTTATCTTTGCCTAACTGTGGACTTTAATAAACGAATATAATAATGTCAATTATGATTCGAAAGACACGTGGCGCCATCTATTTTAATAAGAACGTTATTGTTATTTTCGTCGGGAACTGTACCTACCTACTTTTTTTCGGAACGATTGTTTTCCTCGGGAACAGTATTTTTTTTCGGGATGAAAGGTACCTATGTCCGTTTCTGTACACCACAACGCCCTATGCAACATTTCAGGATGATTAGTTCTGTGGTTTAGGCGTGAAAAGGTAACAAACAAACCTACTTTAAGTATAATACTAGAGGTCGCCTACCTACACAGCCTATATCAATCTACTGCTGGACACAGGCCTCTTATCATACAGGTCGCCTATTGGTCAGAATTCAACCGTAGTTTTTTCTTTCTTCTTTATCATGTGGTTAATGAACAACCTGGTGGCAGACTTTAAACTGCCTGTAGGACTCTGTCATGGTTTTAAAGTTACAACCGTTGAAAAATCTCTCAGGTGTGCTGATTTCCTCACGTTGTTTTCCGTCAACGTTTTAGCAAGTGATTAATTTATAGGCACATCGCACATCCCTGTTTTACAAAATATAATTCTTTGAGAAAGTTGATCGTTATCATGAGTACAAACAGGTAAGAAAGAAAGAAAGAAGAAAGAAAAAACGTTTATTCAGCAAATGGGCATAATCACGAGCAGAGAAAACAATACATATAATGTAAAACTAGGTACTAAATTAAATGCCCATGCCGAATGGGTCACGATCTCAGCATTATGCTAGACGCCAAAACGTCCAGCGCTGGTTTTCAGATCTCACCCCTTGTAGTGACTCAAGGACAACATTTTAATAAAGTTATACATATATTTCTTGTAATACATACTAATAGATTATGTAGCGAAAATAGAAATAATAATTATTATTAGATAACAATACTTTATTTAAAATAAATAGGTAAATAAAATATAATAAAACAAAAGAAAAACCATACTTATAATATTTATACAAATAAAATAACCAAAATACAATGACCACTCAGCTTTCTATAAATTCTGTGCGCGGCAGTACTTCGAGCGCATTACTAGGCGAGGCGCCGCACTGGCGGCGCCGAAAACTGTTCGAGAATAAACGGTGCGGCGCGCGGCGCACTGCACTCCCAGCCAGCGCGCGATTCGCTTGTGTTCCCCGTTCCCGTATTGTAATAAACCTGCGGTTTCAAACTCAGCAGCAAGACAGTGGGCTTTATTATAAACCTAATAAATCATAGATTGTAACCATTTTACGCTACCTAATGCCAATGTTTAGCAGGCTAAGCAAGTCAGTACCTGCATACCAGTAAGTACCTATTGACTAATTCTGCTTAACATTATTATTACAAATATGTAATATTTTAGATTTGATTATTTAATAAATTAGATTATAAAGATTATAGATTTTAATTATTGAATAGAAGGTATTATATTGTATTTTAGTATTGAATAGTGTTATTGAATTATTTAAATAAAAGATTTATCTATATTTATATTATCATAAGCAATTTGTGACGTAAGAATAAAATGTTTTAATTTGATTTTAAATATATTAATATTTTTCAGGTCCCTTATCGGCGGTGGAATATTATTCCAGCATTTGGATGCTGCATAACGAAAGCTGCCGCGGAAGGCCGCAGATTTGTGCTGAGGTATGGAGAGTTGCTGTGCACATCTTCTACCTTCACGCTGTCGGTGGCTGTTAACCCACGTGAGCTTGGAGTGCAGGTATGGCGGACATTTGTATTTGATGACACCGAACAGAAGACATGCCAAATGAAGCTTACGACGCGATTTCATTTTTAAAGTATTATGTTTGTTTAGAAAAGGTGTAATGTGGCTCCTTGGTGGTATGTTAAAACAAAAACGCGCGCAAGCGTTCTGTACCCTCTGAATCAACTTTTTGGTGCGTGACAAGAGGCGGGGGCCGATCACTGTGTCAGCGTAATTTAATTTAGATAAAACCAAAGTTTCCACTAACTGTACACGCAAGCCTTCACTAAGATATGGTCGCATTTTGTATAGAACCTTCAAACGGTAGAAACAGTTTCTGACACAGTTTGAGATGTGTGCTTCATATCTGAGGTCCTGGTCCATAATAAGACCCAGATTTCGCGCTTCACTAACTTGTTCTATATTTTGACCACTTACATTAATAGTTAAATTGCTCCTGGGTATTTTGCTAATCTGACCGGCCGTTCCAAACACCATAAATTTGGTTTTAGATGGGTTTAGGATAAGAGAGTTTTGGCTAGACCAGTCCACTATACTCTGAAGATCCTCATTTATCGCTTTTACTGCGGATTCGTATTCTTGCGGCTTGAAAGATAGATAAATTTGAAGGTCGTCTGCGTAAATGTGGTGCTTACAGTTTTTTATTTTATCTATAATGTCAGCACTGTACAAAATAAACAAAGTAGGCCCTAATATTGATCCCTGTGGGACACCCTTCGTCACAGGAGACATTTCCGAAGTGACAGTGCTACCCTTAACGTCATGAAGTTGGACGAATTGAGCACGATTACTAAGGTAGCTGTCGAACCATTTGACCGTAGATATATCAAAACCGTAAAATGCCATCTTTGATAATAAGAGATTCAAATTTATTGCATCAAACGCCCTAGAAAAATCTAGCAGGACCAATATGGTGCACATACCTTTGTCTTGGGCGGACAATATGTTGTCTGTCACATCGATTAATGCTGATGCTGTGCCTCGTCCCTTCCTAAATCCCGACTGTGTTTCAGGGAGTATATTATTTGTTTCCAGATATTTTGTCATTTGTGCATTTACGGCTTTCTCCAATACCTTTGAAAGGAATGGCAGAATACTGATTGGCCTTATGTCACCTAACTCAACGGGGTTACTTTTTTTGGGAATCGGTCGAACCACTGCAATTTTCCAAGAGTCGGGAAACTTAGAATCAATAATAGATGTATTCACAATCTTTGTGACAATATCTAAGGTTTTGGGCAACGTTAAAAGTATCATATTTAAGGTTAGTTGGTCGTGGCCCTCTGCGTTTGATTTGAATCCATTTAGAATCTTTGATATCTCTGTATGGTCAAGAGTTTTAAGTGAAAAAGTACCACCGCAAAATCTATGAAACTCATAAAAAGTCATAGTACTTATTGGTAAAATAGTTGTACCGGGAACATTTAAAAAATGATTATTTATTTTACACGGATCGTCGAAATGCGGCGGTAATTCCAGATCACTTTTGGGGGGTAACAAAGTTGTCTTTAAATTTTTCCATAATTGTTTTGGGAACTTTATTTTATTGTTTATATTTTGGTCAAAATAAGCTTTCTTTTCATAGTACAATGATTTGTTCACCAATGATTTTAATTCTAGGTAATATTTTTTTTTTGTTTCGGATTTGGTTTTTAAATAATGTGCATGAGCATGGTCTCGTAAGGACATCATTTTTTTTTATGTTCTCAGTTATCCAGGGGAAGGATTTACTTTTAAAAATGCTGTTTTTAAGAGGAGCGTGTTTGTCAAAAAGTTTTACAATAATTTCGTTAAGGTTATTTACCATAAAGTTTACGTCGTTAGATGAGGACAATGCACACCAATCCACCGAATCCAGATCATATTTAAATCTATCTAAATGTTGTGAACTGAATGAATAAATTGGTGCCGGCGGGGGGTCAGGGGTGTAGCTGCCGACTAGGGGAGCAAGAATCTTCACTTTCTTGAAATAAAAATAGTGCTTGAAGGCTTCTTAGTTTTCTTTATTTCCTCTTCATGATAATACTGCTGGTTCCGGAATGCCAAACCATCGAAATAGCCCGTCTTTTATATTTTTTCTTGACCAATCAGAGTGGTCATTGTTTGCGCACGGCACTAAAATCAATGTCTCCTTTTTTAACATATTTTTATCCTTTTCTTGTACATGGAGATAAATGACCGTTGGCAAGTTTCTATGGTTTGGCGTACCTTACAATAATGTCCTTATTTCTAACACATTATATTACCCTTAAATTACCTTATTTTACAAAAAATTCACTTAAATCCTTAATTAAAACACGTAAAAACTACAAAAAACTCTTAGTGGCTCTCGTTTAGGTAACGATCCTTAGTACCTAAGCTCCTTAATTTCGATGCTACATGTGGTGTCATCTTCAGGTCAAGAGGTCAAAACACTAGTGGTTTTATCGCTACGGTAAAGTTTAAGTTAACCTTATACCTTGCTACATGTGGCGCCACCATCGGGAGAATATGGAACTAAATAGCGGTCTTGTCGCTGCGGTTAAGTTTCGTCATACTTTATACAAGGTGCGATGATGCCACAAGTAACGCCGCCTTTAGTGAAATATGTGAACGAAAACAGATGGTTTTCGATTCGGTAATGCTTTGAGGTAGCTAAGGTTTTGACTCTGAAACCACATGTAGCGACATCTTTTTAGATAAATAAAACAACGTTAAACCCTTATTTATTTCAAAGTACATAACTTAAACTAATTACATAAGAAAAATAGTTAGGTATGTTATATACAAGTAATATTTCTTAATGTTAGCTTCAGTCGTCGCTAACATTCTCCCCCGCAGTGCGTAGCACTCCATCCTGTTGGAGCGACGACGTTGCAGGTACCAGCACGACGACTCTTCGGGTTGGGCGGCGCAGCACTCCTCCTGAAGTCCGCACGTCCAGAACTCTGACTCTTCCATCTGGTCCCGGGTATATTTTCACAACTTCTCCGCGAGGCCATGAGTTCCGTGGTAGTGTTGCGTCTACTATTAGCACGATGTCGCCTTCTCTTGGATCGCTTGTTTCTCTTCCTTCGATTTTTCTTGGCATCAGTAGTGGTAAATATTCTTTGACCCATCTCTTCCAGAAATGGTCTGTCAGCCTTTGAGTTGTTCTCCAGCTCGCCTTGCCAATCAGCTCTCTGTCCTCGAATTCTCCCGGTGACATAGCTCCGCACGAACGCCCCAGCAGGAAATGGTTCGGAGTCAGGCTCTCTTGGTCATCAGGGTCCATGCTGACGGGAGTGAGAGGTCGGGAGTTGACTATGTGTTCGACCTCTGTCATCAGCGTGTGTAGAACTTCTTCTGGCGGATTTCTTTCGTTGAGGACTGCGGCTAGTGCTGTCTTGACCGAGCGCACGAGCCGTTCCCAGGCGCCCCCCATGTTAGGGCTCCCCGGGGGAATGAATTTCCACTTGATACTTTTCTCTTGCGCTGCTTCTTCTAACTCTCTGTTGGCTCCGATGAAATTCGTCCCGTTGTCGCTGAATATTATCTTTGGAGTCCCTCTCCTGGCGGCCATCCTTCTAAGTGCCATAATCATAGAGCTAGTACTGAGTGAATGTACCAACTCCAGGTGTATGGCCCTGGTGGTGAGACAGGTAAATAACGCTCCCCAGCGTTTCTCGACGCGCCTTCCAATGGTTACTTGCATTGGTCCGAAGTAATCGACGGCTGTGCACGAGAAGGGGTACTGGTGATGCTGTAACCTTTCACTTGGTAAATCTCCCATAGGCGGGATCTCTGGTAAACTCTTCTTTGTCTTGCACCATTGACATCTATGTATGACTGCCTTCACCGTTGCTCGCAGGCTCAGGATCCAATACTTTTGACGAATTTCATTGATGACCGTAGCAGTGTTTCCGTGAAGGAATTTCTTGTGATAATGTTCTATAATGAGATAAGCGATTCTCTGTTTTCCATCCAAGATAATAGGGTTCATTTTTCTATCATCTTCATCACGAAATTTCTTTGTTCTACTTCTTAGTTTGATAATTTCGTTGTTATTTAAGTAAATGTCGATCTTCTTAAGTCGGCTTGATTTTTCCAAGGGCTTTCCTTCTTTCAGGTTTTTTATTTCATCGAGAAAACTGGAACTTTGACTTGACTTGATTAGAAATTCTTCGGCTTTTCTCAAGTGTTCTTCTTCCAAGGGTCGGAACATCTTTTTCTCTCTTTTTTCGTCGACTGTAGTAGTAGTTCGCGTTTTTTCTTTCTTGGTTTTTTTGTATGGCTTCCAGGTTTCTTCCTTTCGGCGGACGGCGTTGGTTGCTTGACGAATCTTCTTACTTAAGAAGTCCACGAAAGCAAACACTCGGGCAGTGGTGCGCAGCAACCTATTCCAGCTTGAGAATCTCTCTGGGTCGAGCAAGTCTTCTTTGGAGGTTTTCACTGCGGTCACCTTCTGCTTGATCTTCTCTTCTAGCATTGCGCCTCCAGACTTGAAGTCTCTAGTTGGCCATTCTTCCTCTTGTAAGCGAAGAAACGCTGGACCTTGGAACCATCTCGCATCGTAGTCGAACTCGTTGGGCGTTCCCCTCGTAGCGTCGTCAGCAGGATTGTCCTTTGTGGGCACCCATCTCCAGTTTTCGGGCTTGGTTAAGTCTTCGATTTCTGCCAAGCGATGGGCCACAAAAGTCTTGAATTTTCTTGAGTCCGCTTTAACCCACTGCAGTACGGTACTTGAGTCTGTCCAATAAACCTTCTTTGTGACTCTAAGTTCCATTTCTTGCTCTATGGTGACCGCTAATCTGCTTCCTAGCAAGGCCGCTTGCAGCTCCAACCTTGGAATTGATACTGGCTTCGTCGGCGTCACCCTGGCTTTTCCGGCAATCAGAGAGACGTGGACTCTTCCACCGGATTCGATTGTCCTCCAGTAGATTGCGGCGGCGTAAGCCTCTTCACTGGCGTCGGTGAATGCGTGTAGTTGCCCTTCTTGGTTGTTGGGCGAGATGCACCTTGGAATCTTCATTCTTGTGAGATTCGACACTTCTGTTAAATATTTCAGCCAAGCCTCCTGTTGATCTTCCTTAATTTCTTCATCCCAGTCTATTTTCGACCGCCAAATGTCTTGAATTAATTTCTTTCCTTGTATAAGGATTGGCGTAGCGAGTCCTATTGGGTCGAATGTTGACATGACGGCGCTTGTTACTTGTCTCTTCGTAGGAACCTTCTTTCCTTCTAGCAGATCCTTTGACGTGTTGCGTAGCCCGACGTTGAAGGCCAGCGAGTCTTCTTTTATTAGCCATCTGAGTCCCAGAGTTTTTTCTTCCTTAGTTAACTGTAATTCTTCAACGTTGTTACTCTCAGTTTTCTTAAGAATCTCTGGGCAATTGCTGGCCCAACCTTTCAGATGAAAACCCGCTTTTCTATGTATGTCTTCAACTTCTGTCGATATTTTCTTTGCTTCGGTCGTAGATGCGAAGCTTTGGAGATAGTCGTCCATGTAATGGTTTCTGTTGATCGCTTTCACCGCTTCAGGATAAGTTTCTTTGAAGTTTTCTGCGTTCTTGTTCATTACATATATCGCCGTTGCTGGCGACGACGCTGCTCCAAAAATAACCGACGTCATGCGATATTCTTCAGGCTTCCCTTTTCTTTCTTCCCCACGCCACAGGAATCGCAGGCTATCTCGATCGATTTCTCTTATTTTTATTCGAAGGAACATGTCTTGAATGTCAGCCATGACAGCCACTGGTCCCTGTCTGAAGCGCAGCAATACGCCGAACAACGACTGTAGTAGGTCCGGGCCTGGTAGTAGAGCGTCGTTGAGGCTTTTTCCTTCAAACTTTGCTGCAGCGTCGAAGACGATTCTTGGTTTCTTCTTGACTGGGTGAACAACAGCGAAATGAGGTAAGTAGAAGGTTCTTCCCTCGGCTGTAGTCTTCGGAGCTTTCTCGGCGTATCCTTTTTCTATCAGAGTCTGAATTTGGCTCTTATAAGACTCTTTCAGTCTCTCATCTTGATCCAACTTCTTTTCAATGTTGACCAGGCGTCGAAAGGCTTGAGAGTAGTTGTTAGGTAAAGTTTCATCTTCTTTTTTCCACAACAATCCCGCTTCGTACTGGCCGTTCGCCAGTTTCTTCGTGCTTCTTTCTAAGATATCCAAGGCTCTTCTATCGTTGTCGATGCTTGGCAACCGAGCTTGAATTCCGAGAGACTCTAGCTTGAAGTGATTTTGTACAATGTCTTCAATGCTTTCTTGTTGGACTGGATGGTTGCCATGATGGATGAAGTTGACCACGGTGTTTGCTCCTGTGTCGCATCCGTGCAGCACCCATCCTAGGCTCGTAAGGGAGGCCACAGGTTCGTTAGCCTTGCCTTTCTTCAGTCTTCTAGTCACGATGAGTCCCCAGTTGTCTTGGCCTATCAACATCTTGGGTCTTTCCTTTGTATAAAGAAGTTGTTCTTCGATTCCTTTCAAATGCTGACAGTTCTTCAAGGTATCCTTGCTGATTTCTTGATCTGACAGCTTCAGGTCGTCGATGGTTCTTGCTTCGATAGTCCTCTTTTCACTCTTGTGAGCTCCCTTTATCTTCAACTTGATTTTCTGCGAACTATCTTTTCTTATTTCCTTTCCACCGACTGTTTCGATTGTGAGTGTCTCTCGACGTCCTTCGGCTCCAATCTCCTTGGCCACAGATGAGTCCAGGAGTGTGACGGTCGATCCTTCGTCCAACAGCGCTAGCACGCGAACTTGTCCCTTAGGTCCGTATAAATCCACTGGTACCATTTTTAGGTAAGCCTTTTCTTCTCCCTTCGTATTATGAATTGAGGCCACCTTCTCTTCTAGGATATCTCTTTCATCCCGTTCCTTAGTGTAACAGCAGGGCTTCTTTGTGTCCTTCTGTTCCGTAGGTACTGGTGGTTTATCGGAGTGCAGCGTTGTATGATGCCATCTTCCACATGTCTTGCATGTCGGAGCTTTGCAGTTCAGTCTTGAATGCTTGAGTCGAAGACACTTGAAACATATTCTTGCTTTCTTGACGATGTTCCATTTTTCATCAATACTTGCTTCTATAAATTTCTTACAATTCAGTAAGAAATGTTCCTCTTCACAGATTGGACATTTCTTCCAATTATCTTGTGATTGAGACGCTTCTTGTACGGTGTGTACAGGTTTCTTCATGTGCTTCCTCTGCTCTTTAGGCGCTTCAGGTTGAGCATAAGGCTTGTAGGTTTTCTTCGACTCCCAGGACGCTTCAGGTGGAGCGAAGTCCCCGCACATGTCCGATTCGATGTCTAAGAACGCTTCAATAAATATTAATTCTTGAAGGTCTTCATCTCTTCGACTTCTATGGTAGGCAAACCAGCGGAATTTCATAGACGTCGGCATCTTGTCGACTATAGCTTTCATGGTTTCGGGCGAACTGAGGTATTGTGGCTTCTTCAGAGCTTTAATGGTCGCAACTGCATTCTTCACTTTGCTGGCAAACATGCATATATCGCTTGGTGTTTCGCCAACCTTTGGCAAACTCTTCAATCGTTCTAATTCGGCTAACGCTAGTGCTCCAGGCCTTCCAAATCTCGCTTCTAATCCTCGGATTACTTCCCGCGGGTCATCGGCGGTGAACAGCAAGCTCTGAACGGCTTCTCTTGCTTTTCCTTGGAGTGATCTGCGTAGGCGTGCCAGATTTTGAACGTTGGTAAACGAGGCGGCGTTGTCTTCATAAGATCTCTTGAACGCCAACCATCCCTCGCAGTTCCCGTTGAAGTAGGGGAGTTCGATATGCTTCGATGCAGTTGAATCTTGCGTTTTTTCAGACAGCTTGAATATAGCTTGAGCCAGCTCTTGAATGTCACTCTTCTTTTCTGTCTGGGCCGGTATCTGCTCCTTCGTATTCGGCTTGACTCCCGTATGGATGAGCCATTGTTCGACTTCCTGTGTTCGCTTGTACGCTTCTTCGCCAGCGCCGTCTTCATCAGACTCGGCGGCTCGCAATTCTAGTTCCGCTCGAGCTACCCTTGATCTTGCTTCCGCTACTTCGAGTTCTCTTACTGCGACAATCATCCTTGCTTGCGCTTCTGCTCTCTTCCTGTGCGACGAGCGAATAGACTGCGTGTCTATATCGCGGGCCGCCTTGGTAGGTTGAGGCCTTGACCGCTGCGAATGCTCTTCTTCCAATGGCGGCGAAGCTATTCGTATCCCTTCAGTTATGCTTCTCTCCGCGCTCTGCGGCGGTGGATGAGTTCCTTCTCGAGTGACGGATTCCATGATCTTGATTCCTTCTTCGGTGGTACGGGTCTGGGCGCGGTGCATTCCTACCCCCTGTGCCGGTCCACCTCCAACAATATCCCTTGCTCGGCCTCGGGCACTAGACGGGGGTGTTCTCTTCGTTAGCGTTGATCGACTTGAAACAGACGTGCTTGAAGTCTCGGCTGGTGTGTTCATACTCCAATCCGTCGACGCTGAGCTTTCCCCGGTAGTCTTCGATCGCGATGACTCCGACCTAGTAATCGGCATTCCTGACCCAATGCCCCGATCCGGTCCGCGAAGGACCACGAAAATGTTGTGAACTGAATGAATAAATTGGTGCCGGCGGGGGGTCAGGGGTGTAGCTGCCGACTAGGGGAGCAAGAATCTTCACTTTCTTGAAATAAAAATAGTGCTTGAAGGCTTCTTAGTTTTCTTTATTTCCTCTTCATGATAATACTGCTGGTTCCGGAATGCCAAACCATCGAAATAGCCCGTCTTTTATATTTTTTCTTGACCAATCAGAGTGGTCATTGTTTGCGCACGGCACTAAAATCAATGTCTCCTTTTTTAACATATTTTTATCCTTTTCTTGTACATGGAGATAAATGACCGTTGGCAAGTTTCTATGGTTTGGCGTACCTTACAATAATGTCCTTATTTCTAACACATTATATTACCCTTAAATTACCTTATTTTACAAAAAATTCACTTAAATCCTTAATTAAAACACGTAAAAACTACAAAAAACTCTTAGTGGCTCTCGTTTAGGTAACGATCCTTAGTACCTAAGCTCCTTAATTTCGATGCTACATGTGGTGTCATCTTCAGGTCAAGAGGTCAAAACACTAGTGGTTTTATCGCTACGGTAAAGTTTAAGTTAACCTTATACCTTGCTACATGTGGCGCCACCATCGGGAGAATATGGAACTAAATAGCGGTCTTGTCGCTGCGGTTAAGTTTCGTCATACTTTATACAAGGTGCGATGATGCCACAAGTAACGCCGCCTTTAGTGAAATATGTGAACGAAAACAGATGGTTTTCGATTCGGTAATGCTTTGAGGTAGCTAAGGTTTTGACTCTGAAACCACATGTAGCGACATCTTTTTAGATAAATAAAACAACGTTAAACCCTTATTTATTTCAAAGTACATAACTTAAACTAATTACATAAGAAAAATAGTTAGGTATGTTATATACAAGTAATATTTCTTAATGTTAGCTTCAGTCGTCGCTAACACTAAACAAATGTTGGCCAGACTTCTATGCGTTATAGTTCTAGGTAATGTTTTAGGTTTTTTAATATGCAAACTGACAGAGATAAAAGCATGTGCTCCGAGTTCTTTTATAGGATCCACTAGTACCTAGGGAGTTTACACGAGCATCAGTACATACCACGTCAATAAGTGTTTCACTGGTGTCCGTGAAATGTGTAGGTGTTGACACTTTCTGTTCAAAATTTAAACACGTCAGAAATGTGTAAAATTTTCTCGTCTTGTGGTGTAATTCACGCAATAAATTAATATTAAAATCCCCTAGCAGTACTGTGTAGTTACAAAATGGAAGTGAATTTACTGAACTAGTGATCGCATCGAAAAACAAATCAATATCGAGCCATGGCGGTCTGTAGGCCGTACCTATAGCAAGTTTAGAGCCATTTACATTTGATACTAGCCACATTTGCTCCACCGATTTATGTGATGGGTCAACGGGATGAGAGTGAATACGTACATTTGTGCCATGTTTAACGTAAAACCCAACCCCACCGCCGCGGCCACCGCGCACGCACAGCGGGCGCGGTATATGTCGCAATCGGTACCCGGGGACGGCGGGCGCACGTCCTTCCTCACCCGTCTGTAACCATGTTTCATTTACGGCCATGATGTTTACGTCGTGGCGGTCCATGGCGGCGACAAACTCATCGTGTCTTGTGCCCAGCGAGCCAGCGTTAATGAATCCTACTTTAAAATATTTAGTGTTCATGATTATAGGTCTTTATATACACAAAATAATAAAATAAATAGTAAATAATCATATAACAAAAATAGCTAGGATTACATTGTAACTTAGGATGCCGAAGCGGTCGTGAAAAATGTAAATAAAATGTTAAAAATATAATTACATGTACATACATAAATATATTTATATAATAATAAATTCTATAAAAAAGTGATATTATTTTAAAAATAAAATGTAATGTAAGTGAGCCACCATAAGGGATGCATTCAAAGATTTCGTGACCCAATAGCAGAACATGTCGTAACCCGATAACTACATAAATTATTGAAGTAACACAATATATTACTTGTAATATAAAAATAAAAAGATAGAAAAAACAAATAACAGAAAAACATTCAAATTTTATCAAACGGAATCGTTTCCAAAAATTCGGACTAAATCAGAGTCGCAGCGAATACGTTGGGCTGTAGCTCCGTCCTCTTTGCGAGCATAGATGCGACCATCTTTGGTCCACACGTAACGATACTTGAACCGCTGCCCAGCTTCACGAGCGTTATAGAACAGTTTCCCGTTCGCGGGTGTGAGACGCTCATTAATATAAAACTTCCGAGGCTGCCCGTGTAAATCAAGATCCGTAGTGGTGAGGCCTCGTCGCACGCGCGCCGCCTTCAACAGTTGGTCGCGGAGAGCGCGGCGCACCAGTCGCACAGCTATGACGCGCGGTCGCGGAGGCGTGGCATTATCGCTCTCAATGAAATTACGCCGCACCGCACCGATCCGCTCAACATTGACGACATCTTTTTCGTCCAAAGTTACTCCCAACTTTACCGAAATTATTTTAATAATATGATGCGGGTTCTCTTCTTTAGTCTCAGGAATGCCAGTAATAACCAAATCATTCTGTAGTGAGTCTTGATCTCGTTCATTTAACTGCACCTTTAATTCAGAGATGGTCGCCTCGAGATTATCATAGTGAGCGGGGCCCAGCTCCTCAAAGCGTTTCTCAATATTGGACACTTTGGTTTCAAACGTATCCATTCGCTGATTGTAAGTACCAACCGATGTTTTAAGACTCAACAACTCCTCCTGAAACCTTTGGAACTCAAGTCTCATTGCACCGAGCTCTTCCCTAAAACATCGTATTTCATGGGCAACATCGAGTTCCACGGGCGCAGTTGTCACCTTGCTGACAGTGGATGGTGGAATGGCCGTCCCACTGGTGTTGTCAGTGCTGCAGTCAAATGTCACGCTCTTGACCGGAGTGGCTGAGTTGTCCTCTTTGGGCATTTTGGCTTTACAACCCGGGCATAGCCAGTTTGGAGACGCTTTGGCTGTGGCCGGCAAACCCACACAGGCCAGATGATACGATGCGGAGCATTTGGTACAGCGTATGCACTCAATTACAGCCGCAAACTTTCCGCAGGCGCCACATTTAGCCATGTTTCAAGAAGACTTGATATCTAGCTGGTCACCGCCTCAAGTTAAGACACCGTAAAGATATGTTAAAAGCAAGTATCAGTCAAACTGCTTTATCGACCTATCTCCATATAACAATACCACCAATGAGACACAGGTGGCGCTGTTGTCACATAAACAAAAATACTGTTTTTCAAGCGCTGTAGTTTTCAGCTGGTACTGAGTTTGTGTCAGGCCAGTAGAACCGTCTCATAGATTAATAGCACTATATGTCACTTATGTTTTTATAATGTTTTTTTAGTTTTTGATTTATTTTACAACTATATAGGGTAGATTCGAAGGTTTGTGCACTAAAACTTAAGTTTTTTATTGTTTATTTAGTTTACACTTTACAATAACACTGTATAACAATGTATGTCTATAATTGTATCAGTAGCTACACTTTTACTAATAAACTGTTCTGATTATCACTGTATTTAATTTTATAAACTTGTATGAGTTACAAACACATCAGCTGTTTCGTCGTCCGTGACGTCAGGTACACATCAAGCTATAATTTCCAGTATATCCTGACATCCTATTGTACGAAGATCTTAATACAATGCGAGGTCAGTTCATACTGGTTTTGTATAGCTTTATGAGTAGCCGTAAGTACTTAATCATACTAAAAAATTGGTAAATGGTTTAGTATGATTAAGTATCGAGTAGTCACTAATACCAGCCCTCCCAGCCGATTCGATCTTTTAAAAGATATGTTACCGAAACCGTCAGTTAGTTTTCTAAATTTTAATACTTTAAAGGCACCTTTACTCCTAAATCTAGACGCCGAACCCACATTTAGGCAGAAAATTTACTGCAAACCAGTTCATTCGCTCTTAATCCAGGTTGAGGATCAGTTTATCAGTGGACCGACAAAAAAAAGACAATCACACGACTGCAGCCTCCTATACTGCCTATCTACAGTAATACATTGCACGCTGCACTCCGAAGCATTGATTACCTCCCGTTAGGAGTAGAGATAGCAAGAAAATAGTACCTTTAGACCGTATTTTTTTATTATGCAGATATGTAATACCTAATACCTGATCTGGATGATCCACTAGCTGCTGGATGAGCCATATTATTCTCAACTTTGGGGTCGTAACCAGATGCAGCTGAACATCAGTGATCTACGGAGCGACTGGGAAAGGCATAATTATATTCTAAGGTTAGATAGGTTGTCAAGATTTTATGAGGGTACTGAGTCCCTGTATCGACTTTCAAAGATCTTCGTCTCGCAATAAGTCTGGTTAACAAGTTTTAACTCTCGATGAGTTAGAATTGAAAGAAACCATGTAAAAAAAATACGCGGCTTCTTCTACATACACATTAGAAATATTCAAATCACTAGAAAATCTGCAATCAATAAATATTTTATTATATTATTTGCATAACACTTTACCCAAAGAACTACCAATAACCATTTAACCATTCCTCTAAATATCGAAACTATCGAAATATCGAAAACCGTAAATATCGAAAACTATTATAACAAAAATATGACCAACACTTTTATGAGAACCCTACCCCAATAGAAAGGGTTTAGCGGTAACCGAAAGCCAAAATGATTTATAAAAGGACTCATTTGAATCCGAATGGTCCCGGCTACCATTTAACCCTGCGTCTACCCACCTTTTGACAGATAAATAGGATATTTTTCACATGTAAAATAGGTGAAACTTACCCTAGTTCCCTTATTGGTTTTTAAAAGTTGGGATCATCCGCGCAATTCAAGATTGAGGTTATATTTTTTTTATACGGTTTGGTTGCGAACAGATAAGTACAGTCCAGATAGTAAATGGTTACCGTATGCTATCCCCTGTATATTCCGTGGACGACTTCAGTTCCAAAAATATATTCCTGGCTAACACTTTCTTGGCACTAAAAAATACTTCTAGCACCATCTATGAACATAAGTCGACATTTAAATTAATTGAGACTATGTATAGAAATTATAGATGACAGTATAATGCTCAATAAGAGTCATCATCATCATCATCAGCCTGCATGTCCACGGCTGAACATAGGCTATTGCGCGCCCCCCACAACTATTGCGCGTTCATTGGAGGTATTTGCCCATAATCGCAACGCTCCGCTCTGTGCAAGCGGGTTGGCGATCGCACTTCGCAGTAGCAGTTGATTGCTGTTGCCAATCCTCCGGATCTTTCCCTTTGTCGCTTCTTACGACATCCGCGGGAAGAGTAGGGGTGGTTCTAATCTTAGGTAGAAAATCACACAACACAATTAAGATTATAAAAAAATTATAGGTATCTGTAGTTTTTTTCTTGACGCATCGCATAGCTGAACGGCTATAGACGCTTGACACAGCAAACGGCAACTTATGTATAATGGTTAATAGAATTGGGGTAAAGAGCCCTCCAGTGTTCTTACCGACCGTACAAAACAAAGCACTTCGATTATGATATTTTGTGTAAGTACCTATATCACTATCATATAGACAAACTAAAACTGACCCAATAACATGGAAACAGTTTTAAACGATTTGATACTGAATAGACAGCGCCATATTTGAAGTGTAATGTCATTAATGACATTAGAAGCGCACGTGTGAAGCTGGATGCACGTGCCCTGGTTAACCACGGGTGTACGTGTTTGTTGTGTCCCTGTATCTACAATAATTTAATAAAGAGGTCAAAGTTTGTTTTACGTAGGTGTAATCTCTAAAAATACAAAGCGATTATAAAATTAAAATTGTATCACAAGATACATAAGTATTAATCTTCACACATCTGCAAGATACAACTAAAAAGGTCTCTTTTTTCATTTTTGTCTGTCTGTCTCACTGTTTGTTCCGGATAATCTTCTAAACGGATTTTGCTGGGATTTTCACTAGCAGCTAGCTGACTTTATTTGTTCTCTAATATAGGCTACATAAACTTCGAAAATATTTAGGTTTCCGCGCAAAAGCCTTTATAATTATGGACAGAATTCGATTTGAAAATGCCCCATATATGAGTATTTGGTTTACGGTTTACGGTTGTGCAGTGTGGTTTCGGGCCTAAGAATAGAACCACCCCTACTCATCATGCGGGTGTTGTAAGAAGCGACAAAGGGAAATATCTGGAGGATGGACAGCAGTATCTTTCTATGCAATTCAACAGCAATCATCTGCTATTGCGGTCGCCAACCCGCTTGCCCAGCGTGGCGAATTGGCGATTATAGTCATAGTCATTTATTCATAAACAATTTACCTATTTGAATTTTTTCATTCATGTACAGCAAATATGGGCAAATACCTCCATTGAGCGCACAATAGTGGCGCGCATTGGGAGAAGTCTATGATATGATACAGGCTGATGATGATAATCACTAATGATTACGGCGAGCAACAAAATAAAAAAAGGTCGCATTTCAACCAATGATCTCTAGCTATTTATAATTATTTGCTAAATATTTCATGCCGACATTATCAATTGGTACTACCTATAGCATGTATGTTCAACATCTTGAAAGGACGAGTGTCCTCATATTGAAAGCCCACTAAGCCCAAAGGGATTAATTATGGGAAAAGATGTATCGGATTGCGTTTCATGTGAAGTACGCATACATAATGAATTAATCATCGCAAAATTATGTGGAATGTGGACGTTGACTACAATAATAAGCCTGTAACTGTCCCACTGCTGGGCAAAGGCCTCTCATTAACCCCCGACGCGAAAAGAAGGGTGTTATAAGTTTAACGTTTCTGTGTATCTGTGTGTCTGCCTGTGGTATCGTAGCTGCTTAACGAATGGATCGATTTTGATTTAGTTTTTTTTTATCTGAAAGGTGACTTGATCTAGAGTATCTTAGCTAAAAAAAATGTGGTGTTTGTGTCGATGGTTTGGTAAATTAATTAATTATATAAACACTACTGACAAGTCAATGGTATTGAGTTTGATCAAAAGAGTTTTTGTAAGTTATGTGCGTAATATAAATTAATTATCAGTTGCTAAAACGGTGAAACACAGTGAGGAAACCAGCACACCAGAAAGATTCACCTGTAAAGCCATGTCAGAGGTCTACGGGTGGTTTAAATTCTGACACTAGGTTGTACATCAACCATACAATAAAGAAGAAGAAGTGTTTATAGAAACCAGGTTTTATTTTGCATGTGTCAGGACTCGGAACGATGCGGTCTGAGTACGAACCTTTAGAGTTTTGACGTCAGTTTTTTTACTTAACCCATTCGTTAAAACTCCTTTACAGTTAATTAATGTTATTTTGATCACACAGCATCTGTTTCAGTATCAAAGGACTCGTTATATGTCTGAAGATATTAATATCTTGAAACTGCTCCGTAACGCACTGAGTGACGTCACTTCGAGTGACTTGTTACTGAAACAGTTAATTAGGTAAGAATTAATGATTTTAGGGATGACGTTTAACAATCCATGATATAATATCTATAATATAATACGTACCTATAGTATTAATTTAAATATAGTATGTATCACCTAAGTGGAATGCAATTAATACACCCTACTGATTTAAAGACCAGCCAAATATTAGGAGGTTATAAGGTCCATGAAACTGAACAACTTTCCATAAGAAACATAGGTCAAAATTTGAAAATCGAAGATTGACTTCTCATACATAGTGACTAGTCACTTTTGTATGAGAAGTTAAATTTTCATTTTCGTATATAACGTATTTTACAATTCCACTAAACTAGTCTAGTCTGTTATAGGCCCAATTTCACCATTCACTTTAATAACAGAGTTTAATTAAACTAAGTTCAGCCATACACAAATTGCAGTTTTGAACTCAGTTAAACGCTTGGACCGAGTTTAACTCGATTGATCGCGTTTAATATCAGTGGTGAAATCGGCTCTTAGTATCGTACCGATTGGTACGACACTGACTGACTGACTAGTCAACTCAATCAATTTACCGATTGCCTTACGATTGGGTTTTTCGCGGAACCCCACACATTTTCGCGAAAACACGATATACCTACGTAATCCCATGACACTTACATGCCTGTAATTCTGTCTAGAACATAAGAATTTTTGTCACTACATAAATCGATTTCACCCCAAAACTCCCATTACGCATTACAAAGCTCACAATTTGGCATACACCCATGCCCTCATTTGGCATCGCATCGGATGCACTTGTTTATCTATACCGGTTTGATGCCCGGTCCGTTTGTTTGGCAATTCGGGATGAGGTTCGCCTAAACAGATAGTATAGGTTCCTGTTTAGAGACTTTGTGGTATGAACTCTATGGTTTATTAGAGGTTTTAATGTTTGTGGACTAATTATTTTGAAATCAGTGGTTCAGTGGTAGTAAGTAAATACTTTATACAGAATTACCGTATTTATTCAATAAATCTGTCCCAGCCAGTAGAGCCATGCAAAAGGTGGTGTAGCAAATTATTTAATATAATTATGTTGTTTAGGCTAGACCTTCTACCGCCATCTGGGATTAAAGGTGTGAAAAATTATTTTTATCAAAATAATAGTTAATTTTACGTCAAAATTTTTAAAGACAATTGTAATGAGGATAATATTATTTCGATATAAAAACATCAGTATATTTGGTATAAAAACTTCAGTATCAGTGATAATTATAGTCATCTCCCGGTGGGGGTAAAAAATTAATTTCCACAAATGTTTCGAAGCATAAATAAATACCAACCAAATATACAAATAATACCACAGGGTATCATTTACTTTTACAGAAATCTATTAATCAAAATCGTTTTAATTTCAATGCTAAACCGTGTAGAAATCTAACCCAAATCGAGTTAAAACTTCCAAAAAGGTACTTCATCATCGTAATGGTATCTTCACGCTATAACGAGGGGGTGCAACCCAATTAAAAGTACGAGTAAGTCGAGCGTTTCCAAAGATAACACCGGCTAGAGGGGCTAGAAAAACGCGTGTCAGCCCCATGTACCATATGTTGTTAATAATGTTATAGATGAACACCCTGATGATATGAGCTCTTGGCCTATTTTTAATTGACTAAATTTGTTTCAAAACCGATCAGAGCGAATCAGACTCCCGCAGTAGAGCGCGTCAAAAAAGGAATTTAATGCTTTCTCTCTTTCTTTCTAACCTAGTCTAGGTTTAAAAACTAAACATCCAGAAGTCCATTTTAATGTGCCTGGTCTATCAAGCATATTATATCAAGCATTATTGAGAATTAAAAAAAAAATACCAGCCTTTAACTGTCCCACAGCAGGACAAAGGCCTCTCTTATACAAAGAAGGATCTAGCATAGCTAGCTATCACCACGCTGGCTATGCGTATTGGCGGTTTCAGGCTATTAATTTCCTAATGAGATTTGTTTCACATGTTTTTAGCTCGCAGGATTCGGGAAGGATTGCAAATCCACTTTTGATTCTATAGGACTCATCTCCTCATCTTCCTGCCCTTTACCCATTTATTTGGGGCCGGCGCAGTATGTCCTCTTTCTTCATACATCTCTATCACCCGTCATCTCAGTAGTCACTTCCTTTCTTGCCATATCATCCTTCACAGTCACAATCCATCCATCTCTTCATAGGTATCATTCTTTTCATATATCAGAAAAATTTGCACTTAAATGATACTCGAGAAAGATTATCTGAAAAATTCCGCGCTGCAAAACTACGGGAAACCGATCTAACTTATAAACAAGTATTCTGCTCATCCCAATGAGATAAGAGGGGACATGAAGACAAATAAAACATGTCATTTGTCCCCTATCTGTTAATAATGCCGTGACAAACAACCGTTTGATGTTGTCATTAGAGGCTAAATAATGGCAATCTTTGAGGAAAATCGAAATGTTTTAGTGCTTATGAATTTGATGGAAGATAATTTTGTTGTACGTATTGTAGATTCGAGCTTAACATGGCATATAACAATGTTTTTCAATGTCTTGTACAAAAATTGAGGGCGCCACTGGCGCACCGTATGACCGTTGACTGGCAAGTCAGAGATCTCAGATTCGGACCCAAAGCACGCATATGATTTTTCGGTAGCTATGTGTATGTTATAGGTAAATTAATTATCACGTGTTCCGTGCTGTTGACCCCGGCTGTAATGAAGATCTTTAACAGTCGATATAAGGAGTCAGTAACCTCATACAATCTTGACAACTGGATCTAACTTTATAATATCATATGATCATAACCCTTTGGGTTGTGGGGATTAATAGAAAACTGATATTAAGCTGCATCTGAGATGTTAGATTAGAAGCTCTTCTCCTAGCTTTATTGTTCCTAAACTTTGTCGTTAGGAATAATAAAGCTAGGAGAATGATCTTATTATCTATTTTTTTTAGTTTATCTAAGACACTACTAAGTAACGACGAACACACTTGCATTGCGATAACACAGAAAACTTCATAAATTAACCGTTCAATAACTGGCATAATTTGGTAGCATGCGTCTTCTAATTTGTATTGTATTCTAAGAACATACCATACCCAGCATACTACAATAAAGCCAGCTTAAAATACACAAGCTTACCATATACTCGTAACTTACGGGTCATTTTCACACAGATAGACCCATCAAGTGTCTGTGAATGTCTAGGAATGCAGCTATATCCGTCCAGACATGTCTGGTGACTAGTTTCTCCTAGGGCGCCACCTATGAGAAAATGTATGACTTTTATGGCAACTAGCAGAAATGCAGTGGCGATCGTCTGTCTACCTTATTGACACAGTATTGAATAGGTACTATTGATGACTTGCGGAATAAAATGTGCTATAGAAAATTTTATTAATTACTAGCTTCCCGGAGCGTACACGTGATTATCCAATTTCAACGCCTTTTCTACCCTACCCTACTCTACCCCTACTCTACTCCTACCCTACTCTACTCCTACTCTAGTCTACCCCTACCCTACTCTACCCCTTTTTCTCACCTTTTTATTGTAATTTATTTTAAAAAAAAGGTGAGAAAAAGGGGTAGGATAGGGTAGGGGTAGGGGTAGAGTAGAGTAGGGTTTACCTGCCCTACCCTACTCTACTCTACCCCTACTCCTACCCTATCCTACCCCTTTTTCTCACCTTTTTATTTAATTTTTTTTAAAAGATGAGAAAAAGGGGTAGGATAGGGTAGGGGTAGGGGTAGAGTAGGGTTTACCTAACCTACTCCACCCCTACTCTACTCTACCCCTACCCTACTCTACCCCTACCCCTACCCTATCCTACCCCTTTTTTTTCACCTTTTTATACTGTAAAAGTATACCTACACAGAACAATTTTAAACTCATATTTGATTGTTCATTCTTTTGCTGTGCGCGGTGTTGTGTAAGTGAGCTATGACCTTTATAGTCACCCACCCAAAACACCTTAAACTCACGTCTATTGATCTAAACGCTAATTAAAGTATGAACCCCATATATTAACCCGATATTAATTAAAACCATCTGCTACTAAATGAATGGACGAAAACTATCATAAATTGACAAAGTAGTTGTTGATGTTTTATTATTTGTTATACCGATGCGCCCCACTGTGGTATTCATTAACGTTGATCGGAACTATTATCGTCAGCCATTTTGTTTTTAGAAATAGGTACCCGGTTCAAGTATTAGCTATACATGTTTGCAGTCGTAAGTATGAGACAATAACTATAATTTTTAATACGTAATCAAAAATATTGTATGCAAATTTTTAAAAGGTAAAACTTTTTAAGAAATAACTTTTTTGATGAATTTTTTGACCACACATTTTTAGAGTTCTCTAGAAAACAAGGAATCCTTATAGTTCGTCATGTCCGACCGACCGTCTATCTATCCGTGTCTGTCACAGCAATTTTCTCTCAGCAATAACGCTAAGAAGATGATGACGAGGAATATCGCGAAAAGTGTAGGACTAATTGGTATGAGACGAATTTAGTTTTTTCGTGAAAACGCAAATTGAATTTCGCGTTTTAATGAATCAGACTTGTTCAGTAAAATAGCAAAATACATTAATTCTCTTAAAGTACGCTATAATTCAATATTTTGCCAAACCTCGCGTATTCTCGTCAAGATACCTATTATGTCCGTGATCCTACCCATATCCTACCCCATGTATAAATAAGATGCAGATCTTGAAATCATATTTAACATACTTGCATTACACAGTTATGTCTCAGTATATTATATTCTTGTATCCGATATACCTATTCGTGTAATACTTACCTACAATATCTACCCAAAATGTTTCAATCTTATTAAACAAAAAGAACCCGGCACATCGCTATGGATACCGCGTAACAAACGTGTCTAAACACAATATTATTACAGAATTCTTATTCGATTTAAACTATTTACATTGACACGAAGCAAACGAGTACCGAATGCCAAGTTCTTGAAGCCCGCGATATGGATTCTTTGAGATACCTACGACAGTTTGACTGGGACAAAAAGAACTTGACAAAAAAGGAAGGAAATAATGGTTAAAGAAAAGCCTTGAACCTTTATTTCCTGTCTTTTTATGTGAAATAAGAATCAATTAATTATTCAAGGAGTTTACAAGGTGATACAATAGATAAATAATAATTAATTTGATCATCCTATATTTTAACTTCTCAATTCTATATCTGTATATTACTAATTGTAAATTTTGAGAAATTGACATTTTGCGAAGTTGCCATTTTGAGAAGTTGACATTTTGAGAAATTGGCATTTTGCGAAATTGGCATTTTTAATATTTTGCCATTTTGCGAAGTTGGCATTTTGAGAAGTTGGCGTTTTAAAATGTTGCCATTTAGAGAAGTTTGCATTTTGCAACTATTTATAATATATTTATTTGAGAACTACATAATACTCTGTTCGATGACACGATTCCCCCAACAAGGCCCGTCTGCTGACAACATCGGAATCGGTCTACACTGAGTAAAAACTTGTTGGGAGAGCAGTGATTAGAGAATGGATTTTCTGGAATGAATTTGGTGTTAAAACTGAACTACGTTATGCTAACATATTCACGGCGACCGACCAAGGGGATGATCAGAATATTAAGCTAAACATTCTTGGACGTGTGACTAATAGTTTCTCGGATAGCGATCTTGGATTTCTTCATGTATCATTTAGACATCCTAACGATGCCTATAATGACGGTTATATTTCCCCAAAGAGAGTAAGCAGAGGAGTGACTTCTTTTTTTTTATTCGGGTGTAAATACCCATAAGTGTGGGTACTCCACCACCAAAGCTAAAAACCACACGGTGTTCCTCAACGGACCTCCGGAGCCTATAATTAACTACATTCTGCCTGATATCCTTCGGGACTAAGGACTGGCTTCGTTAAACTTTAGGTAGCTAATAACTATGAATTAAACATTTTAAAAACCCCCTAAACAAAGTTACTTCTAGGCTAGTTGTTTCCAATCGATGGTCTGCGGAACACTAGAAGTCCGCGAGAACATAACATAGATCCGCGAAAAATTACGAATAAGGAACACGGTCGCGGGGGCAAAGAGAAGAAAAGAGAAAAGAAAAAACGCCACTTAGCATCCTTTGCATCGAACAAAAACATCTCTGGTCAAAAACAGCATAGAAACCACTGCACTAAGCTCTCGTTAGGCCCGGACTCGACCAAAGCGGAGAAGAGCGGACAGGAGATGAGTTTCAATACAAATGACAGATCAAGCGGCGCCGCTCGAGTTCATTCGAGTTGTCATTTGTATGAAAACACATCTCGTCTCCGCTTTGGTGGAGTCCGGGGCCTTAAGAATCGAACTGAGGATCTCAACCAACAAACGTGCAGCTATAATCTATCTATTAGGAAATGTAGTCGTGATAGCCTAGTGGTGGTGACCGTTGACTGGCAAGTCAGTGGTCTCGGGTTCGAACCCAAGGCGACCTCTGACTTTTCGTAAGTTATGTGCGTTTTATAAATTAATTATCACTTACTCCGTGCCTCGGAAAGCACGTAAAGCTGTTGGCCCTGCGCCTGATCTCTCTCCGATCGTGTCGGAAGGCCGTCCCATCGGACAATGAGAGTGAGGGAATAGAGAGTGCATCTGTGTTTGCGCACACACTTGTGCACTATAATATCTCCTGCGTAATTGGCTAGTCTCCGTTGAGATCGGCCGCTGTGACCGAAATTCGGTCAGGAGAATATTATTATTAGGAATACGGTGATTCCATTATTCTCTAAATGTAAGCGATAGTAGTTGTAATTTAACACCTCTGGGTTGAACACATCCCTAAAGGAATAAAAAGATAACGCGTATCGTAAAGCCTACACAGAAAATCCCGGCTAAAACCTCGCAACAACAGAGGCTAATGCAGTTACCTTGTATCCCTTAGTACCAACATAACGGTTCACTTCCGCTTCCTGTGAGTTGCTTATGCTAATGTTGGTAGCCCCGAATTAGCTAAACTTAATTGCTGTAAAATTTATTTGTCTACGTGATCTCTTTTTATAAAAGGGCTTTGTTTTGGCTTTAAAATATTCACGTTGTAATTATGAAAAAGTTAATTAAATATTGGAGTTTATTAAATTGTCAGAAATACCTAGAAAATAAAAGAAAATAGAAAGTTTCGCAAATAAAGGCCTACATTTTTTCAGGGTTTATGTATATGTTGCAGTCAAAACTCTTAGCCGGTCAAAAGTACTTTTGACTGGCAAAATCAGGCAAAAGTACTTTTGACTGCACAGGTTGGTCAATAGTAGTTTTGCCGGTAAATCATTGGTTAATAGTGCTTTTAACTGTAAATTTGCGGTCAAAAGTGGATTTGACTGACGCTCCTGGTCAAAACTACTTTTAACTGCTAGATAGTCAGTCAAAATTACTTTTAATCGTTAGGAGTGGCTAATAATCTAAATAAATAAAATAATAAAAATAATCTTTATCATATAATCGACGGAGCACCGCTTCGCGGGGCTCCTACTTCTGGGTGGTTTGAAAAAAAATAACATCGAAACCTAACCTAACCTAACCTGTCCGATTCGGGGTGCCCTAAAGTCCATACACAGAATCGTAATCTGCCGAACTATTTATCGAACTGCTCATTCCATCATTTTTACCGCTCATTCAGTTATTGGACTGCTCAATTATTTTTAGAATTGACTTTGTATGATAAAATAACCGACTGATACGACTGACTGACACGACCAGTCAAAACTACTTTTGACGGAATCAGTTGGTCAAAAGTACTTTTGACCAGCTTCATTGGGCAATAGCACTTTTGACTGTTATTTCAGTCAAAAGTACTATTGACGAAAGCCTATGGTCAAAAGTACTTTTGACTGATTTTGCCAGACAAAAGTAGTTTTGACCGGTTAAGGGTTTTGACTGTAACATATATATCGTTGCTAGATTGTAGGTTATCCACATGTAAAAATTCCCGATGTAGAATTACGTGACTGCTATTAAAATGTTATATTAATACGTACATAAACATTTCTACAAAGTATAATGAGGGGGGGAATTATCGAGATTAGGGGGCCCCTTTTTTTGTTTTATATGTAAAGCCCACTTATGGGTACTTCACTACCAAAGGGCCAGTGATGGAGTTATATCCGGCACCTAGGATCTGGGGCCCGGGGCAGACCGCCCCCTCCCCCTTAGTCCGCTAGAGACCCTGACACGTATTATCGAAGTTCTATTCTACATACAACCATCTCAGATGGTATACTTATATCAAGTTCGATATTCACATACAAACAGAAATTTATATCGGACTAACACCATACATTTCAATTAAATAACGTTGAACTTTTATCCCTTCAATCCCATGGGCTATGGGAGTTGATCAACAAAGACAAATTAATATGTCGGTGGCGCTCCCCCTGTTATCTACATCAAACAATACATATAAGTTGTTTATTCCTCTTGACTCAAGTATTCAATTTGTTGTTAACTTATTGTTAGGTGAAACTTACTTGTAAGTACAGGAGGTGATTGTAGTGCTGTTGTGGTTATCACAATCAATAAGGTTCTAGGATTCATGTGCGTCTTAGAAATTAATTATCACTTGCTAAAACGGTGAACGGGCGGGACTACGGGCGATTTTAACACTTCTGCAAACTGTACCACAGATTGATGGTAGACGTAGTTCCCATAAATTATTTTTATATTCTAGCTTTTCAACACTTTCTCAATAATAACAATAATTATTAAACAATAATGGAGTCCAGTATTAATAAATTAATTATCACTCTCCGTGCCTCGGATAGCACGTTAAGCTGTTGGCCCCGGCTGTCAATTGTAGATCTTTGACAATCGTCACTGGTAGCCAGAAGCCCGAAAGTCTGACAACCAGTCTTACCAAGCGGTATCGTGTAACCCAGTTGCTGGTTTGTGGAGGTCTGATAGGCAGTCGCTCTATGTGAAACACTGGTATTCAGCTGCATCCGGTAAGACTGGAAGCCGACCCCAACATAATGGGAAAAGGCTAGGTAGATGAAGAATGGAGTCCTGTTCTAAATATTATATCAGGTCAGGGATTAACGTTAACCCCTGAAGAAAAAAGGGGGGTGTGATTTAGTTTTTATTTGAATGGCGATTTGATAGAGAATGTTTTAAACTAAAAAAAAATGTTGTACCTATTGGGGTTTTAAATTTTTTAATTTATCATCATCATCATCATTTCAGCCATAAGAGGTCGACTGCTGAAAATATGCCTCCCCCAATGACTTCCAGATTGGCCGGTTGGAAGAAACCTGCATGTTAATTTATACTTGTATATTATTTTGTCATGTCAGAGCCACTAGATGCGATCAACAAGGCAACTTTATCAGTGACGTCACGGCAATTATGCCTTTGTTTCCCAGAATAAAAGACGAACAACATGTTATGACGTATCTGAAGAGGGCTTTAGGATGGAGGGTACTTCTGTTCAAGTGGAATTTGAAATAATTGCAGCTGAATCAGAAATATCAACGGTTAATTTGAATATATTTTATAAATGGAAATGTTTTTTTTTTTAATCAATTTGATTGGCGACGCGATTGTTGTGGCGGTTAGATGATTCGCCTCCTGCGATTGGTGTCGCGAGTTCGATTCCTATACGGTACAAATATTTGTGTGATCCTCAGATTTGTGATACAGGCGGAAATCTAAGGCATAGATATTCTTTTTAAAGGGTTTTATTTAGCTTGCCCTGTTTGTTATTTATTTGTTTGGTTCAAAATTAGTAATTGAAGTTTTACCCTGTTGACAGATTGATCTGATATTTGGTACCTACATACCTTTAGTTCTGATGACAATACCGTTTTACGAAAAAAGATTTTTTTTCTTATATTATTTATTTTATCGTATGGTTGATAAACTATCTCGTGTAGGAGTTTAGACCTATTCTTTCTCACTCTGCGATTTGTAAGTGAAGGCAGTTCTTTTTACTATCAATCTATATGTTTTTACCCAACTGCCAAAAAAGGGTTATTTGTTAATTCATATTGTTTGATACTCTAATTCAAGTACCATTGAAGCAGAAACATAAATTTTAATGAACATTCGAACAAATAATAAAGCTATCAAAAGTCGCGCACGCGCCTGTCATACTGAATGATAGACAAACGGACCAAAACAACGGATATTGGCGACACGTGCTGTAATAATTTGTTCACCCCCTCTGTTTAGTTGGGGTGAAGCTCACTAGTTGCTTGGGAAAGTTATAGTAGAGTTAGGGTAGAAATTCGTATCACTTGAACATAAAAAATACTGTCCATATTAATATCAAGAAGTCGCTGAAAATAATGTTTTTTTATTAACATTGAATTGAAAAGCTTCTCATTTTTTTAATCATTTAAAATTTTAAAAACAAGACAATACATAAATAATTGTAGGTATATTGCAAATAAATAATGTTACCGCATACTTAGTTGAAAACAAGCCCAATAAGCAATTTAAATAATATCCATATCTAATTTCTATGTGTAAATTATTCTAAACTCGAATGAGTTTTAGAAGGGAACTAGAAACAAAAATACAATGATTATGTAAAATTCTTTTAATAAATCAGCATTTGAGCAAAGGGCTTTTTGCAAAAATCAAGAGAGATCCTTCTAGGTCCAATCCACCAAACTGATCTAGTAAATCGATATTATATTTCTTTCGGTTCCAGCAATCAATTACAGGCACTGCATCGTCCGTACCTACACTGAATTCGAACATCAGTGTCAGGTACAATCAACAGCAGTGATACATGAACCATCAGGTTGGACTGGCAACTCTGTCTGAGGTTCGATTCAAACCATAGAAATATTTCCAATATTTTTGATTCAAACCACGGAACAGAAAAAACAAACTGTTTTTTCTGTTCCGTAATTCAAACCCAGGCGCCACAGCTTTTATTTTCGAATTCATTTGCATCATTATTAGAAATTAGTTACCACTTGCTTAAACGGGAAAGGAAGATATTTTTCAATGGTGTGTAAAGCCATTTCAGAGGCCTACAGGCGGTTAAAACTCTGACACAAGAATAATAATGAAAGTCATACCATGATAGTTGTGTGTTTTACCATAACAATACCCATGGTTGTTCCCTTTGATGTTACAACATGATCTTGTTTTTTCTTTCACAAATCTTTTGACAGGCACGTTAAGTAGGTGAAATTGCGTCGTTTTAGGACGGAGGGGCTTTTCAGAGGCCTTTGAAACTGGAGTTATTGAATCTTAAGACTGCTTTTCCTCGTGGGGTGGGAAAAGGTTGTCAATTCGTATTATTGTGATCGTAATTTTCTAAAAACAATGTTAACAATAATGACACACTACTGACATACAGCATAATGATACCTAATAATATCGAGCAACTTTAAATTTGATGCCATAGCACATAAAATATATTTACGGCAATATTAATTATAGATTAGCAAATCGTGATCTGGATTTTATGAAATTTTGATAATTTTATTTACATGACCTAATGTTTTATATCATATAATCTTCATATTAGGATTGTATAATATAATATATATATAATAGGGTGGTTTAAAAAAATAATAAAAAAAAGTACAAAGGTAGGTACTGCTTATTTCTACAGAAATCTATTCCAGCAGACCTGCGAGGAGAGTTTGAAAAAGAAAAAATATAGACAAAGTACGCATAGGAAAAATAATTAATTTTAAAATGAAATAAATAATTCATTCTAAAATACAGGGAAACAAACGTCTTAGTATTATTAAATAGTACACTTAAATTACGATTCTGCCTGCCTGCCTACATAGCTTTCCCATTAACTTCATTATTCTAAGATCATGATCACCACATACTTTCTCCTATCATTATAATACCGTGAGAATTCATTCTTAAGTAAATTACCTATGGCTAAGCTAATCTCTCTCTGACCGCGTAAACTTAGCTCTCATTACGATCTGCGACCGAATTTCGGTCACAGCGGCCAATCTCAACGGAGATTAGCCATCTACGCACAAGTGGGTGCGAAACACAAGTGCACTCTCTCTCTGATTAACAGTAAATTTGAATTTTAAAGTACTGTCTTATGAACTCATTGCTGATTCTCTTGTACATCCCCCTAAACTAATTTTAGTCTAACTAAGTATATCTGTTTCTAATAAACACCATAAAAAGGACAGTAAATTAAACCTTAAAATTAGAGCTGTCAAATCAGTCTATGTCCTTGCAATTGACGTGAAATTAGACGAGACCTTTATGAGATGCCAACTAAATTCTCGTTGATATCACGCAAATGGACTAGTTTGACAGTTCTAAAAATCTTGTACCCTTTTTCTAAAGATCTCTGTTAGAAATATAGTGAGTCTAAATTAGTTTAAAGCGTGTGCAAGAGAATTAGTACCATTATTAAAAATTGATTATAAATCGCTGATCTTCAAAGCACAATATGCATGTTTCTCGCGTGTAATGTGACAATATTTGACTAAGAATAAGCCAGTGTCACAGTTTAAACCTGCTATAAGTCATTTAGGCCTCTTTCTTACTTGGATAAGTGGAGATAGTAAAACTACTGAAGCTTGCTTTGATTTAATAGAACGATACAACGCAAGCTGTGCGAGCACCGCCGCGCTGTGTCTACCTACTCTGTATAAAACTTTACTTAAAGCATTGTAATAAATAGTCCTAAACTAAAACAAACCAAACATTTCTTAGGAAATAATTTAAAACATCTTACTAATGGAAGTTCTAAATTTAAACGACAATGGATGCGCACGAGTCACAATTGCGTTCTATTTCTGTGTTAAGCGCAAACGCATATCCGTTCGATTGTTTACGAGGCGAGGGTGGGTAGGGTTGTGTAGTGTCGAATATCCGCAGCTGTCGGATATTGGGGAATATTGATTATTATGCGGATATTTTGTGCTATTCAACAATACTGAGATGTCTTTTCGAATGCTTCGCATTTGATATCAAAACAAAAACTTAGATTTTTTTAAAACGGCTAAATGTAACGTCTTTACTTTATTTCGAAACTAGCTATTGCCCGCGGTTTCGTTCGCGTTAATTGGAATTTCAATTTAAATTACGAAGATAGGTGGCACTATTAGTCTAAGAACATTACTGTTGTTTTCTTCAGAAACAATACTTTTTTTCGGGATGAAAAAATGTCCGTTTCTGTACCTACTACCTACATCTGACACCGTATCTGCAAAATTTCAAAATAATCGATTCAGTGGTTTAGGCGTGAAAACGTAACAAACGAACCAACTTACGCATTTATAATATTAGTTAGGAAGGATTAGGATAAGCATAAGATAATGATTCCCGCAGACATCGGACTTCACTTGACACAGACACACACATAAACCGTGAACTTTCCCATTCAAGTTGGATTCCTAACCATTTTGACATTTGGCAGCTAAAGTTAAAAGATGATGGCGACTGAATCCTGTGGATTGCATTAGAGTGAAATGAAAGTAAACCTGTCTCGCTCCAGACGACAATTGGATGACGTTTGGAAGACAGAGACCTACTACTATTCCACTCAGGCTGGGTACTCCTCTAGTGTGGGCTGGATCCTCGAAGCCGTTTTCACAAGAAAACATTTAATCAGTATACTATAGACCCTCTGCTAAGAATCCCAAGCAAACTCTCTCATGTGGCAATTTTCTCTAGGTACATTGCGCAGAAAAAAAATCAATTTATTTCAACCACCAAAACCATCATATCCGCCATCATGACGCTATATCATAAATAACAAAACAACAATCATTACAAGCACTGTAACCCATATGTTAAGTATTGCGCACGCGCCGTTAAGGGTAAATACCCTTCACGACTTGTAATTAAAGTCTGTTCCAATTCAATTTCAAACCTCTATATTTCTGAGATTACAAATAACAACTTTAAACGAGTGTGTTTAAAGTTAATTTTAGAATGACTTAAACTGTTGAAAAGGTCATAAAAATAATTTAATTGTAATGAAAATTGAACTTGACGTGTTAGTATTAAAGTCCCTTTTTCAAAATCGCGTGAAATATGTAATTAAAAATACATAGACTAGGGTTCCGTTTCATCCGAAACAATATATTATCGAGCACCTGGGGTGCTTAGGGTCCTATTTGATAAATTGTTGTATTGTAATTAGTTTTAATGATTAGCTAAATAGGATCGGGTGTTGAGGGTCGCGTGGTTACTAATTATGGTGAGGTCAAAGAATGTAAATAATGGATGGTGTTAGATTTGCGACAGCTGCTTACCCTGTAGAAATGGAAACGTTATGTTGAATAGGGATGTTTGTAGGTGGAGTAAACCACAATAAGGCCACATTTGAATTTTGCTACCTAATAGCAGTTTTGACGGAATAACTGTTGTAGATATCATCACAATGCTCTTCATAAAGGCATACAATTCAAGGGAATAGTAGAAGTACTAGGAGAAAAGAATCATGAGAATGTAAAGAGTCGACAGCCTCAGTTAACTTATGACGTATTAGAGCAGTAGAACAGAACGGAGAAAAAGTCTTCTAAATTCCGTTCTGTTCTACTGATAGAACAAGGCGGAATCTGGGCATTTTTTTTTCCGTCTTGTTCTATTAGTAGAACAAGCTTAGTAGAACAGAACGGAATACACCAAAAGCATCCTCCCATGATTTCCATACCTTTCTGTGCAAAGCTGTGTGGACCATTGATTTTCAATGTCATATAATTATGTACTTTCTTAGTTAATCTAAGACACCACTGACTAACGGCGAAGGAAAACATCGTAAGGAAACCTGGATTTGATAGTCTGAAATCGCCAACACGCAGTGAGCTAGCGTAGTGATTAATGCTCAATCCTTCTCTGTATGAGAAGAGGCCTTTGCCCTGCAGTGGGGCAGTTACAGGCTGATTTATTTATTTATTTATTTGTTTACATTTCAATTTATGCTTTAATTAATGTGGTATAATTAGGTCTGGAATGTATCTTGTTAATAACATGATATTAGGTAGCTATTAATAAATACGTTCAAAATTACATGGGGTAATTAATTAGGGATTAGCATGATAATCCCTGCCAACCGAATGTAGATCTATGTTAATGTTGATTAACTACTCGAAGTTAAGAACAGGGGATCTAGTACGAGTTTGCAAACTATGTAAATAGTAAATATTGACTGTTTTATTGAGAAGTACTATTCTCATTATCACTTTTCCGGGATAATAGAGGTTGTAAATTCGTACTTACTAGGCCCCCTGATAGTTTACATTTTCGAAGGAGCGTATTCTAATAGATTAATGTCTTCCTGCTGAGCCGAGACTTCTCTCATAAATTGAGGCATTTTTTACCGACCCACCTAATGGTCAACGGTGTTGTGGTCTATCGTGGAGCTAGCGTAACTAAGGAGGTGCCAGCGGTACCTAGACATAAGGCGCAGACCCGCGCAGAAATGACCAGACCAAGACTAATTTTAGATCATGCATAGGCGCATTTGTAAAAGCTCGCCACTGGCGCAAAAAAGGCTTATTACGGTACTGCGTGGTGTATACATGCCTTATTTATTTATTTAATACACCAATAGTTGTAATGTACCCATAATACCTATATGTTATAATAACGTTACAGTCAAAACCCTTAACCGGTCAAAAGTACCTACTTCTGACTGGCAAAATCAATCAAAGTACTTTTGACCATAGGCTTTGATTAAATAACAGTCAAAAGTGCTATGCCGAATGAAGCTGGTCAGAACTCAGAAGTACTTTTGAACTGAGTCAAAAGTAGTTGCTTACCGCCTGCCAAGATAGCCCAGCTTCGCGGGGCTCCTATTTCTGGGTGGTAATAAAAAATCCGGTTGGATTGCTCTGATTCGGGGTGTCACAACATCACACCTACAATTAGATACAAAAATGTAATGTAGAATAGGTCAAAGTTCGCCAAAAATTAAATTTATTAATAAAGGACTGGCGATCAATGGAATTCCTTTCGTCGAAAATGCCATAGCCATTTCCCTATAGCCCAGTAAAGGCAGCAACACTATATTCCCACGATGAAATTGACTTAACAATATTTGGAAAATGCTTTAAAAGAGGCTGGACGCTTCACTGGACTCAACAGCACTCAACTATCTAAATCTAACACACTGAAAAATACACCTTATTGCAGATATGATACAGTCGTTTCAGATTTTACAGTCATTCAATATATCCAATTGAAAAGGCATTGGAAATTGCACCTTGTTTTGTTATCAATAGAGTAAGATAGACATTGATAGACGGTATGAAAACAGATCTCTATATTTATCTAAGAGCTCTTTTTAACCGACTTCTAAAAGAACGAAGAGGTTCTTATTCAGTGCGATTTGTTTTTCAGGTTTTCACACCAATTTTCTCTTCTTGTGTTATTAGTAAGCTGGTTTGACTAACTCTTTTTATAACACTGAACGCAACTGCTGCTGAACAAAAATTTAACTTTTCTCATACAAAAGTGAGTCACGTGACCATTCACTTGTATGAAAAGTCAATTTTCGAATTTTAGATTTTGGCCTATGTTTCTTGGAAAAAGTTGTTCAGTTTCATGGACCTTATTACCTCCTAAAATTTGGCAGGTGTTGCAACAGGGTGTAGGTAACTATATCTGTGGTCCAAACAAAATAATATGTTCTTTGAAAAGTTGATTATTTCCCACAAAATGCACCAAAACACCCATTCATTATTTACTCTTATAAAATTCTATTTATCATTTATTATTATTATGTTCATCTACTCTTAAAATTCTATTAAGTACTGCTTACGTCAGAAAGCTATTTATAAATAAACTCTGAGCCTGTTTCACTCAGTTTCACCAAATACATGACAACAAATATAACTCTAACTTTGCGAAGTTAACCTACAAATTGATACATCAATTATTACGACATTAAATCCAACAACCACTCAAATCTCGAACTTAACTTACCCAGATAGAGTTGAAATTCTATAAGCATAAGAAAGGCAGTTTTTCAAGAAAAGCCGTATAAAAGAAAAAGACAAAAAAGTCGGTAATAAACAGGACATGGAAGAAATAAATTATTTTCATTTGCTCGCACAAGCAATAAAAATAGAAAATGTTTTTCTTTAACCTGAACATTGGGAAGAGATGTGTATGTTCATTGAAAATATTTCATCTCATTTGTCTTCAATTTTGCAGAAGACTTCTACGCTTATCAACCATCGTGTTGTCAACCAAAATGATTAAAACTATAAATTATTATATTTTTAAATCGATACAGAAATACTTACCTCATTGACCTGTTTATTATTTAGTTCAAATTTAGTAATCGATATTTCACCCCCTTCCTGTTGACATATTGATCTGATGTTTAGTACACAGCTTTAGTTTTGATGACAAAACCGTTTTACGTAAAAAAAATTACCTATATTATTTTCAGCTAAGAACACTCTCGATCAAGTTACTTATCAAATTAAATTAAATCCAAAAGTTCATCCGTTTGAGAACTACGATGCCACAGACCGAGACACCTACATTCTACAATCAAATCAGCCTAAACTTTTCACAACTATGTTATGGTCGGCTTCCAGTCTTACGGGATGCAACTGAATACCAGTGTTTTACATGGATCGACTGCCTATCAGACCTCCACAACCCAGATACTGCAGGGTTACACGATACCCCTTGGTAAGACCAACTCAGACTGTCAGACTTTCGGGCTTCCGACTACCCGTAACGACTGTCAAAGATCTACAATTGACAGCCGGGGCCAACTGCTTAACGTGCTATCCGAGGCATGGAGAGTGATCATTAATTTTAATTTATAATACGCACATAACTAACGAAACGTCAGAGGTTTCAAACTTATTTACACCTCTTTTTTTGCGTCGGGGGTTAAGAAAACAATATTATAAAAGTAAATTTTTTTTACTTCAATGTGACTTTTGAAAAGGTTGTTGGGCTTGTTGTTAGGTAAAGCACGAAAAGGGGTTCTCGCTGGGATGGGGGTGGCATTAGTAAATACCACGCCATACAGACTCCAGAGCAGATGAATCGTTTGAGAAAAGTCGCAGTAATATACTAGTATTTTTACTAACGATACTTGAGAAAGTTGTCGGTTACGCCCTATCCGTTCGGGAATAGGTAGAATATCAGCTATCATACAGGATAACCAACAATAAATAAGTTGCAAGTACGCCGAGGAAGAAAAACACCGGAATGGAGCGCACGTATAATCTATGTACCTATTTTGTAGACCGCTTTTTGTCAGCACTTCAAGCTACCCGAAAATGTCAAATTTTCCCAATCAACTTTGAACCTAATGCTTTAGCAAGAAAGTTGAAAATCTATTAAATAAATTTGACAGATTGTAGTAACCTGATGTACCGAGTGCTGTCTGTACCGAGGGTTTAATTGGCGAATAAACATTTTATTATTTAAGCAGTGATAGCTTAGTATCGCCGTTAGACTTCCAAGTCAAAGGTTCGAAACCTGTTCGATGACTGTTCGAATTCGCTTTGATCGCTAGCTAAAACGGTGTGGGAAAACATCGTGAGGAAACCTGCACACCTGAAAAATTTCTCAAGAATTTCGAAAGGTGTGTTGAGCCAATTCAGAGGCCTATAGGTTTAAACTCTAACACCAGTTTGTTCATCAATCATAGGATAGAGAAAGTAGATTTTTTAAATTAGAGCATAAATGCTCTAAGATCACAACACACGGTTATATTTGTAGTGTAATCCTTAATTAAATAAGTTGAGGACTCTACTCTGTCTTTCATAAGATCCTGAATATCACTTCCTTCAAAACTAAAGTCACCTAAAGTTCTTCATAAAGGCTAGCGAACTTCTACCAGCTGTCCGGATATGTTACTTGTAACTTATACGCAACTTATACAGTGTACTTTCGAGTACGTAACGCTCAAAAGCCTGCGCAAAAAGCTTTACACGACGACGTGCTATTCAGGTGGTGTTTTATTCAAGAGAGGCAGCGATTTTTCTTATTAATTTTACAAGTTATGAAAATGACAAAAAGAGGTAGAAATATTATAAATATGTATAGTCAACCGCATGACAGTGGTAACACTTGCACTACGAAAAGCATCTTTATCTCTTAGCATTAAGGGTGCTGTCAATGTCAAATAGTTAAATCTGAAAACGAAAATTTGACTTCTCATAGAAAAACGAGTCACGTGATCAGTTACTTTGTATGAAAAGTCAAGTTTTTGAGTACTAAAACAACTTAAAAAAAATCATTGAATTATAATAAATGACAAAAAATTCGTCATAGAAATATGGCAGTAACAAATAACTTGTAATTTTGGGTTGTAGTATGTGAAGGGCGCTAGTGGCGCCCTCAATTTTTGCAGAATCTTTTTGCCAAACTGTAGGTACTCATACCCGCTCCGCTTATTACTAAAACCCACCCCTATTATAAGAGGCTAAAGCTTTGTTGCAAAAGGCTTGCCTTTGAAACTAGTTGGACATTGTTCTTTTGAGAATGTCACGTCACTAATCACATAGTGATGTACCTTTGTTACTATTATACACCGGGTTTAATTAACTAGTGTGTAACAAGCTTTTAGGGCTTACGAAAATAATTTGAAAAGACTTTCGTTAGTTCTCATAAACAGGGTTAGCATAGGTTGAGTGAATTCGATATTCCTTTCTTTTAAAAAAGGCATGATCCACAGATACTAATAATATCTACATATAAACACTTTCTGATACGCATATCATCATCATCATTTCAGCCATAAGACGTCCACTGCTGAACATAGGCCTCCCCTAATGACTTCCAGATTGGCCGGTTGGAAGCGACCTGCATCCAGCAGCTTCCACATACATCTGAAAATTCAGAGGTGCGTTCCTGTTTTGAACCAACAACCTTTGTCTTTGCAGTCCAACTGTCAGAACACTAGGCTATCACTATCACTGCTTATTTAGTAGGTAGACGTAACACTATAATCAATGATTTCTCATTTAAAAATGCTCCGTTTTTAAACGGTTTTATTTAGCTTGCCCTATTTGTTGATTAAATTTAAAATAAATTTTACCCCCTTCCTGTTGACTGCTACTGCGGGTCGTGACTAAGCTGCTACTGTTGTTTTTTTACGTAAAACGGGTTTGTCATCAGAACTGACGGTATGTTTAGTTCTGACAAAAAATATTTTTACTTACATTATTTGGATTTCCTATACTACACAAGAAGAACTTTCATGCATTTGAAGGAAGGTTAAACACAGAGTGACCCAAGGCGGTGAAGACGGCAAAACTCTGAAAACAAAAAACATGTTGCAATCCAAAACATTGCCGACCAACAACAAAAGTTACACAACTCAGAAATTCTAAAAAAAAACCCGCACCGAAAGCGAAATAAAAACGGACATAAAACTTTTTTTTCTATGTTTTCGCGAACGACCTCTCGTTTCGTATAATATTCATGGCCCGTTTTTTACACCTTACGCCTTTTCCGCGCATAAATGTGAATTATATCATTTTTACCGCAATTTTTGTGCTGAAATATCCGAAAAATTGGTATTCGCTTGAGGATTGTTAAAATGGCCTTATTATTCGTGTACGTAAGTTTGTTTTGTCTATTTTTGTTAGCTTTTATAGCCTAGTGCTATGACCGTTGACTGATAGGTCAGAGGTTTCGAATTCGATCCCAAGGCGCGCAACTCTGACTTTTCGTAAGTTATGTGTAGGTATAACGGCGAGGGAAAACATCGTGATGAAACCAGTACACCTGAGTTTCAATGGTGTGTAAAGCCATGTCAGAGGCAGGCCTACGGGCGGTTTAAACTCTGACACCAGATTCTTCATCAACCGTACGATAAGAAGAAGAAGTCTATTTTTTATTAACCCCCGGCGTAAAAAGAAGGGTGTTATAAAGTTTGACATGTCTGTGTGTCTGTGTGAATTCGTATAAATAAGCATCACAAACACAATGCAAACCTGTGGCATCATAGCTCACAATCAGATGAACCGATTTTGATTTAGTTTTTTATTTTATTTTAAAGGTACCTAACTTGATCGAGTGTGTTCTTAACTAAAAAAAATTTTGGAAAACACTTGCTAAAACGGTACGGAAAAACATCGTGAGGAAATCAGCACACACCTGAGAGATTTTTCAACATGTCAGAGGCCTACGGGCGGTTGAAACTCTGACATCAGGCTGTTCATCGACTATACGAAAAAGAACGAATGAAAGATGACATTTAAAACAGTAAACAAATTACTTTATTTTGCAAATAAATGTAAGTACTAATTTGTTATTGTTACGATTTACGAAGCTAAAAATTTTCGCCAAAATTTTTTAATTAGTATTACATCGCTAGGTAATATAAATACTTAATTGGGTGCGCTTTTGGTGTATTTCACGTAATAATTTGGAGAATAATTTTTTTTTTAATTAATTAATGAACACGGTAAGGAAAGTGGGTTATTATATTACTTAACTAATTATGTTTTCATTAAATTGGGGGCTTACAATACAGCGTGTAACAGAAATGCGTGGTCATATTTAAGGATCGTGACGAGTATCTAATTAATAATTAATTTAAAATGAATTCAATTCAGATTATTTATGTATTATCAAAATATTGATTTTTAATTTCTATCGACAAGCCATATCGATTTCTAAATTTGTCGATACTAGTAACATCTCTTCAGGCTATCAGATGTTTCGGATATTGACCTCTTTGACCGTTTGACCCTATGCATGTCTCTCTCAGATAGATAGCTATCTCTTTCATTTGAATGAACTAGAAAGCGTTTGCTCTCTTTCTCACAGTCTTTCTCACTTGCCACCAGAAGAGTAAGAAAGCTACTGCTATCTCAACCCCTTTCATTGTAATTTGTACCAGGAGTAAAGTAATAAAGGTAAAAGGCGGTACAACTGGTAGGTACAAGCCGTGTAATGACAATGGTCTCGAATAAAAATTAAGAAAATTCAGTTCAAGGTACTAAGATTTCAGAATATCTTAAGAGATATTAGACATCTTTGAACTCGTAGAGTTGAAGAGTTCACACACTACTTTAACAACAACAAGGAAATTCAATTGAAGGCACCAGGATTTCAGATAGATAGATGAGGTACTTGCTGTCATGTTTTTAAAAAGTTCACAGTTCAAATGAACTGCTTCTACCAGCGAACGTGAAGTTTTAACTATGCGGCACTAGGATCGTAGATTGTTGAAAGAGGTATTTTTATTTGTGTTCAAAAACAGAAAGAACCCACCACAAAAAGAAATAAAAAAATGGACACGATTCACGAAATTATTATGGAAATTCTGTTTAAAAGTACTAGGATTGCAGGATAATGTAAGAGATATTCACTGAGCGACTCAATTTACCAATGTGTGCATAAAAATGTCAAAGATGCCGCGAAAAATGCCGAAAGTCGGTGAATCGCATTGTCGGTCCCTTTGACGCGATGCCGCATGGCGCCGCGTTGCCTACTAGAACAAATTTTATTTATCATACGTTCATTGCATGGTTCCGTACAATAAAATCTTTATTGAAGTAGGATTATGTCAAGAAAACTAGAAAATTACCATGATATTTTCATTTTTAAGAGGTATTTGAAATACTTAAAATTATAATAATTGCGTGCACTTTTTTTAAATAGGATGGTTAATTTTTGCTAGAACTGAAAATCATCTCACGTTTTAAAATCCTCCGAAAATAATTAGGCTTAGTAAAAAATATCAATATTTTTTTGTTCATTTCCTTTTAGTTAGGTTACATAAATAGTTTAAAAACAAAAATTTAATACAAAATACTAAGGCAACAGAGACTGTAAAGAGGTACACAGGACTGTAAACTAAAATCTCAAGCACTACGGTACCCTAATGCACACACACAGATACAATTCTAAGTACGGCAGCTAGCTAAATTAGGGAATGTGCATACTAGCTTGAAAGCATCGTCGCTTTATCGGGTGTAGTACTACTTTGGTAATTTTGTAATGAATGTTGTCTTATTGTTCTTTTTTAAAAATTTAATTAAAAAGGTAAAGGTGAAAAAAATAAACATTTTTGTTAACTGTTGATAAACATTTTTTTTGTTTTTAATGATTCGATGTTACAACGATAATTCGTAGAGTCGTAGTTATTATTTTACTTTAGGTAAATAACCTGCTGCAAAATTAAAGACAAAATAATGTTCCATAAAATAATAATGCACCCCGATGAGCGCGAATTCCTTGTTTGTTGCCTTGTTAGATGGTAGGTACTAAGTTATTGAAATCCATAGGTACAACATGTACGGGCCTTTAGAACGGCACGTGCATAGTGTCCTTTGATGTTTGCCGCCGGTCAAATTTTGAAAGAAATAGGCAATTTCGCTAGTTGCTATTGAGCCCTTGCAGATTTCGGACGATCGGTGTAATTGCAATTTGATTTTCGTGTAAAACATGTCGTTTACTAATAGTGAGTACTACGAAATAATTCTCTGTGTTGGTGCATCTGATGGCAGCCTTCGGGAGGCTAAAACGACACTCCGACCGCTCGTCGATTGTACCTACTCCGAGAGGTTTATTGACGGTAGACCTGTCAAAGAACGCCCCTGGCTTCCTTCCTTAGAATGCGGTCAGAGTGTCGTTTTAGGAGTGTGCTTCGTGATGATGGTCAACACCCATTTCCGGTTCCTCTGTGCCTATTAAATTACTGAATTTCCATCACAAATAAATACCTATCTACTTCCTACCAAAAAGTGTAAGTGTCACGTGAAACTGTGAGAGTGAATACACACTACACGCGGTGCGGCGCAGGAGCGTTAGGTACGTCGACGTACTAGATACTAGGAGCGCAGCAGTTCAAAGGAGGTAAGTAAAGTAGGGTTATCGTACTTGATAGTGGTGTAACACGTTTGTTTTGATTTTAATATTATCGATGTTATTGATGAAGCAAAAAAACACCAAAACTTTGAATAGTATATTTTGATGTGGGCACTTGTGGTATAGACTATGTATAAGATTCTGAATACCATCCTTAAATATGACCACGCATTTCTGTTACACGCTGTATTTTATCCTATACGGCTTATGTTATAGGTATCTAAAAAGGATGTCTCAAGGAATTGAGGACTAGGCTCCCAATTTAAAAATTAAACACCAGCATTTTTATATCAGTATCGTAAATCTTTACTAAACACAATAAATTTAATATTAAAAAAATATACGTATAAATGGAAAGAAAACATTTCTGCCGAAACGTCGTTAAAATTATATTAAAACCTTTTTACGTGCATTCAAAATACCAAAAAACTCAAGTATGCACTTTACTACTTTAGTTACAAAAACAGTCATCAAAGAATGTTTTTATTTTTAAAACATATTTGAAACACGTGGCCGGGGCTAAACAAAAACGCGCCAACTCACAATTTGTGCAATGATTGTAGGTACTAAACTAAATGCGTGACATGTGGTCATTCTCATACCCGGTCATGCCATCGCGGGTCCGCTAACTTCATTCTAATCTACCCATCCCTTTCCAACAAACAGTTCTCCATTCAAATTTTGTCTGTGCTTTCTCTCGCTCTTGCCGCGGCCGTCAGACTCAGACGTCAGTTGATCAGTTCGCGTCGTAGCGTAAAGAGAGGTGGACGTACGTCTCTTTGCTAAAATACGCGACAACTTTCGTGAAAAAACGTTGTAAATACTTTTTTTGAAAGTACCGCGGTGTTTGCGCGAGTGTCAAAACGGTTTCTGTGTTCAGTGATTTGAATTTTTGTGAGAAAATATACTTGTTTGTGTGCATATTTTGGAATGTTGCAAAGATCACAGGTAGTCGCGCGGTTTGCAAGCGCGAAGTGAACGGATTTCTTTACGGTTGGTATTATTTTTCTGTTATCAATGTGTATTGTCAGTCAATGTATATTTCTACGTGGCTGTTAGTTTTTTCGATACCTGTATCAGCTAAAACGTTATCAGACAATTTGTTGATATGCTGTAAACTTATCTGTTTGGACAAGTGCACAACGATCTAGTGCAATATTATTTTAATAAGCCCGCATAACAAAGTACCTAACAACATTAATAATTCAAGGATTTTCGTCATTCGATTTGTAATTTCACACAATTGTGTAAATAGGTAGTTATGTTATATTCAAGTTATTTATCCGAGGCAAAAACTTCAAGGTTAATACATTGATACATGTAAAAAGCCTTTTGGTTATGTGTACACAAAAACTAAAAGTAGGTAGGTAGGTACCTACCCATCATTCACGGTGAATCTGCGTTCGTAGCGTACAAATAATAGCTGATTACTATGTTGTATGTGGTTGTAGGTATTTACCTACCAACCTATCATTTTATCAACGGAGTAAGTACCGAGGCATGTAATATAGGTACCTCTTCATTTTCTTTTACCACCTAACGACTGACTGAAAGGATTCCACCGATTTCTGTAAAATAAATAGGTATATTGCTTATTCCTATTCCTACACGTTTGGAAATTATGATGTCATGGTAAGACATAGGTAGGTACCTATTCCCTAATCATTGCTTGAAATTAAGTCTGACTGCTGGGTTAGATCCGGTAGTGTTATTGAGCTGCGTAGTCTGAAATTGTACCCGGTTAATGGCAATAGGCTCGCTCCCTACATGGAGGACTTATTAACGTATGGTTTCACTGTATTCACCTCTGCCTACCCCCTCTAGAGAATACAGGCGTGATGTTTTAATTCATTTTAGGATTTTTTTATGTATGAAACTCCAATCAAACCTTTTTTCACAAGTAGGTAGGTATAAGTAGATATTCAATGACTCTATATCTTCAATGGGTCCTTGGAGTCTCCCGCGCTTAAAAAACAACAAATAAATTTAGGTACATAAAACTTTTATTACAGCTTTTTTTACAGGACAAGACATAACTGTTTAGCGAGTTAGGCGCCATTAAGGCAAGGTTTTTGTTTAAATATTTCACAACTTAAAATTCAATTTTTTTTTGTTACACTGCCACAAAAGCAAAACGTCCAGCAGCGAAAATGGCGCAACTTCATTTTGTAATTTTTGCGCAACGAAACAGACATTCTTTTTATAAAAAAATACCTACCTATAAAATGACGGTGTTATTGGGTTATGTTGCTATTAATACTAATTAGTATTACTAACAATTTTATACAAAAACGTCCTTTATCTGTATTGTTTTCATGTATTTAGAAAGATTACATGGCCGCGTCTATTGTTTCTATCTATACCTACTCACGTATTAATGATAAGATTGGCGCCGTAACGTAAGGTAATTATGTAGGTAGGTACTTCTCTGTTTTAATTGTAATAGGAAAATAGATGTTCGAGGTAATTAGGTATAACCAGTTTTTAATACTGGTAGGTATCATTCAGTTATTTAGAAAAAAGGTCTTAAGATGAATTAGTAGACTTACGATGAATTTTAATTTATTTTTCTTATGAAAAGAAAGAAGAAAGAAAGAAAATTACATTTACAGCCAGAAACAAGTAGGTATACAAGAAATCATAAAAAAAAAACAAACCTAATTGAAGTAAGTATGCCAAATGGCAGGTTATGCAGGTTGCTTCCAACCGGCCGATTTGGAAGTCATTGGGGGAGCCTATGTTCAGCAGTGGACGTCTTATGGCTGAAATTATGATGATGATGATGCCAAATGGGTCAACAGCTCAGCATAATGCAAGCTGGCGATCGCTAACTAGCGCTGATTTTCAGCCACTGCCCGAAAAAGTCATTGGTGCAGCAGGGAAAAAAGTTTTTTTTAAATTTTAAAAATTCCAGATTAATACCTTAATAGACAGATTATACTTACCTAAGTGAAGATATAAGCAAAAATTGTAAACTAGGTATTAATAAGTAATATTAAACATTAGTTCGTTGCCTCGTGGTTATTTCGTGGTTCTAATTTTATTTAATCCTCCAGCTGATAAACTATCTTAATAAAAAAATGAAGATGCGTGAAGAAGGAACAAAAAAAATTTTTTGATCAATAATTTTGGCTTAGAAATATACCTATCTCATTAGGATTGGATTAAAGTAAATTAAATATTGTTTTACTACGCAGCAGTAGCCCTATCTTCTTTCCCTTTATTAATATTTCAACACGAAAACTAACGACACAAGAAACTAACTTCAAGCAGAACTCCGCTTTGAGAACTTGAACTAAAAGCAAATTTTCTAGGTATCAACCCTGTAATATTGAAATTTAGCTTTAGAACTTCCAAGATTTTAATGACACACGAGATATTTACTGAAGCAAACTCAAGCTAAATACTAATTCCTATTTGGGTAAACCCATAAAACAGTAGCGGGGTTTGTAATTAGTTTTCTCCAGCCCATATAGTTTAGCTGCTCTGTGGGGTCCGGATTGAAATATCAAGACGTTTACGACTGGCGCTGGCGTCAAGATGGAATTTTGAATGGTTAAATAAACATGTATGGTTTTGTAAAGTTCACCGAATTATGGTAGGTATGAGGGTTTGAAACTATGTTAATTACTAAAAAGGCTAATCCTGCTATTGATTGAAGAAGAATTGAAGAAACGAAAGGTTATGTCTATAAATAAAGAGAGACAGCAGTTTCAGATGGTACAAATTTTATTGTAGCAGTTTAATATCGGCAATTTTTTTAATTTTTAAAGACAAATATGCTAAGTTAGATGTATTCTTTCACAAGATAAAAAACCAACCGATTACCATTAACATCTAGGAAGGTCAAGGAAGACAAATAGTATGAAAAACTTAAAAGTAATAATCAAAATTACAATAATGTAGAAACTACAAACAAAATAAATACTTACTTAATAACGTAATGAGATCAAGTTTAATAAGTTTATTACGACTAGGTATTATAGCAAAAAACATAACCCTTCCTGACAGTCGGGTAAAAACCCGATATAAAAATGTTGCGTGGTAAGCCTATTTCCATTAATTGTGCGTAGCATAAACTCCAGGTCAATTCTAAGTATATCGTTGTAAGACTTACTCCAGGATACTTCTAAGAATATCGGTGCAAGGCTCTTAGGAATTTACCATCTAGACGTCACGCTTAGAGTTCTGCTTATTCGTTTCAGCGGTTTTGCATAATGCTGGCCATAAAATAATTGCATTATTCAAGGTGTATCAAAACAACCACCTTGGTTATTGTATTCGATTAACCGCAGAGGTTTTGCGGTGAGGACGACGATCTGTGTGTACCTTGTGTAGAAACTAATAAACTAGATTTGTTATTGCAATTTGCCCAAGATTTATTTTTCACTTTTGTTAAAGCAATACGATACGTCGTAGTCGTAGGTATCTGATTTTTTCTCTTAGATACCTACTTGTCTCATATCTTTGACGCGCTAGTTGTTCGTTTGCTACAAATAATTTTTGTTTTAAGAACACCAGTGTGTATTGGCGCTTTTTGGGTAAACCCACAAACCGCTTTATAAAAGTATTGAAAAAAAAGATTACTATCAGATTTGAAACTTCGACCTTCTGATTTAATAGTCTTTCCCGTTATTTCGTTTTGCAAGAGTTAATGTATCTATACATATAATAAAATCGTAACGAAGTATGTATGTAATTGATTGGCGCGAAAACTACTGGACAGATTTAGTTGAAATTCGGCAAATATACTTTTTAAATTCTTAGTCAACTTATAGGGTATAAATTATTACGTTTATAATTATGGGGGATGAGCAGTATTGTAGTAAGCAGCGTATTTCTAGAATTTGCTGCAGAATTGTTGTTGTTGTTGGGAAAAATATTATTAAATTTCAATTTACAAAATATTATCACGCTATATCCACAAGGAGCTAAACATTACATAACATAACATAATAATATCTTTTAGGAACGATTATTTTGTCTACATGTCAACAGACTTCATAGCCTTCCGGTCGGGCGAACGCCTTGGAAGTGTAAGGCTTTGGGTTCGATCCCCAGTTCCGCAAACTTTTTGTGGATTCTTTTGTATTTTTTTTTGTCATTGAAATTAATATGTATTTTTGTGGTATTTCATTTTTAATGACTTTTATTACTTACCGGCTGAAACCCGAAGGAAACATGCTTTTTAATAATTTTTCAACTTATAAAAAACGTATATGCAACGAGGTATGCAAGGATCGTAGCAAGTGGAAATCCGTTGTCTCTGCCTACCCCTCTGGGAAACAGGCGTGAGTCTATGTATGTATGTAAAAAACGTCACCACTTTAATTTGAAACATTTATAAAATTTATATTATTTAAAACATAGTGTTCTAGATGGCGTTAGAGTCTATTTAGATCAGCGGAATTCTTTTTTAAATATTTCAATTTGAAACCCGAAGGAAGCAACGCGCATCGTGTGGGATTATACTTTTAAAAATTTTAGCTTATAAAAAAATCCGCTTTAATTTGAAGCATTAAAATTATTATTATTTAAAACATAATGTTTCCTTTTTCTTAACTAGATGGCGTTAGGAGTCGATTTAAATCTGAGGAAAAATAATTTTCTTGGATACTCCTGATGGGACAGGAAAAATATTTATAACCACTGGCATCCTTGCAGGGAGGCAGGGCAAAATTACAATTGCAGTAGCGTCTTCGGCGATTACTGCCACGTTGTTTTCTGGTGACAAAACAGCGCACACCATGTTTAGGATTCCCATCAATTTACAGAGCAACGAAACACCTGTTTGTGATGTGTCACGAAATAGTGACAAGGCAGGCATTTGCTTAAGAATTGTTTTTTGATCGTATGATGGGATGAATGTATAATGGCAAACAGAAAAGCAGTTGATGCGGTACACAGAACTCTAAAAGACATCCGTAGGAACCAACACATAATGGGTGGTGTCACAGTTATGTTCAGCGGCAATTTCCACTGAACGCTGCCTGTGGTGACGCGAGGAACTGGGGCTGATGAGGTGAATGGTTCTTTGAAACGATTATTTTTATGATCCTGTATTCATAAGTTGAGCTTGACAATAATTATGGGCGGCTGAGTAGGAATCCACATGCTCAAGAATTTTCCAACTCAAAACGCCCAAAAATAATCAAACTGCAGCAATCAACGAATGCATTCTTTTATAAATGAAAGGGAATGAAGTGTTTTACACATTTATAAACACTGTTGTCAATCAAGATGACGCCACTCATTATCCTGTAAAATTCCTGAATTCCCTCACTGCAAGTGGACTTCCGACGGACGTCATTAAGTTGAAGGTCGGTGTCCCGATTATGCTTCTTCGGAACTTAACGCCTTTGAAATTGTGTAAAGGGACCCAGAAAATGATGGCCTGATGGCTTAATGTAAATTATCTGCAAATCATAAAGGCGCAAATTCTAACGGGTTTCGGTATTGGCGAGACAGTGTTTACACCATGTACCACTAATTCTCCACATTTATCCCTTTCAATTTAAGCGAGTGTAGTTTCCTGTGGGCGTTTGTTTCGCCATGAGAAGTCTGCGAGTGTCGATCTCAGGACCAGCTTCTCCTCACATAGACTGTATGTCGTTTGCTCTCGGGTCACCAGTCCTGACTCTCTGTACATTTTAGCTCCCGAGAGCAAAACTACAAACAAAGTAATCTGTATGTTTTTCTAAATATCCTGGTTCGGATTTGATATTGATACGAAACTTTTGTTCTTTTACATAGGTTTTTCGCTTTATTAGGTCAGAAATTATGCAATAAAATATGCGAAGCGCACTTATAACTTTTTCTTTTGCCCTATACATTAGTAAGACTTAAATATAAAACTAATCTTTGTTGGAATAATTGCTCTCAAATGTGCAAAACATATACAATACAATAGGTATATTTAAAAAAATCTCTCATTCTCTCCTGTGCAATAATTATTCCCACATGATAGTGGGGTCTGCTTTTCGGGTTTTTCGCTTCCCCTTCGCTCTATCCATTGCATCGTCTTGGATAATGTTTAATGGCAATATATAATGTTTTCAATAATAAATATTTTGTATAATTTAAATGTTTATGCACATGTTTTGCTTAATAAGAAACTCGCAAAAACAACTGACTTGGGCGGACTTGAACTGTCATATCATAACATTACTAATCTGCACTAATAAAAGTTTGTGAAAATGTTTGTTACCTAAACACTTTTGATTTGAATAGAACTCGGTAAACATAAAAACCATATTTCCTGGATTAACAAAAAATATAAATTTTATCCTGGTTCAACATCCACGCGGGCGAAGCTGCGGGCAAAAGCTAGTAATTAATAAAAACTGTAAAAACGTTTTAAACAATCATGTGATTGTGAGGAAACCTGTACCTAGGTAGGTATTTCAAAGAATTATTTGAAGCCAAGAAATTCACAGATGAACAGTTCATGATGAACCCGGGATGGTTTTATGTGAGCAGTCTATGTAAAGTTGACAATTTAAAAGAGCTAACAGTCTTTATTGAATTTTTTTTATGTTCGATTTAACATTAGACATTAGTGCTGATTCTCTTGAATATCCCGGTGAACTAATTTTAGTCTAGCTAGTAATTATCTCTTTCTAATAAACACCATCGTAACAGCACAGCAAATTGAACTGTCAAATCAAAGACGCAGCTGTTAAGTTAGTCTATGTCCTTGCAATTAACGTGAAATTAGACAAGACCAATGATATGCCGACTAAATTCTCGTTGATATCACGCAGATGGACTAGTTTCACAGCTCTAAAAATCTTTTATCCTTTTCCAATGATTTCTGTTAGAAAGAAAGATAGTGAGTCTAAATTACCTAGTTTAGAGCATGTGCCGTGTGATCTTTGCCGTAAAAAAACACAATAAAACGCTTTCAAATCGACACCTTTTTGCTTCAACTTAAAATCCATTTGCCATACTAAGTCAGAATTCCAAACATCTGATCCATTGGATATTCCATTGTTGTACACAAAAAAGTTATAGAAACATTTGTTAAAAATATTATTGACTACTTACTAAGTATTTTGTGTAGAAACAATAAAGTTCTTTGAAACAAGTCAGGTAGGTAAGTTCTGAGAATTGGATGCGGTTCATATTTCAATAGGAAATGTGCTAGGTATTTATAATAAATAATGTATCGTGTTGATCGTGCCGTTGGGTTTTTAGTAATTAAGTCTAAACTTGGGTCTTCCCCGATAACTAACGGTTTTATGTTTAAAAAAAAAATTATCAGCTAACACGGATTGCGGCCGCGTAAGAAAATAGGATAAGTTTTATATTAAAATTTTCTTAATTGTGTTTTTATTTTCATTATGTACAATATTTTAGAAATATACGATTTTATAATTTAATAGAAATTAAAATTAGCTACTAATTTAAACCTTCAAAAACCGAGAAATGAGACATAAAGGAAATCTATTGTTACTCGATGCATGCGGTAGTCAAAGGTTTCAAACATGTTTCAATCAAACCTTCTTTCTTTCGCCTGCCCTGGTCCCATGTTACTTGGGGTCGGCGCAAAATGTCTTCTTTCATTCCTCTCTATCACATCTGAGTACCTATTTACTCCTTTTCCATTCATATCAATGCTTACACACTCCATCCATCTTTTCTTTGGCCTCCCTCAATAATTTTAATGATCTTTTGAAATTATTTCAAAATTAAACTAATTTATTTCTGTAAATAATTAGAAATACTTTTATGTGTCACTATGCTTAACTACATAGCCCTTATATTATAAGTTTCTGCCTTAGCATACGTAATTTCGTTTCTTTTTTCTAACTTACCTAGGATTTGTTATCAAATTACCTTACGTTACCTTAGATTACCCATTCTAGTAAAAGAACACGTGTGAGCTGATAAGAAAACTTACTCGTGTATTAATAATTAATTATAAATCGTAGGTACTTACTCTCCTATTCTAATTTTTAAATCATATTTGAAACAGCTATGGAGTTAATTAATAGATAACTAAAAACAGATTATATGTAGGTATTAACATTTAAAAAAAATATTGTGTGAAAATTTCATGCTTGTTTTATACCTACTATAACAAAATGCCTATTTATGATATATTCCGCGTTTGCCTCGATTTTTCATCTCACATTCCAATAAACTCCGCATTCGCCCCATACGAAATAAAATTCCTGTTTCGTCTCACTTTACGAATACGATCTTTGATTTGGCAGTCCAACGGTCATACCACCAGGCTATTACTGCTTACAATTAGCTAACATTTGGCTAAGAACGCAAAACTTAGCAAAAGTACCTAATCATGTCTTATTGTTTCCCCAAATGACGTTATCGTATTAATCGCTTCACGTTTAAAAGAAAAACAGTATAATAAGAGATCGTTGCCCCCTCATAGTGTACCGAGCTAAGCCGACAAGTGCCGAACACTTCCGATCTTTAAACAAACATTTATTTACATAACTCCTAACAAACGGTGTTCAAACCACTTGTAGATTTAAACTACGTCAATAGTAGCTTTCTTTCAAGAACTGTTATTGAAATAATATTTGTTAGTGCTTCTAGTATTTTTTCAAAATACAGAACAATCTAGAACCCGCGTTTAATCGTATTTCTGTCCCCACATACAAAACTCAAACATAACGAAATGTTCCTTTCTGTTTCTTAGTAAAACCGACGGCATTTTTATAGGTGAGAATGACAAAAAAAAATTAAATTGAATTTGGAATTTAATATTTACAGCGTAATTAAGGAATCGTCCGTTAATTAGGTTAGAAATGTCAAACGAGTTTAAAACGCCAGATTCTATTAATGCTAGATTACTAGATAGTAAAAATACGCTAGAATCTACAAATACTAGATTCTAGACATGTCTCGACATTAATAGAATCTGGCATTATTAGAATCCCGCGTTCATAGAATCTGACGTTTTTAGAATTTGATATCTACCTATATCGCCACGGATACCCCTCTACTACTCTCATTTTACTTGCAGTCTTGCTGTTTATTGTGTATCTGCAAATGCATTAGTTTCAAATATTAACCGAATATTCGGAATACATAACCGTTTTTTTTTGTATTACCGAATTTTAATATAACCGAATTTCAAACGAATATCGGTCTATGTCTAATTCTCACTAAATCATCATTCATACAAAGTTGTACATATTATTACATAGTTATTACTGTATTGCAAACGTTATTTTACTTGCAGTATTACTATTTATTACGTAATTCACTGTGATGTGACATCTGAAAATGCATTCGTTTCATATTATTCTAGAAGTGCTTAAAAATATCAACCGAATATTCGGAATGCATAACCGAATTTTTGTATTACCGAATTTTAACATTACCGAATTCAAAAAGTAATATCCGAATATATAAGGTCTATGTCTAATTCTCACTAAGTTATCATTCATACAAAGTTGTACATATGATTACATAGTTATTACTATATTGCAAACGTTGCGATATCCACGTATTATTCCAACATTGCATTCTTATCACGATACGAAATTAAATACGCCTTATCTTTTCATGACGTCACAGCACATAACTGATGAATGACCGGCACTGAAGGTCATATATTATGTGGACTACAAAGGTATGCCCTTTTGAATTAATGTGGAAGCTGGATTACAACTATTTCATAAGGGAATTACTTACCTAAATTATTTTGACCTTTCCGGATTTTGTTGTTATGCTAGTTTGTATTGTTTGCTGTTTGGGTAAGGCTCTTCATTATCTTGTTCTAAGTTAAATCAAAAACCATCTTTTGTGCTTAGTGAAATAAATCCTGTGTAAATTATGTGTTTATATGATTTATTGTAAGTTTTACGTGTCTATATGCCTGTTTATCTCTGTGTTTATCTGTGGCATCGTAGCTCCCAATCAGATGAACCGATTTTGATATAGTTTTTTTAAAAAGATAACTTGTTCGAGTATTTGTAGGTATTTTTTTTTATTAAAAGAAAAACTTTTTTGACTATTTTTTGTTTTTGAATGTAGGTAGGTACCTATAGTTATTACTGCCGTTTATTACTGGACTAAAATACATCTGTAGATAAAACAACATTATATTGATCTAATAAATATTATCTAAATATTATTAGTTGTGTTAAATCCTATCTAATCTCCTACTAGCCTATTTAATTACCTACTAACTACTCAAGTACAAGTACCTATTTATTCTTCGTCGGTTTTATAATCTTACACTTGAAGTTTAAGAGGACTTACGTAAGACTTAAATTCTTACGAAGTAGCTAAGTTTATCGCCTAGACTTGTTCGAAAAGAAAAAAAAATACTTAATTTAAAAATGATAGTCTTAACTAAGTTTGATTTAAAAGCTGCTAAATGAATGGTGTCGTGGTGGCTCATTGGTTACGGATTGCCGTTTTGCAAGCACGTGGGTGTGGGTTCAAACCTGGCATGTGCCACTGTGACTTTTCAATGTCATATTTACTTACCTAATGGTAATCTAAAACGTCACTGACTTGAAGGAAAACATAGTGAGCAACTTGGACTTCATTGTATGAAATGACCAACATGCAGTGAGCTAGTATGGTTGTAGCAATGCTCGATCCTTCTCTCTATGAGAAGAGGACAGTTATAGACTGATTTATTTATTATAAGTAAATGAACCATCTTATTCAAAACTCCAAAAGTTGATTTAAAAAATACGTTCCTAAAATTCCACTTTTTTCCGACATTTAAACAAAAAAGTTATGCAATCAAATTAATATTATTATTCTACACTAATTCTTGATTTAAACACAAATTCACATCAATTTATCTCCAGCAATTTAAATTTCACACAAAAAAACTTAAAAGTCTAACTAGCACCACAATGTGTGCAAAATTAAAAACTCTAAGATTAATTACCTTTTAAAAACTGCCAAATTGTTCTTAAAATTAAGATTTCACAGTCTTGAGAGACAGACAAAAACTCCATTGATATCCGTTTTTGAATTAAAACCGGTTTCAGCGGAAGATGCAAAAACAGGCTTGTAGTGTTACCGGTTAGGCTTGAGATAATTAACACATGACATTGAAGTATGTTGTGTAATTAACGAAAAAAGAAATGTTAGTTTTTCATGTTGTAAGTGCCATTATTTTTAAAATTAAACAGACTTCTGTCCACGACTTTGTTTACATTATTTCATGGTAAAAGTTACCTACTTATCATAAACTTCAAGTTTTTTTTGATACTTTTATTTGTGATTGAAAAACAAACCTTCCTTTGTCGAATGGTTGATGAACAACCTGGTGTCAGAGTTAAAACCGCCCTTAGACCTCTGACATGGCTTTAGACACCGTTGAAAAATCTCTCAGATGTGCTGGTTTTCTTTCACCGTATTAGCTCCTAAAAGTAAAAAAAAAAACAACTAATTACTCGACCAGCTATCTATCTCTAGTAATACTTAAGTAAGATTTTCCGCGCCACCGTAATTCAAAGTGCTGTCATCTCTCCAATTAAACTTGCTAGGAATATACATTGTATTGTAGGTATAATAATTAACTATTATTTACTAAAATCATCTTTATTCTTGTTCTCCATTAGTATTCATATTCAGTGGCTGCAGAGCGATGTAATAGAAATATTATCACTCATAAATCTGTGTGTTAATGTGTTCAAAGTACACAAGTTCTCGGCATAATTGTTATATTATACAACTGAGTAATTACTTAGCTAATAAACTGAAGTAACTTAGTATTTACATTCACGGAATTGGCTTACTAAGGTTCCTAGAGCTTTTGTTTGCGCGCGCAGAAATGATAATTGTAATCTAAATAGCTAAATAGCTGCGAATCAAAGTAGGTATGTAGGTTAAGTTTATTGAGCAAATGGCATAACTTAAATAAATACATTATAAAACATAAAAAAAATCCACTTGACAAAATATTTTTTTTAAACTATAAATATTATTACCTACAATCTAAGCTTATCATCATCATCTGCCTAGCCTTTTCCCAACTATGTTGGGGTCGGCTTCCAGTCTTACCGGATGCAGCTGAATACCAGTGTTTTACATGGAGCGACTGCCATCAGACCTCCACAACCCAGATATTGGGTTACACGGTACCCCTTGGTAAGACTGGTTGTCAGACTGGGGCTTCTGACTACCCGTAACGACTGTCAAAGATCTACAATTAATTGACAGCCGGGGCCAACAGCTTAACGTGCTATCCGAGGCACGGAGAGTGATAATTAATTTATAAAACGCACATAACTTACGAAAAGTCAGAGGTGCGCGCCTTGGGTTCGAACCCGAGACCACTAACTTGCCAGTCAACGGTCACCACCACTAGGCTATCACGAATCTAAGCTTATAGATTACTTAATAAATAATTATAAAAGTGAATAAAAGTCCCCCTTACGTGCGGTATAGCGTATTTCTTGGGTCTCCTCATAACTGTAGCGTGTTCAGAAGGCTAACTTCCGAATTTCGACTTCAGCTCACGTTTAAACCGAATATTTATTCGAATTCGACATTCGCTCAATCACTAAAAAATATCTTACAATACTTTCTAGTTTAAATAGCTCATTAATTACAATTCTAAACAAATGACCCTGTATCTAGACAGTAATTTCATTCACAATGGACAAAATAATGACTAAACTTAATTACTAAATACAGTCGAGAGCATGTAGACATAGCAGTTTAATGAAAACCGTTCTTATTGCTATTGGGAGAAGGTTGGTGATAATTCGCCGTTACTGTTCAGACGGAACCGGATACTATTATGTAAGATTTGATAAAGGTTGATATTAACCAACAGTTGATTGATCAGTTGTATTACTTTTAACTAATGCGAACTATTAGATTTAACTGTTTGATGGTTGAGTTGCGGCTTCGTTTGTATTTTGATTTTTTGGTTACATAATACATTGTGATCTGAGGGATCAGCTGGATTGAAAGAATTATCAACATAAAAAGATGAATTCCAATTCCAATATTCTTAGTGCTACAAATACAAATGAGAACGAATAGTGAATAACGAATAGCACTAAATAAAGTCTGCTTTTCAAAATAAGCGCGCTTGTAGCGTTTTTTCAGCTCGCTTAAAGCTTTATAGCACTGATAGCTTAGTGGTATGACAGTCGACTGACAAGTCAGTCTCGAGTTTGATCCCAAGGCGCGCACCTCTGACTTTTCGTAATAGTGCGTACCTATTAAAAATGTATTATCAGCGTTGAGGGAAAACATCGTGATGAAACCAGTATACCTAAGAGATTTTTCCATGCCATGATTTTGCCATGTCAGTCCTACGGGCGGTTTAAACTCTGACACCAGGTTGTTTATCAACCATACGATAAGAAGTAGGTCGCTTAAAAAAATAAGCACAACTTTTAAACTTGTTGACAATTTAAATCCGTTTAACGCATCTTCAGCTACAACTGAATGAGAACTTAACCCTCAAAAACCACTTCTCACAAACAATAAACTAATGAGACATGTTAAACATGTCCTCTAATCTTGAAGTCTTCATCCTCGTTCAGAGCCTATTAAAACACACTTTGATGAAGGGAGCTGGTAAATGCCTTCATTAGTGAACAAAGCGCACGATGGAGTTTAGAAGCTGCTCGTGTCCTCATTATCGACGTGGGGCCTCAAGTTTGAGCCAAAGGTTTTTATTCATGTGGGAACGTATTTTATGGCAGTGAAAAGTAATTATATAACTTAAAAAAAAACCGATACAGAAAAACCTCGCCTTTTTAGCGAAGAACTTTCGATCACGTTTCCTTATAAAAAGACTAAATCAAAATCGGCTCATTCGTTTGGGAGCTAAGATGCCGCAGAAAGACATACAGACACACGTCAAACTTATAACACCCCTTTTTTACGTCGGGGGTGGCACATAAAAGTAATAATAAAACCCTAAACTCGATAATTAGAGAGTGGTCCATATTAGTACATAATAGGTAATCAATAGTACCTACTACCTACTACTACCCTACTACCATAGTAGGTACTACAATTTCAATATCAATATTGTCTAGTGCAAAGCAACAGCGGCTAGGTTAGGTCATCATTAAAATTTTCTTTCATCATCATCAATGCAGCCGGAAGACGCCCACGGCTGGGCATAGGCCATTCTTTTAAAATTATACTATTATTTTTTGTTTCTAACTTTCTTATTACATCTGATTGTCTGTCTATTTTTCTTTGCTACTTCTTTAGTCCAACTATAAAACCATTTTTATTTATTCTGGTTAACCCATCAACAAAACACCATCACAGAATTAAAGCTCATTGATATCCCATGTCGACAGGGTAATAACAATCTTATTTTCCATAAACACATTCAACTGACGGCTTTATATTTATAGGAACTAAAAAGATATGTCATAATAATGTCCCTCCAAGAAGATTACGTCATTTTATCCTTTGAATTCTATACGCCTTCATAATTTTAAATTTATTTGCGGAAGAAATGACGTCATCAAGTTAGGGTTAACCAGCTTCGTGATTTGTCTATGTCCGGCTTTTTGGTCTGGCGTTTAGTTGGAGGCAACCATAGAGCTAATCAAAGAAACAATATAGCCAGCATTTTGGGAACGTTGCCTACTGCATGTAGCTGTTTTTTTTTAGTTAGATTAGATTTATTATAAGTAGATTTATTTTTCTTTGGTTTTTTTTAAGGTAAGGTCTTTTGAATAATTAGTATATAAGTTTATTTACTATTGTTTATAGTTGTGTCTTAACCCGCGACGCAAAAACTGTCTGTGTGTGTGTCTGTGGCATCGTAGCTTTTAAACGGATAAACCGATTGTGATGTAGGTAGTTTTATTTATTTGACAGATAACTTGTTTAAGAGTGTTCTTAGCTAAAGTTTCTTGATCGGAAGTGTTCTAAGCTACAAAAAAAATCTAGGTTTTTCTGTTGTCGGTTGTCTGTTCTGTTTTCTGTTGTCGGTTGGTGTTGTTGGCTGTCGGTTTTTGAGTGTTTTAATTTATAGTTGTGATACATAATTATTATGTGTATACATAATTGTTTTAAGATAAATTCTTCCATTTAAATCCGGTCTGCAGATTAGTCTATCTAGATTTGAAGCGAGGCTAACTAGATCATTATTAAAATGTCAGTCTATCTCAGTTCCAACTGTTATCTGGAATCTATCACTACATAATACTAACTGCGAGATAGTATAAATATAATTATGTAGGTACTTAGTTTTCAATAAAAGAATTATTATTTCTATTATTTTATTACATACATCACGACTTTATTTCTGTGAATAGTTAAGCAGTGTTCTTACACTCCTTTTTGATCGCATGGTTGATGAACAACCTGGTGTCAGAATTTAAACCGCCCGTAGGCCTCTGCCATTTACACACCCTAGAAAAATCTCCCAGGTGTGCTGGTTTCCTTACGATGTTTTACTTTACCGTTCTAGCAAGTGATAATTTTATTAATTTCTAATACGCACATGATTCCGAAAAATCAGAAGTGCGTGCCTTAGTTTCGAACTTACCTTTGACTTGGCAGTTCAACGGTCATACCACTAGGCTATCACTGTCTACACTCATGTTTAGCTCAAAATGTTTTTTTTTCTTGTTTATGGCAATCTGCTGATGACTTCAGCAATTTCTGCCAGTGTGGGCTTAAAATGTTAATAAAGTAAAACTGATGAAGTAGGTAATTTGTCAAATTACGTTACCAAATGTAGGTACTGGATCGAATACATCTCTGGATGATAATACATCTCCTGGCAATAAAATCGGATTGCAAGATTCTATTATTCAAATTGCATCTGATACAGTGATACAATTGGAGAATGCTATGTTACTAACCCGTAATGGAAAGGCTGTGTTAGAGTCTAGACGAAGGTGTAGTAGTATTGCAAACAGATTCTAGTAATATACAAGTAAACAAGTGTTTGATAGAAACAAAAATGTAAATAGGTATACTTAAACAAATTAAAAAAAATGCCAAAAAAATACCTGAACGGTGCCGAAAAACCGAATTAGGTATGTAAGATAAATATTTATTCTTGTCCAGAATTAATTTAAAATTGTAAGTAAACAAATAAAAAAAATGCAAAAAAAACCTGAAAAAATGCAAAAAAAATTCATCATGATGCTGTAATGCTGCAGCAAAATTAGTGCAGAAATGAAAAATACACCACAATATAGTTTTGAATAATAAAGAAAGTTTAAACCAAAGATATAATCTGTCTTCCAAACATTTAAATAACAAAACAATGCAACCAAATATTCTAACAATTACCCAAACTTGGAATCGATCTAAAAACTATAATTAACTTGATAATTGTAAGAAACGAAACGGCAATGTGACACTAAAATAACTACCTCACACCTCGACTGATGAGTATGCCCAAAAACAAAACACACTCAAGGAAAAGACAATCTTTTGACTATCATTATTAAGTTGAAAATCGAATGTCTCATTTACTTACAATTTTCATACAAAATAAGTTCATTTGAAAAGTAACTGTAACTCATTGTTATAACGTTAAAAATCTATTAAAGTCTCTCATGTGAGAAATATCTAAGTTTCCATAATCTTGGGTTTCAATATTTGTTGAAAAATAAAACATTGCAAAGTGTATTTGATCATGTGTCGTTGGAATGCGTGTGATACGATACGAATACGATCGCCTATTAGCTACTTGTGGTAGGAAAAATACCTATTGGTTTACCTGCCAATGTGTTATAATATCGCTGAATAGAACAAATATGAGACCAGAAGGGTATCCTCTTCAATTACAAACTGGATCCTAATCTAAATGAACCTATACGAACATATTGCAACGTTTAGTCAGTAGGATTAGATTCCCAGAACGTCTCGGGACTTTGATCGTGGATTGTCTCGAGTCCCGGGATTTTGAGACTGTCGAGACTTCCCAAACTCCACTAGTCAGCTCAGAACTGAATTGGCACTTTCCTAAAGAGTCTATTGCAGACTCCTACATCGCTCTTTTACTATCCTCTAAGACTAAAATTTAAAAATGATATCAAGCCATACGCTAGTTTTGGCGTTTTCTCAAGAAGTCAAAAGTAATCAGATAGAAACTGTAGGTACCTAATCGACCTAGTTTAAGAAAAAAAAATACTCGTAAATTTCTACCAAGACTATACAGAAATTTACATTAAGTAGGTACCTATCTACATACAAGACTTAGACTTGGAAATATTGGAATGAAATGTTTCAATATGTTACCTTATTTAATGCTCAATTATTGGTTAATTAATGCTTAATGGTTTTTTTTAATAGGTATTCCAATTTTAAATCTTTCCTTACCTCTCAAGGATCAAAAATGGTGGTTGCAGTAAAAAATAATGATAAGTACGTGACAAAGGCAACGTGCAAAGTAATTAACAGCTCCAAATATGTATTTTTGTATTAACTGATGTTATTTAATTTATACGATTTTTATTTCTCCCGAAAGTCGGCCTAAAATCCCGACAATTTTGATACTTTGTCAAGATATTTAGATATTCAGATCTGACAACCCCTAACCACAGCGCATGACCGATAAAGTTGTTTTCAGAGTCCCCCAAGTCAAGCATATAAACCGCTAAACTATACCGCGGTCTTGTAACATCTTGTCCTAAGTCAATACTGAAGACCTTGGTAGCTGTGGGCCTGTACAAATAAAAGTAAAGTAAAGTAAAGTAACAACAGGTGCCTCAAGTACACACGGATACATATCAAGCTATATATATCCAGTAAAAGCTGACATCTTGTTGTATGAAGACCCTATACAATGCGAGGTCAGTTCAATACTGGTTTTGTATAGCTTGATGTGTAGCCGTTTGTACTATGCAAATTACAAGTAAATTCACGAAAACTGTAAAACAAAAGAATATGTTTGCACAAATGTGTGAAAAATTTGAATTTAAAATTATCTGTCACGACCGTCACGACCTTTTGACAAGACACAATGGTATCAAATGGAAGATAAAATATGAACTAGTTAACAGTTAGCATATTTGAAGTGATATCGCAGCGATTGCGATATTTTTTTAACTAAGTCAGTTTTGTTATACCTATTATAAATTATTCTTCTTTTAAATATGGTAATCCGGCCGATTATTATCGACTTTTTATGCCAGTGATTTTTATAAGGTACCTATATCTATATTAATAGGTACGTGAAGCAAAAGCTGTGGATCCCTTTTTAAGAATATTGCGCGCACAGAGGAGTGCGAAACTTGGCATAGTAAAAGTTTATATGGAGAAAAAGTGCATAAAGCTAAAATTTATAAAAATGTCTATCTACTAAGCATAGTAAATCAAAGGTCCAGTCAATTTAATACCGGTGACAGGAATTACCGATATTATAATTATCGGGCACCCAAAACCTCATACATATTATATCATCTACCAAAGATATTTAACACAATCAACTTCACAATAAACATAAATTGAGTGATCAGCTTCTGGATAAAATTGCCTTTGATAACTTCAACAACACAAATAACATACTAAGACGTGTCATCTAATTGTCAAGAGAACATGAACGAAAATTACTTTCACATAACTTCACGTAAGACATTATTAATGTAATGTAAAAAAATCGAAAGCATCAAGATTGGTCAATTTTGTGTTAATGTCTTAAGACGATTGATGAGGATTTCACGGTATGTAGAGCTCTCTAAATAGTTGGCAATGGACAAATCATTTGTAACTGGACTAGACTTTCTTGATTCTATGACTAAATGAAATATATTTTTAGTAAAGGATAATACTATCTTAATATTTGGTCACAGCACAGCCTTATTTGAGCTATTCATAATTTTATGTAAGCAACTCTCACTGACCCTTGCTCACGCCATTTTCTACCGTAGCAAGTTCCTAGATGTTCAAAAGCAGATTTAGCTTGTCTCTAGGTGTACTTGTTCTCAACGCCTGAAATCGAGGCTCAAATCCACTTAGGGCGCCCCTAGTTGCTCTTGTTCCAAAAACAAAACAAGAAATAACTAATAGCGTGTTGTTAATTTGTAAACTCCTTGATGTTTCTTACAACTGGTACTATTTTAACGGAAGATGGCACAGAAACTTTAGGCACAATCCGGAGAAAGACAGGATACTTAGAACCATTATACCACTCGAGCGTAGGCTTTCAACAAAGCAGACATGCAAAAAATGACTGCTTTTTTCATTCTTGGATACTGTTCTCAATAGAGTTGCCAGATCTGCCGCGATCCGTGATCCAGATAGGGACGCGAAAAATATCAAAACATAGTTACAATCCTTTTATTCCAAATCACAGAGTTTATTGAAACCAAGCTCACTATTCAATTAAGTTGTTTTTTTAGTAGATGAGTACCACGCCAATTTAACTCCTTAGAGGCTAAAGCGGGACTTACGCATGCTCTGTTTGGTACTGTCAACCGATTTGGTGGTAACATGTGACATACAACATACCTATCCAAATATAGGTAAAACAAATCTATCTACCTTCGGGTAAACACAAGCATTATTATATTATAACAATCTTCCTCATATTCTCTTGAGAAACCTTGTATTTAAACCGGAGGATTCTTAGAAGGCCTTCCTAAGGCGTTTTCGCAAAACCAGGAAAAAGACAATACAAATAATATAGGTATCACTTTTAGGCATCTAAGGCCAGACCTTTCATGACGTCACTAAATTCGTCAAACATGGTTTTATGTTTTGATGAATTCGGAATAATTAATTTGTGATTTATTATTGACGACTTGTCTGATAATAATGGTTGCCGTAGGTCCTCAGTTCGCAAATGGCGGTTTACCACCGGACCCGTACACCATTGGCGGGTCAGGGTCTGACGGGAACGCGGTGAATACGCAATTGTATTGCTTCCTCCAGAGGTTCGTCGGGGTATACCGTGTGTTTTTAGGGTTTTGTACCCAAAGGTTGCCAAAGGGGACCCTAATACTAAGGCTCCGTTGTCTGTCCGTCTATCACCAGGCTGTCTCATGAACCATGATAGACTAGACGTTGAAATTTTCACAGATGATGTATGTCTGTTGCCGCTATAACAAAAAACAGAATAAAATAAATATTTCGGTGGGGCTCCCATATAAACGTAATTTTTTGCCGTTTTTTGTTCGATATTAATAACGGCAAAAAATTACGTTTGACGCTTGAGTGTCTATTGTTACAGATAATGGTACGAACCCTTCGCGCGACTCCTACTCGCACTTGGCCGGTTTTTATTATTAATTATGATGACTATTGCATTTTTTTATATGCGAGCAGTTGAATATCATAACTTGAAACATGCGCTCAATATTGTCAGTTGTCTAATTTACAGAGCTCCTATGAAGCTTACATTGGAGGCTTGGAGCACCCTTTACCTTTGTGACCCATCCATGCTTAATAAATAAGTCTTCAAGCCAACCGAAGCCTAAGATGTTTGGGTAACAAAAGGTTAAGGTTTCAGATCCGATTACAGCTAAAATATTCACCAAGTTCAGTAATAGGGTGAATTTCTAGTTTATATGGAATGTGATGAATTACTTATTGTATTTGTAAGACTTAAGACGCAACCCTGAACCCAGATTGATTTTACCCGTAGAGCTGGTTTCTGTAAGTGCGAAAGACAAAATGCTGAATTTTTGTCTTAGCGCTTATCTCCTTCTTGAAAACGAATGAAATGAATGAATGAAAAATTTATTTGAGACAGCACATGAAAACACAAACAAACAATAATAAAACAAACATACAAAATAAGAGAAAGAGAAAAAAGAAACATGAAACAAATAAAAGAAAAATAAATCATGAGGTTTGTGTCCCACGGCTGCACCAAATAGGTCTCCAGATCAGCTTAATGTCAAGTACTGGTAGGTACTTGACGCTGATTTTCATCTGGAGCCTAGGTTTCACGGATGTCAAACAGCCAATCGTCTTTCCGTGTTGAGTTTACGTGAAAAGTGTTGTGAAAAGACATTGGTCCTTAATATTTCTGTAAGTAGGAACATGTTTTTCTAATGTTTTTTTTTAAGTTACGAAATTAAAGAGTGTCAAATAGGGCTCTATTACTAAGCCTCCTACGTCCGTCCGCCGACCTGTGCCTGGTCTTTATCTTACAATACAATTAGTATAATACAAGAAGTGTCTTTTTTTTTCAACATTTTTGTTTAGAAACCTTTGAGTACAAGCCAAACTTGGCCAGATTTAAAGTTAGTTTGACAAACTTTTAAACTCCACAATATTCAAAATCCAATATTTTGAGGAACAAACTACAACTTTTGTACATAAAATTCCAATTACAAAAATATTTGAACGCACCAACAAGACTTGTCAAAAAAAAATCCGAAACACTGTCCACCTGTTAAAAAAAAACAACGGCAGCAGCCCAGCAGGTGCCGGAATATCGAGTGTATCGCAAAAAACGTTACACCTGGCTAACGGACTGGTTGAGAAGTTAATCTGAGTTTAATAGTTAACTTGAAGCTAAGGTTTAATTATGAGGTTGTGTTATAATGATGACAATTACCTTGAAGGTTTAGTTAGGAGGGTTTTTATCGCCTTTTCGTACGAAGTACCTAAAGATTAATCTGTTGGCAGGATCGCCGCGAAATCTCTACCGATTTCGCGGCGACATCACCATAAAGATAAATGGGGCTCGTGTGCTCTCCTATGGCTGTTAGATATATACAATCTTATTTGAGAGGGTCTGCGCGCATTGATGTTAACACCATAGAAATTAATACCATAATGTCAATATGTTAATAGATCATCTCATATATCATTTCCAATTTATCATAATCTTCATCAATCATTACAAATACATGTTCATGTGTCGATGCTTACCCGGAAACCGAACCTGGGACATTTATCTCACTTAGCTACTAGAAACTACCATGACATAAGCCTATTAATCATCGCACAGTGGACCTATTATTTGTAATCATTGGATATTAGAATTTAATGTCTTAACGTTCGTTAGAAAAAAGTCATTTTAAAAGAAACTGTTATTATAACGTTATATATAAATAGTTTCTAACGTTATTAATATCGTTATTTCGAACCGATATTTTTTCGGTCATTATATTCAGATAAATATCGTTGTATCCAGTAAAAATAATAAACAGGTCAAGCTAAATAAAACCGTTTATAAAAAACAAGGCCACTCCTTATGACTATATTTTATACAAATAAAACCGAAATTGATATTTTACACAACGAAGACTTATTTTCATTATTATTTCAACTACTATTATTAGGCCAGCCTACTACAATAATTTTTAAAATTATTTAATTATAATTAATTAATTAGTTCCACTAATGCCGTTTAAAAAACGGAGCCCAAATTTAACTATACGACATGTAAAAATAAATAGGACACTTTAGAAGGCTCATGAAATTGAACAAATCACTTCCCATACAAACTTGCCAATCAATTGACGCTCTTTGTATGAAAAACCAAAAAATTTTTTGCGAATCTCTGCAACTGATGTACACTCTACAAGTTGTACAATTTCTCCCTAAAGAATCCAACACTACTTATTTTTACACGTAGTAGTAACTTTACCCATAAAGAGAGACTATCATTAAACCATGGGCTGTAATTGTGAAAAATTCATTAGTTTTTTCACAATAATAAAGGATCAAGCCAATATAACCGCTATTGCTTTTAACACATATTAATAACATAACCTATGATCACTTCTCAAGATGATCAGGTCGGTCGAGTTTTTGCTTGTATTTAAAAAGTAGACTTCAATGTTAATGGCCAAGTTCAAATCAAGTTATTTGTTTTTTATGTAACGACAATAATTTCGGAATCGTTTTTTTGATCTTTGGACTCGAAAACCGATTATTTTAAGTATGACTTACGATTCTGGTCTGTATTGGTTGTGTGTGTTTGTCGGGCACTTTCAGACTTTCACACCTAACCCCTTGTGCCTTTGTTTTTTTTCCGTGTGGCCCTTTATTGGTGCCTCATCAGTGATCACCAAGGGTTGGTGAAGGGTTATTTCCGACTCGTACGAACTTAAAACCACACAGTATACCTCCTCGAAACTTTGAGCGGAAGTAGGGGTTTCACTTTGGGTATTTACCTTTCTCCCCGTTGTACAGTCGATCATAAAAATAGTTTTACCACTCTTAGAGTGAGCATTGTTTGCACATGACAAAATAATATATGAAAAGGCAGAGGTGCGTGCCTGCGTTTCGAACTTACAACCTTTGGCAGTTCAACGGTCATACCGCTTCTTTGGTGTCAAATCAAAATTAAAAAAAAGGATCTTTAGAATAAAATAAAACAAAGAAGCATCATAAAAAAAAACATAAATTTATCCTTTTTCACAAAGAAAAACAAGTTAGAACGACCCACTTACATTTATTATACATTGAAACATTACGCCTCGCCCATTGGGTGCGGAGCAGTTGCCAAATCGCCCAGTGCGATAACAATATTAACCCCGAACATTACCTCGGTACGAAAGTTCGTGTTTTTCACGTAATCCCAGAAACTGTTTCGCCATTTTGCACGATTGCCCCTTAAAGAGATTGCTAAAGTTTCTAAATTTAAAAGTTTTGTTTTTAAATTTTTATATTTTTCTGCTGTTTTTTAGGGTTTCGTACTTCAAAAAGAAAAAACACTTCACTTCACTTCTTTTGAATGGCTAGTGAAAGCCTTAGGCCCACAATTACGCCAATGACAGGTGTTATGATCGGAACGAAAAACTATGTGACAGAAATTCAAGGAGGTTATACAGATACCAAAAATAAATTAAGGGAAAAGTAAAAAAGGGATTAACATTTTATTTTATAAAATTAATAGATAAATAATTATAACCATAAACTGCATATTCAATAAATCATAATGAGAAACAATAAGTTAAATATTTTAATAAGAACAGATACTTATATTAAGACTTACAACTTAATTTTATTGTTTTCTATAAGAAAAAAAAACACAACCCTTGTAGAATCACTTTGTTGTCTGTCAGTCAAAACCATTTATCTCAGGAACGCGTGGAAGTATTGAGTTGAATTAAAACCTACTAAGGGACTGTAGACCTTAAACTCAGGTCTACAGTCCCTTAAAGTTGTGAAAACCATATACTTAGTCTTTATACGGAACCCTCGGTGGGCGACCGACTCGCACTTGTCCTGTTTTTTATGCATAAAAACAGCAGTAGCTGGGTTTTGCATATTAAACATGTATAACGGTAGATAACGAAATTTTATCGATATTTTTCAAAGATTATGTAGGACTTCGAAATGTAACAACATATCGCGTAATAACAACCTCGTAAATGATACAAGATAAAAATGATACAACATAAATTATAATGAAATTGTTTTCAATAGTGTTTTGGCAAAAGGTGGGGGAAGGATTAGAAAAGGTATCTTCTCTAATCGCCTAGGTATATTATCAAATTCAAGTTAATTCAATCCATCTTAACTTAAGCTTAGCTTAGCTCAACTTACACTTAGCTCAGCTTAACTTCCAATAATGGATAATATATGTATTGTGTGAGTACGGTATGTTATGTAACATGTAATGTTTTCCTAATATTTCAGGACATAATTATTCTAAACTCACTTTAAAATTTGAGTGTCCATTAATGCACTCTAATAATCCTGTGGTTTGGCACGCTTGCCAAATAGCGCTTCCAAACATTTACGTTGGTACCCTTTATAAGCGGAGAGCGATTCACACGATTGCACGTAATTTTGTTTTGGTCTTTTAGGACGCAGGTCTTTTTACGACTAAAACCTTTTGAGTTGAGTTTTGTCTGCAAAATCTCAATATAGCGAGTCAGTCGTTTTTACGAGTTTCTTATTAAATAATTTTATTTAATAAGCAAAACATGTGCATGAACATACATAAAATGTATCATCGTTGCAAAATCTTTATGTGTAAAAAGTAACTGAGAGTTTTTTCAAAGTCGAAATTGCTTTTCAATTCGGGAAAAAGGCACATAGGAGATTTTAAATTTGGAACGACGATATGGCGCTTAGATTCTTCGATTCCCGCTACTTTCTTAAGAATTGCGCCACAAACTCCAACATAGACATGCTTCTGCAATGTCTGTCACTTAATGAGGTGTAACAAGAATTGCCAACTTAATTTTATTATAATACTAATTGATAATACACCAGTTTCCTCCAGAAAAGTAAACAAGGATTGCATTGTTGTTTGTTTTGAGCTACCACAGTTATGTTAAGCGGAGGTACCTACTTTGATTACGATTACAGAAGATCTTCAATATAAAGGAAACTCAAATTGTACAGTCAACAGCAAAAGTAGATGATCAAAATCAGAAATTCAATACTAATGAACGGAGTTCGCGTCAGAACTGTGTGGCGTCGAAGTGATTCAAAAGTATGTGATTGTAAATTATACCATACATGTACTACTAGTACAGCTGCCATATATTTCGCAAACTCCGTTAATTAGTATTGAATTTCTGATTTTGATCATCTACTTTTGCTGTTGACTGTCTGTACACAGCAATAATATAGTCTCAAACTTTCATTATACACAGAAATCTTAATAATTAAGATTAAACGTAATAATTAACGTAAAAAATTAGTGTCACCATCACTGTCGTCCGCAGGAAGCGTGCGCAAGAGATTGGTGGCGCGCTGGCTGGCTATGACCAATACTTGGCTAAGAATAAAAAGATACTAGTTTTTTAACTGAAAAAACAGACAAACAAGAAAGCAAGTTGATATGATATCGCCATCTAGTTCTGTTACGCTATAGTTAAAATTTCAAGTATCTAGCTCATCGGGTAGCTAATTTAAAATCAATTACTATGATCCGAACATCAGCCAAAAAAAACTGAGTTATAAAAACAAAAACGTGTCAAAAATAAGCCATCTTGGTGACGCCACGTGTATCGGACCAGTCTCCAAGCAATTACTGAGCTTAGAATGAACAAGCAGCTAATTCTACGTTTATGCTTAGTTTTACAACATGGATAACATTGCTAACTTTAAGCTTAGTAATAATAGTAATCTGTGCTTAAAGCTGGTATACGAAACCTAATATCCGGCTGTGAGAAATCTAACCTAAAGTTTAGCGGATAGTGGTCGACATAACTGTTATACAAACTGCTTATTGGAGATCTAGGATACCGCAATTATTTAATCATAAATCCGATTATATCTATGGTCTGTTTATTTGAAGTTTTTTGACCGTTTGAGCAGACAGCACGAGTATCCTCTATGATCAGACAAACTAATGCTGATTTTTATAAGCTTTTATTTAACTTGCAATGTATGTTTGTTAGGGTGGAATCTTGCAAGCTGAATTAAAACCACTTCCTCTTATCCTACGGAGTTGAATTTTTGTATATTAATATAGTCTCAAACTTTCGCGAACACTCAACATAATGAAACAACTTTTAACGGATATAATTCGCGTTTTTATTTTGATAATACAATCCTTAAGTTTCGAGTACTTTGCAGCAGTCTTCCTGCGACCACGAGTGCTGCAAAGTACTCGAAACGTCAGGATTGTATTATGCACTAAAAATTCACATAATATGAGCAAAAAAAAACTAAATAATAAATTTAAAAAAAAAACTAAATAAAGTTGACGGTAGATCAAAAATAATTTTAAATAACTGTTCAGCGCTTGTCAACCTCAGTCTGCCTGCGACCACGAGTGCTGCAAAGCACTCGAAACGTCAGGATTGTATTATCAAAACGCGAATTATATCCGTTAAAAAGTTGTTTCGTTATGTTGAGTGTTCGCGAAAGTTTGAGACTATATTACATTTATTGCATTCACTTGAGCTTAGCTTGTAGTGAAATACCCAAGATGTCGATGTCATAAAAAATCATGTCAGAGGTCTATCATAAACCATAAAAAAATAAAAATAATGAATAGCGTACCGTTTACAAGCTATAAATCTTTTCTCTAAGCTTCTTTATCTTAAACCTAACACCGATGAAAGATTCAAACATTAAAAGATTACATACAAATTCATCAAATCCGACCATAAAGGTTTGTTATACAAAACCAACTCTAATGATAGTTGAATAAAGTTCACTTTACCACAAACGTGTTTAAACTTGACCGCATAACAATTTGATCTGCGGATAACATATGGCCGTCTCGGTTTTTGTACGGGTTTCGGTTTTTGATTACAAAATCATATTTTTGGAACATGGATAGGTGACTTCATAGTTTTGGTTTAGGGGGACTGCGTTCACAAAATAATTATGAGTAGGTATGGTTTGTGTGTTCTATGGATGCCACAGTATAATAAACATAGTACAGTACGGAAACGTCCTTCTGACCGAATTTCGGTTACAGCGGCCAATCTCAACGGAGATTAGCCATCGACGCGGGAGATATTATAGTGCACAAGTGTGTGAGCAGACACAGGTGCACTCTCTATTCCCTCACTCTCATAGTCCGATGGGACGGCAATCCGACACGACCGGAGAGAGATCAGGCGCAGGGCCAACGGCTTTATGTGCTTTCCGAGGCACGGAGTAAGTGACAATTAATTTATAAAACGCACATAACTTACAAAAAGTCAGAGCGCGCCTTGGGTTTGAACCTAAGACCTCTGACTTGCTAGTTAACGGTCACCACCACTAGGCTATCACGACTCTACATTTTACAACGTACGGAAACGTACAAACGCTCGGAACGGCTGCGTAGGTACTCGGAACTCGGAATATTGCATAACGACGAGACTTCTAAGCGAACGTCTCGGTACTCGCAGTATCAACAAACGCGACGGTCGTTACGCATGTTTGTGTGAGTGTGCCGTTTTCGTGCGTTTGTACGTAGTTTCCGTACTGGTTGTTTACTATACTGTGGTTTTGCAGTGCCGAAAAAAATATTAGAATTTATTAATTTTAAAATTAAATAAATTTTATTATAAAGTAACTTACTGAATTTAAAAAAAAAACTTTAAAAATAGCCATGCCAGTGGTTCTGTCGATATCAAAGTTGACAAACCCTGTTTTACCACTCCATAATAATACTCAACACGCTAGGCTGGTGGTCTTTGTGACCACAAGATTGTTGTAAATGAACTACGAAGTAAGTTAATACCTTTTCACCGCCATCGATATTATGGTGTAAATTCTATAAATACTCTAAGGGTGTAAATTATTATAATACTAGTACGTATTTTGTTGATAACGAACGATTACTAAATAGTCGAATGATGTTTGATTGAGGAAACAAGACAGCAAGAGAGCTTTTTCAACTTAGGTAGGTACTTAAAACAAAGACAATAAACTACTTATTATCTATTACTAGCGACCCGCCCCGGCTTCGCACGGGTACATATAAACCTTCCTTAAGAATCACTCTATCTATTTAAATAACCGCATCAAAATCCGTTGCGTAGTTTTAAAGATCTAAGCATGCATAGGGACAGACAGACGGCTGATAGCGACTTTGTTTTATACTATGTATGTTAAGTACTTTTAACAAAATAAAGGTATTTTGTCGTTTAAATCTGTCCTATTTGTTGGTTTAACAATCAAAACAATTTTTTTTGTGATTTTTTTTTCAAATTTCTTATTAAATTATTATAATCGAAACAGAGAGACAACAAGACACCATAAATTGTCCGTTTCAGTCGCAAAGACCAATGATAATGATAAAAACGCAATAATCGTCATAATAAAGTATTATTAATTAAGAAGTAAGTGTTCGGATTTAACACATACATACGTAGATGTTCTTTCCAAACGTGTCTTCTCTGGAAAATGAACACAATAAAATATTTTACGAACACACAAAGGGTCGAAATAAATCCGTAACAAACACGTTGAACTGAATGTTTAGAACTTTTGAGTGTATTCAACCCTTTGTAACATCCTTGAAATATTTTGTATTGAAAACTTTCGTAATATCTGAAGCGAAGCGTTATTTAATTTAGAACATTTTGTAATTAACGCTGTTATTAATTCAAGATCTTTAATTTTAAAGACTCTAGAGAGGTGCGGATAGAAATAGATCGCTATTTAACATTTAAAAAAAAGTGCTGTTAGTCTATAATAATATCCTCCTGACCGAATTTCGGTCATGGCGGCCAATCTCAACGGAGATTAGCCAATTACGCAGGAGATATTATAGTGCACAAGTGTGTGCGCAAACACAGGTGCACTCTCTATTCCCTCACTCTCATGGTCCGATGGGACGGCCTTCCGACACGATCGGAGAGAGATCAGGCGCAGGGCCAACGGCTTTACGTGCTTTCCGAGGCACGGAGTAAGTGATAATTAATTTATAAAACGCACATAACTTACTAAAAGTCAGAGGCGCGCCTTGGGTTCGAACCCGATACCTCTGACTTGCCAGTCAACGGTCACAACCACTAGGCTATCACGACTCACAAATCTGTTAGTCTCGCTGTTAGTCTACTCTGTATATAAAACCAATCGATACATGCTAATAGAAGTAAATAAATTCTACTGAGGGTTCTAAAGAAAACCGTGTCAAAACGAAAAAATAAATCAAATAATAATATAATCAGGACCATAGGCAGGTGGTCCTTGGAGTTATTCCCGACCGATACCCTACTTCTGATCCACTGCCAATTAATTTTATTATTTTTTCCGGACGGATCCCCTGTACTATTCCGAACGGATCCCCTAACGTAAACAAGATAAGTACAGATAACAGAAAAAGTGTTTCTAAAGTATTAATAATATTTTATTTACCATAACAATATAAACACAGTTTTATGTCACAATATTAATATCTAATATCAGTGTAGTAATTTAAAATTAAATGTTGACTCTTTTATTTAGACTGATTAATTAGAAATACCTACATAATTATGTCACATAATTTTCAATATTTATTTAAATTGGAACATTATTAATTTACTTTCATATTATTTTCTTATGAAAATTTTTTTTAAATATTATATTAAAAAATATCAGTAAAAATACTCGTTCTATTACATAATGATATATTTATTATCTGTGATTATTCGAATGTTGGACTATACTCTACTACCAGGAAACCAGAAATGATTTGGAATTACTATTTACCTGAATATTGGTAAAAATACAGGTTTTGAAATCAAATCATACCAGGGAACCAGAAATTATTTGGAACTTACTATTTACCTGAATATTGGTAAAAATACAGGTTTTGAAATCAAATCATACCAGGGAACCAGAAATTATTTGGAACTTACTATTTACCTGAATAATGGTAAAAATACAGGTTTTGAAATCAAATCATACCAGGGAACCAGAAATGATTTGAAACTTACTATTAAGCTCAATAATGGTAAAAATACAATACAATTCATTTCTGGTTTCCTGGTATGATTTATTTTCAAAACCTGTACGACAGACGTAGAGCATGTTCATATTATTACATCGTACCACAAGTACTAAAAATAGCTCTAGGTAGAGCTCTTCGACCTCTGATTATAATAATATAATTAACCTCAAACTTATTATGTTACTGACTGTACCAATAACTTGTTTGTCAGTAACTTAGGAAACCGTTTTGAATGAAATATATTATTAATTTCTGATATCCTGCACAGGGGATCCGATCGGAATAGAAAATAATATTTAATAAAACCGATCCACCAGGGTATCGGTTGTAGGGGATCGGTCGGGAATAACTCGGTCCTTGCGACCGCATCGAGTATAGCCAGTCGATGCCATTGTAGGGTTGTCAGTCAAACGTTTTGAATTGTCACGTGGCATTTAATAGAGATTCTATTCACTATTATACGTGAAGTCACATTGGCTTTTATTGATATAATAAGAGTAAGAATATAATAGTAAAATTGGATTTTAATAGACTCAATCAATCGTTATAATTATTATAATATAGTTTAGTTTTCATTTAAAAGTCTTAATTTGTTTAGCTTTTTAGTTGAAAATAATATAATTCTGCATGTAGCCTACTGTGACCTACTTTTTTGTCGTTTCCTCTAATAACACTTGAAATAAATCCAGATGACAGATCTGTGTTCTTAAACTAACTTTTACTTTCAATAAACACAAGAATTGAAACGTATCGCCAGCAAAAACTACGATTAAAGCAACACTTCCCTGCTCTATTAATCGCTGAACTAGCAAAAAACTAACATTATATTCCGTATCTGAGCCGTGACAACCCTGGCCATCTGCTTGCACAGTTGCAAGGAAGCCTATAATAGCATCTTTGTAACAAAAGTGGGTGCGAAGTTAACAGTATTTTATTTTGAAAAAAAAAGGATACTTATGTGAGACAGATGTTCGAATTCTGAAATCGTAGAAAAAGTATTGGCATGCCAATTTTAAATTTAGATAGAAAAAAAAAACTGGTGTAGCTTTCAATTTGGAACTTTGTTTAGAAGTTTAGAACCTCTGTCATTTTTTTAGGTCGCCCCTAAAATGTTTTTTTTATAAATTTATGGTAAAAAAAGGTTGAATTTGTTATATTAGTGGGTTTGTTCCGACCTAATTTAGGGTAATTACTAATTAAGGATGTATGTTTGTTAATTAAACCTAAAACAAAAATTGTGATCAATATTTATTATAATTATAATATTTATGGCAACTGGTTATCACCATCGCACAGTCTGTTATAAACCCGATTTTTGTTTCGTCACGTTTTTATTGAAGAAATCTATAGTTTCTATCATTTCTAGTAGTAGAGTAAAACTCCGGCTTCGTTACGACTTGTAGTTTATTTTTTTAAAAATGCCAAAGTTTCGTAATATCCGCAACAAGAAAAATAAAAAAAAATATTTTACAATAAAAGGGAACAATATATTTTCGTTTCGATTAATTACGTTAACTGTACGTACAATAACCTAATTTTTCACCAATTTCTGTTAATTAATTACGAACGAGAAGCGAGATATGATTTTTTTTCTCATTTTTAGTTTTTATTTTTTTATTCAAGTATAACACCGTATTAGCTCGTGAGTTCTACATAAAACGATTGCTTTAACTTTCTATTATGTACAGTATTAAAAGCACCAACTAATTCCTTGTTATCCAGAACTTATTGCAATTTTAAGTGATATCCGAAATATCCGCAGTTAGGGTTGTCAATTCAACCAATTTTTTAATTATTATTATATTTGAAATGTTTACTGTTAAAAAACTTACTGGATTTTACTTCCCTACTAGTTACTTTGTTTGCATGTGTTAACATTTTAGTTATTTATTGCCTAGGGTTATATCGCTTTTGAGTTATTTGAATTTTTATTTGAACTTTATTATACACAAATAGAACGCATATTTTATTTTTAAGAACAGCAAATAGCTAAAAGTCGTGTGAGTAGGCAGTGCAGCAAATGAGTCAGTTACGACTACGCTTCTTACATGAAGCGGATGTATTGTCTAGTGCTAAAAAAATATAGTATAAAAACTAAAACCCGACTACTTAAAATCTAAAAACAAGCTTCTTAGATTTGAAATAAAATTCTGTAGTCGGAGGCCACCAAATTACAAAGTATTTACCCTTGGAAGATTATCTAGTACCTATTTACCTATAATACATTAAGGCCTCCGACTACAGAATTTTATTTCAAATCTAAGAAGCTTGTTTTTAGATTTTAAGTAGTCGGGTTTTAGTTTTTATACTATATTTTTTTTCAATGATTTTTAGTGGTAAAGAAACCAATAAAATTCATTTTAATCACAATTTTTTAGAATGTGGTAGTTCTTAAATAGGTAGATTTCTTTAACTGTCAACTTCGGTTCAAACCTTTAGTCAATGTCATGTATTTTTTAAATTAAATTTATTTCAAAGGTGTCGTCCGCGACTTCGAGCTATTAAAACATGGTCTCATATATTTCTTAGAAGTATACATGAAAAGTACAGCTTGGCAAAAAAGAGTCTGGATAAATTGAGGGCGCCTTTATCCTACAATGGCTACCCCATATACCACGACTAAAAGTGACAAGATACTTGATAATTTTAGTCTTCAATATTTATCAAATTAAAAAAGTAAATTGAACATATTTAAATTTAAGAAAGATTTAAACTTTATTTGTAATGGTCAAGATCTGGTAGTAGTTATTGTACAAAACAGTAACCAAATTATATTTAGGAAGATTGTACATTGGCGGCAATAACTACCTACTTATATGTAATATAAAGCTTGGTGGCTTACTCTGTGGGAGATCTAAGTAGAATAAGAAAAATCTGACAATGCAATGCATAGTCCCATAATGTAAGTACGTAATCGCTATCATTCAGACTCTTGAGAATGGTCTTCTCAAGAGTTAGAATTATAGCGAGCCTCTCAGTGAGTCAATTCTGGATTGTGTCTTCATTATCAACAAGGGAAATTAAATAACATGTTTCATTTTAGATTTTATTAAAATACAAAAAATTCAACGTCATCACCATCAGCTGGAAAACGTCCACTGTTGAACAAAGGCGTCCCCTATTGAACGCCACAACGAACGGCAACTTGCAACATAAATTAAAATCATCAAGTTCTTTTTTCGGGCGACCTTTTCGGTGTTTTCCAGGTGTCGAAAAAATACTCTTACTTTTTTCACCTTCATTGACAATTGCTCTGATAGTATTTTCAGATTTACCTGAAATAAACAATAATAACTCTGTATAAATTCTATTCATATGTTTCAAGTATCAATTTAAACAGTTTAACTACACGTGATTCGTTGAATTACAAAACATAACCTCAATAATGATTTGTACACAAGACGACAAAAACTGGTGGTATAGCTATCAGAAAGTAAATATAACGACTTAATTACATTCTAGAAGAAAAAATGCATGGACTTTACCTGTCATTCGAGCAGTTCTCAAGTAAACATTATCAATTTCAGACAAAATTTGTCCGGCTTTGCTTTCGGCCAAACATCTCAAGAAAACTTGATATTTAACAGATCTTCCACTACTGCGAACGGTTTTATTCATTACGAATAACTATATCAACTATTATTATGTAAGAATATCACACACAATTCACACGAATCTTTTAAATTTTAAAGAAAATTACTCGCAATACGTAAAGATGACAAGGAAGCTACTTGTAGTTGACAAATAAAACAGTGTTGTCATTATTATAATTTTTTAGTTCCAACTGTCACCGCCTCAGACTCTTTTTTGCCAAGCTGTAGTAAGAAGTACAGCTTGGCAAAAAAGAGTCTGGAAAAATTGGGGGCGCCGCTGTCGCACTTTTCACACTACAATTCAAATGACAAGTTATTAAGTGCTTACATATTTTTATGACGAGTTTTTTGTCATTAATTATAATCAAATGAATCATTTTTATGTTATTTTAGTACTCACAAACGTAGTTATTTAAGATTTTTATTTTTAGTTCCAGCTGTCACCGCCTCAGACTCTTTTTTGCCAAGCTGTATAAGTACACATGAAACCTTTTTTGTGGGATATCATCATAGATAGAGTACATTTACCTAAAGTTCGAGGAAGTAAGTAACATGGAGTTGATAATACCTGCTCTAAAATCCCGAAATCCTAAACATTACAATTAATTCCCGGGAAATAAGAAATTAATTTTACGTATATTTAATAAGAAATTTGAAAAAAACAACTGATACGGATGGGATTCGAATCCACGATCTCCGGTGTACCGTGCCGACGCTCTAACCGCTGAGCCACCGTATCCCATCAGAATCAGTCGAAATTTCAAATTTCTTTCTACGCCTTAGGCGTGTGGTAATATCGATCGGAATAAAGATATCGGCACCGATAGATATTACCACACGCCGTATCAGTTGTTTTTCAAATTTCTTATTAAATAATTTATTATATTTAATAAGCAAACATGTGTTAAAACATGTAATAAATTCTCCAAAATATTAATTTAACGTTTTAAATACATAATTATGAACTAAATTATTATAATAAAAAGTTTTTATTATGTTTTTAGACATCGGTAACAGATAATGTAGTTAATACTTAAGTAGTTCGGTACTAAAACTGTTAAATTAATGAGTTTTATTTTACATACAAAATTAATTCTAATAAAAACTATAGGTCAAAATCCAGTCCATATTAATAAAATCCCGAGATTTAATTGTTATGTTTACGATTCCGGGATTTTTGAGGAGGTATTTTTAACTCTATGTTACTTACTTCCACAAAACCGCAATCCAACGCCATCTAGTTACGAAAAAGAAATCTCAATTTAATTAACATTATTTTAAAATATAATCATAATTTAATAGGCAGTGATGTGTAGAAACTTTAATTTAATTAGTAAATATTTATTGTTATCACGTTTTCACATTGTATGCAGTGTTATAATCACATATATTTATGATAGTCGTAACGGGTAGTTAGAAGCCTGATATTCTAAGAAGTGGTCCAGAATATATAGATAATATATACATATTCTGAATGTGCTCATCAAGACCTTCCATTTGATATCAAACACGATAAATTTACCTTAACTTTATTTTTTTCGAGCTGACTAATTTATTTTTAAAATCCACCTTATTTGATTTTACGAAATTTCATAAATCCTATAACCCGCAGACCATTAAGACGCATCGATAGACACCTTATTTATTGAATTACAACAAATAGTTTAGGAGCTAGGAGGGAACAGATGAACAAACTTACATACATACATACATACATACATACATACATAGACTGCTAAAATCATAACCCTCCTTTTTTATGTAGTCGGGTAAAAAGTAGTTAGGCTCTTTGGTTATAGCAGCTCTATATTATATTACACCGCCTAGATGCGGTTGGTCATAATCAGAAATACAAATGTAGCCGATTCGTGCCCAGGTCGTGGGTTCAAGTCCCACTCGTGACCATTCTTTTTCAATGTTTCCTTTAAAAATTGAAGTTTGTATAGGCATAACATGGCCTTAACATGTTTAAAAAAATATATGTATAAAAAATGTATTATTAATTATTTTTTTCGGATATTACAAAAATGACAACCCTGAAATAAAAATAAAAATTGCAATAAGTTCTGGATAACAAGGAATTAGTTGGTGCTTTTAATACTGTACATAATAGAAAGTTAAAGCAATCGTTTTATGTAGAACTCACGAGCTAATACGGTGTTATACTTGAATAAAAAAATAAAAACTAAAAATGAGAAAAAAAATCATATCTCGCTTCTCGTTCGTAATTAATTAACAGAAATTGGTGAAAAATTAGGTTATTGTACGTACAGTTAACGTAATTAATCGAAACGAAAATATATTGTTCCCTTTTTTTTTAAAATATTTTTTTTTATTTTTCTTGTTGCGGATATTTCGAAACTTTGGCATTTTTTTAAAAATAAACTACAAGTCGTAACGAAGCCGGAGTTTTACTCTACTACTAGAAATGATAGAAACTATAGATTTCTTCAATAAAAACATGATGAAACAAAAATTGGGTTTATAACAGACTGTGCATCGTTACCCCAGCTCTAGTTCCAATATTAGGGGAAAAATTAATATTATTAATGATTAGGGCAGATATCAATAATTTTGTTAGAAACGTAGGACGATAATAATAGTTCTATTTATTTTATTTATAGATACAGCGTGTTGCATTTTTAATAATAGATTTATTTAATAATAGTTTTTTAAATCAATCTACTTCTCGAATAATCTTGATGAGACGATATTACTATTGCATGGTTAGAATAACTAAACTAAATCACAATGGGCGGTCCCATCATATTTAATGGAGTTTCATTATCATTACAGACTAAAAATAAAACTAGAAAACATTATGAACAGCACTTACTTTCTCCGACAGTTTAAAAAAAAACACTTATTCGTTAATATAATAGATATTGAAAACAGTTTAAAAAACAAATTGATATTATCTATCTGGCAATATTTCAAGTTCCTGAATCCCATAAACGCAAATCATTTCCCTCGTGCCTGAATGCGTGTATCACGCAAATGCTGGACTTTTTACAACTTCCCTGACAGTAGAAAGCTGATATATTATGTAATTATATTTGTATGTATATTATCGAGTATTCCGTTCGATATTTAAGCCCTGTTATCGAAAAATTTAAATACATTATCGGGAATTTATATTTGTAGTCTGAGGCTGTTATAAATCTAGTATCAATATAAGTCGGTACTGGATTTATGACAGCATATGTTTTTGATGACAGATTATGATTTGAAGGACATATTATGAGAAAGGTTTGAAGTATGAGTGTGGATGGAATGATGTTATAAGGGTAGAGGTAGACCAGCCTAGGCTGGCTGAAAAACTTGGATATAGAGATCTGATCCACGCAGGATGAATGCCATACGCAATGATGATGAGAGGTAGACCAAAGAAAAGATGGATAGGTTTAATCAAAAACGACTTGGGTAGATAGAGAGTAAGCTGTAACATGATTGCTAATAGAGATGAATGGAAAAAAAATCTATTTCACTGACCCTAAATAAAATAAGACAACAGCATGAAGATAATGATTTTGGCAAAACACATCTATGAAAAAAATATAGTATAAAAACTAAAACCCGACTACTTAAAATCTAAAAACAAGCTTCTTAGATTTGAAATAAAATTCTGTAGTCGGAGGCCACCAAATTACAAAGTATTTATCCTTGGAAGATTATCTAGTACCTATTTACCTATAATACATTAAGGCCTCCGACTACAGAATTTTATTTCAAATCTAAGAAGCTTGTTTTTAGATTTTAAGTAGTCGGGTTTTAGTTTTTATACTATATTTTTTTTCAATGATTTTTAGTGGTAAAGAAACCAATAAAATTCATTTTAATCACAATTTTTTAGAATGTGGTAGTTCTTAAATAGGTAGATTTCTTTAACTGTCAACTTCGGTTCAAACCTTTAGTCAATGTCATGTATTTTTTAAATTAAATTTATTTCAAAGGTGTCGTCCGCGACTTCGAGCTATTAAAACATGGCCTCATATATTTCTTAGAAGTATACATGAAAAGTAGTAAGAAGTACAGCTTGGCAAAAAAGAGTCTGGAAAAATTGGGGGCGCCGCTGTCGCACTTTCCACACTACAATTCAAATTACAAGTTATTAAGTGCTTACATATTTCTATGACGAGTTTTTTGTCATTAATTATAATCAAATGAATCATTTTTATGTTATTTTAGTACTCACAAACGTAGTTATTTAAGATTTTTATTTTTAGTTCCAGCTGTCACCGCCTCAGACTCTTTTTTTCCAAGCTGTAAAAGTACACATGAAACCTTTTTTGTGGGATATCATCATAGATAGAGTACATTTACCTAAAGTTCGAGGAAGTAAGTAACATGGAGTTGATAATACCTGCTCTACAATCCCGAAATCATAAACATTACAATTAATTCCCGGGAAATAAGAAATTAATTTTACGTATAATTTTTTAATAAGAAATTTGAAAAAACAACTGATACGGATGGGATTCGAATCCACGATCTCCGGTGTACCGTGCCGACGCTCTAACCGCTAAGCTACCGTATCCCATCAGAATCAGTCGAAATTTCAAATCTCTTTCTACGCCTTAGGCGTGTGGTAATATCGAACGGAATACATTAATTATCCGACTCAGTGTTTTAAACTTTGCAGTTTTTAGAAGGCACCGATAGATATTACCACACGCCTTAGGCGTAGAAAGAGATTTGAAATTTCGACTGATTTTGATGGGATACGGTGGCTCAGCGGTTAGAGCGTCGGCACGGTACGTCGGAGATCGTGGGTTCGAATCCCTTCCGTATCAGTTGTTTTTCAAATTTCTTATTAAATAATTTATTATATTTAATAAGCAAACACATGTTTATAAATTAATAACATGTAATAAATTCTCCAAAATATTAATTTAACGTTTTAAATACATATGAACTAAATTATTATAATAAAAAGTCTTTATTATGTTATTAGACATCGGTAACAGATAATGTAATACTTAAGTAGTTCGGTACTAAAACTGTTAAATTAATGAGTTTTATTTTACATACAAAATTAATTCTAATAAAAACTATAGGTCAAAATCCAGTCCATATTAATAAAATCCCGGGATTTAATTGTTATGTTTACGATTCCGGGATTTTTGAGGAGGTATTTTAACTCTATGTTACTTACTTCCACAAAACCGCAAACCAACGCCATCTAGTTACGAAAAAGAAATCTCAATTTAATTAACATTATTTTAAAATATAATCATAATTTAATAGGCAGTGATGTGTAGAAACTTTAATTTAATTAGTAAATATTTATTGTTATCACGTTTTCACATTGTATGCAGTGTTATAATCACGTATATTTATGATTAGGGCCCGGATTAATATGTAAATACATATTTTTAATTTACGAGATTTTCGGTCTAGAATGTGTTCTCTACATCGATTATCATATTTACAATGTGAAAAACTAATTTTTATTTTCCATATTTTTCCATATTTTAAGGTATTTCAAGGTTAAGTCCATATTTTACAAAAATATATCACAATCCTCCATATTTTCCATTTTTATATCATAGAACAAGAGTTAGTTCACAAAAATTGATATAATTTTACGTGTTTGCATTCTCGCCACCATGACCGGCCGCGCGTATTTCATATCTCTCGCGTTTTATTCGTCGTATTTTGATTTTTGATTCTAAGTTCATTCCACATTATGTATGTATCATTACGTCATGTCACACACGTGGAAAGATTTTTCAGCCAATATAAATTTATACTACGTATACCTTTTTTTTCTTTTTTTTTTTTTTGTTTACGGGGGGAAACCTTCAAAAGGCACCCGGCCTCTAGGGGAAGAGACCGGGGAGTGTGGGATTCTTACCTCACTAAAACCACCCCGGTGATCACCATCAGCACATGAGGGGAGATCCCGGGTCCTCTTAAGAGACCAGCTCCGGAACCTCCCCTGCGCAACGCCTATTAGGCACATCCCTGGAGAGACTGTAAAGGGGTCTCTCCTGAGCCTCGCTGTGCACGGTAGCATGTGACCACTTTGCCACCGTCTTCTCTGGGGTCGCTCAGTGGGCGCACAAACTCCCCAATCTGAGCGCCCGCGACCCCAAAGGCCCCGCCTGCCCTGATTGGTGCAGGCTGGTTTTCGGCGTATTAGACGCCAAGGCGGTTTCGTCTTCGACGTCTCCTTCTCCTCCGAGCGGGATCGGCTCTCTCTCGCTCCCGCTCAGCGGCCTCCTTCTGAGCCATTACGGTCTCACAGAAGGAGGCCACTTCTCTCCAGTTATCTGTCTCTGCCAGCATAGCCCTCACTACTACGGGCAGAGACAAATCCCTGCCGATCCGGTCAGTCAGGACTCGTCGCTCGGAGACCCACGCAGGGCACTCCTCGAGCGTGTGTTGAGCAGAATCAACATTGCATCCGCAGTGATGGCAACTTGCCGTAGCTTCTCGACCAATCCAGTTCAGGTACTCACCGAAGCAACCGTGCCCGGTGAGCACCTGAGTCAGCCTGTAGGAGATGCGCTCCTTTCTGTTCAGCCAGGTTTCGAAGAGCGGCAGGACGGCTTCGACAACGCGCTTGCACGAATATACTACGTATACCTACCACATGTATGCAATAAATGAATGAATAAATAATAAATAAATCAATAAATATTTAGACCAAATCGTCAGATTTAATTTTGATAATAAAATTTTAAAAAAGCACTTGATGGTCTACTGCAACCATGTAGTGTAGTGTAGTGGCTGATGTAGTGGAAGTTGATAAATGCGAAGCAAATAAATGATTCCTATTCTTGAATAAAACTTATTTTTTTATTTTTTTTTAATGTATGTGTTAAGTACTCTACTCATTTCAATGTCTTCAATGCAAAAAGGCAATGAAAAAGGTAAAGTACCTCCCTTTAAAGGTACCTACTGTTATTTTTTACTCCATATTTATTCCATATTTTACATTTTTACTCCATATTTTTCCATATTTTACATTTTTTCGTCCATATTATATGTACATATTTTGAATTTTTTAATACATATTTTTCCGGGCCCTATTTATGATAGTCGTAACGGGTAGTTAGAAGCCTGATATTCTAAGAAGTGGTCCAGAATATATAGATAATATATACATATTCTGAATGTGCTCATCAAGACCTTCCATTTGATATCAAACACGATAAATTTACCTTAACTTTATTTTTTTCGAGCTGACTAATTTATTTTTAAAATCCACCTTATTTGATTTTACGAAATTTCATAAATCCTATAACCCGCAGACCATTAAGACGCATCGATAGACACCTTATTTATTGAATTACAACAAATAGTTTAGGAGCTACGAGGGAACAGATGAACAAACTTACATACATACATACATAGACTGCTAAAATCATAACCCTCCTTTTTTTTGTAGTCGGGTAAAAATGGCAAACATATTAGGTAATAAACTATTTTTTTTTTTAAATTTTATGTGTTCAGTGACTTAAGCAAAAAGTAATAGATACAATAAAACAACTTAAACGTAGTTACAGTTACATACACAGTGACATTTAAACTCTCAAAACATAAACCAGATGACTACCGTCGTAATTAAATCCTGTTGTAAAATACATTGTAAACATTTTGTAATTTTACTGGCAATAAAACACGCTGTATGTCCAAGGTACAATCAATAACAGAAATATTTACAGAAGTGTATTAATGATGGAAAGCCCCTGGTATCCCCAATCCGCATCTGCAATACATTTATAGTCGACATGGGTACAGTTTGTGTATGTTATTCAATCCCCGGCACTTTTAGTACCACATGGGGTGTTCGGATTAATTTTTTCTCGCCCTTTTTGGGGATATTTTGTGTTTATCCGGTAAATGGTGAATTGGCTTCGGGATTGTTTTTGGTCAAAATGTTTTATGGCTTTTTCTAGGGTTTAATTGCGTCAGTTGTTTATTCTACAAAACAAATTGCAAATCAATTTTAGTTATAACATGTATTTTTTTTTATAGAAAAAAACTGCTTTTACCTATTTTTACCCGACTACAAAAAAAAGGAGGGTTATGATTTTAGCAGTCTATGTATGTATGTATGTATGTATGTAAGTTTGTTCATCTGTTCCCTCCTAGCTCCTAAACTATTTGTTGTAATTCAATAAATAAGGTGTCTATCGATGCCTCTTAATGGTCTGCGGGTTATAGGATTTATGAAATTTCGTAAAATCAAATAAGGTGGATTTTAAAAATAAATTAGTCAGCTCGAAAAAAATAAAGTTAAGGTAAATTTATCGTGTTTGATATCAAATGGGAGGTCTTGATGAGCACATTCAGAATATGTATATATTATCTATATATTCTGGACCACTTCTTAGAATATCAGGCTTCTAACTACCCGTTACGACTATCATAAATATATGTGATTATAACACTGCATACAATGTGAAAACGTGATAACTATAAATATTTACTAATTAAATTAAAGTTTCTACACATCACTGCCTATTAAATTATGATTATATTTTAAAATAATGTTAATTAAATTGAGATTTCTTTTTCGTAACTAGATGGCGTTGGTTTGCGGTTTTGTGGAAGTAAGTAATATAGAGTTAAAAATACCTCCTCAAAAATCCCGGAATCGTAAACATAACAATTAAATCTCGGGATTTTATTAATATGGACTGGATTTTGACCTATAGTTTTTATTAGAATTAATTTTGTATGTAAAATAAAACTCATTAATTTAACAGTTTTAGTACCGAACTACTTAAGTATTACATTATCTGTTACCGATGTCTAAAAACATAATAAAGACTTTTTATTATAATAATTTAGTTCATATGTATTTAAAACGTTAAATTAATATTTTGGAGAATTTATTACATGTTTTAACACATGTTTGCTTATTAAATATAATAAATTATTTAATAAGAAATTTGAAAAACAACTGATACGGAAGGGATTCGAACCCACGATCTCCGACGTACCGTGCCGACGCTCTAACCACTGAGCCACCGTATCCCATCAAAATCAGTCGAAATTTCAAATCTCTTTCTACGCCTAGGGCGTGTGGTAATATCTTTCGGTGCCTTCTAAAAACTGCAAAGTTTAGAACACTGAGTCGGATAATTAATGTATTCCGTTCGATATTACCACACGCCTAAGGCGTAGAAAGAGATTTGAAATTTCGACTGATTCTGATGGGATACGGTAGCTTAGCGGTTAGAGCGTCAGCACGGTACACCGGAGATCGTGGATTCGAATCCCATCCGTATCAGTTGTTTTTTCAAATTTCTTATTAAATAATTATACGTAAAATTAATTTCTTATTTCCCGGGAATTAATTGTAATGTTTATGATTTCGGGATTTTAGAGCAGGTATTATCAACTCCATGTTACTTACTTCCTCGAACTTTAGGTAAATGTTCTCTATCTATGATGATATCCCACAAAAAAGGTTTCATGTGTACTTATACAGCTTGGCAAAAAAGAGTCTGAGGCGGTGACAGCTGGAACTAAAAATAAAAATCTTAAATAACTACGTTTGTGAGTACTAAAATAACATAAAAATGATTCATTTGATTATAATTAATGACAAAAAACTCGTCATAGAAATATGTAAGCACTTAATAACTTGTAATATGAATTGTAGTGTGGAAAGTGCGACAGCGGCGCCCCCAATTTTTCCAGACTCTTTTTTGCCAAGCTGTACTTCTTACTACTTTTCATGTATACTTCTAAGAAATATATGAGGCCATGTTTTAATAGCTCGAAGTCGCGGACGACACCTTAGAAATAAATTTAATTTAAAAAATACATGACATTGACTAAAGGTTTGAACCGAAGTTGACAGTTAAAGAAATCTACCTATTTAAGAACTACCACATTCTAAAAAATTGTGATTAAAATGAATTTTATTGGTTTCTTTACCACTAAAAATCATTGAAAAAAAATATAGTATAAAAACTAAAACCCGACTACTTAAAATCTAAAAACAAGCTTCTTAGATTTGAAATAAAATTCTGTAGTCGGAGGCCTTAATGTATTATAGGTAAATAGGTACTAGATAATCTTCCAAGGGTAAATACTTTGTAATTTGGTGGCCTCCGACTACAAAATTTTATTTCAAATCTAAGAAGCTTGTTTTTAGATTTTAAGTAGTCGGGTTTTAGTTTTTATACTATATTTTTTTATATTTCGTATTTACATGATGTAGGTATGTGTAGATAAATGAATAAATTAATGCTAACCAAACGAGTTGGATAGAAGAAAATGCCTATGGCGCCGACATCAATAGACAATTGGTAGATATATGCGCAAGAGGATAATGGTTGATGATGAATCATCTAAGTAGGTACCTTTCCAAATTTAAAATAATTTAAACTTACTTTTATTTTAAAATACCTTAGATTTCTTTGCAAAATATGTATGTTAGAATTAAACATGAATCTCTAATTATTTTAAAAGCAACCACATGCACAGAATAAAGACTCAACATATAAAACCGTACCGATGTTAAAAGCAATGCTCTCTAAAGTATACTTACTATGTATTTGTAAAATAAATAAAAATAATATAAAAGATTTTTGACTTTCGAGAGACATTCTAATGTACCTATTAGCTTTGTGTAGAATTCCTCACTGAGGCGACGCGCGACGACGCGACGCCTTGCCTCATCATAACTTACACTCGCTCTTGAAAATGGTCTCCGTTTGAGTTCGAAACTAGTCGGGCATTCCCGAAATCAATCCTTGAGTGAAGTCGTTATAGTATTTAATAAAATTGAAAATTAAAATACAAATTTAGACTTACTTATTTCGTTCAAAAAGGTGTTTTGTTTGACTTACCCTCCGTCGATAATCCGAAAAGTTTTTTAATTTCAAACTTAACCGTTCTGCGGGTCAACACACGTTCAACAAATCTTTTGGGTTTTTTTTGTTAAATTTTTAATAAAGTTTCTTTGAACTTTTATTAAATTAGCTAAAAGTTTAAATATACATATACCTAACTACAAGAGAACCCAGCCAGGAATAAATGTTTACCCAATTATTTTTTAATTTTATTATTTTTTAAGTTTACTTAGCCTGCTCTTTTTATCGTATGGTTTATGAACAACCTGGTATTAGAGATTAAACCTCCCGTAGGCTTCTGACATGGCTACACACCATTGAAAAATCTCTCAGTGCTGGTTTCATCACGATGTTTTCCCTCACCGTTTTAGCAACTGATAATTTAATTAATTTATAATACGCACATAACTTACGAAAAGTCAGAGGTGCGCCTTGGGATCGAACTCGAGACCTTTGACTTGGCAGTCGACAGTCATACCACTAGGCTATCAGTGCTATACTTAGCCTGTACTCGAACCTAAGATTTTAATATTAAAATTCTGGTGTAAAATCTTAACTGAGACCCGCATAAACCCGAAATAAATAATTCACAGTCAAAAACTTTGACTGGAGCCGTCCTCAGAGTAAAGTTAAGTTAAGTTAACCTTTAGCGTCGTCATGTCGCTAAGTTGGAAATACTTAACTCAATTCTAAGTTAGAGCTTACTTAAGATTTTCTTAGCTTTGAGTACGTTGGCAATCATCTTTAGAAAGTAGGGTTGTTTAAGATGTTTTACACTGATTTATTTTAACTAGAGATTGCCTATTGGTTGAAATTACAAAATAGTTATTTTCTATTTTTTTTTAATTAAGACACAATGATTACTAATAAAAAAAAATTACAAACAGAAGATCATATATCATATATATCATATCCTTTTTTGTAGCCGGGTAAAAAATGTATGTACGCCTATACATATATCCTCCGGTCACCTTCGACCACGTCGACGTAACGCGGCTGCTGAAAGATATCACCACATTGAAAGCGGAGATGACCAAGATGCAGTCCAGATTGGAGGCCTCAGACGAAATCATTGCTGAGCTACGCGCGCAAGTACTGCAAAACGTTGGTTCGGTAATTAGGTCACCTGAGGCCTCAAAGGTGAACACACGGCGAGGGGCGCAAAGTGCATCGGTCGGCGATTTTGAGTCGGCGAATGCAAGTGCGTCACAGATAGGGAATGCAAAACCGGGCCGATTTGAAAACCGGCTTTTTTCTCGGTTTTGGAACAAAACCCGGTTATTCGGTTTAAAACCCGGTTTTTTTGCTAAAACTGTTTGAATTAAATTATGTGGAAATTTGACTTATTTTAATATGTTTCTATTATCCTTGGTTTAAAACTGTATCTTAACTTAAATTAAAATCATAAAATGAATGGTAAATGGATAATATAGAGAAATAAAAACAACATTTTAAAAAAAAACAATGTTGAAGACTGGAAGTGGAACCACCGGAACACAAGGATTTTATTTCAATGTTTACATTTTGCTGACGTTTTCGTTGAAGATCTTAAAAAGTGACACGTTTGATTTATTTTCAGATTGCGTATTGTGTTTAATGAATTCCATTTTTAACTGTAAAAAATGTAATTTCTTACATAAAGTAAAGCAATAAATAAAAATTGACGATATAAATATATATATTATGAGCCAAGTGATTAATTAAGACATTATCATATTAACTTAATATAAGTATTTTTTAAATGTCCGGGTATAATGAATGTGTAATGTTCTATTAATCACTTGGTCCATACATAACAAATACAAATATACCCTAATATAAATGTCCGTAAGTAATTTTAAAATAACGTTCAAAACAAACATTTGCTAATGAAAGCTTAATACTGGATGAGAATTACTTAAGGTTTTTCGAAAAAAAAAATGTATTCTTACAAGTTTGACATTAAATAATAGCGAAAAGTGTAAAAAGTTTCCTTAATTTACAAGCAAAAACTACGATGTTCTATTGTTTTCAATTAATATAATATAATATAACTAACTTTAGCTGTACCTACTAAAAACAAAAAACTATAACAAAATATTAGCATCACAGGTAAAAAGTACCTATTATAGCAATATTGTTAGTAAATCTGTACAAATTTCTGGATAAACTATAAATTTATCGTGTTACATCATGACAATATTCACTGTAGAAATAAAACAATAACAATAATGCATATTTTACTTACTTACACGAAGCGCGTTTAGTGCTTTTAAGTGTTGTCAGAGCAATGAAGTCAAAAAACCGAAAACTCGAAAAACCGATTTTGTAACTTAAAAAACCGGGTTTAATTTGTTCTTTAAAATAATCGAAAAGCCGGTTTTTTCGGTTTCGGTGAAACCGGTTTGCATTCCCTAGTCACAGACTGCCGATAATGCTGACCAAGCTCCGCCCGCTGTCGTCGTCGCTCGCGCCTCGACGCCGGCTGTGGACACGACACACGTAGGTACGTCGACCCCTAAACTTGCCTACGCTGCTATTGCCGCGACCGAGAAATCAGCTGCGTCGCAGACTAAGCGGCTAATTACGGGGGCAAAGCAGAGCCAGGGCAGTAAAATGGTCCAGACTGACGAAGATGGCTTCACCGTAGTAAAGAAGAAGAAAAGGAAGCCTTCTTTGCAGAACAAGTGCGGTATAGCACCGACAGGACCGAACCACCTGCTGCGTCCTGCTGTACCGGTGACGCCACTGTACGTGTCTAGGCTGCACTACGCTACGAAGGCGGAGGAGATTGTGGAGTATATCCGCGTCAAGTCCAAGTTCACGCTGAGGGTCGAGCGGTTGGACTCTCGCCACAATGTGGGTTTTAATTCCTTCGTGGTGAGAGTTCCAACTGAACATCTGTCGACCTTCATGAAGGAAGAATTTTGGCCGAAGGGTGTTGTGTTCCGGCGTTTCCGTGGCCGGATACCCGACACTGCGCGACACACGACGCCGATGCAGACTATTCGTGTAACATAGTTAAATTTGTTTTGTTTAATATGTATTAGTTTATATTTACCTATTGTATATGTGTATTGTATCGCTATGGGCCCTAGTTGCCTGAACTAAATAAATAAATAAATAAAAATAAATAAATATATGTATAGTTGTAGGTATACATCATGTATAGAAGATAGATATGTAGTTTTTTTGTAGTAATGTTTTTAACAAATCATTTGTTTTTCATAGTATTATTGTTCTGATTTTGTTTATTTTGTTTTGAGTTTGAACGCTTTATGTATTTTGTTATACCTCAAATCTTATCATAAATCTTGAAATCAATTCGTCATTGTTTTTAAAATCAAGTAAGAATGCTGTTAAAATCGACTCTTGAGAGACTGAAACTGTCTCGTAGATATACATTTTTGCAGTTTTTTTTTTAAGTTCAACATATTTAACTAAGGTAAGTATACCTACTTAATGATTTTTTTTAGAATTTTTTAGTGCTATTCGTTTTTTATCCATCTCCATCTAATATATGTAGATAAAGATATAAGTAAATAGGTATTTTGCAGTGGCGTGCAGTTCATATAGGCAAAAAGGCTCTGCCTACCCTGACAGACACGATACAGACGACGAATTAGTGAAAATATGTAGGATTTTTATGTACTGCCTACCCTGTTGAAAATGCCCGTGCACGCCCCTGGTATTTTGGGAAAAGGGTAACAACAGATGTCGCTGTTAAAAAAAATATAATATGGTAGACATGTCCAACCTCTCTAAGCAAATTCACACACTGTTTTGAAAGACCTTGGGTATTGTTTATTAAAAAAAAAACAAAAATGAATTCTCAATAATTCCGCACTTTTTATACCTGGTTAATCTTTTTATTCCATTCAGCAATCAAATAAAGTTTCTACCAAAAATAGCAATATAAACTAGTTCAATACAAAATTCGCAAATCCGCATTTTTTGTACGCAGTTAAACGATTTTTTCCGTAAAATCTGAATTAGGCAGACTCAAAAAATCTAGACGTGACGAATATCTCTTGAAGGTCGATTCTTATTGCGTCATAATTTATTTAGCTCTTATTGTAAGTGAATAAGGTTGAAAATTGGCTATCATTTTATTTATTAATGGCGGCACAGTGACCGACTGTATCGTTTAGTAGCAAATATAATCAAATCATTTGATAACGTTAATTGCATCCTTGATTTTATAATGATATTACTTTGACTTGATTTATTAGATTATTTAACTAAAATTATATGTATATATGTAACATAGACTTATGCCTGTATTCCCCAGAGGGGGTAGGCAGAGGTGTATGCAGTACATCCACGTTTCAGCTATGTTATAAGTCCCATGTACCTAAATAGGGGGCGTAGTTATTGCCATTACCCGGGCACAATTCCAGACTCCGTGCTGCTACTGAGAATTTCCGAATGGAAATAGGTACTCAACGCTTTGCCCGACCCGGGGATCGAACTCAGGACCTCGTGTCTAACAGTTGCGCTTGCTATCACTAGACCAACAATGCAGGCAATTAATTAAACGAAACCTTGACTTTGACGAAATTTTCTTTTCGAATTTACGTGCAAATTATTTATCATTTGCTAGGTAAAACCGTGCTAAAACGGTAAGGGAAACTTATGAGGAAACCAGCACACTTGAGAAAATTTTCTACGCTGTGGCAAGCCATGTCTGAGGCCTACTGGCTGTTTAAACTCTGACACCAGGTTGTTCATCAACCATATGATAAAGAAAGTAAATAGAGAATGATATCCCATACAATCTGCTAATCTTTATCGCATAGATATCATTGATGTATGTACTTATGTATTTCAACCAAGACACAAGAAACAACATAAAATACATTCTTTCATACCGTCCAGGTACTTCGATTACTCTGATGATTCACATGACGCAATTTTACACGAATGCGGTTGCCCATTTTATCAATTGCCATGCCTATTCTGTCAATTGACAAAATGGCTTCACTTTGGCATCAAAACGATATGTCAGTCGCAACACAATTGAAACATTGTTGAGTATTTGCTCACGAATCGATTCACCATAACACTGCATTAAATTCCCATGAGATTTGGTCCTAACATCCGGACGTCCGAAAAGATACTCGTAATCTCGTACCCTAGTTACGGACAGCCTTCAATCAAAACTACCGGCCAATTAATCTACCAGCCAGTTACCTAATAAAAACTTCGCCAATTAATTTACTTTTAATTAATAAAAACTTTTTCTTTGTTGCAGATTTTAAGTGAACGAAGTGAATAACAGTGGTGCAAAAAGTTTTAGCTGAGAGTAATAATTAATAAGTGTGAAAAATGTGTTAGTTCACGATGTTACAACGGTGGCGCTGCGGTCGCATCACGTGACGTTAGGAATTCAAGATGGCGGACTCAAGTCCCGCCAATTCTATCATCGAGGGAACCGTGAAATTTCGCGATGGGAAAAAGGTGAGTGTAATAATCAAATTACTGCCTTTGCTTAATTCAATATTCACTCTATTATTTTTTAGGTAGAAATGATAGAATAGATAGACATCTCTTTTGTACTTTACTTTTATCTGACTTAGAATTTTGTATAGCAATATACGATAGTTATCATAGCAGCATCCTCCTTTGTAACAGCAATCATCTGCTACTGCGATTATGGGCAAATACCTACCTCCATTGAGCGTACAAAAGTGGCGCACATTGGAGAGGCCTATGTTCAGAAGTGGACTAATACAGGCTGATGATGACACGACAGTTATCAGTTATAGGCATTCGAGGATCTAAAACCCTACTTTTCCAACAGCAAATAAATTCAAGGAAGCGAACTAAGTACATTTTAGTGTTACCTAAATTCAATATTTGATATCGGTTATCACGTTCAAACTAAAGTAGCTAATAGAGACGTGCTTATCGTATCGATAATTCGATAACGAGAAATGTGTCATGTCGATAGCGTTTGATAGATATTTTCGTGTAATCCGACGGTAGTTTAATTTCTGAGAATCCCATAACTGATCCTTGATTAAATGTAGGTATTTATTAAAGGTGCATGGAAATAACAAGGCGTGGTTGATACGTTATTTATTTCTTACTGCTTATGAAGAAGTATTAAGAGTAAATAAAGGAGAGTAGATATGAAGAGTGGCTGACTACTGTTCATAAACCACGATAAAACTATTGTTAAAAATTCTCAATCAATAATTACTGTTATTGATAGAGAATTTTAAAGATAGCGGGCATTTTTGCAAGTTATTTTTTATAACTTTTTGGGGGTAGTTGTCGAAAACATGCTTATTTTCAGTCTCTGTGTGTTGCTTTTGAAAATTTGCAATGGAAAAACTGGCTTTGACTAGACTAACGAAATAATCTAGAATAAATCCAAATATTAGTCCAAATATATTAAATAAGTAAGTTTTATATATTATTGTATAAAAAATTGTAAAACATAAAAAGTAATTTCGACAAAACTGTTGAAATTTGTTTTTATCACCGTATCAGGAAATCCTTTTTTGGGTATCAAAGGAAGTGGTGATCTTATGTCCAATTTGCACGGACAAACAACACACGGTGTTCAACTGATTTTTCCATTTGCTCCACAAGCCACTGTGACTTGGACTCCGATACAAGATTCCTCCATTCCTTGCAGTTTCTCAGTAGTTACTGGCTTAAAGTTCACGTAAAGCAAACTCATCCAGTTCCGTGACACTCTTAATTTGGTAGCATAAACTTCTTTACTACCTGAATTCCACTTACAGAAAGTTATAGTACGTCTCAAAGTTAATACTACCAAATTACGAAAGTCACAGAATTAGAGCCTAGGTATCATCCCTCAACTACGTGAGTATGAGATGCTCTTGCGTATTCAGCGTTCCAGTTACTAGTGTAGGTGAAACTTATCTCTCTAAAATTCATGAGTACTTTTATTCCACATAAAACAAGACACTAAAGACTATATTACGAGGGAAACTTGACTGATTATTAATGAATCTGTATTCGTAAACAGAACCCTGGCAATACGCCAAGAGAACTTAGGCTCTTAGGTTCGGTTTACACGGTCAATATTATTGACGATTTACAATAATATAGAAAGTATTAAAGCAATTCAGAGTTTTTAAATCCATGTCAAATTTTATGGGCTCAACATAAATTACGTTCACAGTATAATAGAATAAGTACCTTTACCATGCCTGTGACCATGCTATACTTAAGTGTAATGTAAGCAGCTGTATACATGGTAAAGCAAATATGTACCTATATTAAAACTTAGTATGAGATGCAACCAAACCATCAATCCACAAAAAACTACAATGAAATAATTGCAAATCTGACATCTTACTCCTCTCTTACCGCTTCCTACTAATATTATAAATGCGAGAGTTTTGGTGTTTGTGAGTTTGAGAATCACCTAAACTGTATAAGCATGGCCAGTATTATAAGATATAGGCTACATTTTATCCAACCAACATCCACTTCCACGCAAGCTGAAATTTGTTGCAAATAATATTGAACGTGTAAACCCACTCTTAAGAGCAATGCTTGCTCAAGGAATGGCATTAGAAATAAAACATTATGATCCCTTATTATGGGAATCATGGTCATCATTAACAATAGGTTTGTTTTGACGTTGAAATGACTTAGTCATTTTATGATAGTGCTTATAACGCCCTTTGATCGTATCTAGGCAGACTAATTGTGAGTCATCGCCACTTCCCGGTTTAAACGTCAATTTTATTGGCATGTGTCATTTTATTATGATAAGTTTCAATTAGAAATAAAAATTAATTTAGATTTTTTATTTTAATTTTAACTGTAAGGTGTATTTTACTTTAATTTTGTTAAAAAAAATTGTTTGTGGTTGAGACTTAAGAGTAATAAAATTGCCAAGGTGTTTTCATATTTCCATTTCTAGACTACGCTAGTTTGATTTAAGAAAATAATAAATAGGTATACTTACTTGTTTAGTATTTATTTTTTATTGTTGATTTTCTCCAATATTTACCGTTCTTTACAAATAGTGGTATTGAGGCATTTTAAAGACCAGCTAGGATTAAGTACCAAATATATTATTTATAGCTCGAACAACAAAAAAACAAATTTATTCGTTCCGGGCGTTTGAAAAAGGTATTTCCGGAAATATATCTTATTATGATGAAGTTAGTTTTAAATGTTCAATGACATCATTTCCGAATACCGATGTTGCTTGGATGATAAATCTCTCATTTATAGATTTTGGCCTAGATAGGTACTTACCTACTTTATCTTCATAGTCAAGAGATTTACATAAGTAGGTATAATAACAATTGGCTAAGAATTTTCGATGGGGCAGAAAGGTTCTGGAATGGAGGCCACGTACCGGCAAGCGCAGCGTAGGACGTCCACCCACAAGGTGGACAGACGACCTATAAAGGTCGCAGGAAGCTGCTGGATGCAGGTTGCTTCCACCCGGCCAATCTGGAAGTCATTGGGGGAGGCCTATGTTCAGCAGTGGACGTCTTATGGCTGAAATGATGATGATGAAGAATTTTCGACTCGCAGAAGGCACGAAAGGCCATGGCAAAAGTCTTAGAGCAGTGTTTCCGAAAGGAGTAGATCCTATCCCGCCATCATCTAGGTCTGCCGCGATGTCTTTATGGAGTCCAATCGGTGTTGCTTTAAGTCCACTTGCCATTAGACCTATAGCATAATGGTGCTCGGTCCAAAGCTTGTAATTAAAATGATCCTCATAATATCCATCATTCAAAACCATTCAGTTTTATCAGCCTATTTGCCACCATGAAATTAATTCAACAAAAAATGTTTAATGGCAGCCAATTTGCGGCGATACAAAACACGAACGCAACACTACGCCGTTGTCATCGCGTTAATTAAAACGCCAGTAAGCAATACGCCGATCCGATACGCCGAGCGGTCAATACGGGGGCGGCCATTAATTGTGTTACTAGAGAAATATACTATATCTAGAGAGTCTAACAAAAGCGTAATAGAATTTATTAGACCAATAAATCAAAGAGTAAAATAAAATACCTACCCACATAACTTACGAAAATTCAGAGGCGAGCCTCGGGTTCGACCAGGGTCCTCTGACTTGCCACTCTTACCAGTCAACAGTCGAGCAGTCATACCACTAGGCCAGGGGTTCCCAAACTTATTTTGTCTACTGCCGACATTGAGAATAAATTATTTTTTAGCGCTCCCATTTTTTCACCTACTGCCTTTGTACGCGTTAAACTTAAAATTGCATTGTGTCTGCGGCGTGGCTGTCAGTGTTAAAAACCACTATCACTAAGATTTTGTTTCTGGGTCTCTTACCGCCCCCCTTAAGCCTGCAGCGGCCTCAAGGGGGCGTTATCGCCCACTTTGGGAAAGGCTGCACTAGGCTTTCATTACTTCTGCTACAGTACAGAAGTACCTACAGTCAATGTAACAAGGCATAATATCTGAAGCTTTGAGCTTACGTCACAGTATAATAATCATACAGTATGGTAACTACGTACTACAAACGCTCGAAATAGTACACTCACACAAACATACAATATTGGTTAAGGCGAGACTCCTAAGCGAACGTCGCGGTACTCGCGGTATTATCGCAGTATCAACGATGCGTCGTTGCGCATGTTTGTGAGTGTGTCGTTTTCGAGCGTTTGTACGTAGTTAGTTACCATACTGTATGATTTTTATACTGTACAGACGTACAGTCAACAATGCTTAATACCTGAAGGTTTGAGCTTACGTCCCGAGAAAACTAAACTTCAAGCTTGAAGCATTGTTTTATCGACTGTACAGAACTTTGTTCTTATCTGTACTATTCACATGTCTGTGATCAATGCAGTCGTGTTCCCCTCAAAGAGCTAAAGTGAATGGAAACGCATGGAGCTGTGTAATTGTCACCCTGAGCGCACTGTGGCGGAGAAACTTGCAGAGTGAATGATACAGAAATTCAAATTATTATGATACAGATGAACTTATGCCGCGTGTGGTTTCTGGTCTAAGAATAGAACCACCCCTACTCATCCCGCGAGTGTCGTAAGAAGCGACAAAGGGAAAAATTTGGAGGATGGGCAGCAGCATCCTACTGTGTCCAACCATCTGCTACTGCGATCGCCAACCCGCTTGCCCAGCGTGTCGATTAAGGGCAAACACTAATGAGCGCACAAAATAATTGATGCGAATGAGAAGAGATCTATGTCCAGCAGTGGACTGATACTGGCTGTGTAGATAGCTAGATGAACTTAACAGTCGAATTACTTAATTTTTTAATTAAAGAAAGCGCGATAAAGTATTTTCAGAACTCCTTCGAAAATACCGAACCGAATGTGCCAAATCGACTATGTGTATAGCTACCCTTACATAGGTAGGTATTTAAAAATTCCAAGCAACAGACTTTAGTAATTAAAACAATATTCGAAGCGTCAAACACAAAATTACTTTCAGAGATAAGTTTAATCTACCCAACTTAAACTTCTTCAAAACGAATTTGGGTTTCAAAAGATAAATTTTTAGTCACTTATTACAATTTCATATTCTTCACTCGTAACTCTATGAATAAATTAAAATAAACATCCCAATCTCTTCTAGCTTAGCCAATCCATGTTTCTTTTTAATTAAAATGTTGAATTGATTCACACCAGTTAGTAGAAGCCCTATAAACTTTTAATTTTCTTTCTATTTCTATTAGAGTTTAGTTTATGTAAACTACAACGTTTTACTAACCATGATCGTAAGTGTATATTATGAAAAGCAAATAGGAAATGCTTTTCTGTTTAAACAATGCATGTCACTGGACATAAACAAATTACTATTATTTTTTTATTATTTTACTTTGATTTAATGAAATGACGCTAAGAGGCCTTTGCCCTGCAGTGGGACAATATAGCCTAAATATGAGTATTTTCTACGTGGAGTAAATAATAATATAAGTTACTATACCCTCCGAATCGTCCTGTGATCCCATCACCGACCAATTCAGCGATAAACCGGCCGTGCCTAATTTAACTATTTTAATTTTAAAAATATTTATACTAGGTATTTTAGATACTAGTTGCCGCCCACTACCTAAAGCCAAACCACTACATAACAGCCAAAGGAAAATTGTATTAAAAATAAATTCTAATCTACCTAGTCTCCAAGGACCATTATCATTTTTCGTTGTAAAAATTTTCTTACCTATTCCGAACTATTTTTTTCACAATACCCGACAATTTAGCACCAGCACTTGGCTCAAATTACATACATTTTTTAGAACAATTTGCCTACCGTGCCATGCCTATTGCCTACTATTATTTTAACTCACATGAACTCATTTCGTATATTGCAGCTTGAACAAACGCACGCATTAATTGTTATTGCCTTAGGGGTTGCCGCAATGAAAAACAACGTCAAAATTACATTTCGCTTTTATTATGATACTTTATTCACGGGCGCATAAATGTTTTATAACTGGCGGATATTATAATTTACTTAATATCTTCTGGTAGGTTTTTTATTTTTGTGGGAGTACACACGGGTGCACATCAAGCTTTAATATACCAGTATAAGCTGACATGTTGTTGTACGAAGAGCTTATGCAATGCGAGGTCAGTTATACTGGTAATGTATAGCTTGATAATTATGTAGCCGTGTCTACCTACAAAGAGCTACAAAAAACAAAAATCTAACAAGAATTTTATTGACAGCTATGTCACTTTACTGCTGCGAATGGCCAGTTAGAATAAATAAAATAAATATAACACTGCTGCCAAAGGCCAGTTAAGAATAAATAAAATAAAAACATATTTACTAATATAATAATTATTACAGAAAATGACGAAAACAGAGTTATTACAAAAATATTCTAAATTATATCTAGTATAGTTATTAGAATTGTATATTTGCTTCAGGTGGACAAGACATAATATGTTTCCTGGCAAATTTCTTTTAATTCTGAATCATAC